>OU744319.1:35075704-35675704 GCA_916610145.1 Eristalis arbustorum | reverse complement strand
CTGTTGATAGTTCACAGCGCTCAGGCTCTCATTGAAAATGCTTAGTTCTCTGTTCAGCAATTACGCATTTCACACGCTCCAGTTTGTCATCGCCACTCAGGTGTATTGACATAGTTACCATTTGTTGTGTTGTTGTTTTGCTTCTCTCTGTCGAAAGGAAATCCTTTCATCCATTTGAGCGTAAAATCACATTTCCTGCGAAAGTGGTTGGCTGCAGTTGGCACGATGCCTGCATCGCCTGGCTTGCATTCAGAGCAGCGACTCCCCCTCGCTTGATGGTGATGAGGAGAGACACGAACACGATGAAAATTGCGCGCGTCTTTGAAGCTGACTGGCGTCAATGATGGGCGATGACGACGACGACGACGCTGATGTTGACTGATTTACACCGAGTTGCGGAGGTGCGGTGCGTTCTAGAGGCGTGAAAGTGTTTGTGAAATGAATTACATCGCATGATTGAAAGCGAAATTATTAAGTAAAAGCACGCATGGTAGAGGGACGACGCGCGGCTGAGGCGACATTACGAAGGAAACAAAAAAAGAAAGGAAAAGTCATTCCGACTTAAGGCACATGAATGTCATGGGAAAATTAGTAATCCACATGTGTCGTCTGACTCACGAGTGAGAAATTAGTTCATAGTGTTGCCATTGCCTTGCCGAACCGGAACACAAAGAGAGCTCGCTTTTAGGGAGGCTTTGGTTTACACCACAACCTTGTCAAGGGACTGAGAGGGAAACTGAAGAAGCCGGTGGTTGTTTTTGAGCGCTAAAGTTAGGCATCCGATGGGTACATCGCGTGGATATTCTAGACTTAGAGTGTAAAGTAGGATCAAATGCGTTCATATTTCCGAAACTGACGGGGGGTCAAGTGTTTGACGAAAAAAAAATGCAAAATCAATGAAAAATCTCGACCAACGTCATTGCAGTCGAACACCTGGCAACTCTGACTGCATCTGATTGCAATTATCTCCTCCTACGCCCGAGTTCATGAAACGAAAGATGCGCGCACACGGCAGACGAAACACCACCGACAACAATCTTTAAATTCATACGCTGCTGCTCTCGGGCCGTGGCCAGAGAGCGAGAGCCCGCCGAGGAGAACCAGAACAAACCAGCACAAGCGAAAAGATCCATGTTATGTGTTCAACATCGGTCCGATCTTGTTGTGATCTTGTTCTCGGCTAATTAATAGCAAGGATGAAAATGTTCACGCTGCTCCTCATTTAAATGAGATGTGATTTGCATGATAAATACCACGACATGTGAGCCCCAACATACATCCAACTGAGTGTTGCCTAAACGATGGCCGCAGCGCCTGAGCCGGTAGGTGGAGGTGGCGGAGGTCTGGCGGCCGGGTGGCATGAGGCACTTAACTGAACGGTGGCCGATTGTACGAGTTGCATTCCGCAGTGGGATATGTCACAGAGTCGCGTAGGCTTCGTCTGTCAAACGTGGTGTCGGAAGTGAAACCAGTTGACGAGTGGGCACTGGGCACAATTTCGCCTCAACCCGATTGCAGATGACACTCTGATTATCCGAGTGTGCCTGGAAATTCCACCCCGGTCTGGGGGACTGATTGCATCTCGCTCCGATTAGGCGCCGCCATCGTCCGACAAGTTGATTTGACTCCCTGGAATCAAGTGGTATTTGCTATTTTTAGACGCAGTCGGAATTAACTCCTCCAGATGCAGCAAAGTGGGAGGGAGTGGGTTAATTTGAATGATGCAGGAAGGAGAAACGATTAAACGATTAAATACCGTCGCCGTTGGCTACTGGTGTTCCCGACTCTCGGCTCTCGTCCGCTTCGCTGCGATGCGGAATTAGAAACCCGTTTCAATTCTTGTAAACTCAAGGCGTCTGTCTGCGGCTCGGCTTAGGTTGTTGCTGAGAACGAATCGAATGTCGGATTGGAATTGACAGTGGCTCGTGCTTATCGCAGTAGACAGTGTGTAAATTAATGAAAAATTGTAGAAGTGCACGAAAAAAATCCCCAACCGGGACAACGTCGTGAAGGCTCACGCATAGACACAGTCGCTGAGGCCATGAGTTTGATGGAAATATTTTGACAGTGCTTCCCCCGTTAACAGTGGGGCGAAATGATTATTGGCGCGATTGTGGCGCCAGGCAACACACTCACACTTGGTCGATGCCGTTAAAAATTAATTTTTCCGTAAAATGCTTGAGTTTACACACAGCACAGCCGCGCCGCACCTTGCCGAGAGATGTGTTCAACATGTGCGGAGTGCACACGGATTGAGGATGTCAAATTGTGACAATTATGCATTTTATGCGGACATTCAGGCGTGGAATGATAATGTCTACGTACTGGTTTGGTACTGACTGCGAATAAATGTTGCTGATGCAGAGCGTTGCTTTCTCGAGAGTAGGAAGTTAAAAATATAATTGTACCGTAAGGTCCATCGAAATCGATAAATTAGATGTGGAAACGATGATACAGAGGGGTGTGTGGTGCCGCTATCGGCGCTTGAAGAATAGTTTCTGTTTAGAAGACGACGAAATGAAGATGCCTCCTGTATGATAGTTAAGGATAATTGATTGCCGCAATCAGATCGGAGACTGGACTTCATTTAAGTTGAACAGATTTCGTCTGGAGAATTGGAAGGTCGATGGCAGGCGGTGGTAGTTGATGCAGTGGTTCTGATAACGATCATTCGTGGTGGTTGTCCTTCTTTCAGATTTAAAAGCCTGTTTTGGCAGCAGTTGAGGAAAGAGTGTGTGCCGAGGTTTTGTGACGAATGGTAGCATTCAGTGGAGGTTGTTAATGGCTGGTGCCTGGAAGACCAGTGTTTTATGTAATTCATATCTAAGGACCAATCACAGAGGATGAAGAGAGGTAGACCATTTTGTGGCTCCAAAATAAAATAAATAAATGACTTAGTTTTCGGATTTTGTGATTAAATAAGTGGAATATAACGTTGTTGTAAGTATTGAAGTATGAAAAAATAGCATGCTAATTAAATTAATTGACAATAGCATTAATTTACATCATTGAACGCTAGCAACGGATTCCGTGCGTATGAGCCTTACAAATTGAAGGGCGTATTGGCTCATCGTTTTCTTCTCGATTGTCGCTGTAGTCCGCGGTTGACCTGGACCTCAACAAACATGCCTCTCCAGCCGGCACGATCTTTCGCCAGCTGCCTCCAGCTACGGTTGAGGTCCTTTTCCACTTGTGTGCGCCATCTCGTGCGAGAACGTCCTCTGTTGCGCTGTTCCAAAGGCTCGGTATCGAAGACTCTTCAGGCCGGAGCTGTGGTCTACATCACCTAAAAGGAGTGTTGAATCCGAAGACGCTTAACTAGGTGCCTGCCGCTGTACTGCCCTTACAGTTCGTGGTTGAACATTCTTTTCCAGGCGCCTTCAACGAAAACAGTACCAAATATCGTATGCAGAACTTTTCTCTCTGCGTTTGCTTGTATTGAAACGGAGGCGGCAAAAATGGGTTTAGCGGTGAATGAGGGCAAAACAAAGTATATGCTGTCATCTAGAAAGGACACACAACATCGAAAACTAGGTCAGAACGTCACCATAGGCATCTAGAACTTCGAGGTAGTAAAGGACTTCATGTACCTTGGCTCCCAAGTTAATAGTACGAACAATATCAGTACCGAGATTAAACGCTGAATCACTCTTGCCAATCGCTGATTCTTTGGGCTCAAGAGACAATTGAGTAGTAGAGCCCTCTCTCGAAAGACCAAGTTCACATTATATAAGACATTGATCATCCCTGTCCTGCTGTACGGCGCGGAAGCTTGGACTATCTCAAGAGCGGATGAAGACGCACTTGGTCTCTTCGAGAGAAAAGTTCTGCGTTCAATCTTTGGTCCTGTTTGCGTTAAAGGTTCTTGGAGAAGAAGATTCAACCACGAACTGTACGGGCTGTACAGCGACATGAGCCTAGTCAGGAGTCTTAGTATTCAACGCCTAAGATGGCAAGGCCATGTTGAGCGCATGGACAACACTGCTCCAGCCCGAAGAGTCTTCGACTCCGAACCAGTGGGACAACGCAGTAGAAGACGACCATGAACTCGATGGCGCACTCACGTGGAGAAGGACCTCAACCAACTTGGTGTGCGAAAGTGGAGGCAGCTGGCTAAGCATCGTGCCAGCTGGAGAGGATTGTTGACCGCATTGCGGTAACAAAGATAAAATCAGCCAGGTAGCGTTTCTATTCTAACGAGGGTAGCAATGGTGTTTTTTTCAATTAACAACATCCAGCTGTCAATATATCCAATAATATTTGCCATCGCTTCACGCTTGCCGAACGTGCGAAAATTATAGAAAGTCGGTCGTCATAATGGCTTCAGTTTGCAGTGTATTTTTGTTATTTGTGTGAACATTTTGAAGTGGGCAAATGCTCTTTAAGCTCGCAGAATCGATACATAGACGTGAGAAAACATCACAAAGTGGTCATTGGTATGCATAATAGGCAACGTTCACTCCCCTTAGGTATGTGCGTCGACCCCAACCTCGACGTCGTAGGTTCGATTCCAGCTCTGAGTGATAAACATAATTTTCACGACCCCACCTCTTTCGAGTCACTGACAATGCTCAAGGAGTATTTCCTGTCTAGAAAAAGCTTCTCAAACTTGGCCGTTCGGAGTTGGCATAAAACTATAGGTCCCTTCCACTCGTGAGAGAACAATAGCACGCACAACACGACTGGTTGCTGAGAAGCTAGGCTCTGGCCCTCTACGAGCTGTAGCGCCACCCATATTATATTATTATTATTATAAACCACCACCACCACCAAAGTCTATGGACTAAATGGGTTCCTCTACATAGTGCCGGAGGGGTGGCTGTTGTGTTCCAAGCGAACGAGACAGCGCCGCGCCTGAAAAATGCACGAAATCTTTATTTGAATCGATAGTACGGTCCATATAATGTAATGTTTGCAAATGCTGACCATGACTGCGCCTCAAATAATCTATCCACTTAGTCCAATTTTGGCATACTCTTCCCAACATTTCGGCCGGTATCTCACGAATAAATGCTTCAATGTTGTCTTCCAATGCGTCAATTGAAGCGGTCTTGTCTGTATAGACACGAGTTTTAACACAGCCCCACAAAAATAGTCTAAAGGCGTTAAATAGCACGATCTATGCGGCCAATTGACCGGTCCTGAACGTGAAGTAAAATGTTCACCGAACTCGCCTCTCAATGAGTCCATTGTTGCGCGTGCTGTGTGGCATGTGGCACCGTCTTGTTGAAACCACATGTTATGAAAGCATTTTGCAAAAATCACCATTCGCAGTTACGTTACGATTCATCTTTGAAGAAGTACAGTCCAATGATGTCACCAGCCCATAAACCGCACCTAACTGTAACTTTTTTCTGGATACATTGGTTGCTCTTGCAATGCTTCTGGCTGATATTCACTCCAAAATCGACAATTCTGCTTATTTACGTACCGATTGAGCCAAAAATGTGCTTCGTCGAAACTGACCATAAAATGGAAGAAGCGCGCGATGAACTTTCTAACACCGAGATTAAACGGTCTTGACGGGAAAAAAGTTCAGCGTATAATCGTTGGTCCTGTTTACGTTGATCGCATTTGAAGAAGAAGATTCAAGTGCGAACATTACGGGCTGTATACCGAACTTGAGACTAGCGAGTGGTGTATGGATTCAATGCCTGGCTGAGTAGGATGGGCGTACAGACAACGCTGCTTCAGCTCGAAGAATTATCCACGCGCACAAGCGTACATACCAGGTGTGCCGGTATGAAAAGAATAAAACACTAATAATTAGTGAAAAAATGGGAAAGTAAAAACATTTTATTCAAAGTATTAGCCATTGTTTTCTACGCATTTTGACCACCTTTCTGGCAAGTTGTGAATATCACGCCAATAAAATTGTTCGTCTTTTAAAGCAAACCAATCAGACACCCAATTTTCGACTTCTTCGTAGGAATCGAAGAGCTGCTCAGCCAATGCGTGTCCCATCGATGAAAACAAATAGTAGTCAGAAGGAGCCAAGTCTGGTGAATAAGGCGGGTGGGGAAGCTGCTCCCAGCCAAGTGTTTTGATTGTATCCGGAACTGGTTTTGCTTTGTGTGCAGGTGCATTGTCATGGAGCAAAATTACCTTGCCGTGTCTTCTGGCCAATGCATGGTTCAAATTGATCATTTGTTGTCGGTAGCGATCAAAATTAACGGTTTCACCAGATTTTAAGAGCTCGTGGTACACCACACCTTTCTGGTCCCACCAAACACAGCATAGTCTTCTTGCCGAATCGATCTGGTTTTGCAGTCGATGTTGATGATTGTCCCGGATTAACCCATGATTTTTTTCCGTTTAGGATTCTTTAACATTGCTGCCATTAGCTTTTGACTCCATCCAATATCGTTTGCAATTCGGCGTCTTCAAACTTTTTTGGTGGTCTTCCACGTTCTTCATTTCTTACATCAAAATCATTATTTCTGAACCGTTGAAACAATCTTTTGCATGTTGCTTCCGATAGAACATGATCACCATATGCCTCGATGCCTGACAAGCATTCGATGCGATGCTGCAGCGCTTTTCTTCAAATGAAAACAAAAAATGAATGCTTTCCGCAAATCATCACTTTCTGGTAGAAAATTCGACATTTTTAACACGATGAAAAAATATGATTTTGTCTGTTCAATGACTTGATGTATACTACATATTTTTCACAGATGTCATTGCAAACAAACAAAAAAAAAATAAGGGCTCGTTCACAACAAATGTTCCCTATCGAGACATTTGTATCTTTGCGCTCACTTCATACCGTTATACATGGTATATAATAGATGCGACCCACGTAATCGCTGAGAAATGGGGAAGGACCTCAATCATCTTGGCTTGAGATACCTTTTGGCTGAGGTCCGAGACTAAATTATCTTGGATCCGATAAGCATATAAAAAAATGTGATGCATATTGAAGGACTAAGCTACTTAGAAGGCTCCTGGGTCTTCCACGATCATTTTCCCTGAAGGAGGTGGACTTCTTTTGAGATATGGACAAGCTTTGTGGAATTAAAAAGCCGATACGACTAGGGTCGCTTGATGGAATGCAACGCACGAAGTTGTGATGAAGAAACTGGGTCATCTTACAGCGAGCGTTAATGAATTCGCCGTCGCGATGATATGATCTGACACCACTCGTTTGTTTTGTCTGTCTCTGAGCAAGTTCGCGGGTAACATCAGTTAACAAAAATTTGACCGACCTATTGCAGCACTGCCAGTGAAGCCGAGACACCCATATGAACGATGATCTATTTCAAACAAAATGCCATGAACGTAACTTCGAAAGAAAGCCATAATTAATTCTAGATCGCAAACAACCTGCACATCGTCTAGTTCCTCACAACAAAGTGATCATATCCCTTTTAAGCTCTAACGCACTTAAACTAGATAGAGCTGGAATGTGTACAACTTACACACTTCCATATTCGCCACGTCATGATAGAAGTCGAGAAAGCATACATCAAACGGCGCATTCATCCCAGAGTTGCCCCCTGAAGAACAATAATCTACTTCGGTGGAGTGAAAAAAGCGCAAAAAGAACCCTCACCGATTTGACGCACATAAAAGAGAACAACGACGTCATAAGAAGATAACCAGGATTTGGTTGTACACATTGGAACCATAAGCGCCAGTCATGGCAACACTCCACTCCTTGGCATGATCCAATGATGTAATACAGTCCAACTGCAGTACCGAGAGTTAATCAAATTTTAGAGCAGCCTGTCGCGTTCACCTAACTCGATTCCCTCCCCTAAAGCGAATGAATGCATTCCGTTCCAATTGTGCAGTTTCTAGACCGCAGTCACAATTGCAATCAAGTAAAAAAGAACACAGAAAACCAAAAAAAAAAAAAAACAAAATGTACTCACTTTGACAATGTCCACGATAGGCAACAACCAGAGCATGATTATCGGTGCGACAAGCTCGCTTCTTTAGCTGACACTCGGTGTTGTAGGTCCGACCATCGCTTCCACACACCGGATGATTGTATCGATCTTCGTCTGGCTGTTCCGCACCGTCCGCACAGTCCGCACAGTCCGATTTCATTCCGCAGAAGAGCACAGACATTCGGATCCATGTTCGTTGCCGTAAACAGTTGCGCGGGGAATTCCAATTGAGCGGACAGACAGGATATGTGAATGCGGGAATGTGTATTGTGAATGGTGTCCGCCAGGTTGGGGCGATGCACATGCAAATTGGATAAAGGGAAAGCCTCTAAGTTAGATGCCTACACAGCACAGAAATGAGCTAGTTAGCGACTGTGACCACAAGCAATGTCTGGACATGGGTTACATGGTTTCGCTGTGGTCCCAGTCGCCACCGTACGCCACTGACACCACACTGTCGCCACTTATCGAATGCTTACCGACAACTCCTGATGGGCATACGGGAAACCGTTGCTGAAGAATTCATTGTGGATTTTATCATCGAATGTCAGATCATCAACGTAATCCTGCCCAAGGTGTAGCTCTCTGTTGTTGGCGCTGCCACTGCTGCCAACAGACGGATGATGCATCAGACTGGGTTTCTGCTTCTTGGTCCGCTGCTGGTCTGGTGCTGCAGACGCAAACGATGTTGGTAGTGCAACGTCGAACGATTGCGGTCGTTGTAGTCGCCGTTCTGTTTGTTTCATTTTGCCACGGTTCCCCTCGGTGCCCACTGCCATCGTGAGCCCGTGAGTCGTCGTCATCATCGTAGCCGTGCCATTGTAGACTGAGTTATGATCGGCGATCTTGCGTTTTGGTTTGGCGTGTTTCTTCATGTGATGCCTGCCATGCTGGCCGTGCGACTGCTGCTGATGAGCCTGATGGGTGTCTGCGCCAGTACCTGGTGCTCTGTTCACGCTGTCTCCTAATGAATTGCTCTCGGGCAAATCGCTATCACGCTCTGTACTTGGCCGGATTCGATCATCGGCTGTTATAATAATTTTGTCGCCTTTATTCCGGTCCGTGTTGGCATGACGGCGTCTGGCCATCGTCGTCGTTGGACGTTGCTGTTGCTGTTGCTGTTGTAGCTCTTGCTCTTGATCCAACTCCTGCTGCTGCTGCTGCTGCTGGTGCTGCTTGTGGTGTTTCTTATTCTGATGGTGGTGCGGCTGCTGATGATTAGGTCGATGTTGATGAGCCATTGGTTGATTGACTTGCTTTTTGGTGGGATTGGTTGGTATTCTTTGGTTTTTTCTTCGGCTATTCGATTGGGAGATGATGTCATCTCCTGGACTCGTCAGTATCATCGCAGATACCGCGGACGGATTACTATGAATTTCACTACTTAAACTACGTACATCTCTAACGGTTATTGGACTATGAAAATTAACTAATGAGACATGCTCCTTGCTGCGACTTACATCGATGACATGCGGTGATTTCACGGAGCCGTTCTGTTGGTGTTGCGTTTGCTGCTGGTGTTGCTTTCTCTTGTGGGCTTTCTTGTTGTGTTTCTTACCCGTGCCACACTGTGGCGAGCAGATGCACTTCGGACGACCCTTCCTCTTGACACACCGCTTGTTGGGTCCGCAAACCACATCTTTGCAGTTTTCTGAAAAAAAAAAAAACAGCAAGCAATAAATGGGATTGACCTTTGGAAAATTTTGAGAACGGATTCAAAGAGTGCAGGTGAAGCATCTTACCAAAGCAAGGTGAACAGCCCTTTCCGCCGCCCAGAGCCAGAACGAAAAAGTGCTCAACATTGGACAGGTCCTCCTCGGAATACGAATGCATTTGGTTCGCCCTACAGCACTCGGTCTTCGTCATGTTGCTGGAGAAGATGTTCTTGCATTTCCCATTGTCCGCCCGCTCCATCCAGCATGTCCCGGCTGTGAATACACGAAGTAAACTTAAATTCGAATCCAGGTCAGCATAATTAAGGTAATCAATTAATTTGCGTTGCCACAGAACGAACAAATGGACACACTAAACCAAAGGCCGCCGACGTCGACGCCACCGCCGCTCAAGTGGCATAATTGCAGTGGCAAGTCGCACGCGACTTTAAAGTGAAAGGCCTTGCGGTGAGGCATGCCACCGTGCCATGCTTCTGCTGCTGTTGCTACTGCTCGCGCCTTGCACTTGGTCGTAGTGCACAGTCACCCAGCCAGCATAGTGCATAGTGGAACTTAATGTCTACGTAGCCGCCGCCGACCATGCTGATGGTGATGGCGATGGTGACGGTGACGACGAACAGCGAGCGACAACGTAGACGATGTTTGTCTGTTTGTGGGCCGCTAGGGGGTAAAGGTATTCTCAAGACAAATTGTTTTATGGATAGGAAATGTGGACGGCGTGTAGCGTCGGAAACCACTAACACTGACACTGCCACTGGCACTGCACCCGATCACAATATACGGCGATTTATGAGTTTTACGCTCCCGTGAACGCGTACAGAATTGAAGACAAGGTCGCGCGCGTACACCATAATTGCATCGAACATGGATAAAGCGCTGGACAATGTCATAAATTATTTGCTACTGTGCTGCAGTTAATTTATCTTTCGTTTATCGTTTCTCTGTCTGTCGACTTGTACCGGCAAGAGTAACTCGGTAGCGTCGATGTTATTGGGACACTCCGTTCGTAGGTAACTATTAATCTGGGTTCCGATTGGGCATTCTTGATAGCTTTGATTTCACTTTTCCGGTGCTGCTTTGTAATTAACTGAAGTTACACAAACCCTTTGGAGTTGTCTGAGTCATGACTGCTCACTGATTATTTAACCTGTTATTGCGGCTTGAGGGGAAATAAAAAACACAATCAGCCAGCGTGAGAAATACGTGAGTTGTGTGACAGGCTTGGGGAGCTCAGCACAAGAATTGAAAGGGATCATTTTCTAGGGGAATGTGAGAACAGCGCATCCATTAATTTGAAGTAAGTTTGAATGCTCAATTGAGTTCTTGAAATGAAATCAACTCAGACTGTAAGTGACACGCTGGCTAGGACTGTAAGCGGCTGGAAATTGGCTGAAGGCAACTCAAGAGTCGCGCCTAGGGGAAGTTTTGTTTTCAACTTTGAACCTTGATAATACCCATAAACCACAGACTTCACTATCAATGTTAAGACATTCATTCTTGATAAAGACAGTCATCAACGCAGAGCACTCACAGATAATTAAAACTTGTTACTTGTTTTGGCCCGTGACGTTGTGGGTATGTGCGTCGACCTCAACCTCGACGTCGTAGGTTCGATTCCAGCTCTGTGCGACAAAAATAATTTTCACGGCCCAACCTCTTTTCGAAACTATTCGCTATTCGAAGACGGCATAAAGTTGTAGGTCCCTTCCACTCGTGAGAGAACAATAGCACGCACAATACGAATGGTTGCTGAGAAGCTAGGCCCTGGCCATCTACGGGCTGTAGCGCCATCCATATTATATTATATCATTATTATATCGTTCGTGGATTTCCTACGAATGACAGGGCTGTCGCGTCTTTTACTAAGAATTTCAAGTAGACTTTGACTAGCACAGTGCTTATACAGATTAGGACTGACCTCGTCAAACAGGAACTGCATCGAAAGACACGATACACTGGAACGTCGTCTAGCACTGGGGAAAACAAGACGGATGAGACATTGTTGATATTGCCTTGTCTCTCTGAGGGGTCTCTTACCAGTTTCGCACTCGCTTCAAGGTCGTTCAGTGTACAGGATAGTTATAAAAGGGGAACTTTGGTATATGTGAGGATATGGCCTTCGGTCTTGGATACATCAGCCCGTTGACAACCGCTTCGAAAATAACATCAAACGCACTGTATTTTATTTTATTTACAGACTTGACATGATTTGTCATGAGGGTTTGGATTATAATAATACAAAAGGTGCTACACTCCGAGGTGGACCTGGTCATTACAAAATCGACTTGTGTTATGCGTGATATTGTTCTATCACGAGTAGAGGCAGTTACTTTTTTATGCCGACCGCGGACGGTGAACTTTCCTGCCCATGAATTATGAATTATAAGCAATTCCTGTTCGGGCACCAAATTTAAACACCCAGGGTACTTCATCACGACCGTCACGAACTATGTGAAAATGTGATGGAACATGGTCTTGAAAGCATGACCATGCATAGACGAAGTCATGCTCACAAAAAAACAGGATGTAACCACATGTATTGTTCCGATGAAAACACAAGTTCTTGTTTGATCCATTCTGGCACAAGAATGCTTCATGAAAGCTGCTCACAAAAGCCTACTCCTATAATCTACTTCACTAAATAGGAAGATTCAGATGCTCAGTTTTAAAGTTCCACTTTCCTGAGCAATCCCCAACTGCAGACAACTGGTACACAGGCATTGCAAGAAGGATTCAGAAAAAAAGGAAATGCAAGCGCTACGAAGAGCTATCTAGAAGAGACGGCAGTACAAAGCCAAGCGCAATCACCCTCCACCCATCGTTTTCAACAGAAGTACTTTTGAACTGAACGTTGAAAAAATCTGAAAATAAATTAATATTGGCACCACGTTTCATAAAAATTTCAATTAGATAACACCTGTTGTTGGACGAAGATTATTTCTTCACCATTTCCATCATATTAAGTATCACTTCAATTTTGAGCAATAAACATCTGGTCAACGTGCTCGAGCATCCCAGACAGTAATGACATCTTGGACGAAGAATTCATGTGTACATGTGTGTACAGGAATTGTTGCTGCTTTAGAAAGCAACTTGTGCTGATTTTTTACACTTTTTTGGCCATTTCGCTGTGAAAACTGGGACCTTCGGAGATTCATTCCTGATTTCGTGTATTATTTTTAGGCACACGCACATCATGACTCATGAACATATTCATAAGTTCTCATTTGATAAGATCCCAAGGGAAGAAGTTGGCTTTTATCTTTTTTAATTTTAAAATCGCGTGGACGCGGTCAACTTGCCAAAAAAACAGGAACTGGGCCACCAGTTCATTGTTATGCCATCGGAGTAACTGCCCGGCCACACAGAAAAACGTATAGTTACGAAGCAACAACAAGCCTCGAAACCGGATGATTTTACTGATGACGAACCCTGCAAACGATATACGGACAACGATCTTGGGATCTTCTGTACGTGGAATGTAGAGTCCCTTTATAGACCACGTACGGAAGCCCTAAGATGAAGTGCGATGGGACGGACCGGGCAAATAAAGGATGAAAAACTGTGATATATATTACGGTGATTGCTACAAACAACAAAAATAGCGCCTATATGGATGTGGATTCGTCGTTAGAGGCAGACTTAGGGAAGAAGTCTTATCGTTCAGCTCCGTGAACGAGCGCATGATTCGCATCCAGGCTAAATCTGCCAATATAAGCCTTTTATGCGCACATGCCACCACAGAGGAGAAAGATGACGACAAAGACAACGAAACCCCTAGTTTGACAAAAAGTGTCGGCAGACGAATGCAGCCAAGAAGGAAGCATACAAAGCGGCACTGCAAAAAGCTTGGGATTGTTTTTGTCGACCTTTATTTAAGATTATTTGAGCAATTCAGGGAGACTGAATCAGTTGGCGCCGCATGTGGTTTGATTCGAAAATCAAATGCGTTCATGTCTCGCTGTCACAGTTGCGGATTTTATGCTGTTGGTAACAGTAGCCTGTAGGCAGTTACTGTTACTACTCCTAATCGTGGAATTTGAGGATAGTCTTCCGAAATTGGTGTAGTCAATGTGTGGTTCCAATAAGACGGCCCGGTAAGCAATTCACTATTGAGTAAGACATTTCCTTGTCGTCTACTATCTCGCTTGTGTGACTTAACTCCATTCGATTTCTTTTGGGATTATTTGAACTTAAGAGTCCACAAAAACAAAGTCTACGGCCCTTATTCTGGTGAAAATGAAACGCGGCGTTAACGATAGTCCGCCCCATTTATGCAGAATGTCTATGGACGACAATGCATGCCCTCAGGTTAGGTTGGCGAATTCGCCAGCACATTCGTTTTAATGATAGTGGCGTTAATTTGATTTCAACAGCAAATGATGACTACACCAGATTTGAAAACCGGATATAGCCTATTAACTGGGCTTTCATTGGGTATCGAAGGGGGCTAAGGACAATCTACCTATGCATCCATCAGTCTCGCCAATATTTGTGTATGCCGGAAAATAATTAACAACTGATAATGCAGTACCAGCCGAGGATCGGGAGAACTACGAAGGCGCAACGAACATATTGTATTTATGGACAAATGCCGACACCAATACTGGCATAGAGATCAAATTTTCACAAAAAAACAAAAAAAAAATTTTAAAGTCGCAGTTGACAGTTGGTCTGAGTTTAGGAGTTTCTATTTCAAAAAAGGATCGTGGATATTATTTGCATTCAGTGTTCCGTTCCGTTGGTCTTACCTACGATCGGCGGAGGGAGAAGTGAGAGAAAATCGCCTCTGTGCAGGATCATTTCCTGCTTGAGTAAATGAGGGATTCAAAGACAACCCGTTGCTGTGGTGGATTGGCGTTTAAAGGCATTCTCGATCAAACTATTCACGACGTCGGTCACAGCACGGTTCATCAATTATTGGTTTTAGTAAAGGCTGCTGCATCAATGTGAATAAGGATTGCGGGTACGTTAACACTTCAATGATTTTTTCAACGTCATTCTTGAACAGTCCGTGCAGCTGCTGATGCGCAACGATGATACTCACGTGATTAGTTGCACACAGCTCAGCATCAAGGATAAGTTGAAGCTTGAAGTGTGCATAACTGCATTAAAGGCTTCCTGATAAATGTGGCCACGCACCTGCTTATAGGCGGATTAAATTTTCAGTCGCTTTGATATTAACATTCTGCTAATTGTTCGGAAGGAGTTGAGCATCAATGCGGCAGTTTGTTTTTCTCTCAAGTAGCTTAACCTAGCACTTAGCGTCGTTAGCTGATCAGAGCAAATAGTGCATGCTCGGAAAACTCATTTAGTCACGAACAAGGCCTCGATCATATCATGTCCATTCTAAGGTCTACAGGTGAGAACCTACAACTGTCTTTTCAAAGAACAATGTTTGCATGTGATAATTCATCCTGTTTGAAGTAATCGCGATTGAAGGAGAAGAAAATGTTACGAATTATTTGGATTGTTTGGAGATCCTACGCAAAAAGTACAGTGGCTTATCCTAAGTCGGACTCACGAGTTTGGGTCTATATGTGCACTAAGCTCCGCTCGGAAGATTCTTTGTCTCTACACTGGCATGCAAAAGATTACGTCCATCCTTGAGATGCTGTACAGAATTGACCTTCACGTCATGTGCACAACTGGAGCTTAGTGCCCACCTTGAACTGCAGTGTCACATGCCCTTCAAGGTTCAATAGTTTATTTAATATCCCGCAAACAGACTGTGCGAGAACTTTTTATTTAAATAAATTACATGAAATTCAACCCTCCATACACTTAGTTCCCCTGCCTTAGCTCGTATTACCAGCACAAACTGTCACGAAGTCCCATTGCTACATTTTCCTGATCAACACCTACAATTTTTTAATACAGATCACATACACAGTCTTTTATGAAGACAACTCTTCATCAAAATTAACGATTCCATGAATTGCGAGTGGTGTTGACAGAAGTCACGCCAAGTTCGCCCTCTTGAACATTCCCGACACCGCCTTGCTTGGCCAATAAGTCGGGAGCAATGACTAACCACAACACATTTTTTCCGACTCGTCACAATAGCCGACAACAACACAAGTCGGTCGTGCGTGCAGATGCGACGCTAAGTGCTTCCGTTGGCAATATTTCAGTCTGCCGATCGATTGCGTTTATAAATTCCGCAAACGGCAAAAAAACGTGACTGCCAACTGAAACCCTAAACAGATTGCAGACACAAATCGCCCTCTCTGCGGTGTCACAGCTCATGTTGCCGCGACATTGTATCAGACACTTGAGTTTCGCCGAGAAGCCAGCCACACTCAGCAAAACCGATTCGAATCGTTAAATAATTAATCATCGGACAAGACATTCTGTGGACCCCTTACGTAACTGCACCGCTGACGAGGCCAGCGGTTATATCACATCAATTTGGGAGTTCGATGAGTAAGCGCCGACAAAACACGAGGCCATTCAATACCTAATGAGTTCTCAAAAATCGCGTCTAGCGTCTGAACTGCTGAGCGAGCGCACTTCATTTGTCACGTCCTCCGTCTGCTGGCGGGGTTGTGCGCGATGACAATTCGAATCCAATTATTCTCCCAAAATTAGACAGCCACGACTGGCGGTCGAGTTTGTTTCACGGTTGTTTGTTGCTCATTTTTACGCTTTTCTCATCCCATTCCTGTGTAGACTCTGGGATCAGGGAGTCCAACCAGCCAAGCGAGACGGACGCTCATTAAGCGTCGATAAATTATTGAATTACGCCGGAGATCGGTCTTTGCGGAGGCGAAATTGGTGCACTCTGACGATCAACGAGCTGAAAAAAAACGAACACCACCACCCCCGTCCACTTGTACTCTCACGGTGAATTAACGATCGCCTTGTAGGTACTCCTCCGTGAAGGAGACGCCAAAGAAAACACTCATGGAATGACCTAAAATAGCCAGAGGCGAGCGCAGAAAATAGTTCACTGATCGATCTGTTTTCCCGCAAGTAAGTGCATTGGGCGCCACCGCCATCCCGACAGGGCTGCTCGTCCGATCGACCGACAGCCAACAATCTACGAGACGTTTGGGATCTTAAACGATCAACGACCCGCACTGCGCACGGTGTTCAATGTGTGGCGGCGGCTATGGCGATGCGATGTGTTGGCAATTTTCTAGCGTTCGCGTGGATAATTTCAAGAGAGTCGCCGATCTTAATCATGCTCCCCTTCCCCACCGCCACTTGCCCCGTGCCACATGGGCAACACAGTTAGCAAGGCACACACAAGGAGCGAATGGTTTTATTTTTAAGCGGCACCTTGGCATTGATTGCCAGCGGGTTCAATATTGCTGCACTCGCTTGCTCGGTGCCTCTTTGGCAGCCACCTTCAAGGTTCACGTAGATCTCCTCGCGCACTATTGTGGGTTGTCCTCTCCAAGATCCATCGCGCTGCTCGTGTGCTAGTCGCGTAAGCAATTTATGCTGCTCTTCCGCTTCAAAGGAAAAGACATATGAAAATTCTCATTGCAAGGGAAATAGATTGACTTGTCAGGGAAATGAGTACCGGCCGCATGCTGACGATGGAAATCGGCCAAAAACCTTATTTTGTCAATGTATGTATGGGAGCTGATTTATGGCGTGCAGTGCAAATGTTTGAGTGGAGAGTCTGCTTTGATGTCATTGCCTGCTCGCTTTATAATGCAATTGACAGGCGGATTTCAGTGACTTGGCGCTCGTAAATTTCCCGTTTGGCATTCATTCACTGCAGGTAGCCAAGTCGTCTGCTATATATCAAACTTGCCCTGTGCTGTGTATGTGCTGTGTTGTGGGGGACTTTGCATCTGAGATGCAAAACTTTCTCGCCACGGGTGTGCGAGCGAAGTGATTACAAAACGGGGGAGAACGTTGTGCCAAAAATTCACATGAGACACACATGCATGAATCATCCGATTCAAGGTCATTGCGGATGACGTCTCTGGAACGGACGTTCACTTTGGTTTTGCTTTTGGAGAATGTAATGTCAAAGAGTCAGTGGAATGGCTATGCGGATCCGTTTTAGTGTGATTTTTGGTATAAGCTGACATGTGGCGGTGCCTTACGACAATGGCCAGTACCTTAACTTGCCAGGAACTCGGATGCAGTATGTCAAATGATCGAAACTACCCATGCGCGTGATAATTTGAGACATTCCGACCGGCATGTTTTCAGTCCCAACGCTGCGTTCCTTGCTCGATCTTTTCGTAGTTGGATGCGACAGTCATGACATAGTTGTTGTTCCGTTTTAGAAAAGTGTGCTTGAATGGCATATGAGTGTTCTTTTTCATTGTTCTAGTTGTTATAAGCGTTAAACAGTTGGTCTGATTTCCCTGAATAGTAACCAGAATGGAGCGAGGACTGGCGACACATCAATTTATGCGATGTTATTGATGTCTGTGCAAATGAAGTTTAAGGCTAAGAAAATGAACTCGAGATATCGTGGCAATAGACATTGCAAGGTTACCTTCGATGTTGGAGACATTCGGTGGCGAATGAATTCCGAGGAATCCACAAATCTCATAGTATGGTACACGCTAGAGCTCCTGGTACCCGCACATTCCGGGAAACTTAATTTCGAGTACCCGTAAGTTATTGGGTACCCGTCATCACTTTGGGTACCCGGTATTTTTTGGTTCTCTGCAATGTGGCTTATATAAAAAAATGTATTATCTAATAAAACAACGATTAACGTATTTTATATTCAATTTGCTTGTTGGTTGTGCAAAACATCAAAAATGTCCATTGCATTTTCTGGTAACAATGTGCCCAGCGGTGGAAAAGCAGCGTTATGATGCTACCGCTGTCGCTGGTATGTACAAATATTATGTTTGGGTATTTTATTAAATTGTTTTTCCACCATTTTAAGGGATCAGAAAATTATGATTCAGCTGTGGTTCACCCAGGTGAAATGCCAAATTCGCTGACCGTGTCACCATTTGATTTGGCTTCAAGAAAGAAATCCAAGGCGGCACATTTTTTTGCCGAAACTTCTGCATTTCTGTTTTTCGATGTACTCTGCGTTTTCGAATAAGACCTGCATACGTTTTCTTCTAAGCATGCTTACTTCCTCAACCTCGAAAACCAGAGTTTTGTACATTGAATCCAAGAAGAAGAAACCTGTCCGGTGAGATCTTCTTCCGATTTATTTCGGTCCATTTTCAATCAGAGCCGCAGGTTTTCTTTTAAAATTCGTACAAATCTTACGATACTTTCTTCATCCCCGATGTTTGTATTCAGATGTTTATTTATTAGATCATATACAATTAGTCGCAGAATCGAAAATGTAACTTCTTCCTTGCAAAGAATTGTATTTTGCGTCTGGGAATGGCTTCAGGATTCTGACTCTATGTGTCCATTCTCTTTCGCTTATTCCTCGTTTAAGGGCCACTGCTGAGGATGTCATATTTCTATATGCCAAAATGGCAATGGGCCTTTTTTTTCAACGATATCAGACAACATGATAGACACGTAAACTTACTGTGTTGTTGTTGTTGTTGTTGTGACTTGGTTACCCGGTAACCGACGAGTACCGCCTAACAGAAATTCCCGGGAACCCGCGAAGTTCATATTACCCGCAGTTACCGTGTA
The DNA here is from genome assembly GCA_916610145.1 of Eristalis arbustorum. Classification (NCBI taxonomy): domain Eukaryota; kingdom Metazoa; phylum Arthropoda; class Insecta; order Diptera; family Syrphidae; genus Eristalis; species Eristalis arbustorum. The sequence continues at coordinate 35,656,545 of OU744319.1, read as the reverse complement.
CCCGGTAAAACGCAGAATTGGGTATTACCCGGGTAAAATCAAGAGCAATAGTACACGCCAGGATCCAATCTATAACACGTCGATGAACAAAAAGGCAAATCACGTGGTCACTGGTACTGAACGCAGTACGAAATGAAACTCAAATATCGAATAATTTTATGGTTTCCAAGTTTGATATGACTGTAAACCAAAATAGATTTGTAGTCATTTTTTGTATATGGAATAAAACTGTTGGTTAATATCAGGGCCGGAAGCTCATTTTTTTTTCAGACATTCACTGCTGTGAGTTTCCTAGTTTTTTTACGATTTTATACGCAAAAACTAAAATCTAGAAGAACGCGACAAAAGATCTCAAGCCGTTATATGTGGGCTCAAATCATTTAATGATGTCCAATTGTTGCAGCAGCACAACGAAACAAGACAAACAAAAGCAGACGTTGCCCGCTTGGTTTGTGAAGTTGAAGGATCTTGTGGGATAAAAGATCAAATATGACAACAGACGTACTAAATCGATCAATAAATGAAAACACTCAGTCAGATAAGACTCGCATTCAGTCAGTCACTCGGCTCACTGTCCGACTGCAAATGCAATTTTAACGCATCGCACAAACACACGATAGCACATCACGCTGACAGATTAAGGAACACGATAAGTGTTCAACCAGCAAATCTTTGTCGAGCAAATAGAGGAAAAGAAGGTGAACAATATTTGCGAAGCAATTATATCCCGCATGTGTCTAACGCCGCGTCTAGGTTTGTTTAAAATGCATTCGCGCACTATGTGATGCCGAGATGCAATCGCAGTCCATTAGATTGTCATAAAGTGAAGACGGAAAGACAGAAGGGAGAGAAACGGTTACGGTTAATCAAATATTTGTTCGTAATTTATTCAGTTTTTCTTTAATTGCAAATCAAACAGCGTTCCACCTAATGTAAATAGGCCCGCTGTGAGAGACTCTCTGGTGACAGTTGAACTTTATTTGAAATATGCAAAGCCTGCTGTCAAGTGGGACTCAAACACACGCATTGCTTTCTTTTCAACTACTCTTGACACTTAGAAAATAACAAGGAACAACGGCCGGCAACCCAAGTCAATGTGGTATCCGTTCACAAGTGAGAAAAGTTAACACCCGCGAAATTCCAATTAACTAACACACTCCCCATCTAGAGCGAATATTAACTGTCAATTCAGGTTTCATAATTAAATCAATGAATAACTCAACACCAACTTGATTTATCTTCACTCCACACATACTCACCTTCCACTTCATAAACTGTCATCCAAAGGGCAATAAAAAGTGTCAGATAAATTAACTTCAAACTTGTACTGAAGCACTCCAGACCGGATGATTTACTCCATCGGATTGCCGCTGTCGCGGCATACCTTCTCCAGCTGCCACCGTCCGTGGCGAATTTTTTCACCTCACCCGACATCTTACTTAGTCGCTGATGAATTTTATTGCTATTTATACACCACACTCGCCACCACTCACGTGCGACACGTTTCAGCGAATTTAACAAAATATCACGAAATATAATAACAACGCTTGCAATAAACCCGACCGCGACGCGTTTAAAATAGCTATCAATTAGTGGCGGTCTTAGATGCCGCGAATGTTTCGTTTTCAATTGTTCCGGTTCTGTCACCAGCGAATTGCTGTTACGGGGGATCACTTGCGTGACACCCTCTGGCGGAAGTGTCTGTACCAGTTGCACTCTTCTTTTGTACTTGTAATTGGACTTAAGAAATGGGGTCGTATCTTTTGGAGTTCCCTTGTCGTGCATAGCACATCGATTTGCCGCATAGCTTCTCGTTTCAAACACTCTGTTGTCCGTTTCAATGTGACACGCATCATCGGTGGACAACGGTACCAGCTGGTCCATAGTAGGAGGTCTTGCTGCGCCTATCCTCTTGGCGCATTATTTCATTGCCTGTGACGTTCCAATATCTGAAATGTAAAGCAGAGAAGTGCAGTGTAATGTAGGCGCCATGACATGTCAATCACTTGATGCAAAGTTCTAAAAATACTCCATCACTGACCTGGAGCTGTACACTCATACCGCGAAGCGTATGAAATGGACAAAAAAAAAACAACGAAAAAAGCAAACACCATTCAAAGCGCACACAAACTAAAAACCAAGAAGATGACGTGTGGAAATATGAAGAAAACCACCTCCGCGTCATCGTCATCGCCAATGCACGCCGCGGAACGTCTCGCACACCTCACCACACCAACATTTCGCGAAATTGTCGCCATAGTTGTCAACATTTTAGAGGCAAATCAAAACAGCACCAGCAACCAGCAACCGCAATAGCAACTGCAAAAATATGAGACAGTCACACTAGTTTATGGAGTGTATCCAACCTGGAGCCGGCGAGAGGTGAAGTGCAGTTTAGGCGCCAAAATAGCGAACGCTTCATTTTGCCTCCATCCGGGTTGGATAGGCTTTGCGGGTGCGTACAATTGCGCCTGGCCTGCAACTGATCTGGAATTCGGTAGAATTTTAATTGACAATAAATTCTTCGGTGTATCTATTCGAATTTCGCCATTTCGTCTTCAGTGAGACTCTGGGTGAATTTTCCCAGAAATAACCACCGGAACGCTGTCAAATTGTGGGTGATTTTACATTTAATGGGAATTTTGATTACATCGTTATTTATTGCGTTGTTCTAATTACGTCTGTGATGCAGTTAACGATGCAAGAGGGAGCAATTTATTAAGAGTTGACATTGCTGTCACAGATTGGACGATGGAAGGCGCAAGCACTTGGAATCCGAAACAAGATCCTTTGCAGAACATCGAATTTATATGCGCCGTCTCGAGTGCAGAGTCACATGCGCCAGAATTCAAAGAAAGGCATTTTTCGATGCGACTCACGACTGAATTGTGGTTATCCGGACAATTGATCGGTTAATATCGCATGACGCTGAAAAAATTCACGATGCACTGTGCGAATTTCAGCAAAAAGTAGCATTGGGTGAACAAAGTCACGGTTGTTCTCTGTTGTATGAGGTTCTTTAACTCTTTTTTATTAATTCAAGGTCGCTGATTTTAGAACTACCTTCGGTTCGACCCGACAGCTCTAGTTTTTGAGACACGGCTGTTGGTCATATTATAGTACTTTTTATAAATCCTTGTCTATACTCGCTAACTTGTCTATGCTGGTGTAAGAGGGGTAAAGTCAAGGTGGTACGTCTCAGTTCATGGAACAGTGACAGATTTTTCATAATTTAAATTCTTTTTATAGATTACATCGACAGTAGAATCAGTCGATCAGATAGCGCAAAAACCATTGATTATGTTATTCACAACATAGAACATAGAACACATAGAACACATTCACATGAATATAGAACATAAAAATGTGACATTTATGTGTACCAACAGTAACGTACAAAAGTAAAAATGATTTTTGTTCAATTTCGTCTTCTTCTTCTTTGAGTGGCGCTACAGTCCGGTGTGGACTGGGCCTCACTCAGCATTCCTCTAAAACTAACCCGATCCTGGGCAAGGCGCCTCCAGTTTAATACACCCCGCTGATTAAGACATCTTTTCAGCCATCGGAGGCGAGGTCTCCGCCAACCGCGTTGTCCCTTGGGGTTAACCTCGAAGACTTTTCAAGCATTAGTGTCAATTCTCTCTACATGTCCTAGCCATCTGAGTCGACACAATCGAATTCGTTTGACTATAGCAATGTCGTTGTACAGCTCGTTGAGTTCATCGTTCAGCCTTCTCCTCCACACTCCGTCTTCGCAAACGGAGGATTCGAAGGATTCTTCTTTCGAAATTCCTAAGCATCTCTTTGTCCGCATCGTCAATGTTTCTGTTCGATACAGCAGGACTGGGACTATCAAGGTCTTATAGAGTGACAGATTGGTTTCCCGAGACAAGGCCTTATTTTTCAATTGCCGCCTAAGTGCAAAGATACAGCAATTGTCGAGGATTATCCTTCGTCTTATCTCCCCGGCGATTAATTTTTCCAGAGTTTATCGCGGAGCCTAGAAGGACAAAGTCTTCGAAATCTGTCTACTGTGACACTTTGTCCAAGATGTCGGTGTTGGTGGACCTTTTTTGTAAACAGCATGTACTTTGCCTTAGCCTCATTCACCGCAAGACCCAACTTAGCCTCTTCCTTCTCGATGCTAGCAAGTGCCCCACTGACAGCTGAGTTCTTGCGATGAGGCCAATGTCATCAGCAGTTGCACAGAAAAATCGTGCCTCTGGTGTTGACGTCTGAGTTCCGCACGATTTTCTCGGGAATTATGTTAAAAAAGTCGCATGACGATACGGCACCTTGTCTAAAGCCTTTTTTTGACATCAAAGGTCTCGGTACAATTTTTACCGACCTTGACGGAGCATTGGGCATTCTCCAACGTCATTCTGCAAAGATGGACTAGTGCTGGTTTGCTGGAGTGCCAAAGCTAGACAAGGCGCTATATAGCTCTTCTCCATATATACTCTCATAAGCGGCCTAAAAGTCGATGAATAGTTGGAGGGTATCGACTTGAAACTCGTGGGACTTTTAAAAAAACGTCCGTCAAGCGGCCAGAACCTGCACTGATATTGACCAATAAGGCCTTGTACGACCAGCCGCCTACACAGGATGGCATAAAAGGTCCTAGACGATATTTTCAAGATATAATTTGAATATTTCTATAATTGGCACAGCTAAGAGGGTCTCCTTTCGTTAGAATCGGGCAAACGATGATGAGATTCCATCCGTCGGGCATACTTTTATCCGACCAAATTTGTTTCTAAATCATTGCCTGCAGATATGAAGAGTTTACAGCCTTGTTGAACTTAAGTTTGGCGATTGCTGCCGTAACTTCACTGAGGTTGGGAGGGCGGAGTTCTTGTTCATTATAGTATATATTGGATGGATTTTTAATTTCGTCTTTACTGGCGAAACAGCTTCTGATCATGTTAACATTTTTGACATCAGAACTATCAGCTTTCCGATTGAAGGAAAAAGTAAAACCTAGCCTAAAATCTCCCTGGAAAGAGTTAATTTGGTTGGAGAACAATTTCTTAGGAAATACAAATCAGTCCAACTACTCTGAACTCATATTGATCTATTTTCCTGAAAATCAAGACCTCTGTCTCCTACTAGTGGTTTCTAGTTCTGGTCATGAGGGAATCCAGAGAAACGAAAGACAGCATCGAAGTTCCTATAAAATGTATCTTCGAAGTCTGAACGCCTGATTTCGAGAAAGCACAATCATAACAGCAAACAATGCGTGGAAGCGGACATATTCATGCCTCAAAAACAAAATCGTATGGGCCGAATACAACCAAACCAATAATCTCACTACCAAGCAGGGTACTAGTAGGGGTACCAAAGAACTGCCCCTTTATTCTTTACATATGCGTGAACAGAGTTAGTGTTCAACTAGGTCGATGAAATGGAACCAATAACGTGCGATTTTTAACAATTAATCAATCCAGGTCATATTCTCCGACACTTTTTCTAATCTGCCAGCGGTCGTAGAAGCGTGGTTCATAGTACTACGGACCTTATGCAATCAAACCAGTACCTGGTACTGGTGAAAACATTGCGACGTGCCCAAGGGAGACACCGCCTTTTGCAGACCATTCTAATTATTGCAGATGACACCAGTATTGTCATACGTTCTTAGAGTATGGTGACAGTGATTGAAGAAGAGACGAAATGACTCAATCTAAGGCTAAATCAGGAGAAAGTTGAATATATTCTGTGGAGCAAAAGTCGACACCGCATTTTTAATCGAAGGGAAAAATCGATGCTCCATCCAGGAAAATTCGAATCAATACTCCCAACTCAGTGCTTCACGAAATCCGAGTGTATACTGAAAGCAGTACTCCAAAGCTGGGCAATAAGGTACTGTCAGATCTGATTGTTTTGCCTTCGAAAGCAGATTTCTACGTCGCATATTTGGTTTCATGCTGCATCTGAGATCGTCTTCGATCCTGCTTCGAGCAGGAAGCTCTGACGCAACTATCAAGTCATCGTAGATACAAGCCATCCTTAGAATGGCACGTTATCTAAGGAGTATATATCGTTCTATTAACCTGCCCTTTGTCGAACGACTGTTGAGGCAATAAGCAAAGAGCTCTTAGGAATCTTTAAATTAGCGTTTGGGAGCATGATAGTGCTAAAAATTAGACATATGGGCCAGATAATAATCGGCGGGGTGGACGACTGAAATCTGAGAATTACAGAGAATTACAGGACCGTCGTGGTCTTCTTTGGACTGCGTGTCATTAACCTCTTTGGCGTTACATAATATTTTCCTTCTACAGACACGGCCGGGTTCGATATAGAATGCAACAGTTTCTATTTCCACCGGACCACCAGTTCCGCGGCAGGTTTGTTTCCTATTTCGGTGTTGTCATGTCAAACCACAGATCTACCCGGGAGAAACTTAAATAGTGACTGCAAAAGGTACCCCCAGGTTCCTTATGACTCTAGAGCCATCCGAACAGCATCCGTGTGTGTTGGTTTGTTAAAACACGTACCGTTTGCCAAGTTTATGCAGCAGACGTAAGTAGTCCTTGTGCTTGCCAAAATGTTCCACCTTGCAGTCATGACTCAATCTTGACTTTTTACTCTGGTCACTTATCCAAGAAAATCTCCCAAATTGTGAAACTCAAGTGGCGGCTCTTCGCCCCAAGCAGGCAGTTTTGGCCAATTTCGCGACAACTAACAAAGGTTCAGTGCAAGTTTCGTGACTCACACTCGACCAAAAACCAAATACTTATCCTAACGAGTAGAAGTCAACTGATTGTCTCAAAAGTTCAAACCCTCTAGAGTCTGGAGTCCTTTGCTCAGTCCTCAACACCGTCCCCAGAGGCTATCGCTGTTGTCATTTTTTTTGTTCACTACACCTGTCCGTATAAGGTTTCGAGACACATCAAGAGCCGAAGCGAAGGCCCTTTTCACTATTGGGCACGTTCTCAGAAATCCATTGTCTTTTCGAATAATTTCAACTCTTCATTGCAAAATTGAGCCACAAGCGCCGTTTCCATTCGAAGATGCATTAACCCCTCTTGACGAACTAACAACAGACCAAGCAAGATGTAACTAATTCACATCAATGTTACTGACCTTTCCCAGTTTATCCCTGGAACTGGAAATGCCAAAAACAACAGATGAAAGAAAACCAAAACCAAGACACCATGTTACATCATTCCGCTATTCAGCAGAGAGAGCAACCGGGGATTGCTCTCAACTCTTATTGGTAATCATCTTCATTTGAGCAGACATAAGTTGCCTTAAAGTATCCCGAACCGAGTAGATAATGTACTTCAGATGGAAACAGAATACATTTCACTTAAAATCCACCCCAAGGGCGATGTGAAGTGTACCTGTTGCATTTCGAAGTGTCTTCTTGAGAGGGCTGCATTCCGGCTCTATGCCTGACTTTGTGTCTGTTTGTTGTCTTCTGCATGCTTATGCATGTACATATGTATCTACACCTGGTACATGGTGAACCATAAACCATCGCAGACAGCGGGAGGGTCGAGGGTCTGTAAAATGCTTTCGCCACATGTACGTGACTTAAGATTGGAATTCGCAATTGTTTGTTTTGTCAATTTTCTGTGCTCAACCATCTGCCATTCGCCATTCGCCATCTGCCCCCGCCGACAAGGGAAACCATCCAGTGTCTCGCTGTCGCAATCCTTGACGGTGGTATTCATGTCCTTTTCTCGTAAGTTCGTGGGCAATTACCGCCCCCATTTTGTGGGGTTTGTTTTTTGAATTTATCCTGAAGGATATACGATTCGCTGGTAGACCTTTAAGCTTTTGTGGAAAATGGAGTGAATGTGTCTGCGAAAACGTTCTGCACAATTTGAATAAAAGCGCCTCTATCGTTCGGTGCAATTGTGGAAGGCCTGCAATGTGCAAGGTGATTCTGTCACCTTTATGTCGCCACATCCACATGCCTCATTCGAGGAGATTGACTGGGGTCCACCCGTGATGTCATTTTTTACACGGTAAAAATCCCATGCAGTGTTAGTCACTGAACTACTTCTCCATCACACCAAATGGTTTAAAGACCACTCGCTCATATCGCCCTGCTGCCTTGTATCTACCTAGGCCTCGAAGTTACCATAAGCAATGCAACCACCACGGAAATAAGACGAAGGATCAGGCTGGCTAACTGTTGTATTTTTGGGCTTTTAGGAATTAGAGGAATAAAGCATTCTAGAGCTTCTAGAATCTAGATATCCCTTTGTAAGACGTTGATAGTCCCAGTCCTGCTGTATTTTGTAGAAGCATGGACACTAACTAAAGCGGACGAGGAGATTCTTGGTAGCTTCGAGAGGAAAGTCTTTCAAATTTTATTTGATCAAGTATGAAATGATGACATTTGCAGGAAGATACTGCGTGAACGAACTGTACGAAGTTATATCGATCTGGTCAAACAAATTCGTATCTGTAGTGTCGGGTGTCTAGGTGAGTGAATGGACACTAGCGTTCGGGTCCAAAGAGTCTTCAACACCAATCCCGGGGACAACGCGGTAAAGAATACCACACCTCTGTTGGTGCACGCAGCTGAAAAGAGACCTCAATCAGTGGAAGGTGCGTGCCTAGAAGCAGTAGCATAAGACCGTGAAAGGCATATTGGCTGAGGCCCAGGTTCGTCACAGACTGGAGGGTCAGCCAAGGAAGTAGAATAATATCGGTGACTCTGTTAAAGTTGCGTCCATCGACTTGGTGTTTTGGTTATGTTTTTTCATTATTTTTGACACTGACAATTTGGCAATAGGTTTAAGAGTACTTTCAGAGAGCCGCTTCAAAGTTGTTCCAATTAGTTAGCTCTTTATTAAGAATTTAGTGACCCATGTCATTGTGGGTATGTGTGCGCCGACCCAACGTACATGAACCTACATCGATTCTTGGTTTGTCGTATCACTCTTCAAGGCCCATAACTCTTTGGAGCCAGTACTCCTGTCCCGAAAAAGATTCTCAAACTTCCCCGTTCAGAGTAGGCATATAACTGTGGCCCCTTCCACTCCTGAAAGAACAATAGCACGGCCAACACAAACGGCTGCTGTAGAAGCTAAGCCCCAGCCCTTACTAAGCCCTTTATTATTAACAATGTGAGACTCCTTCTGCATCTTCTCCCTGCCGACTCATATATTCAGACTCATACACATTGTACTCAAGACCATATGGTCAAGAGAACTCGTATGCAATCCAACAAACAACACTCCCCCACAAGTTAGATTTTTCAAAATGTTTTGACGCATGTACCTCTCCCTAAAAGAAGAGAAGTGAAGTGGGCGTTTGACCATTGCTACAGACGTAAGCATCTTTATTGCTGGCAAACTTAAAGTGCGTCGATTTTTTTTTATAGAATCGATCCCATGACTCTCATGAATCTTATTCGAACGGCAATGAGGTCAAGCAATTTTTTTTTCAAATTGACGCATTATATTGAATACCGGAAAAAGTTGAGAGAAGCTTCTATCAACACTACCTGATAGTCGTTAATTTCTTAAGAGTAATGGTGCCGTAAAACGGATGAGTTCGGTATCGAACCTGCAGAGACGTTGATTTTCTCACGCCGTTTGCCGTCAAATTAGGTTAATGTGTACCAAAAACAGAAAGGGATTTTTGGAAAATACAGAAATCATAACCGCCGCAGCATTCAGTTCCGAAGAAGACCCAAAAATTTCGTTTCGGTTCGGATTAATTAAATAAGGCATCGAAAGAGAGTAAAAACGGCTTATTTATGGGTTGAAAAATGTGAAAAGTTTACTCATGTAAGAATTAAGGACGGAACCAGAATTAACCATAGCTACCGACTGTCAAAAAATGTTTTAGGCAAGGCGACGCGCTGGATGTGGTGCGAAACTCGCACGCCAACACTAGAGGCACGAATTCAGCGAGCCGTCAATGAAGCGGAGACGGCAAAAATGGGTTTAGCGGTGAATGAGGGTAAAACGAAGTATATGCTGGAGGACACACAACATCGAAGACTCGGTTAGAACGTCACCATAGGCAGCTACAACTTCGAGGTAGTCAACAACTTCATTTACCTTGGCCCCCAAGTTAATAGTACGAACATTATCAGTACCGATATTAAACGCAGAATAACTTGTTAAGTTGCTGTTTCTTTGGGCTCAAGAGGCAATTGTGTAGTAGTGCCCTCTCTCGAAAGACCAAGCTCACATTATATAAGACCTTGTTCATACCTGTCCTGCTCTATGGCGCGGCAGCCTGAACTATCTCAAGAGCGGATGAAGACGCACTTGGTCTCTTCGAGAGAAAAGTTCTGCGTTCAATCTTTGGTCCTGTTTGCGTTGAAGGTTTCTGGAGAAGAAGATTCAGCTACGAAGTGTACGGGCTACACAGCGACATGAATCAAGTCATTCCGATGGCACACTCAAGTGGAGAAGGACCTCAACCAACTTGGAGTGCCAGCTGGAGAGGATTGTTAACAGAGGCCCAGGTTCACCCTGGACTGTAGCCCCAGATGAAGAAGAAGAACCATCCAGAATAGTAGATAACATTTTGTACACATGGCATGGTTTTCCGTATTTAATATTTTCGTGTCAATGCAGGTGACTTTGGGACAGCACCTGGGTGGATTAGGTTGGCAAATAATGATGGCGGTAAATGTTTGTTGCAATAAAGTCAATGAAAATAAGCGGAAAAGCAAGCAAAACTGGAACGGTGACCCAAAGTCACCGGATGGGCGAATAAGGGCTAACAGGAACTCTTACAGACTTCGATTTTTGATCATCTTTTGTCACCGTTAGACCGCTCACTTCATACTGGTACACCTGGTACATTGTGGTTATATTTTAAGGGTGAATGTGAACCACACCAAAACATTGAATTTCATTTGACATTTCAGACTAACTCAATTTGAGCCATGGAAAGATGTACAGTAGAGCAACGCGTTAAAGTTATTCAGGCTTATTATGAAAATGGACGTTCAAATCAGCTTCGTCATTTTCCGTCAATTTAATCGTCCAAATGTGCGTACAATCGGAAGAATCGTGCAAAAATTTGCGCAAGCTGGGTCTGTAGGAGATGTGAAAAAACCAGTGCATGATCATAATAAATATTGCTGCTGTTCGCGTTAGTGTGTCTGCAGGGCCGCCACCAAAACTCGTCGACGTGCCCAACAATTCCACCTCTCACGCTCGTTGTTGATGAACTTATTATGCATAAAGACTTGCATTTAACCGCTTACAAGGAGCAATTGACTCAAGAACTAAAGCCTCTTGACCATTTCAAGCGTCGTCAATGGTCAGAATGGTGGCAAGAAATGGCAACAGTGGATGATCAATTTTCGAAGAAAATCATATTCAGTGATGAGGCACATTTTCACCTCGGTGGATTCGCAAGTAAGCAGAATTGCCGCATTTAGGCGAATGATAATCCAAGAGTGAGTCGAAAAACCAATGCACCCACAAAGAGTGACTGTTTGGTGCGATTTTTGGGCTGGCGGCATCTTCGGGCCGTATTTTTTTCAAAATGACGCCATTTACTGTGAATGGTTCGTCAAATGATAACGAACTTTTTATGACCCAAATTGGAAGATATGAATGTGGACGATATGTGGTTTCAACAGGACGGTGCCCCAATGGCTCTTTTACGCGACAAATTGAATGGCCATGTTATCTCACGTGGTGGCGGTGTCAATTGGCCACCAAGATCATGTAATTTGACATCGTTGGATTTGGGGGGGTTATTTGAAAGAAAAGGTGTACGTCGATAAGCCAGCAACAATTCAAGAGCTAAAGGATGAGATAACTCGGTACATAAACTTCAGCGTCATCAAAAATTTGGACCATCGGATGGAGGTGTGCCACCGAGGTCGAGGTGGCCGTTTGGCCGATATATTCCAGACATAATTGAACCATAGCAATATTATCATAACAATAAATTCCTAAATTATTTGTGTTTTATTCAAAATCAACATTGGACCTTAAAATTTAACCACCGTTTACATAAATTGTTTGGTTAAATGTATCAGCTTTAAAATTCAAAATTGATGTTTGCTTATTTTTAAAAGTAGCTTACAGCTGAAGCGTCATTCATATCAGTGAACACTTTTCTTTTGAATAATCTTACTCTGATAAGGGGTCGTACACAATTTTGTAAAAAACTAATTCCAGTCTCCCCTACTGGTGTACAAGACCATGGCCCAGCCAGTACTCATGTATGGAGCCGAGACTTGGCTGCTCAGTAGAAGAAACTCTCAATTCTTAGTCGCGTTGGGGGGGAAAGTCTCACGGAGAATTGTTAGCCCCTGCCCCAATCAGTGACAAAGAGCGATTTCAGACAAGCTACTACCATGAACCCTATCCACCTAGAAGCAGATGTAATAACTAAGACGAAGCTCGGTAGACTCCGGTGGGCCGAGCACTTAGCCCACATGAGCGAAGAGGAGCCTGCTCGCGTAAGGCCTTGGTGGCAGATTTAATGGAGGCGAGGGAGACCCTGCTTGCTTTGGAAGGATGGCTTAGACCAAGATGCTCGCAGGCTAGGGATGCAAATTGGATTACATCGCCCAATCGTGATCGACGGAGAGACTTGCTGAAGGAGTTCAGGGTCGATTCGCTGTTTGGCTGTCGGTATAAGGCAAAATGGTGGTTATTTGAATGGTGCGCTACTCCACACATAACAGCATGAATATAGCTTCAAAATAACGCTAGAATCAGGGTTACATCTCATTACATTGATATTCTTTTTTATTTATTTTCCTATCGTTCTTATTTGGTCCGCCTGAAGACCTGTGAGAAGACCATAAAGGATGTAATGATTTTATTGCGACAATATGTGCGTTTGCTTACTTTTTGTGGAGATACATAAAGTTGCTAACCAACACCAATCGAACCACATTGTTTGTGCTGATAGCCACTGCCTTGCGCATACATTCGAAATAATTGCAGACCGTAATGTGATTGAACGCAAAATCGAGGTTAATAGTGATTTAGAAAAAAATTCCCCAACCAGACTGGTATATTCAGCTCCGATTGACAGAAGTTTCTATTCCGACGTAATCATCGCGATTATTATTTTATTTCTTCTTCTTTTCCTTTTTCTTGAGCAAATATTCAGCACATAGCGGTCAACGAATACAGCATTCTAAATATATCCTGCGCGTAATTGAAACGAGTAAGAACAGTCAGGCGACCAACAAGACTGAACATCTAAACGAATTTTCAGACAACGAGTGAACTAATTTATGATCTCTTCGATTTGCAAGAACAGTGTCCGTTGTCTTGCCGCCATCGCTTTGAATCACGTATCTTCACTTCGATCTAAGTACTAATTATAGAATTATCTAACAATTTCATTCATAAAATAGACAGTTCGGCTCACAGACGTGCAGAGAATCATGAAAGGTTGTGAACATACATATGAACGTACACACTCGCTTGCTGGTGGATAGAAGTTTTTTGGCTTGCTTCCGAAGCAGAGAAACTGATTGAGTGGCTGTAGTCGCAGATGCATTTATGTTCGCTCGTGGGCAGTGCCTAATTGAAAAGAGTCAAGGAGACGATGTAATTGGCTTTCTTTAATGGCTTTGTAATTTTTAATAATTTTGTTCTTTCTTTGTTCTCTATTACGTCGTCGTTTCGTTTTGAAAAGTAGGAAAATGCACTACCATCTAGTGAGAGATGAGCTGATTTTTAATTTACGAGTCAATTTTGAACTGCGAGAAACGGCGATGACTTTTTGATAAATGAGAACTGGGATGTTATGAATTAAGGCTCTCGCGAAACATTTTAAAGTAATAAATTTTAAAGTGAGAGAACAATAGCACGGACAACACGAGTGGTTACTGAGAAGCTAGGCCTTGGCCTTCTACGGGCTGTAGCGCCACCCATATTATATTATTATTAAATGTGATGCTGAATCTGAAGAACAAATGCAGAGATATGAACTGACTGACTGAACAGGCTTTCAATATCACCAATTAGGAGAAAAAGAAGAAGTGCAGAAACTAATCCATGCGATGTCCGCGTCTGACGATCTGCCGAAAAAGGAACATAAGAACATGACAAACCCAGCGGCGACTGGTGAATAAAAAGCTTAGGCGTTCAGTTTATAACATAGAATACATTTCTTACGTTGTTTGTCCTTTCTGCTTTTTTATTCCATTTTAATCACCGCCTAATACCCCAGGCTATCTTCGAGAAAAAATTCTCCATCAGCATGCCCTCCAGATCGGACTGGATGTCTGATGGGCAGACGTTGGATGATCCTCTGTGTATTTTCACAGACGGATCGATGACTAACGAAGGTGTAGGTGCGGTTGTCTATCCCAAAGTCTCCACATAGCTATCTCCTTGAAGCCCTGTTCACTGTAGCGTTTTTCAGGCAGAAACCATAGCCATTAAAGAGGAGTTGACATGGCTCAAACACAACGTGATATCACCAGCTGTTTGGACAATCAGGCCGCTATAAAATTTCTGGACAATGTCATGTTTTTTATATCCCTTAATTGCAGGCTGTCCCTTACAGAGATGGCTGGGCATTTTAACATTCACCTCAGGTGGGTGCCGGGGCACTGTGACATACCAGAAAACTGCAAAGCCGATACACTCGCCAGAAGAGGTACAACCTCATCCCTATAAATAGCAGGAGTACCACCTTCCATGCAGATCGCTAGAGCCTACCATCTTTTAAGGGTTCACACAACAAAGACCACCAATGACTAATGGCTAGAAGGCACCTTCTTTTTCTTCTTTGTGTGGCGCTACAGTCCGGGGTGAACCTCAACCAACATGCCTCTCCAACTAGCGCGATCTCTGGCTAGCTGTCTCCAGTTTCGCACACCAAGTTGGTTGAGGTCTTTCTACACTTGGATGCGCCACCTTAAACGCGGGCGTCCTCTGTTGCGTTGCTGGACAGGTTCGGATTCGAAGATTCTTCGGGCCGGAGCTGTTGTGTCCATCCGCTCTACATGATCTAGCCACCGTAGACGCCTAACCGGGCTCATGTCGCTGTACAGCCCGTACAGTTCGTGGTTGGATCTTCTCCTCCAGAACCCGTCAACACAAGCAGGACCAAAGATTGAAGCAGAACTTTTCTCTCAAAGAGACCAAGGACTTCTTCATCCGCTTTCGAAATTTGTCCATGCCTCCGCGCCGTATAGCAGGACTGGGATGATCTGTGTCTTGTATGGAGTCAACTTGGTTCTTCGAGAGATGGCTCTATTACTCTTGCCTCTTGAGCCCAAAGAAACAGAAGTTGGCAAGAGTTATCTTCGGCTTGATCTCGGTACTGATGTTATTCGTACAGCTTAATCCAGTGCGAGGTAAGTGAAGTTGTTGACTACCACGAAGTTATAGCTACCCATGGTTATGCTCTGGATTTCGAAGCGTTGACAAGCGACTTATGCAGGCACAGGCGTCTGCACTTAGCCTCTGTCAATGAACTCCTACTCTCATCTTCCCGTGCTGAAATCCGGGAGCCGAGCACCTTCGACTAAAGATAAGACACCCAACCCCCGTGGAACGTCATTGGCGGCTGCAAACGAGAGAGGGGGAGAGTGCATGAGTCTGTATCAGGAGTCCTGATTCAGGACTCATGTCTCTTTATGGATGGCCAACGGCGACATCCAGAGCTACCTGGTACACCCACTTTTAGAGCTACTCTAACATATTCGGAGCTCAGATCTGAAAGGGTGCCTTCAAGGTCATGTCGGGATTTTGGAGTGGAGTTGGCGGCGGAGGAACCCTACCATATAGGGTCAACGGCGGCACTTACAACCTCAGCGAGGTTACCGATACCGGAGCCATCCGGACCCTTCGCCCAAGGGTAAAATAAATGGGCCTGGCATCCCAGATGGGGGTTGTGCGTAGGGTTAACGCCCTCACCACATGAAAACAAATCGTTCAGAGACAGCCAAATGCCTCGGATACTGACGGATTTACTGTTGACGACCCCAGCGAACGAACAAATATCATGCTTTTCTGTTCTGCACGTGGAATGTGAGGTATCTTAATGGGCCATGTGCAGCCGAAGAACTCGCGGAGTCCTTTGACTAAAGCAGGTATTACCCCCATCCAGGAAGTGCGATGGAATGGATCGGGCAAAAAGAGGCTAGAAGGCAGAATTCTGGCCATCACTTAACCTAAAACGGTCACTTAGACTACTTAGACTGAGCTAACACTCATTATGCACTCTCATTGGAGTCACAACCAGATACTGTGCAAAAAACACTCAGCACCTACTCTGCTTGTGCAGCGCTCTGGCTAGTCGTAGGTTCCTACACGTAGGGGGCCTAGGCACCTAGTCGTAGAACAGTCGACTATTCATAGATGGCTCCGGAGCCTATGAAGGGCCCCCTGCTTTCGTGGAAGACGACTACATTGGACTGTACACCTCATTAATTACCAGCTGCAGCCTATGCGCTGCAAACTATATTTGAAAAACAGGTTGAAGGGTGATGGTGGGACCTCTCTAAACCACTCTCGTAGAAGGCATGGCTCTCCAGGATGTAGATAAACCAAGCATGTGCTCTCAATTCCGCGGCATTCTTGTAGTCCCTTGACAGAAAAGACTGCAGACGACTTACAGCGTAGTAACGAGGCACTACGCCTTTGTTAAACACTGGGTTTATGCGAAGATATCCTCTGCGATGCCTGTGGAGAGGACGGCTATACCGCAGAGCACTTCGTATGCCACTGTCCTGTCTTTGGTTGGATCAGGTGGCAGGCTTTTGGCGCTAATGTGGTTGGATCTGATTCTGTAAGCTCTTCACCACAGGAGCCTCTGCTGATCTTCCGAAGAAATTGTAGGTTGCCACTTGGTAGTACCATGGACTAAGGTCTTGAGTCTGAGTGATGCAGTGTGGTATCAAAACCTCAAAAAAATGGTTTCTTTTTTGTTTTTTTAGTTCACACAAAGGAGTGTCATCAAAAACCTTTGTTGAGACTCATTTATTTTCAAAATTACTAGTTTTTTAAGCTTCTGGGACTCATAAGTGCTAACACTGGACTCATATTCTTGACGACAATAGTACTAGCAGACACTCAGCAGAGAGTGATATACCAAACAGAATCATTTAATGAAAACTGGTAGATGCCGTCTGGTAGAATGACGTCTGGTAGAATGCCGTCCTTAGATGTAGTAAAGAGTGATCAATTGTATTAAGTGGTGATGGTTTCGAGTTTGTGTTGCGATTTGACTAATGTGTTACTTCAGACAAAATGTAATGTAATTTTGTACAGCTTCAAATAATAGCCAGTTATTGCCTGTCTCGTACCGTAGTTCATTTAATTAAGGATCCCTTTCTGTGTGTTTTGTCTGATAACGGTGTATATACATTAATGTGTGCGTTTTTTTCTTGTGAGTAAAAATCTCACATTGCTACGAGCACCCGGTCGCCATGGTGTTGTATGAAGTTTCTTGAATACCCTCGTTAGTAACAAAAAAGTGCATTAGGCCAAGACTTTTGAAGGATTTACAATAACATTATGACTAGAATAGCCGAGAACATCCTAGAGAGTCAATAGTTATGATTTAAGAACACGTCTTAAAGCAATTAATCTCGTCTTAAGTATTTTTGTTGACCTACGACAAGGACAGTCGAAAGCACCACAATATGATTTACGACCAAGTACGCATCATCTCCTTACAACAGCACATAGTGACACTACAGTTTGATTTTAGCCATAAGGGCAAGAAGCGAGTACGTAAGTTAGTATGTAGACTTCAATTAAAAGTACGGTGGCCCGTGGTGTTGTGGGTATGTGCGTCGATCCCAACCTCGACGTCGTAGGTTCGATTCCAGCTCTGAGCGACGAAAACAATTTTCACGGCCCCACCTCTTTCGATCCACTGACAATGCCCAAAGAGTTTTTCCTGTCTAGAAAAAGCTTCTCAAACAAAGCCGTTCGGATTCGGCATTAAACTGTAGGTCCCTTCCACTCGTGACAGCGCACAATATTGTACGTCCAACTAGTTTTAAGCATTTTCGTCTAGTGTGTAAGTTTGATCATGAATTAGGAAATAAAAATGAATATGAAAATGTACATGGTAGCACTGTTCCGAAAACAGATTCTAGACATCAGCAACTATTCGACCAGGCAATCAGGAACCTAAGAAACACAATCCTGGGGCATCGCGCAAAATCTGGTAAATGAGCAGAACTTTTCTACGACAACTAACAACGTTATGTCGGACCAGAGCAGCGGTAGCAGTCACTCGAGGCTAAGTCGGCTACTATTCTACTAAACTGCACGATTTCAGGAGGAGTCACACAAAAATAGGGAAACTGACGAAAAATGTGTACTTTAAATTAAACTGCCAGTCTTGTCATTTTCATAAAAAATGGCGCACGTTTTTACTTATTCCAAAAACCCATCTCTTTTCCGCTGACCCTGTACTTTAGTATATTGCGCCTGACAAACACAATCTTAGAAGATCCGGAAAAATAATATCCCAAGGGAAAAACATACAATTTCTACCTAGTTTCCACATTTTTGTTGGTTGCCACCAGTCTATGGCTGTTCAAAGGCCAGTCTGCTCCGACCTACACCCTACCTCGATCCAGACGTACCGTCATGTGTGGGCCGATCAGACAGTAACGCTGCGAGACACCCATCGTGTTCCTTCTAGATGGGATCCACCTCTCTAGTGTCACACGCAACACCAAAGTGGAAAAATTTGCTCGCGAACCATCAGCGACCTACACAGGAGCATACCGAAAATTTGTACGCAACACTGCAACCGGCAAGCCGCCGGCATGCAATCCCCGAGGATTCTTCGATTCCATTCCCATTAATCTGGTGGTCGCGTGGCTATTTTTATCGCGCGCTCACATTTGTCCACCCACCATCGTCTCGACGCAATCTCCTCTCTGCACCGCACAGTAACTGGCGCAATTGCATTTCCTCCAATCCCGACTCCATAGGCCATTCCATGCTGCACTTGTTGCACATGCTAAACAGGTATTCGAACCGAAAAAAGACCGACAAAATACCGTCTGAATCCGACCAAAATCCAAAACAACGCCACAGAACGCAGTCAGAATGATGGAACAAAACGAAACGAAAGCAGAAAAGGAACAAAAGTGAGTGAAGTTGTTCGTCGTTGTTTTTGGCAAAGTTAGACGGCAGGCTGCAGGCGGCAAAACTGCATCTTCTGACGTGGTGCATTCCAGCCCAACCCAGGCCGACTCTCTTTGCCAAAAACAAAAAACAATCCATGCAGCGGTGCAGCACGAAACGAACTGCAACATGCAAGGTATGGAGCAGCACACACACACGGGCGAAAATTGAAGCATTTGTCTGGATGGCTCCTCGGTCGTTGGATGTGCGCTGAAGAGGACCATTAAATCCTTGGCTCTTGGCGGAAGTTTGTCTTGTGCCATCACGCCTTTTTGGATGCAGGAGCTGATTCCTGCTGACGCCCGGAGGGGAGGGCGGAGCCTTGAATTTGTCTCGAACGATTTAGACTCCCTTAATTTTCTGAGAATGGTTTTCACTTCGCTCGCTTCCTGGATACGATTCGTTTCTGTTTGCGCTTCCTATCAACCGTACCCATGTGTTGATTGCAGACTGCACTGGTGGACAGGGGTGGAGGAGAGCACGCCAACCTACGACTGCCCGCACAACAAGTGTAGGCCTGATATACGTGTCCTGCTGGCTGGCTACATGTACGCTGCGCTTGAAGTCTTACCGGCTGCGACTCGGTGGTACCGCGGCGACCTTTGCAAAATGTTCACACTTAGTCAAATTGACCTCGCAGCAGACGGTGTGCTTCGCCTCCGCATTCCTGCAAATGGTCGCAGGAAAATTTCGAAACGTACTTCGTAGGAGACGTGCTTCTCGGTTTTACTGGTGAGTGGTGGAAATGAAATTTGACGAGAGGATTGGCGTGAATTGAGTTCAGTGAGCAGGATTTTGAGGAGGCTGATCAACAGCATAGAAGACGTACAGAAATGTGGCGTTGGGGTTGTGTTCCCGAAGGAGGCCAGGGCATCCACCAACAAGACTCTCCAACAAGCGCGGACACTGGCTAGTTGCGTCAAAGTTCTTTGTGGACCTTCTCCACTTGTGTGCGCCAATATAAACGCAGGCATTCTTTGTCACATTCTTCTCCCAGTCGAAAGCTCTTCGGGCCGGAGCTAAGTGGTCCATACAATCTACTCTCGCTGTTTTCCTTCAGACGCCTTCAACGAAAACGGGACCTGAAATCGCAATTATTGTTCATCTTTGTCTGCGCATTGCAGCAAGACTGCAGTGGTCAGTGTCCTATACACAGTCAGCTTGATCCTTCCGAGAGCTTCTCTATGCGCGATTGCCTCTCGAGCCCACAGAAACACTAGTTGACAAGAGTTATTCTACATTTGATGTCACTACTTTTTTTTTTTGTTTTGGTTACTTCGGCGCCGTGGTAGACTCACGGCTCTTGTCAAGACGTCAATGTTATATGTCCTTTCTCGAGGACAGTACATACCTAATTTTGCCCTCATTGCGACCCATTTTAGCGTCTTCCGTCTCAATGTCAGCAAACGCCTCATTGACGGCTCGCAGTCGATACAGATTCGCGAAAAAAACGCGATATTAATGAGTTCATGACTTAAGATTGACAGACAGGGGGCGAAAAAGCTGCGGAACTTGTGTTTCTTGAAATGCGGCTACGATCGGTACTAGTTTGTAATTTCACTTGTGCAACCAGTATCGAGGTCTTGTCTGGAACTTCGTGCTAAACTCGTCAGAATGTGCTAGATGACGGTGGAGGAACTCCATGAGATATTCGATATCAAACAAATGGGGAATGACTTTAACTCGAAGCTATGCTTTGGAATGCCATGGAAGGACGCAGCGGTTGTCTCCGTAACAGACCGTAACGTTGGTTACGTTGGCGATCGATTGTGTTCGTAGCTGTTCGGCATAAAACTTCAGGTTTCCCATCAAAGTTATTTCAACAACGTTCGATCGCATGTATAGTTACGTGTTCGACTGGGACTAGAGATTGTACGATTGCCGATCTTGGTTGGTAATGTTTGATAAAAGGTAAAGGAGCTTGTAAGGCTCAGGCTTTTTGTTCAGTTAATTGTGTGACTTATCGAATATTGTGGCACCTTTTTGTAAGCTGCACTTTTCGCACTTTTATTAATGCAAAGCCAGCTCAATGTTGCTCTCCGATGCGAAAATTAGTGATTTTCTATTGATTTTAAATGGTTTAGGAGGTGGTTGGGAGATAAACAAATGTCAGGGACCACAAAGAATGAAATGTTTTTGTTCTGCAAGGAGGTCCTAAAAAGTGTGCCAAGTTTTTACGTTCATATTGGTCGAAAAAGCAAAAGTTAATTGTAGAATCAGAGTGCGCCTTCTGGGGTTTAGAACAGGGACGAAAATGCAGAGCCCGAAAAAATTTCCGCAAAAAGTATATTTACAAAAGGCGAAGCAGATATAAGAAAAAGTTTGAAAACAAAATATTTAATTAAACACTCCTCGCCTACACGTATCTGCATGTGCTCACTTGCAAGGATAGGCGGGAAAGTGAATGTCAAAATGTGTTACAGAAAGCCTCAAATTTTTGTGAGTAATGTACCTCAAATTGAACTCAGCTAAATGGAGTAGAAATAAGTTGCTTTCACGTAGCGATGTAAGTCAACTAATGACGTAAGTCTACTGCATATGAATTAGATTATCAACCCTGGTTTGGAATTGGATGGTACCTTTCGTAAAGAAACACATGGGACATTGGTGGCACTATATTAACATCGATAAAACAACCGAATCTCGTGAGAAGAGTCGGTTATTCAAGTAATGGCGCTACAGCCCGTAGAGGGCCAGGGCCTAGCTTTTCAGCAACCAGTCGTGCTGTGCGTGCTATTGTTCTTCCACGAGTCAAAGGGACCTACAGTTTTATGCCGACTCTAAGCGGCCAAGTTTAAGAAAATAAAAAAAAAACAATCGATTCATTTTATAATCGTTTAAATCCCAGTCAATAATTAGCAAAATTAAAAATCGTCTTTGCAGTCAACTATAAGACTATTTAAAATAATAATTACATATGCATATTTATATCGAATTTGTATTTTACTTGATAACTCGAATTTGATTCGTGGCAGGTGATGGTACGAGTTATCGAAGTTTGACTGTATCTACTGTTTTTGTTAATTACATGCTATAAACATGTGATATTTCATTCATACACAGGCATTGGCAAAGTAAAAAAAAAACTCGAATAATGCAATACGATCATATGAAAGGTCACTCAATTTTGTTTGACGTGCACTGTCTTGGTATTACATTGTCCTTGTCTATATAAAATTGAGTAAATGCCATCTAATCCTTCTCAATTCAGACAAATACTTTGGTGTGAATGCTCCACCTGCTCCACCAGCCGCACTTTGCACAAACCTCAGTACAGTCTGGTAAATCCACAGCAGCTTCATTTTCACAAGCAAACGTCAAGTCGGGCTCAGTAAAGGGTCTCACGAAGACGATACCAATAATACCCCAAGTGGTGGGAAATTGTATGAACCTATCGATAAGAAGCTTCTAAGGGAAGTCAAAAAGAAATCGCTTACATCAATGGGACCACCAAACGTCAATGGACCACCAACTATAAAGCGCAACGCACTTAACGCACACAACATGGTAAACACTTATAACAAGGCTTTATTAACACCTGCCCAAAGGTGGCTTAAAAAAAGGAATCAGAATTGGTTGCTGCAAGAGGATAATGACGCGAAACATCGCAGTCGTTTGTGCAGTGCGTGGAAACAAGAAAATGACGTCGAAGTTTTAGATTGGCCATCACAGTCGCCGGATGCAAATCCCATTGAAAATGTTTGGACATTCCTATGTAAAGATCATGCATGCCATAGGCGCAAATTTATAGTCAATTAGTTACGACCGAACGTAGCATAAAAAAGTAAAGTTTGATTGAAAGCAATTGTCAGAAATTCGAAAATTCAACAAAGAGACACAAAAAATATTTTGACATTTGGGTTTGTACGATGAATACACTTTGCATAGGAATGAATATGTCCACGTCAAAGTCGACTTTTTATTTAGAGCCGCTTAGAACTTAAGCCAACTTTAGGCCCTATTACTGAGCTGACTATGAAAAAAATTAGTTGTTGTTGAAAAACTTGCGGGTAATGTGGCCAATTTGTGTTTAAATGAATTACATGATTGGTGCAGACTTGTGGATTTTGGGGTAATGCTGCTGGGCACATTGATTCTGGAAGGAAAACTGGCTCACTTTTGTCCTCACGAGCCCCTGATTTAGAATGGCATTGCTTGCAATTGAGAGACATGGGCTGACACACATTAGTGTATCATCGAGGAGGGAGTAGAGATTGAGGCACAATGCTCTCATGCTCTCGCAATACGGCCTCAGAAACGCTACAAGACCCGACGTCAGGTGTCCGTAACGTCGGAAAATTTGAACAAGTGGATAGTGACAGCAGGTCAAGAAGTGCTTCCTTCTTTCTAAAGAGAACCGATGCCGGATTTCGCCCGCTTGAATTTTGCAGCGAGTTTCGAACGTCAGCTAAGAGTCGAGTACATGTTCAGTCGACTGATTTGGATATCGCGTGGAGCTCATACTAAGGAAAACAACCCCTTCGCAGTTGCTGTGACAACCTTTCGATTGGTGTCGCAGAGGGGAGAGGGTAAGCCGTCGTTAACAGCGATGGGACAGGCAAATAATTCTAGATTTCCGCCAGAGAGAGCAACCACGTTGTCAATTTGTCTTGCACAGCTGTCATAATATAATAATATGGCGGCACTAATGCCCGTAGGGGGCCAGGGCCTAGCTTCTCAGCAACCACTCATGTTGTGCGTGCTGTTGTCCTCTCACGAGTGGAAGGGACCTATAGTTTTATGTCGAATTCGAACGGCTTAGTTTGAGAAGCTTTTTCTAGACAGGAAAAACTCTTTGAGCATTGTCAGTGACTCGAAAGAGGTGGGGTCGTGAAAATTGTTTTCGTCGCACAGAGCAGGAATCGAACCTACGACGTCGAGGTTGGGGTCGACGCACATACTCCAAACGCCATGGACCACCACAGCTGTCATTCTATCAAAATCGCCTTTAATCGAGGAGGAACGTCGATTTGAACTTCCATCATTTTTCGACCTTCCCAACCGATTGGAGTCGATTTTATTTTTTCAAATCATAATCGAATCCACATTGAGATTGTGATTCTATCAAAATCGACGTTCAATACTAAATATTTATGACCCTTTCACTTAAACGTTATCACTCTGCATGCACTAAGCAGCAACGATTACCAAGATTGATAAACTCGCCATGCCCCCTGTGGAAGTTTGTGAATCCTTTTCATTCACCTGATCAGCGCGCTCACCCGATGTATCTCCGCGAAAACTGGTTCCCCTGGTAATCTGCCACGAATTTATTAATAGGCAAAGGAAGTTATAAGACCAGACTCATCAGCGCAAAGAAGGGAAAAAGAAAAAAGTTCACAGCGACAGTGTATGCCTTCATTATGAATTTCGCCAGGAAGTAATCTATCGCCAGTAATAGCAAAAGAGTATCTACAATCTCAACTGGAAATCTCTGCGCGAAGTTGTAAAACAAAAAAGACGAGACCAGACGAGACGAGACGAAACCTACAGCACGAAGAATAAGAGGAAACTTCTGCCGTTCTAGTGGTGGCTGAGCTGAGCGCACACATCCGAGATGAACGAAAGGAACCTCACTTTATTTTTTTTCTTTTTTTTGTATTTTTTACTTGCCTTGGCATTACTTTGATAATAGTTGCAGTGGAAGTCCCGTCGCGGATGCGCTTGTGTGCATCCTTCATGAAGCCGAATGAAGGAAGAGAAGAACTCTCCATCTGGACCATGTCGCGGATTTCGTTTTGTTTCATTTTTGGTCTCGTTACCTTAGATGCGTTCGCGGAGGCTTAAGACGTGTACGTTGTTTTGTCTGCATCTTCTGCTGGCTGGCTCTCCTTTGCCTTGACGCCAGACAACCTTCGCATTAATGGACGAGAAATAATAATAAGGTAAGAACTGAACTAAACGAAGTAAAACAAAACAGCAACGAGGATGACAATACTACGATACGATACGCGGCGCGGCAGGGAACGGCCCCGGCCACGGCCAGGAGTGGCGGCTTAGAATGACATAATCAAGTCCTCCTCTACTTTATTGTCGGTGGCGGCGCGTTATTATCTTCTGGTGGTGGTGGCGTTCGTTCTTCATTCTCTCCCCTCTGTCGCCCAGCATCTGGGTTGTTTTCTTTCTGTTTCTGTTCGTTTTTGTCTGTCTTACGCTGGAAGAACTTTCGTTTCGTTTTGTTTTTCTGTTTAGTTACGCGGTTAGGTAACACACCAAGCATCTGGGATGAAGATTCTACTCTGGTGTGCACTTCCTGCTTCGAGATGAATCAAGGAGCGTGCACACATAGTTGTGTCGTTCGTTCGGCCGGTCGTTTCTTTGTGGTGCTGGTGGTGGTATCCACAATCGGCGTTTGGAGGCATCACCTTCAGTCGGTTGTTTGCGTCGTTTTGGTCCACGGCTTTGGGCCGTCAATAGATACATCTATGCGTTGGTATGTGATTTCATAATTGGACACATCTAGGAAGAGTGTGTGAATATTTCGGCGCTGAGTCAGCGTGGCGGCACTGCGTCGTCTTGTAATTCGAGGCATGCGGTGTGACTTTTGGCGTAGATATGACTTTTGACTATACTGGCGCTAAGGCGCTTTGGGCAAACCTACAGAATGTGTCACGCTTGTATTCGGGGTATTTTCAGATTATTTTTGTGCGGTTAACTTGGCTAAATGTTTCGTGGAAAAGGTTCAGTTAGCGGGGCTACAAAGCATGTGCTGCGCTGTGTGACCACTAATGGGGTTCTGGAGCTGCGTCAAAGATTACATTTTGGGCGTCCGATTCGCATTCTTCACGTGATTCAGGCGTGTTCGCCGAACTGTGAACTGTGGAGGTATGATCTCATGCGTTCGGGACGTAGATTTTCTGGGTGGCTGAAAGGAGATGTCTACCCGAGGAGACGGGAATTACGCGTGTGTGAACATCAACCGGCTACGCATTTTTGCCGTTCGTTATGCCGTATAGCCGTGAATATCTTTAGGATAGGGATTACTATTTTTTTGTTTTTGTTTTGAAACTCAAATTCCTCTTATTTTGTGTATGCTCATACAAGCGGAAAAAAATAAACATTAGTTCATTATGCGCGATGCCTTTGAGTAGAAAGGAGGGACTAGATGTCTGTTGATTATGTGACTTAGTTTACGAATATCGTGGACTATCCCCAAAGTCGAATCAATTTTGATATCCCATTACAATTCGACTTAGGGAGAGTTCGCTGGACATCTACACATTGGCAGTTGGGCAACTCCTCATTTAAGTACAAGTGGAATGACGGGTTTTATGGGGAACTGCAAAACCTTAATGGTAACGAGCTCAACTCCAAGGTCTAGAGGATTGCAGATTGACGAGAGTGACAAAACACGCCTCATCTTGGTGGAACAAAATCAATCAGCGTGATCTCTCTTAGCACTGTAGTGGGAATAATCACCGGACACTGCTCATTAGTCATCCATGCAATAAGGCTTTTCTCCAACGACGCCTGTAGAAACTGCCTAGACGACGAAAGCAACCCGCATCTTCTCTTCGACTGTCCTGCTCACTACTGGTAAGGCTACTATATGATCTTACTTCTACGACAGGATGCTTAAGCAGATGCAATCAACAATCGACGCTAAGTTGTATATGTAGTGCTGTACAACGAGTGTTGTTTTATACAATATGTAAGCCCGCTCGCGCTCTTTTTTGAAACTGCTAGTAGTTTTTTAGGCAGCTACAAGAGCAGAGGAGATGTGTGATGTTTCTTGTGCTTTGGTCTTAAATATACAGTCCAACTTTGATAACACGAACCATCGCTTGGTATACAAAACAACGTCGTCTTATCAAATTATGAAGGAGAAATTACTTATAAATTTGATATTAATTTTGTTTTGACGCCAAACCAATTTTATTCGAGTTATCGAGACTACAAGTTATCTAATTTCGACTTATCGAAGTTGGACTGTATATTAGGTCCAGTAGATATGCATGAAGTTATGTGGTGCTAAAATTTGTTACTTGTAATTATTCACAACTCGAGCCATTTCCTTTTAGCATTTATATGATCCGAAATGATGATCAGCAGCTTCCCCACAGTCTAAAAGAAACATTACTTCAGATACGACAACAAGCCTTGGATACGGATGAGCCTACTGTTGACGACCATAGACAACGATTTTCGGTTCTGGGAGTCCCTTAACCACGAGCAGTCGATGAACTTGCAGAGGCTCCAGAAGCCTATAAGGAGTGGCGATGGGATGGGTCGAGCAAGGAGTGGATAGCAACTCGCATTGCAGCGATTGCTAAAAAGATCGTAGACAGAGCTTGTTTGGATGTAAGTTATGGGCCGAATAAAAATCCATATCTGCGTTCGTAAACATGAGCCTAATATGTGCCCACCGTAGAATAAAAATAACGATAGCAAGGGCGACTTCTATGATCTTCTAGAAAGGACATACAATCAATGAACTAGCTACTAAACTAAGATTGTTGTATGAGTTTTTAATGCAAAGCTGGGGAAGGAAGACGTCTTTGCTGGAGTCATCGCAAAGCACAGTCAACATGACAACACGTCCGAGAACGAACCCAGGCTGATGGCGAAACCTAGTCGACGGCTCATTCATACCTCTCGACGTCCGACACTCGTGCAGTATTTCCCATTTTCGACATGGACTGCTGTAGCGTAAGGACACCAAGGCACTATTGACAGCTTGTTGCCATCTTCTTAAATCATCAAGTCCCTTTTTGAGACTCGAAGGTGTTTCGTAGCCTCACATCACAATTCAATTTCGTACACACAGTCAAACTGGAAGTTTTGAAACTGGTTGGCGTTAAAATTGAAATTTGGTTCGAGTTATCGAAGTTCAATGCTTAGCTCTCAGTAATGCTTTCCAGCACATCATCATGCTATGGGTGTCTCAAGTTTGGGAAGATTCAAGGTCACCCTTGTTCTTCATAACAGAGTTTCAAATACACAAGATTCAACTTGCATAGCCACTACCAAGCCAAGGCGACCACTACCCCTAGATAGGTAGGTAAGTAGTGGCATTTAGGCCAAGGTAGGCCCATTGCACCGCCATGAGGGTAAATCGAATTGGGAGGGGTGATTATGACTGGCTGGCAGTTTCGTCAATAGCTTTCCTATGGATTTCCTAGCTTCAGCTAGAGCGTGGCAGTCGCAGAGATGTTAGGTGCTTTCCTCCACATCGTCCAGCTTCTACAGAAGTTAGCCGTAGTCCTTTGCGTGGATGCCTAATAGCCGGTTTCTGGTGACTGTTCCCACTTAAGTGATAATGTTTGATCGTTTTAGAGCAATCAGGCTGATTGATCTGGATGAAGATAAGGTCAGTTCTGGCATTTATTTGTTTGTTCATTGAGTACAAAAGGTTATTGAGCTGTATATAAAAGGTAGTTAAGGGGGTTCCTATGTTACAAGAGATTCTATCAATCGGCAGTCGATATATCCGATCTTTAAAATTGCTCACAGAGCACGGGTGGTGGGTGGTCCAGAATCAGAATTTTAAAGTTCACAAATGAAGGCTTTAACAAGGCCCTTGGCTACGAGTAGGAGTTGATGGTCAACTATCACACTCACCTACCAAAACCTAACTTGACATAGAAGTTAATCTCCACCGAAACAGCATTGAACAATTGTTTGAGATTTTCTTTAATAGCTGCCATATTGCATGTTAAACAAAAATATATTCTCCACGAACGATCTAAGCGGAGAGATGTGGAGAACATGTCTCTATAACGGCTAAGACGACATTCTAAATGCAAGTTATGTGAAATGCAGATCAGATGGAGCAAATTTCTATAAGTTTCGGAGTCTTATAGACTTAATGGCGGTAATCTAATTGACACATATTTGACGCCCAAGCCGCTGTTAGCTAAATATGAGCTGATCTACCCGCTACTCCTCATATTCATACCACCCACCATCTTCTTGGTATCGTGTCCTTTTAATTTTTCCTCCGTGAAGAAGACAGTGATTTGTCCCCTTTTTTCTAATCTAGATAGTAAACTACGGTGCAGGCTAACGGCTAAATACAGGTTTCCTTTTTAAGAAGGAGGTCAAATCGCAGCTTCCAGGCGGCCAATTACAATCGCCAAGAAGGCTAAAAACACAAGGTAAGAATTTGGTGCGCGAAAGGTGGATTCCCAAGTGGTCTGAGTTTCGCGAGCCATCTAGCATGAGTGTGTTAAAAAAACGCAATTCAAGCGGAAAGGCTCTATAAATTTAGTTAGGTGTGAGAACGTTGTTTAAGTAGTTAAGTTAGTTTTAGGCATGTAAGTAAATAAATTTAAACAAAATAAAATGAAGAAAGAAAATCAATTTTAGTAAAAAGGCGTTGATCGAAACGTTGGTCTCGGCTTCATTTTTGAAGAAAAATACTGTCTGTGAATTGAGTCTTACACTCTCGGCCACAGCAGCCCCATTCTCGTCTGTGCGCATGACGACAGGAACTTTGAGTGTTGTTCAGAAGCATACCAGTCTCAGGAAATTTTTGCACAAACTTGCGCACAGCTATCGCTGTGTGTACTTCATCCAACTTCAGTAAAAAACTTCTAAAAGCTTGGGCTACACATTACTCATTTGGAAATACGTTTTCAATATGTCCCACCGTTGCTCAAGCGGAAAGCGACTAGTTTCGTTTGACGGAGGTATGATACTGACTTTCTGTGAAGATTTTCAACTGGCAACAGCTTTCAGTGTCGAAATAACGCATGGTTTAAGAAAAGCACTAGACAGCTCATTCTGTAATTTCTTCAGAAGGTATTAGCGTAATAATAACTTGGGTGGCGCTACAACCCGTAGAGGGCATGGGCCAAACTTCTCAGAAACCACTCTTGTTTTATGATTTTCACAAGCGGAAGGGACCTTTACTTTAAACCTTTATCCTTAAGTCCTTCAACCCCTCGGGGGCATATGGCGTCAACCACGCCTGCGCGACAACTCGTTCGAAATTCCGCAACGCGTTTGAGCTCCCTCCAACTCATTCCTAAAGAACTCGATTCCTTTCAACTGTTCTTCGCCATGCTTGCCTAGGGCGTCCGGCTGTTCTGTCTGCTTGCGTAAGCGGATTCCACTGCATGGCGGACTTCGCAATGGAATTGTCTTCGCGCCGTAGGGTGTGTCCAATCCACTGCCGCTTTCTCCTTCGTATTGTGATGTTTATAGGTTTCTGGCCCGTTCTCAGCCACAATTGCTCGTTAGAGATACGGTTCGGCTAGAAGATCCATCCATGTTTCTTAAGCATCTGTTTACGAAAGATCACAGCTTTCGCGTGGCAATGGTGTTCACTTTCCAGGTACTGCATTCATATAGCAGCACCGATTCTACGTTGGAGCGGAACAGTCGCTACTTGGTTCTTAAGCTGACGACATTCCTTTTCCAGATCGTGGATAGCATTCCGAACGCAGCTATAGCCTTCCCGATTCTGTTACACACGTCCAGTTCGGTGCCACCGTGATTAGCCGAGACCACACTTCCTAAATATAAAAAGCCGCTGTCTCCGAACGGCCAAGTTTGAGAAGCTTTTTCTAGACTGGCAATACTCTTTGAGCATTGTCAGTGACTCGAAAGAGGTGGGGCCGTTAAAATTATTTTTGTCGTACAGACCAGGAATCGAACCTACTGTACTAACTTACTTAAGCATAAAATGTATACAGCATTTGCTAGAACAAAACTTTTTTGAACTTGATCAAGTTAGTGAGGATTGTTCTCGTTTTTACATATGCAAAAATGATCACCGTACATGTTCAGTATTTGCAGAATAAAATGGGTATGTGACACCTGTCAAAGTTTTTGTATCAATGTGGTGACGTTATTAGGTATGGGTCGATGGACACTCGCACAATACTCCGAAATAGTGCCAATTCCTCCACGAAAACTGTTAAGTTGTGCCCGCTCGTGCAACCTCTTGGACAGGTTAGTGATGTTCGATATCAACTTCTATTCATCCGGTGAGGCAACTGAAAGCGGAATCTAAAGTGAAGATTTCGAAGGGCAGTCGAGCGAACAGCTCTTCTCAATCTGTGGTCTTCACTTTCAAGGCAGTCCGCGACGGTCTTTTAATAATAATATAATAATATGGGTGGCGCTACAGCCCATAGAGGGCCAGGGCCTAGTTTCTCAGCAACCACTCGTGAGCATTGTCAGTGACTTGAAAGAGGTGGGGCCGTGAAAATTGTTTCTGTCGCTCAGAGCTGGAATCGAACCTACGACGTCGAGGTTTTGGGTCGACGCACGTACCCACAACTCCACGGGCCACCACATCTTTTAATAAAGCAAATAAATACGTCTTTATTATTATGCCCCCTAATATTCGGTATCTGGCCAAACGCACTATTCGGCACTGCTCCAATGAACTCCGCGCATGCTTGAAGGTTAAGAACTCTGCTCTAGAATAAAATATCAGAGTTGCTATTCCCGAATGCAGATGGAAATTGCGGGGCCACTCCGAGGGATGCCTTGTATATTGCTTTCGAGTTTGCCCTTTACGTTCAACAAAAACGGGGGACAGCATTTCAGACATTTCCCTTACAGAAGAATACTAGCCAAGAACTTAGCACTCCACTGGATTATTTTTTTTCCCAAAGACTCGCCCCCCACATATTTTCTTTTTACATACAGAACTCGACGTACTGAGATGCGAACAGCACAAAACATCAAAAATTAACACTATCACATGTGCCGATGCGGCGTTAGGCATTACATACGATCATTTGCCGGGGCGCTGGCAGCCTTCTGCCAACGCCACACACTCATGACATAATGAGTAAGCACGACAACTGATCTACAATGTGTCCCAGACGACACCCACCATCACTCATCTAAATCACGTTCTCCACTCGAACTCTCAAGCAAACACGAAAAAAAGAACAAAAAACAGAAAAAAACATTCTGACAGATATATTTAAGAGATTTACCTTAATGCAGCTGAAGAACATGGGACCATGCAGAAATAAATTTCCAAAAACTCGTAACCATTTAAGAATGTGCAGCACGATCTACAAATCAATCAACGTTCGGACTCGTACGACTCCCGACTGTTTCACTCAGCGCCTTTTTTATTTTCTTATTAGCTGACCAGACGTAGCTTCTCCCGCCTATTGATTCGGGTATATAGTTACATTTGTTATTTTATTTTAATAAAAACATCAATCTGCTGACTGATGGCCTGGCGATAGACGGTGATTGTTTTATTTTATTACTTTTATTTTCTCTCTCTTCACTTTATTCACTAAAAAGCCGCCAAAACGTCACAGACGGTGTATGCGTGTGCATTGGTGCGTTTGGGGACCGGCAAAAGTTGATGCTGAAGTGCGTCGTCACTCGTGGCTACATATGCGTCTGAATGTCTCTATGTATGGTATCACACTTCGCGCTCTGCCGCACAGCTTTTTTCCCCGGCCGTGGCGATGAGGAATGATGAATGGGACGCGGACATACGATACAACACGACGGTTCGATATCGATACTGTATCTATTTATCTTTTATGGCGAAAAAATAAAACGATTTCATAGATCAACTGCATTGCACAGATACAAGGAAAAAAAGCAGTCGAAAACTCCGACCGAAAGATGTTTGTTCCACTCCGGACACTTGAGATCAGTGTATTCCAGTGTTTAGCTATTGGATCGCGGGCGGAAGAGTTTCAATTTTTTTCCCTCAGACCGTCGTCCAACAGAAGAAAAAAAGAACATATATTTCACTCTACAAACGCGGAAAGATTTCGCCGAGTAAACATAAAATCGGGGTTCACGTCTTCTGATGTCGCTGTGCCATGCTCCTCGTCGTCGTCGTCGTAGTTGTCGCCGCCGCTGCTGGTGTTGTTGTTGTTGCTCGGCTGTTTATGTCGTCGACGACGGTATATAGCAGTCTGTTGCTATATCGCAGGTGCAGCAGTGCACCGAGCGAACGTCTCTATGCACTCCTTGCCTTGCCACACTAGCAGTTCCGACCGAAAATTATGCAAATACTTCACTTTTGATTGTCGTCATGTTTCTCGAGCGGAATTTAAGAGAACAATAAAAACTGAGCACTGGCGGTATCTCTGCCGAAATGCAGTCGATGAAAATGTGTGTTTTAGAATTGCATTCGATTCAGACACAAAAAGTTAAAGAAACAAATATGATAGCCAAGCAACCGAGAGCGAGCAGCCGATTGCGTTCACTGCATTTGATGATCGAAAACGAACTGAATCCACACTCGACGGCGGACAAACGAATAAATTTTCCTCGCGCGATACTTTTTCAGCAGCACAACACTCTCCATGGACCCCACCAGATACACGGAACGTCAACAACACAACGTCGACTGGCGCAACACCCCAACAACTGCCGTTTGCCAGACGTTCGGCGCGGTGGTGCTCCCAAGACTCAAGGCAATACTGGCGCACACAACCACATGCAGACATCAGGTGTCGCTTCGAGTTCATTTCGCTTGGCAACTTGTGTCTATACACTTTGCGCAGTAAATGACGACAGTGCTGGTGCCGTTTGCCGACTGCCGGCTACTAAGTGGCGGCAACATGATGCGGAGTCTCTGACATTCAACCCCTACCCAGAGCAGAGAGAGTGTGTGTGCCTAGAAGAGGCAGATGCATGTTTACGAGGTTAATTTAAGCGGCGCGGAGTGCAGCTCGGAATGTGCAGTGTGCAACTCGGTTGTGTTACTGCTGAAGTAACACGGGGTATGGGGGAGTGGGTGACGTGGCGCTGGTGGAGGATGTGATGCGAGTGATTTCTGAAGTTCCTCCAGGTTGACAGAACTAGAGACGGTGTCGTGAGGGAAAGAGGTATTTATTTTTAATTGGAATGGTGTTCTTGTCTTTTGTCAGGATGCACATAGATGACATTTAGATCAGCGGAAATGAGGTCAGCTTCAGTTAATGGCCAGTGAATTGGGCAGGCAGTGGCCCCCCATCCAGCGCGACGGATGAATAATTTGTGGATAATTTGAGTGCAGGAAGCACACACATCACATGTCCGTGGGTGGATGATTGGTGGTGTAATTTTGGAGCTGCATTTTGATTTAATTCTGTACGTGCTCGAGAGAGAACTTACATTTATGCACATTCAGGGTTGGCACTTCAGGGAACTATGATCGTTTTGAGTGGCAATTGGGGCGTTGGGGGCTATTGATTCGGTAACACAACACAATTTGATGGGTCACCTGACGGTGCGGTGTGGTACTGTGCGGGCACAGTAAAGTGCTTGAAGAGCCTTTCGAATTGTGGTTTAATTAGACTGCAGGCAGCGGGGTGCGTTGATACATAAAAATCAGATATCCCAGGGACGCTTGAAGTGCAATCGGGAATAGATGAGAACCTACTGTATAGCCTGTGTTGATGTACATCATCTTGAGGGTTTTAAGGTCACGCAGTAGGAGAGTTGTTACATGGACGGGGCACTTCAACGGACCAGTCTAAGAATGTCCTCAAGGTCAATGCAAAGCTTGTTGTTAGACAGAAAATGAGCAAAAGCAGGCTAGAAATTTGAAGTATCTGGATCCTCGAAATGTGATAGGGAACTCAGCAACAGTCGGACCTACTTTTCTCTCGAAGTGCAATTCCTTAAATCTCCAATGCCTTATCACGTCTTTTGAAAATGCTGTTCGTAGTTGATTGAGACCACGCCTACGGTGGCGCACGCAGCTAGAAGGGGACCTGAATAAGTTGAACGTGCGTGGCTAGAAGCAATTAGCACAAGACCGAACTAGGTGGAGAGGCATGTTGGCTGCGTCCCAGGTCCACCCCGGACTGTAGTGCCATCCAAAGAAGAAGAAGAAGTTGGTAGTTGATTCCAAAGTTGTCCATTCACTTCCCTCGATTTGGATCCTCCATTTCATACAGCACCTCCAGCTCGCGAAAGAAGTCTTAGTTCAGCAACTGAAACTGCTATCCTTTCGTTATCATACCACAGAGAACCCGTCCCAACCCCCTAGCAATGCGTTGGTAAAGTGCACAACACATCAGTAAGATCTAGTCGGTTGACGGATAGACTTTCATCTCTTTTGCCCGATCGTATATAAAAGAGCTCCACCAAAATGTGCCAATTACAGAGGTCTAAATATAGCATAAAAGATCGTTGTCGTTGCAGTGTGTAATCGTGTACAGCTTAATTGGTCACTTTCCGTAAGAAGTTCAATCCAGCAAGATCCACAATTGATCAAATACTCAGTATACGTCAGATCATGGAAAGATTTCCGAGTTTCAAGTCGGAATTCATCCTACTCTTACAAACTTTATGGCTACTTAGACAGACTGTTCAGTAGATTGTCTAGTTTTGGCAACCCCATCAGTCCTTGCCGACTAGAACGATAACTAGGCGACGCACTGTTATGGGCTTTCTTTAACATGACTCTCGCTCAGATCGTCCGTGCTTCAAACATCAACACCAGACGCCCTATCTTCCACAAATCTGTGCATTGACATCAGTTGATTGAAAGGACCGGCTATCAGTGGTGAGTTTGAAGGCATTGGAACCCATGGTTTGACGACGAGTGCAGGCAGGTACATGCAGCCAAGCAGGAGGCCTACAAGGCAACGCTGCATCGAACAACGAGAGCTGTTCGTGAGCTCTACGAACAGAAGAGAAGGGAAGAGCATCACGGAAGGACGCACAACATCGACGTCTCGAACAGAGCGTCATATTGGGCAGCAGAAATTTTGAGGTAGTCAAGGACTTCGTCTACCTAGGCTCCGGAGTTAATAGGGAAAACAACACCAGTACCGAGATCAAGCGCAGAATTACTCTTGCCAATCGCTGTTTTTTTGGGCTCAAGAGGCAATTGAGTAACAGAGCCATCTCTCGAAACACCAAATTGACCTTGTATAAAACCCTGATCATCCCAGTCCTGCTCTATGGCGCAGAGACATGGACGCTATTGAAAGCGGCTGAAGAAGCTCTTGGTTGTTTTGAGAGAAAAGTTCTGCGCACGATCTTTGGTCCTGTTTGCGTTGATGGCGTTTGGAGGAGAGAGATGCATGCAGCGGCATGCACATAGTTAAGCGTCTTCGGATCCAACGCTTAAGATGGCTAGGTCATGTAGAGCGGATAGACACCACAGCTCCGGCCCGAAGAGTCTCCGTCCTCGCACTAGATGGCGCACACAAGTGGAAAAGGACCTCAACCAACTTGGTGTGCGCAACTGGAGGCTGCTGGCGAAAGATCGTGCTGGCTGGAGAGGCATGTTGGCTGAGGCCCAGGTCCACCCCGGACTGTAGCGCTAATCAAAGAAGAAGAAGGATTTGGGGGGAGGAGGGGTGCAACTGAGAATCCACATTACACATTTTCGTTTTTTTTTTGAGTTAGGAGGTACAGAGCGTTTTTTTTTCAAGCAAACCTTGTGCTCGGTATATAAATATCAGAAAAACCTAAAAACCTTTTTCCATCATACAAGTGAACGAATAGTTCATTGGACTCGACAGTCCAAAGTCCACACGAATGAAATAATCATTCATTCAACTAAAACCATTCGAACATATTTCCGTCATACAAATGAACGAATTCAGTGGAAAACACTGAGTCGAACTATCGACTCGAACCAAACCATATACGTGAACAATCTGTCTTACAACAACATATTTTGGCATTGAGTGTATGGGTATGTCTACTAGAGACCTCATATGAATGGGCTTTAACCGTTCGAATAGACCTATTCATTCGAATTAATTTTGTGCATTTTGAGATTCGATGGAAAGGAAATTCATGTTCGAATGAATCTCCAATAATTTGAATGTTAAAATTAGGCGTTGGCTATACACTCAAGGTGGTGGCATGTGGCGTTGTGGGTTCGTTCACATCGTACGTTCAATTCGTTGTCTGTTCACGGCCCCACCTTTTTCGAGACACTGAGAATACTCAAAGAGTGCTTCTGTCTAGAAAACAGCTTCTCAAACTTGGCCGATCGGAGTCGACATATAGAGATGTAGATTCCTTCCACTCGTGAGAGAACAATAGCACGCACAACAAGAGTGGTTGCTGAGAAGATAGGCTCTAGCCGTCAACTGGCTGTATCACACCCCATGTATTATTATTATTATAATAGAAGGATAATGTACACATACACGCAATTTCTCTAATAATCAAATCTTGTTCATTGCCCGTTGCTCATGTTTATATGCACATATCCATAGCTCATTTCCATTCTGCGCCGACTTTAGAAGGAGGTCCGTAGCTATTAAGCCTCGGCATTTTAGTCCATCAAACTGAACTTTTTGCTCGGGGTTTCTCCAATTGGAATGTAATTGTGACACATATAATTAATAAATTTTATTTAATTCAATTGTTTTTCAACAAACATATCTGAACGTGCATGTTTTACTAGTTGCCAGGGAAATATTGAACATAAAGAAAATTAAATTTGATGTTAATGATTCGTATGTCAGAATTTGTTTGAATAGGAAATTTCGAGGGAAAGAGTGAAATTTTAGTACGAATTCGACTCACGCCACCGCTGGGATAAAGCTAATCATCACTCGTGCCAATGGCCGTGGTTTTGCGCTCAGAAAGCGATTGACGAATGAAGTCCTCTCCCGAAGAACGGAAATATCCTTATACGAGACCTTAATAGTCACAGTCTGTACGGCACAGAAGCACCAGACAGGGGGAGATTCTTGATGGTTTCGAGAGGAAATTCCTTACGTTTCTTGGCCCGTATGTACTGATGGCTCTTGCAGCTGGAGAGTAGCGACTGACCCACGAACTGTACGCACTGTACTGAAATCTGTTCACTCGCTTTAGTCAACGCGATACAAGGTTATCAATCATCTGAATGTGCGTATCTGGAAGCAACTAACACAAAAGGCAGGAGCGGTACGCTTATGGCACGATGAGCTTAAGCTAGTGGGTTGCCAGAGAAATTGCCATTGCGATACACCCAGTCCGTCTACTACCACTGATTGACGTCGTTAGTGATAGTAACGTTACTTCGATACCAACGGCAACTAACTGCTTGCTTTCACTGGAACCGGGAACCCCTCTAATCAAGGGCAGGCTCTTAACCAACGCCGCCATTGGTTAAGGCACAGTTCTACCACGAATTGTAGCGCAAACGAAGAAGAACGTATCGAAATGATTATTGTCATGCCATTTACTCATGTCTTGTGTTAAGTAAGTCAACATTCTGTGCAACCTGAGTATATGCTTGTGACTAAAATGTCGGCCAGTCTCGAGGATTAGAAACACGTTGGATCAGCACGTGATTTGAACAGTTCATATACAAACTGACTATAAGCTGCGTTCGGTCAATGGTCAATGGCCTCAGTTATAGAGCGATGTTAATTGCTTGTCTGGACTGCAATTTCCACCAAGGTGAAGCTATTTGCACACAAGCACAACACGGCGGTCGTTTGCCAATTGTAAGTGTCTTGACGAACTCTATTATTTTCTCTCGGGAAGTCTTTTAAATCAATAACAGACAAACGTGCCCAGTCTTCTGATGATTTTGGATTTCGTGGACTTTGCACAAGGCAGGTACGCGGTGGATCCATGGATGCTAACATGAAATAATAGAGTCTTGTTGATCACAATTGCTACCAGTTCTTCCAATGTTGCATTCTGTCAGTTATGGGCGGAAGATGGGCCTTAGGATGATCGAGACGTCGAAGGTGTCAAAATGGCGACAGCCAGTCACGTGCCCGAGATTTGTTTGATTCCTGGGTAAGACGTAAATCGTGCTGCACTCTAGCCTTGGTTTTTGCGTGCCGTCCTCGACTGGCACCAGGCCTTGGTGTTCCAAACCCCAGTCCAAGGTAGAAGGCATTTATGGCTAGCTTCAGCTTTGTTCAGTTCACAGGGGCTGTACTGATGTAAGCGTTGCCTCGTTTTAAGACCATCGCCAGCAGTTTCACCACTCGGCAGGAACCTGTTGGTCCCCGAGAATGACGCCTCCAGTGAGCTCCAGTGTCTAGAGGGTTCTTACCTGCCATGGATGCCCAAATTATCGACCGCCTATTATGCTCCGACAGCTTCTCTGGAGGATTTTCTTTAATATCTGAACATCTCTGGGGCAACACTGCGAGACGTGAAGATATTGAGGAATAGCTGAAAATCGGTGGCAGTCTCGTTTTGTTCTTAAGAAGCTCTCATGGCATTCCAACTTGTTGGAGAAAAATAAAACGACACTCCACTCTTCGGTAATGCTTCTTTTTTATTGATCCCGCAATGTATATTGCACAGTCTTAAATAAAGTGAGGTAAACGGGAGAATCGCGCGATCAGAGCTCAAAACCATTGGTCCGAATGAACGGGGCTTATTTACTTTTGAGAAATATTCTAAACATGACACAGGGTGTGCATAAATAAAATTTAAACACAAGTACTTTTTTTCGAAATCGCCTACAGTTCGGCCATCCTGATCGTGTAATCGTCCCGATTACCTTATAACGAACAGTTTCCATTTTCATCTAGTACAATTCATTTATATTCATATAATCAGTTAATTTCAATTAGTCTAATACATGTAATTCAGTATACAATTTCAAAAAAAATTTCAAAATAGGTAAATAGAAAAAGATAGAAAAAGAAAGAAAACAAAAGAAAATTCATCTGCAGAATTGGTAGGAATTTTGTTGTCTTTAAACTTCTTTCACACCTTCGCTTTCATCATGTTCCAAGTCAGCCATCGACGTCATGTAAGGTCTCATATTATGTGAGCTGCAAACTCCCTTGTAGGGTATCCTTGTTAGTTGAAGGCCATCTATGTCACCAACAATGTATCGATCGTTGCGCAAGACCTTTTTGATTTCGTAGGGACCCCTATACTTGGCTAACAACTTCTTATTTACACCTGGTGTGGTAACGACATTTTTAAGCATGACATAATCACCGTTTTTATATTCTTTTGGTTTTTTATGTCTACTGTCAAAGTGGCGTTTACTTCGCTCCTGTTCTCTGTTAATGTTTTCTGCGGCTTTTTCTCTAACCTCCCTTAAGTCAATTCCTGATTCTGATTTGCTGTCTAAAAACTGGTCTTTACCAAATAAAAGTTTACTTGGAGTAAAGCCAGTACTTCGGTTTGTGGTATTGTTGATGGCGAATTCAATCTTAGCAATGTTCTTGTCCCAATTTCCTGTGCTATTAGCTTCACACTCTTTTGCCAACATTGGCACTAGTATTCGGTTTAACCTTTCCACCTGCCCGTTAGACTGCGGAGAATGAGTAGCAACTTTTATGTGTTGAACATCATTAGATCGCAAAAAATCAGCGAATTCCTGCGACGTAAAGCAAGAGCCACGATCTGACACGATCCGATTAGGTCGGGAATAATTTTCGAAGTATGTCTCTAAACATAAAACGGCTTCTTTACTTTGAGTACTCTTTACTGGAAATAACTTTGTAAACTTTGTAAAACCGTCTACTATTACCAAGAGATGTTTCTTCTTAGAGTGGGAACACGAGAATGGGCCAAGATGATCTACGTGTAGCGTGTCGAAAGGGCAATTCCCCTTTGGTATAGGGTGTAAGGTGCCTTCCGATTTTCCAGACTCGGGAGAGAAATAAATACATTTAAGGCATCCTTTAATGAATGTCCTTACTTTTTCTTTCATCTTAGGAAACCAGTAGATTTCAGACAGGTGAGCAAAACACTTTTCAACACCTAAATGGCAAAGGGCCTCGTGATGTGTTCGAATGACTTCATCTTCCATATGCGATGGAACATAAAAGAGAACCTTGCCATTGCGTTTACGATAAATCAATCCGTCAATCATTTCGAAACAGGGACTTTCGTTTTTCTCTAATTCACTAGCAATTGCAACAATTTTTGCATCCTGCTTTTGTGCAACCGCGAGAATAAACTCAAATGATTCATCATCGACGTGAAGAATGTTGAATGATCGACTCAGACAGTCGACATGCGACATACGATCACCCTTCCTATGTTCAACCGTATAGTCAAATGACTGAAGTTCTAATACCCAACGAGAAATGCGAGGATTGAGCATCTTCTTGTTCAAGGTTAGAGCAAGTGCTTGACAATCCGTTATTATTTTAAATGGTAGTCCTATTAGATAAATTCGAAACCTTCGTAATGCATAGATTATGGACAGTGTTTCCAATTCATAACTATGGTACTTGCTTTCTGCGTCTGTAGCACGTTTTGAATAGTAAAACACCGGATGGAATCTATTATCTGCTTGCTTTTGAAGCAACACTGCTCCGAATCCAATGCTACTCGCATCGCAGTGCAATTCAGTAGCGTTATATGGACTATATATGGATAGTACAGGTGCAGCCAACAGCCTATCTTTCAATAACTGAAATGTTTCCATTTCCTTTCTACCCATAACAAACGGAACGTTAGTTTTTAGGAGATCATAAAGCGGTTTCGCAGTATGTGCAAAATGCTTGATGAACTTCCTAAAATAGGAACATAGTCCAAGGAAACTATGAACGTCTTTCGTACAACGGGGGATAGGAAAATCACGAACAGCTTTAAGATTTATGTCGTTGGGCCTAACACCTTTCTCATTTATAGTGTAACCTAAATACACAATTTCCGTTTGTAGAAACAAACATTTATCCAACCTAAGCTCCAAGCCTTTAGTTGTTACGATATGAAGTACTTCTTTAAGAATTTCCAAATGTTCTTCAATAGTTTTCGTCGCAATTAGAATATCGTCCAAATACGTTAAGATCTTGGACTTAGAAATCAAATCTCCGAAAATGTATTTCATGAAGCGCTCAAAAACCGATGGTGCATTTCTGAGACCAAAAGGCATTTTGGTATACTCATACTGCCCGAAGGGGGTTATGAAGGAAGTATACTTCATCGATCCCTCTTCCAACGCGACATGGTGGAAACCATTTTTTAAATCTAATGTCGTAAAAAATTTCTTCTCTCGAAGACGATCAATATGATCTTCAATCAGAGGTAGCGGATAATTATCTCGCAACGTGATTTTATTAAGTTCCCTGAAATCCACGCAGAGCCTAAGCTCCTTATTTCTTTTTTCGACCAATACTACTGGTGATGCATACTCCGAATTGGATTCCCGTATGACACCTTTATTAAGTAAATCTGCTATAATTTCTTGTAGCTTCACCTTATGCGAATGAGGTAAGCGTCTTGGCGCAAAATGAAATGGTAAATCTTTTGATAGTAAAATTTTCATCTTAAATGCACTTTCATCTATATACGAATTTCTTTGACTAACTAAACAAGCTGACTTCACCATATCTTTCACAATTAATTTAGTCATTAAAGGTAAGTTTTCATTTATATTAATATAAACATCGAAATCATTATCGGTTATATCTATATTAAGAATTTGTTCTAAAAAATCTTCAGTTTCATCAATTTTACTTACAAGACTTTGAGACTCACATGTTTTATTCGATGATTCAGACGTCTGACTTGGAATATGATGATGATTCGTCGTGTTCAAATTTGTCGGTGAACGTGATACGTAATCGTCTTGTACCTTTAACTTTGTTTCAGGCATCTGCAGCACCATACCAACTTTGCTGATGAAATCTCTTCCAAGTATAACTGGATAATTCATGGAGAAGTTCTTCACTACAAGGATATTTAAATTAATTAATAGATTTTCATAATAAATACATGATTGGATACTTCCTAATACATCAAGACGGCTATTATTAACACCGCAATACGATTTACAATTTGCATCCAGAGGTGACATCAGAAACGGCGGCAGAAACTTTTCCTGCACAAAGCTAATGGGGCTTCCTGAGTCCAATAAGGTTACCAGAGTCGTTGAAGTCTGAGAATTTCCTTTATGAAACTTATAGTATAGTTCTCTTTCGAATTCATTGGCTGGTACACTGTCCTTTCTGCTAATATTTGGAATGCTGAAGATGTCCATGCTACTGACGTTGACTATGCTGTTGTTGTTGCTAGTACGATGGTTGTTGTTAGTACTATCATCGTCATTGATGTTATTATTGTCGGTCATGTTGTTGCTGTCATAGTTGCAGTGAACAATATGAACTGATGAGTTATTGCAATTTCGAGCGAAATGTCCTAGGCCACCACATTTTAAACACTTTGTTTGAGCACTATTTTGAACACGGGGTCTTACTTCAACTTGGTTATCTGTATTACTAGGTGTTTGAGTTGGGGCTTTTTTACGTGTACTTGTGTGAACTGAACTGATTCGAGGATTTCTTGGTGTAAAATTACTTTCGCGGCAATTGTTCTTAAACTTTTCGTATTTGCGTAATGCAAGTTTTAATTCTTCAATATTGTTTGCACCATATAGAATACTTTTATTTGTTTCGGTGTCATAAATACCTCTAATGATCAGCTGCATTAGATCTTCTTCCTCGATGGGGTTGTGAGAAGCAATCTCCTGCATGGCCAAGACATATTGTTGTGTGCTCTCCTCTCGCCTTTTCTTCCGTTCCCTTAGCTCGTTGTATATATCTGCTTTCGTGACGACTTTTTTGAATTCCCTCACTAGTTCTTCTTTTAGTTCTGTCCAGTTGCGCACATCTTTGGATCGGAAATAAAGTTTTGCAGTACCACTTAGCAATCTTTTTCCAAAAACAAATTTGGTATGCTCATTTAATGAAAAAAGTTCCGCGTGCTCTTCGAACTGTGAAATCCACCTGCTCACTGGAAAATTATCGTCCCCGGTAAATGGACACATCATGTCTTCGAAATCCCTGAAGCTATAAAGAGACCCTGATGAATGGCTGGGTACATCTTCCTTCAACTGCAAATCTCTTAGCTTCTGTTTGAGTTGCGCGATTTCCTCCTTCTTTTTGTATATGGCACGTAATCTCTCCAATTCTTCGTCCAGATTGTCTTCATCGTCTAAGTTGTTGTTACACACTTGCACGTCATGGGATAATGATCTGTCGACAGTTTCCACGCCATTATGCTCCTGGATCAATTTTCGAAGATCGTCGTCTGAGAAATCTTGAACTACATCTTGCACTCGTAGTTTTAGTTCCGCTTTAGTGCCACTCGTATGCATTTTAAGAGATCGCAAAATGTTTTTAAGCGTTGCAACTGTTGCGGTTTCAACAAACAGCAACCACTCTTCAGACATTTTTAACACTCCCGATACAAATTACAGCGATACTAAATTATAAAACTCACTTGGCAAACAAATCAAAAATTTTTCCCGACAATCGAAAACTTCCACGCGTTAGGCAAACGGAAGGTACAGTCGAGCACAGATCCCACTTCTGAATTTGTTGGAGAAAAATAAAACGACACTCCACTCTTCGGTAATGCTTCTTTTTTATTGATCCCGCAATGTATATTGCACAGTCTTAAATAAAGTGAGGTAAACGGGAGAATCGCGCGATCAGAGCTCAAAACCATTGGTCCGAATGAACGGGGCTTATTTACTTTTGAGAAATATTCTAAACATGACACAGGGTGTGCATAAATAAAATTTAAACACAAGTACTTTTTTTCGAAATCGCCCACAAACTGTACCTATCTTGGACTCTACAACTAATGGCGCCTTTAGTCACACTGGCACCTAAAATGATGATGACACTGTCATCACTAATTCTGGCAGTATTTGCAACGTCCACCTGAGAAATATTGCCGCCATCAGGACCTTTGACTAAACGTCAGTGATTTGTTTGATGGTTAATGGTGGTGATAATGATAGGTCCTCTTGCCAGCATGAATCGTACATATCTC
Source organism: Eristalis arbustorum (assembly GCA_916610145.1). Classification (NCBI taxonomy): domain Eukaryota; kingdom Metazoa; phylum Arthropoda; class Insecta; order Diptera; family Syrphidae; genus Eristalis; species Eristalis arbustorum. Next base: position 35,611,870 of record OU744319.1, on the reverse strand, counting down.
GCAGACGACTTCAAGTCTCTTGGTAGCTTTCGTGCTTCACACTTTCCTCAAATAACCAAAAATGAATACCTATCACGCACTGAAATAAACATCACTCCTCCGACATGTTCATAGCCAATGGCGCCATCCCCAAGTGGTAACCATAAACTCCAACCACTCATAACCCAGTTACATTTCAAATTCCAAACCGCCGTGCCGCAAAACAACTTGCAGATGTTGCCTGTTAGCCATGAGCTCGTCAGCTAAAACCACTCGCGACCATAACTCGCGTGTGTCTCAGATGATAGGCTCTTCAATAGAATGACGTGGTTGTACAATCACTCTTCTCCTGTGCCTGAAAACGTTTCAAAAGTGCACAACGAGCGCAGCGTTGCAACAGCCAGCAACAATGTATGGCAACATAAATTTAATTCAATTACCCTTTGTTCCCGCTGCACCATCACTCCTGTTTATCATGCGCGGACTATCTGTGAGTCGCTGCCGCTGCCAGTAGCCGAGTTTAGCTCTTGTTTATTCATCTAACTCACGAATGTGTCGTGGACATCACGTGAGACCTGAGAAACCGTCACCGTGCAGCAGCTTAAAAGTTCTAAAAACGCTTTGTCCACAACGCCGCTGACATCATGCCGTGCCTTCGCGCGACCGAGTCATACTTTAGATCTAATTACACGATACCATTCTGCAGCCTTTCGTTTGGGCCGACGCGACGTTTGCTTCAATTGGCAGCCGATCAGGCCCGTCGCACCGTTGTGAGGCAATAATTTCCAAAACTCTGAAGCGGCAGCGGATAGGATTTTATTGACTGTTTGCGTGCTCGTCGCTTATTAAGTATCGCTCTTCTGACTTGAGCCGTATCTCGTATGTCGCCGTCTCCACGAGAGACCTCATCTAATGAGATTTTCAAATTTTCCAAAGAAAACCATTTATCCCGCGCGCTGTGGAAATATCGCATGCCATTGGGCTGGAGATGGGCTAGCAGCGACACAGAGGGAGACAGACAGAGCTTCATACCCTGCTGCTGCTGCTGGCCATTGAATGATGTCATCCGGCGGCTGGCGGCTGGCGGTCGGCGCAGCACATAGCGGCAACCTCAGAACCTCAATGGGAACCCCCTCGTGGTCCGGCAAGCCGTTGCGTCGTCGTCGTCCAGCCGAGGTGTATTAAATTCACTTTTAATGAGAATTCTTCCGACACAAGCCATATGTCAGTCCTCATCGTCATCGTCGTCATCGTGGTCGGCTGCACGCGCTCTACTGGTTCCTCAGTGCAGTGGTGCACCTTTGATCTCGACTCCAGCACCACCATCTCCGCGACACAACTAATCTACTTATGCTTAGTGTACCTCATGCCGTGCATGTGGCAACAGTCGTCAGGGGGACAGAAGAACCATGTCGTCGGCCATGTGGAGGACGGGCGACAACTCACATGTTAGCCGATGCCGGCGGTGCAATGGCAGACAAAATGGCTAAGTGCGCTGCCACAACAGGGAAGCATCTGTGCGACCGGTGCTCGATGGATTTCCTATGAATGAATGTGTGCGTGTTTCAAGGAAATACGGCTTCTCGGTCAGCTAGACGGATGCGCGCGTATGTGTGTGTGTGGGCATCATTGTAAGGCGCATCTCACCCTCATTTCGGGTTCATGTGTCCAATTAGCGACACCTCCTTGACAGTCACCGAGATTCGGTCTAAACGGGCTAATCTGCGGCTTAGACGCCGCGGAACTTAGCCTCGCAAAGCATTAATCAACTTCGTAAGCCCTCTGGCTTGATGTATGCCGCGAGCCGGCTAATTGGATTTGAATAGTCTCTCACCTCGCCCGGCTGAACGACGGGGGAGGAGATTTCCACCTTGTTCGCATGTAAGCATGTAAGCCGTGGTAAGACTTGTGATTTGATGTGTCAGGGGAACGTTGGCCTAGCCTTGGAGTCTGCTTACACGCCCAGCCTAAGATTACCCTAATCAGTGACTTAAGTCTGCTTTACTTCCACTGCTTGAGATGGACTTTCTAAATTCGTTACGAAGCACGTTAATAGTGCGCGCTTGACATCGTTAGCTGGAATTTGTGTGTAATGTGTGGTTATGAGACATAATTACTGACTTATGGGAGATAATTTAAGCTATAGAGGTCGGTCTAGGCTGGGGTTAAGGTTCTAGGCTTAGGAAAAATTACAAGATGTGACGGGGTTATTTAATGGCGCGTACATGGAGTCAGTGTGTTGCAGCTATTCTGAAGGTTTTCAGTTATTCAATTGAGATGATCGGAGTGGGCTTGCGGAGACACTTGATCTTCCAGTCATTCACTTGATCTTCCAGTCATCACACTGCCTACGGCGCAGTAGGTTAGATTGGTTGTGTATGCAACGAAATGAAATGCAGTAGAGACCAGACGGTCTTCAGAATCGACATACGAGTTGGAAAGTATAGAAGGGCTTTTATCAGAATCTCGAAGATTGTTGCATCTGCAAGGTGTCAAGTTTGATCTAAGACGCGGCTCTGAAATTCGTACTTCCCACATTTTCCTCGTAATACTTTGAGTCCGATGAAGACGCACCATTGGTTCTTTGGATCGACTTCTACTCGATGTGATCCAAGATCACTCTAAGAGATGAAGGGAAAGATTGCCTCGCAATAAGGTGTGCTGAACTTTTGTCTTGTTGGATAGGGGCCCATAAGTTATACTATCACTGCTACTGATTACTAAGTCACCGGCGTATGGAACCGATTGCAAATAAGACAGGAGAATAGCATAAAGGTAGCTACGTTACAGAATTACTTTTTGTCTGTCGTTTATAGTACTGGATCCTCTATATAAGCCATAAATTCAGTAAAAACAGGAACACACGGTCCGGCCTGTAAATCTCGCTAGATTTTGAGTATGACATTCCACGTGTAGACAATGTTAATTTAATATAAATTAACTGACCTTTGCACGCAACAGTGTATATTGCAGTACCCACTTACCAGGCAGACGACCCATGAAGGGTCTAAGCCTGAGCAATTGCTGCTTTCTATCGGTGACGGTCCTGGGCGCAATGCTTACAGTCATCAAGGCCAAGCTGTCTTACATCCGTAATCACTTCGTCTCTGTACCGGAGGTTCACTCTTCCTCTCCTTCTCGAACCAGGTGGCTCGGATTCGAAGACCCGCTCGATGTGGCCGAGCCAGTGTAGTCGACGGATTTTTGCCTTCCGGACTACATCCACATCCTTGTACAGCTCGTACAGTCCGCGGTTGTGTATTCTCCTCCATTCGCCATCCTCGCAGAAGGGTCCATATATCCGATGTAGAATTTTTCTTTCAAAGGCTCCATAAATCAGGACTGGCAGAATATGAGTTTTGTAGAGCATGACGTTGGTCCTTCGAATCAGGAGTTTCGAGCCCAGTTGTTTTGACAAACCGAAGTAGCATCGGTTGCCAAGGGCGATTCTATGTCGGATCTCGACCACTATTTGTGCAGTTTACGTGTCTATACTCTGCCATCCTTTCGCGCGATTAAGCTGAGAACTCACCACTAGTAGTATCGCATAACCTTATAAACGAGTCAGTGTGCAGATGTCAGTTATATGCGCTCTAGCTGAGAGCTGTCATCGCGTGTTTGAGTAAAAGGCTCTAAGCACGAAACACGTAGGCTACCATATTTAGAACAATTTGCAGCGATATCTTTGACATAATAACAACATGAATGGCATGGCAACGGTAAGTCGGATACACCGATCGTTACTGGGCTATTATTCAGCCAGTCAGACTGGTCGTGGTTCAGTAGCAACATCGACCCAGTACCCGAAAGAGAGGATAGGGAAGGGGTCATGCATCCTTTCATGCTTGTGAAAGGTACGGACGTTTTACCAATTCGATCAGCTTAGTGGGCAACGCCTAGGAATCAACCGGGCTTCTTCTGCAATTGGACCTTGATCGTGCTAATGCTTGCACTAAAGCCGGACGAACATACACAACGTTGCGAGCAGCACAGAGTGTCCTTTACCTTCATGATTGTATCAACCATTCGCTCCTTTGGAAAATGGGTATGAGCATTACCACCACAGGGACCCGCTGTAAATGCCGGCACTCCGGTTCCGAGGGACCCGGTGTAAATGCCGGTACTCCGGTTCCGTACCCATCCCCGTCGGCACACATTTTGAATGAAAATCAAAACCAGTTTATGCCCCATTAGTAATCAAGTCTATTAATACATTTCACCCCACAGAAAAAACCACGCGGTATCGTGACGTGACAATCAGGTCGCCTAATCTCAGATCTTTTCAAAACCCACCCGATTCGCGAATCTCGCACTCCAACCCAAAAACCGCTTCAGGTGTCTACCACAACGGGAACGGGTTCGGTCACACACAACGCAACGTTCTCCCACACGTAATCCGCATCATCAATATGCAAATCACTTCGGCCATTCGATCAGTTTATCATCGCATCCATTCGACTAAGTGATTGTGATTGATTGCCTCCGAGGTTGCGATAACTCTAATTAATTGGTTCACACAATCCCGCTGATGGCTGGTTCATACAGTGCTCTCAGGCATGCCGCGAACTCAACCTGACCGGGACCGCGAGACCGGACCGTATCCGTGAGGCGTGCACGCCTGTGTCTGTGAAATTGTCTGCACACGGTGCGAGTCAACAAATTAATTCGAATGGTCAAAGCGCACAAATTAATAACAATTAGCAGCGGTTCCACATCTTAAAGTGTGTACGCGCTACGCTCAGAGCTAGTTTCGAGCAACACCCCGGCTAGAGGGACGAGTAGCTCCAGCTGACATTGCCGGGCTTCAGTTGCGGTTGTAGTCGTTGTGTTGCAGACTGCAGCGAAATGATTTATGACCAGTCATAAACAGAAGATGTCTGCTCTTACATGATCGCGTATGTGTGCGCGAGAGCACTGGCTGGCCGCGGAATTTATAATAAGCTCTACGATCGATTAATGTTTACAGAGTCACTACCGCGTGCCTTCCAGACTCGGAGACACTCGCGGTATATCCCCGATGATATATTGCACAAAATTATTTATTAATTCCACTGAGTGAGACATTGTTCGAGGGTATAGTGCAAAAGCAGACTTAACGTCGTCATTAATCCGCTCCCCCAAGCTGAGTGTTTGCTATGGATGTGTGTGTGTGTGTCTGGCGTTATGATGCTGCAACATTTTGCACTGGCAACATTACGATGGGAGATCTAAGAGATCACGAGGCATACTCAGGTGTGATTGCGTCGGGAACTCTTTAATAAGGAACTTTCTGATCGGAGTTTTAGTGATTATCAATAATTTGTTTCACGCAGTCTCGGCGACCAGACTTAACTCGTCCTCGTGAAACATTCTTGGAGTAGGACTTGTAAGTCTGTAGATGGAAATGCATATTCAGGTACATGTCTTTAGCGGGTGTGGTGCTTACCGACAATCAAAAAGAAACACCACCTCCAAAGGCAGATGGACACACAAATTGATCCCTGCCATCGAAGCCAGAGCTCAAGGAACTGCAACTACTATCTCACTCAGTTCATGTCGGGTCATGGCCATGCCGTCGAAAATATATTCACAGATTTGGTCACGACAGTTCATCACTCTGTCCAAGATGCGAGGTTGGAGAGGAACAGAGTACAAAATATTCCAGCTCCCAGCTGAATGAGCGCGCAGAATGAACTAAAAAGGATCAAATGAGAAAGAAATTCCGAATCGGCAAATATGGAGCAAATTACATGAAATGCTAACCAGACCCACAAAGTAGGAGTAGTGGAGTGTGGCGGAAATGGTAGAGCCGTACCTGTGTGTGGGTATGACCTACATACCTCCGAAGGCTTCGTCACTTATGAACTCTTTGAGACTTTGTGGGTGAACTTGGGACTGAAAATGTTTCCACCCACCAGTAGTTTTCCACAATTTTAGAAAACATTAAAGAGACAGCCCTAAATAGACATCGTAGCGTCAATACGAATGATGATACCATTCGTCTCAAACTCTTCCAGCATGATCTGCTTGGATGCAGGCTACACGACGCCATCGATAAATAGAAAAAGACACTCATGTAGGTCATTTCTTTAAGAGAGTTTGATGTAAAAATACCAACGTTGTAGGAAGGTATATCAAAAGCTTTCCAATCGACTTAGACTGTCGCGGAATCCATGTCTAAGTTCCTCAAAATCCTGCTGAGATCACGAAATACAGAACATCCATATTAAGGGTGGAACAGAGAAGACAGATATATAAGCCAAGAAAAGTGATCAAGTACCCTTTCCCCTACTTTGGCTTTAACAACAGAGACATCCACCAACACATCCAGAACTGGACTACAAAAAAAACCAAACAATTCTGGAAAACCACGAGGTTGCTTGATACTCAAAAACATTTTCGTCACTAAATTACAACTCTAAAAAGCGAAGAAAACACCCACCCTATAAGTAGGCAAAACAAACCTCATAGGCCACGGCACATGCAATTACCACCTTAACAAACTAGGTCTGTAGGCACTGTGGCGAGGCTAAGGAAGCAAAAAAAAAATGCTCAAGTCAAATTCAAAACGAAATCACAGTAACAGGGAAAGATTTCGTAGAGATCCCATCTAGGGCTGTTGATAAACCCATGAAGATCAAATGCTTTTTTCCACAATTTCGGAGCCTATCATGGCCTAGCCACCCAAGCCATTGACGATGGATTCTTGCAGTTTGAGGTATGCGTTTCGTCCTCGTATCGTTTCTCAGAAACCTCCAGGGCCACCCAAGATGCACATTGTCAGAGGAAAAAATGGCGAAGATGGATGTCTCCATGCATTTTTATTTCTTCCATGTACGTGCAATTTGTTGATGTGTATAGGAAACAATAAATTCAAGTAAAACTATTATTTTCTGTGTAGAAGTGTTAACTTTGACTTGTGCAGCAATAGGCTACTGCGAAACTAGTCTCGGCTAAGTCAAACAACCAATAAAATTCATTCACTTTGCAAAAGACGACGGTGTTGAAAAGAGAAGAGGCTTGTAAACAATCCTCGTCCAAGATCAACCATCGTTCAAAGAAATGATTGGTACATGCGCACCGTTTGTCAGTTGCATAAACTTGTCACATCACTATATTGCTAACGAGCGCCCGCAAATAACACCTCCAACATGCAAAAAGGGTCGTTCATCGTCACTTCTCTCAAAAATGTACCCACCACCACCACCAGCTTCATCGCCAGCAACTCCTTAACAATATTCGTCATTTTCTTATAAAAGCGTATATGCTGCAGACCCTGCAAAAACCATAGGTCACTTGACTGAATGGGGATCGAAAGGCAGATGAAGACTATGAGGTTATGTAACACTGGGTATCCGCACTTTAAATGGAAGTTATATTTGTTCTCAAGCCCACAAACAAACCGACCAATTGAAATCAGAATTAATAAACAAGTCAATGAAAAAATACACATTATAACATGCGGGTGTTTTAAAATCCTCTAATATGGTCAACGTTGGCCTGTAGGCAACATTTCATAACGACCAATCCAGGATACATTCTTCTTCTTCTTCTTATGGCGCTACAGTCCGGGGTGAACCTGGGCCTCGGTCAACAATCCTCTCCAGCTGGGCCGTTCTTTAGCCAGCTGCCTCCAATTTCGCACTCCAAGTTGGTTGAGGTCCGTTTCCATTTGAGTGCGCCAACGGCTTCCTGGTCGTCCTGTATTTCGTTGTCCCACTGGTTCGGAGTCGAAGACTCTTCGGGCTGAAGCAGTGTTGTCTGTCTCATGTCGCTGTACAGCCCGTACAGTTTGTGGTTGAATCTTCTTCTCCAGTAACCTCCAACGCAAACAGTACCAAAGATTGAACGCAGAACTTTTCGCTCGAAGGGACCAAGTGCGTCTTCATCCGCTTTTGAGATAGTCCAGGCTTCCGTGTCATGGAGCAGGACAAGTATGATCTAGGTCTTATAAAATGTGAGCTTGGTCTTTCAAGAGAGGGCTCTACTACTCAATTGCCTCTTGAGCCCAAAGAAACATCGGTTGGCAAAAGTGATTCAGCGTTTAATCGCGGTACTGATGATGTTCGTACTTTTAACTTGGGAGAAAAGGTAAATGAAGTACTTCACAACCTCGAAGTTGTAGCTGCCTATGGTGACGTTCTGGCCGAGTCGTCGATGTTGTGTGTCCTTTCTTGATGACAGCATATACTTCGTTTTGCCCTCATTCACCGCTTAACCCATTTTTGCCGCCTCCGTTTCAATACAAGCAAACGCTTCATTGACGGCTCGCTGAGTTCGTCCAACCACGGCAATGTCGTCCGCGTATGCTAGCAATTGGACGGATTTTTGGAAAATCGTGCCTCTAGTGTTGGCGTGTGAGTTTTGCACTACCTTCTCAAGTACAATGTTGAAAAAGTCACATGACAGCGCGTGGCCTTCCTAAAAGCTTTTATGACATTGAAGGTCTCGGTGAGTTCGTTACCGACCTTGATGGAGCAGCGAGAGTTCTCCATAGTCATCCTGACGAGCTTGGCAGAAATGTCAAAACTAGACATGGCGCTGTATAGCTCATCTCTATGCAAGCTGTCATATGCGGTCTTGATATACAAAAATATGTGGTGGGTGTCGATCAGCATCCCTTGCTTTTCAAACCTAGTCTAGTCACCATTTGCCGTTGGGAACATAGTAGCAGCTCTGGGTATCACATTTGACAAACAGTGGTCTACCATAAGTGTGCTGTGAGTTTAACTGGCAGCCCAATAACCTAACTTAACCTAGTAATGACCAGATTAACAAATGTTATGCTTAAAAACAATATTAGCCCTGCCCGAAACAATTCGAGCATAAAAGGTCTAAGAGGTTTGCTGGTCGGAGATCAAATAAATAGCCAGCGACCTAGACTTCCTGAAAGAGTTTCTTTTTGTCTCGCTACCTTACCAGAAAGTAAATCTTTCTTTACGAGGACTTACACATCGAAGGGGGACCAAACTCGTTACAGTGACAGAAAGCCTTCGCCTTAAGTCGGCTACTGTGACTGACGTCATTCCACCATGCGTTGACAAACATGATTCTTTTGCTTGGACATGCCTCTCCTATAACGCAACAAACAGGCTAATTGAAATCGGATGGGTATTCGCGAATAAAAAGTCCCAACAAAATGTGCACAGAAAATGAGTTAAAGTCAGCGATGATTTCACTTGTGTCTGCACTTTCTATTGCACGTTGAATTGTAAGACATCGGAGCATGCTAATCAACCGTCAGCGACCAGCGTCCAAGCCGATGTCAAAGCATCAAATTTCCATCAATCAAAGCCACTTAGCCGTGGCACCGAGCAACGCCAGACTGTCTGCACGGCCATTTACGGGTGCAATCACAGGCACACCGGCCGGAGATGTAATTGCCCTGGAAACGGATTATTACAGTTTTGATTAAAATCGAATCAGGCTCAGAGCACGAGGCACTTCACGTCCGCTAATTACTGATCCGGGAATGGATTTCAATGATTACCGACAGCCGCACAACATCAGTGTGGCATGGACTTAGACGGCGCGGAGGCAGGCAGACCTGTACGAGTACTGCATCTGGCATCTCTCCGTGGATGCTGACGGTTGACGGCAGCGTGTGAGTGCTTGTGTGCACCATCAGTTCCACCCCAATGCCATGCTGTAACTGGGTTAAACATTTCAGCACAGCGGCGCGGCAGCGTGTCCTCCCCGTTCCGTCCACCACATGCACTGCGGAGCGGAGTCCAAAAATTGTTGACTGCACCGACAATCCTTTTGACTCATGCACGAATCATGCTGAACCGAGAGCGACGATGGCCAATTTAACACGAATTAATGCCAAAAGGAAATTTCCACCGACTGCATGGGAAATTTTCCAATAATGCGCCGGAAATTAGAATGAATTTAATTATCCCGCTTCCGATTCTGAATGATATATGCCGTACGTGAGCGGAGGGTGGCTGAGGGTGTGTAGGCGGACCGGGGGCTGTGCATTCATGAAATCACGGTTCGAATAAATTGTGAATTTGAAAATAGAAATGCAAGCGACAGCTTGCCGGTCGTCATCGTCGACGTCGGCGTGGCGTGTGGGGTACACAGTCGGGAGTGCTGTGTCGTGACACCACATGGGAACATGAATAATTGGGGTTAGGAGGAAATTGAAACCGATACCGGGCTAGCCAGCGGGTATGCATTTCCTAGGTAATTACATGGATGTCTGACTAAGTACAGGTACTTGTATTGTTCGAGCATAGTTGAGTGAATGCGGTTATTAGTCGGTGAGTAGTAATTAATCTAGATATGTAGGTAACCGTATCCCTTGCGTGTGCTGTGTCACCATGCAAACGGTGCTACAATGTGGTTGTGGCGGTGTGCAGCTCGTCTAACTTTCACCTTAATTAGGGTGTCTGTATGCAAAATGCTCCAGTTTCATGTCAATTAGTGGGCAGCGTGTTTCGCTTTATATTTAACTTCATAAAGGTGAATTAAATTAATCGCCGACTTTAAAGCGGAGAATTCAAATTGCTCTGTTCGAGAGAGTCAAGGCGTCCAAAGGGACAGCTTATAACCGCCTCGTAGTTCGTGCTACCTGTCACCCAAAGAATCAGAATGAACGAATGTCATCGCACGAAGTGTAAGTCAATTGGATCATAAATGATTTCTCTTCGAATTTAGTGTGGAAGCAAACAGAAAACCTGGGCATACGTGTTGCGAAAGGTTGTTGTTAAAGAACACGCCAGGATGTTATAGATTGAGATAATCATGTAAGCTGGGTTCAAGCATGACGGGGCCATCTCATGCAAGCCAGGCAATAGTGGTAGTTGAGCAACATCTGTCGGCTAGCGTTCATAAAGTGGTTGCTGCGATCATGCGGCTTGATACCACTTAATTTTCTTTTCATTCGCTACACCATTGACGGAATAACACCGCACATATTGCACCAACTGCTAAGAGTCAGCGAAGTTGAGGCGGTTATTTGAGTGATCCATACCCTCAAAAATGGCATAAATGCAACTTCAATAGTAACACAGAATCAATGTTATATCTTATACCATTGTAATGCTCTTCTGACCCATATGATTCACATACGTGAGTTTTCTAAGCTCCGTAATCAATTTTAACTGATCAAGAGCTATTCGCAAAGGGAACCAGGCGAGTTTTTAGAATTGATCTACAAAGGGGACGCTCCAATGATCGCACCAACTAACTTGTAAAATGAGATGATGAGGACGTTTGCGCCACATGACAAAACCACCGAAGCAGACTCATTTCCGTTCGAAGAAGAAACTGCTTAGCATTGAGTTCCTCGCTGATTGCCACCTTTCTCGCTGCTACCACGGCGATTAACTCTCACAGCAGTGACCGGCTTGGCGAACTTATTCCTTCGGTCATTGCTAAAATTGCGTGACCATATGTGAGTTGCTACAGTTTGTGTATGGAGACTAAATGCCCGTCACTAGATGACACTCATTCATATGTTTCCCTACAACTGTGCAGAATTTACCTCGAATCACACTGTAATCTGTTTTTTTTTTTTTTCAAATCTACAAAATACCATGAGATTGGTTTGGCAATTGCTTGAACCCCAGTTTTCTCGGGAATCGTTCTTGAAATGAAAATAGGCACAATCATTCCAGTTTGCCAATCGCCAAGTGCTTCATAGCATTCCCAGGTGGCCCTAATGACATAACATTTCTTCCTTACCCATTCCCTTAAGCAGTTCTTGCCGGACTTGCTTTGTTAAACCAACTTCCTCTACCATTGGACTAATTTCCGCCCCACTCATGACTGCGAGCCCCTTCTTAGTTCCCCTGTTCGGGCTTAAATAGCTTCTAAAGGGTTAGAACGGATGGACACCACAGCTCCGGCCTGAAGAGTCTTCGATACCGAGCCATTGGAACAGCGCAACAGAGGACGTCCTCGCACGAGATGGCGCACACAAGTGAAAAAGAACCTCAACAAACTTGGTTAGCGCAGCTGGCGAAAGATCGTGTTGGCTGGAGAGGCATGTTGGTTGAGGCTCAGGTCCACCCCGGACTGTGGCGCCAATCAAAGAAAAAGAAGAAAGTGTTCGCTCCATCTGCCCAAAATGTCCATTTCATTGGAATGCAAGACACCATATTTGCATCTGACTCCTTCGATGATGTTAAGTTTCCTTCTTCTCAGTCGAATAAGTCGTTGATAAATTATATTCCCACAGATCTAAGGTCGCTTTCCAGCTTCTCGTCGAATTCCTTCCTATATTGCTCATTAGCTTATCGCACAAACAATTTGCACGCTTTTCGATCGTAGATCGGTTCGTTAATTCTTTTATTAGAAACCGCATTAAGATCCTTGAAATATGGTTTCCTGTGGAGCCAGCCAAGGACAAGGAGGATTTCTTTTTACTACAAGGTCACAGTTGTACTGTTGATTGTTGCATTACAATTTATTATGATCGCGCTGTCTTTGACCGGCTCAAGAGATTCCAACTATTTTGGAGATTTCTTGTCTGGACTAGTTTGGAAGACTTATTGTATTGAGCTTCTTGTAACTGTGTCACCGCGTAGTCACTGAAACTTGAAGTCATTCTCCCTTTGCTGTCCTTCCTTCATTGCTAGGAAGAGGTGGCGGAAAAGTGATCGAAGAGCCATGCAAGCTGGCAAGGTAAGCCGAGTTCGGTCTTGCTGTCCTTCTCGAACCAGGAGCCGAGCCAGTGTAGTCGATGGTGTTTCGTATCCACATCCTGGTCAGCTGGTAGAATTCGCGGTTGTGTCTTTTCCTTTATTTGCCTTCCTCTCAGATAAGACAGACGTAGAATTTACCTTTCAAAGGCACCAAGAATTAGCTGTGCCGTTTTTTCAAGTCCACAGCTTTCGGCTCCACAAAGCAGTACTGGTAAAATAAGAGCTTTGTAGAGCATGACATTGATCCTTCGCGTCTGGAGTTTCGAACCCACATGTTTTGGAAAACCAAAGTAGTATCGGTAGCCAGGGGCGATTCTGTGTGGGATCTCCACTTGAATGTCATTTGTGGAGTGATCGTTTGCCCCAAGGTAGGTAAACTCTTGACCTTGGTTCATTCATTAATGTGATCGACCTTCCTTCGAATCTCTATATGTCTCATTATTTGAAGTTTCAAGCTTATTTGCACGGCTACGCTAGTCTCGCAGCTTCAGCCCGAACAGTAATATGTAGCTGAGAGGGGATTAATAACGTTTTGACGCCAGCATAGCAGTGGACATGACTAAACCTAGTGTAGCTGCATTATCGACATTCGACTGGCGCCGACAATTTACCATGAAAGGGAGCAGTTTTGACGCTGTGACTTTCGCTTAGGTCGCCAAGAGAGTTAGAAAATAGATGGCTCAGATTTATTACTGCCTCTGGACTACTTACATGACTGACCATCTAGCAGAATACTTTTACATTGACATTGATAGTAAAAAGTCTGCTAGGTTTCGCGGCTGTGCTACGACAAAGCATAGTATTAAAATTGCATAAGTAGGTAGCTAGGTAGGAATACTGATACCTTACGGTCATGACTCACTCACCCAATCTTGGCATTTTCGGTAGGTAAAAGGCAAAATCGTGGTGGCGGAGACGGAGGCGTATTATTTTTCAAATTTTCAATTTTCACGTTTCACAAAAAAAACTTAATATATATAATATGGGTGGCGCTACAGCCCTTAGAGGGCCAGGGCCTAGCTTCTCAGCAACCATTCGTGTTGTGCGTGCTATTGTTCTCTCACGAGTGGAAGGGACCTACAGTTTTATGCAGACTCCGAACGGCCAAGTTTGAGAAGCTTTCTAGACAGGAAATACTCTTTGAGCATTGTCAGTGGCTCGAAAGAGGTGGGGCCGTGAAAATTGTTTTCGTCGCTCAGAGCTGGAATCGAACCTAGGACGTCGAGGTTGGGGTCGACGCACATACCCACAACGCCACGCGCCACCACCAAAAAACACTTACATCGACTCATTTGAACGACTGTCAAATAAAAACTGCTCGTCTAAAATTACTGATATTTCGATGAGTAACTGTCAAAAGATGCACATTTAGCATTCGTTAGCTGTTATTGACTTTTTTTGCCGCTGTCTTTACTTTCCGGTTCGAAACGGTTCGGACAATATTTGTAAAAATGTCTTCTAAATATAAAACGTCATCTTTGATTGATTAGCACTTTATATGATTTACTGGACCAAAATCTGCCTTTTTATTGTATGCGGTCAAATGACGCTTTCAAGGTAAGGATATTCTCCATTTTCTCCTCCTTCTTGTGCTAACAGACGAAGTTTCACTACCCTGGGATTTACCCTTTTCTTAAAAGAGCTTTCACAATTCATCCCCTTTTAAGTCCTCCAGACCTGGGAAGTGTTTTTTTTTTCGGGAACTCTCTGACGGGCATTCCCAGAGTAGATGTTGGACATAGATTCTATTCCTCCTCATCCCATTATTTACTGATGCTGTGACACGTGCCTAAGCAAGACCACCGCCTTGGACCACCTCAGCAAGATTTGTCGTGCCGCCGTCTTTGTTTGGTGTATTCATCATTTCAACCCTAATTACATCGCAGAAGGATAATATCTTCACCAGGCTGACAGTAATTCCATTGAAAATATTCAAATTAGATGCGATAGAGCATAAGCCCTGATTACATAGAAGGAAATCCAATCATTCGAATATTCAAACAGACTGTCCACCAGCCACCCTTCCACAGCGTCCGAGGCGGTGTCCTTTTGTGTATGCGAGACTCCCCGGACGCAGTGTGAACAAAGCCCAAACAGATCAAGGTAGAGGTAGGTCCGGAAGCAGAAATTGTCAACCGTTGACGTCGGCGGAGGAATAACCCCAAACAAATTGATTCCCACAAATCCAATTGATCCTTAGCATGTCTGAGCGACCTTTGGTGTTCAGCCTATGCGGGGATTTAGAATATATGTACTTGTTATTTTTTTTTTCAACTTCCCTCGTTCCTTTCCATCAGGTTTCGAATTACGATGTCAACAGACGAGAAAGTGTCATTAGATAAGTTGACACGGGAAGACATACGGACGAGGCATGCAGTGCAGGGTACACAGAGATAGGTTACAGTGTAATTGAGTTGAATCGTGAGGAGGGACGAATGGTCGAGCTTCTATTGAGGGATGCCGCCACAAGGTTGGCATTCGCGTGGCCGGTCGGTCGGCTGTCAACGTTCACGTATTTGCAGTCGGCTTCGCCGTCATCGTTGTCGTCTTCGTCGTGGTTTA
Organism: Eristalis arbustorum; assembly: GCA_916610145.1. NCBI lineage: Eukaryota > Metazoa > Arthropoda > Insecta > Diptera > Syrphidae > Eristalis > Eristalis arbustorum. The sequence continues at coordinate 35,596,697 of OU744319.1, read as the reverse complement.
GCCTGGCTGGGTTATTGTTTCTTTATGGGCTTTCAGCGTTTCATTGCCCCGTTTGCGCTTGAGTTGGAAGTTCCCCTTTGATGTCGCTAGGGCATTGGATTTGTTTGGTCATCTGTTTTATTTGATACCCGATCGAATTACACGTTAATCCCTTTGTTGATTCAGAATTAATACACGCCCTTTTCACGAGCGCGCTGAATGCCGGAGTGAAGGCACCCTTAGATGACGTATCGGGTATAAGCGACGAGGCTGTTAAATGGTTTTAAATGCAAAAAACAGTCGCCTGGCTCGGGGCAAAAGGGACTGTCTGTGAATATGATTAATCCTGTAAAGGATGTCTGGGTTATTGGAAGACTTGAATGATTGCAAAAGATCTAAGGAAAAACAAGTACAATAGTTGGTCGAGACGTTGATTGGTTTCATTGGTTGGTTTTTAAGATTTGGTTGATAAGTCCCAAGAGGGAGATTGTACAGAAAACAAAGATGGCTGGCAGATTGACACAAGATGCAGCAGACTTAATTGTTTCCTTTTAAGTTGGGATTGGTCTTGAGCGACGTTAACAAGAAACCGCATTCAATTAGAATCAGACATCCATCTTAGACTTAAAGATTCATTGCAATGCTTGGAGCTTCAAAGGGATACCGAGTCAGACCACCGGTTAAGGTCATGTTTCGCCCAACCTCCACGACTCCTCTTTGGTGGGAAAATACTCTGGATTTCCACTGTTGAACTCTTGAATAGTAATTTCGGTTGATCATGGGAGACGAATTCCTTAATTTGGTTCTCGGCATACAAATGGTTACCCACATCGTGGAAGAAGGGCATAATGGGAAAGACACACAAGAAGGATGACATGGAAGAACGCAGCCACTGATGAGGTATGAATTACTTTGTTAACTCTATTTACAAGATATTTGCAACAATTAAACCAGGGAGACTTCATAGCGAAGTAAGCTTAAGCATAAAAGCAGCTTAGACCTTAACGGCTGGCTGTCGCAAGTGGTTGAGTGCCTGCCGTTGGTTATTGGGGTCCCCGGTTCGAATCGCAGTAAAAGTAAAAGTTAAAATGCTTTAATCTGGTTTTCAAATCTGGTCCAGTCACTATTTATAGTTGGGATCAAATTTGTGGCTTGGGTATCACAATGGTGTTCTGCCTTTCGTTGGCAGTCCTAACTAAGCCAACACTCTCCGCGTGGAAGTTGAGCAATCTATGGAATGGCACCGGATTGGAGATAAATATCCAGATGACTAAGGCCATGAGAATCAACACCAGCAATAGAAGCTTCATCACCTTCTAAGGAAACCCCGTCGAGTGTGTAGATAACTTCTGGTATGTGGAGCAAACGGCGATGCAGAAGCAGATGTTAAGGACTTCGAAAAGCAAGAGAAGCATTCGAACAACTAGGGACTATATGGAAAAGTTGCCTCATGTGCTAAATCAATATTAACATATGTCAGTCAAACCTGGTTGATTTTGGACAACATCACACCGAAATTTCAGCTGGCACGATCCTTAGCCCTCTGCCTCCAATTTCGCACTCCAAGTTGGTTGAGGTCCTTCGCCACTTGAGTGCGCCATCGGCTTCGTGGTCGTCCTCTTATACGTTGTCCCACTGGTTCGGAGTCGAAGACTCTTCTGGCTGGAGCAGTGTTTTCCATGCGCACTACATGGCCTAGCCATCTTAGGCGTTGAATCCGTAGACTCCTGACTAGTCTCATGTCGCTGTGCAACCCGTACAGTGGTTGAATCTTCTTCTCAACCAACAGAAACGTGGAACTGTTAAAAATGAGAAGAACCAATCGGACGAGTATAATAATATGGGTGACGCTACGGCCCATAGAGGGCCAGCTTCTCAGCGAGTGGAAGGGACTTACATTTTTATGCCAAGTTTGAGAAGCTTTTTTTGACAGGAAATGCTCTTTAAGCATTATCAGTGGTTCGGAAGACGTAAAAATTGTTTTTGTCGCCCCGAGCTGGAATCAAACCTACGACGTCGAGGTTAGAGTCGACGCACATACCTACAACGCCACGAGCCACCACACATACCGACATGAAGAATATAGACACAGCATTACCAGAATGGCGTTGGAGTATAAGCCTCAAGGCGGAAGAGCCAGAGGTTGTCCCAAGAACACCCGGAGATGATCGACGCTCCTGGAACTAGAAAAGTGCAACTAACCGAGTGAGATGGAGATGCCAAGTGGAAACCATATGCTACCAAGAGGAGTGATAAAGGACAAAAAAACAAATGGCGTTCCAATGCAGATCCGATCACCATTGGTAATCGTTTTGTCCTTTTGTCAGCCTGAGTGAGTGGACCAAAATTACACTCTACACTTGTTCTACCCAATGCTGTATAGAATCGAAATATGGACAATATGTAGAATGACAGAGCTCCAAGCCTTCTGGGTTGATAACAACGCGGAGAGCGGTTCTTCCTCTCAAAAACCAAGTTATCGTGGCCTAGCCATCTGTTTTGTGACAGGACGCCTTCTAATTATGTTAATTAGGCTTAGAGCCTGGTAATATTATTATTGCTTTCAAGTAATTATGTTTCTACGAACTTGAAGTGGAGAACTATGTTTTAGCCTTGCACAAATTTATTATTCAGAAGCGTAAAGACGTCAGAAATCTGGCCAACCACTTGGAACTCTGCTTCGCTGGCAAAACCACACTTCTTCATCTGAGGTCTCTTGCGAAGTAGATGGAAAACAACATTCGTACAGCCCGTGCCTAGACATTTCGAATCTTCTTAACTCTCCTCGTACTCACGTCGTTGATACGTCATTGAACCGCGAGTGTGGTTTCCGCAGCAACAGGTTCACTGCTGATTTGGTAATTTATCTGAAATCTACCACTGAAAAGTGGAACCAATCTTTGCACAATAAAGGCGAATGCAAGATTGTTGATTCCGATAGTTCTTGGGAATTTATCAAAAATGCGTGCCAATGGTATCGATGGACCTCTTCTTCGATGGATTAGAAAGTACCTTTCGAACCGTTCAATTCCAGTTGGTTTGGATGGATTCAAGTTTGATATCCACCGAATAAATGCTGGCATCCCTAAAGGCTCTGTTCTGTCACCGCTACTCTTTCTCGTTTTTATAAATTATCTCTTGTCTTCGACTTTGAATCCCTTCGGCCGTGGAGCACATTGAATTCCGATCTTGACAGCATAATTAACTGGCATAAAAAGAATTGTTTGGAATTCAATATTTCAAAAACTTACTGTTGTCTGCTGTCACTCAAGCGAACCTTCGGAAAGGCTCTTGTTTCCTTAAAATCGGAACACTTTCCAACCTTCGTCTGAGCATCAACGCAACACTTTGTGGGAACGAGCGCATATTCGAGGTCGCCAAAATGTTGCAGAATGCTTAATCGATGTACAAAATATTTGCCCTATACGCCGTTACTTTACAAGGCGTATATCCCCCCTTAGCTTGGGTACAACAGTACAACACTCATATCTGGTCTGGTGCCACGAAGACTACGATCCACATATATTTAAGACCAATGTGCACAGGTATCTCCTCCGTCTCTCCCTCCTTACCTTCGGCACGGGCTGTGTCTTGACTCCGGGCAATTAAGGGCATTAACAACACCTTTAGCAAGTGGGAAATAAGCAAAACAACGAGTTCACCAAAAGAGTTTCTTTAAGGAGCTGACACTGGAGCAGGAAACCGTCATAACGAAGTGGCAGAAGGAGAGGATTGACAAGCTACGGCCTCTATCAGAAAAGTGGAAGCAATTGAAAGGTAGGCATTCACTCCACTCACAATGTATAATAGATTCTAATCAGTCTAATATTTGCAGGAAATCTAAATGAAATCAACCAGTGCTCATCAATACAATTGCTATTGCTCACTAGGGTTCGGGGACTATGGCAACTGTCATACATCTACTATTTGATCACTACCCAAAAAGACAACTGCGTAAAAGCTGAATAGATTTGTAGTCAATATTAAATGCTGTTGGCTTCCAGTCGAGTTGTCTCCAATGACGATGTTCACATGGATGTTTCTAACGACCAACTCTCAACGTGATCACACACAGCAAGAAAGTGCGTTACCACCCCACCCATTGTCATCGACTAGATAGAAAACGTCTTTATGTCGCTGTAAACAAATCGCACAAACTTCCAGCAGTAGAAATGGAGACGATAACCGTTTAATTGATAGTTGGCAGTTAGAGCACATAAAAATCGTCTTCGCGACAAAAACGAATCCTTGTGAATTCAAATTCGCACAGTAGATATTTTATTTTGAATCCATTCGCAGAGCATGGCTCCGCAATAAATACTTTTATTAGTTAATCCGAATTTTATGGCATTTCCGCAGCGTGGAGCATTTAATATAAAGTTAACACAGATCGTAATAAAACTAATTGATTTTTATGTGCGAATTATCAGGCGGATCCTTAAGTCTCTTAAGTGTCCTCCAGAGAGAGGGGGGGAGGCCATTTGCAAAAGGAAGGTATTTTTTTTTCTTCGGCGGTGAAAGAGTTTTTAAAAGGTGTTGCTTGAATCAATGTTGGAAAAGTAAATCCAAATTTAGTAGTTTCAGTCAAGGGGAGAGTATTTATATCGGCGGCAACTCTACTCGAGATGACATATCCGAAGCAAGATAGAAAAGAAATTATAAAAAAAAGCAAGTGTTATGTGGTCCATCAAGTGGTTGTCTGAAGCACGATATTCGTAATTTAAAAGAATATTGATGGCGCTCCCAATCGGTTAAGGACAACCAGGGTCCAGCCCTTACAGCAACCACTCGTGCATTTGCGCTCTCACCAGTGGTCGTTTGTGCAGTCTTATATTTGCCTACTTTTACACACATCCTTTAGCGTAGGACCTCAAGACCCCTGTCCGCCAGTTCGTTCGGAATTCTGCAACGTGTCGTTTGGGCTGTATCCAGCTCTTTCCTTAAGAACGCGATTGCTTGAACTTCTCCTTTGAACGTCTGCGCTACGATTGCATAGAGCGTGCCGCTTTTCAGCCGTCAGGATACGCGGATTCTGCATGGTATAGGTTAGGTTACAGTGTCTGACTGCTGTGCGAGAGGACGGCAGCCTTACTTAGGCCAGGGTGCGGATCTGCGCCAATTCCCCAAATCAGTTTTTTTATGAAGCAAAGAATATGGCCAATTGTTACATTGTTTAGTTCAGTTACATTGTATCGGCAGAATGAGTGAGCACTACATTTGCAACAATTGTTTAATGGGGTTTTCCTCATCGTAGCAGCTCCTGCAGAAGTCATTGTAAGAGAGGCTTATCCTAGAAGCGTGGGCACGACGCAATGCCATGTTATATCGCCAATATTTCTAAGAGTCTGAGTCGGCTAGTGTTGATCAGGTTAAGTCATATTTTGAGATCTAGCAAAGGACAGAGTTATTTAGTTATGAGCCATTCTGTGCCAGTTAATCGTCTCCGACTTGCTTGGGCAGGTGTGTCCGGCTTCAGTAGAGGCTTTACAGTAGCTATAGGCGTGGCATGTCGCCAACCGGAAAGAACACAGAGCTTGTACGCTTTCTAGAAAGTTGGTCTCGTTTACATTTCTCTGGAATTTCCCAGTGTCCCGGAACCCACATAAGTAGGATATTAAAATACTTGGCCATGTCACTAAGTTGGATGTGGCTGAGATATGTTCTGTCAGCTGGTCGATATCTGTTCTTGATACCACATTCATTTTAAGTCAGGATAGAGCTATAGGTTCAGAATGGAAGATGCTACAATGGCTTGGTAGGAAATATAAACCAGAAAAGTTTATATTTATTCCCCATTCACTAAATCAGTCATTCTACGTGTGGTCCGCTAAGGTTTCGCGGCGCCCTTTCAGGGAGACCGCAATGGCCTTTCACTAAAACAAAAAATACACGTTAATTATCATTCATCACAACAGTTGCTTGTAAGGAGGGATCCAACGGAAGATACATTCATTACTGCGGGTCCGCACAGGATCAAAGTATGATCTGAAGGTATGCATTCATAAAACTGCCATTTATTTCTTGACGAAATGATTAATTGATTCATTGTGTGAAGTCAATTGTCATACGCATGCCACCATTTTGTGTCTATGAACAAAGTACTGAATAATACACAGGAGATAATAGATGTAGACGGAGAACAATCCCCTAAAAATGCCAAAAAATTGGTGCTCTCCTGACTTCGCCTGGAGTTAATCGAATGAGAACATTCTCCACTTCCTCTATGCGTGGCCTGCTTTCTATCACTCAAATACCTATCATCGACATGGTACGAATCCCGTTCAGTATCCTAGCTACTAGTTAAGCACTTTCTTCAAAGTAGGTACTTGACTAAAAAATGCCTCCTCCATCACGTAAAAAGCTCCACTTGATGTTCACAGAGATTGCACAGTGCCTGGTCTAAGAACGCCCAACATTTATCCGTATCGTATCCGTTCTCGTTAATTACAAACTGTTTTCAGACATGAATCGAATCTCTAATTTAAAAGCAAAATGTTCATCATTCTTTGGGAGTGAACATTTCAATTCGCCACAAAAAAAAGCTATTTCCTAGCAAATACACACACCAGCATACACAATTATCGTTTCTACGATATAAAACTGTTTTTTTCGAATCTCGCAACCATTTGAATGTGTCAGGTGTATGGGGAAAAGCTTTGAGCACTGGGTGACTCAAATATCTGAGTCGGAGTCCATTTCTTTAAACAATTATTTAGTGAATGAATATCACCTGTGTTTTGCGCAAAATTGCTTGTGTCATTTGTTTGGAAGAGCATCAGAAAAATCTTCAAGTTTTTAAATGCAAGGAGCAAGAGCAATATGTGTTGAGTTCAGTATCAGCCATTCTCAACCTGGACAGGTCTTTATTATGATTCTACAGTTGTACATTGGGAGGCGCCCGCAGAGAGATAACCTCGTTGCTGAGGGTTCGCACAGTCTCTGGTTCTATGACTGATTTCTGTGTATACTACGTGATTCACATCAGATGTCACCATGACAGTGGATTTCGATTTATTGCTTACTGGGCTTTACTGTACCAGAAATTCGATATGTTTCTACTTGTCAAAGATGAGTTTCGAAAATTCTCTGGATCTGCTGGAGCAATGGTAATGCAGATGAGATAGTGCGTATAGTGCTCTTTTAATACTTGTAATCGTAATTGATCAATATGCTTATCCCATATGAAATTACTGTCAATTGTTACTCCCAGATACTTGTAAATGTCTACTATATCTATAGGACAGCTATTAGAGGCACGACAGGAATCATTGCTACAGTATATTTTCGAAGTTTTAGTTTTAGTTTTCGAAGCGTTAATCACCAATCCGTTAACATGACACCATTTTACTGCATCATCAAACTCCTCCTGCATGGCATACTATTGTCTACTTTTGGATATCCACTGTTTTTTCCTGTGCCAAATTTACGCGACATTTAGTGCTAGATTGCAGATCAGCGCTTAAGAAGAAACTATCTGACGGTAGTTCGATTTTATTTACTACCACATACAGATAATATTTAGTCTGACGTTTACGAAGACTAGCTCCCTTACTTGTTTGCAAATAATTAATCTATTGAATCTTTGAACAGTCATGCCAAGTTTCACAGCTCGCTTAAACTCTACTTTTGGTTTTTAGTTAATTTCAGAATTTTTTTTCGGTTTCACAATTTCGTATCAACCTTGAACTAAGTTAAATTTGTAGTTTAAGGGAAACGAAAGCACTCTGTGGGTTAGACCTCAGTTCTGCACCGCAGCCATCTAGTTTCGATTTCATTTTCTGTCTTTCATCATCGCAGCGTTTCCCTTCCTTGGTTGAAAAACGCGCTACAAAAGGATGTACCAAACAAAAAGCATTTTAAAAGCACAACGCATCAAGTATAGCGACGGTGCGTGTATTTACTCAACGATTGGTTAGGCTCAAGGTTCAACTGAACCTTTATTGAGAAACTGGGCATCAATTCGGTATAAGATCATCCTTCAGTTGTGTCCACCATTGCAAAGATTGGGAGTCAACAACTCTTCGCCTCTGATTGATGTGGCAGCGAGGCAAGTTCTGCAGAAATTGTTTCCTAAAAAATTCAACTAAAACAATTCTAATCCATAAGCTTTTGTGCACGTTATCGGATCAAATGAAGTGGATCATGCTGAGCACAGATCTCCTGACACCAAACTGATGCTCGCGCAAGGCTACTTTCACTTCTTCCTTTATCTCCTTCGTTGAACATCTCTCCTGCAAAATTGTAGAATTTGCTACCGCTGACTGCTCACTCTGTTGGAAACTGTTATGACTCTCCAGTAAAACTCAGGTCTGTCACAACCAGTGGCAGTAAACAAAATGGACATTCAAATCCTTGTGTGTTACCCAATTTGATCTCCACCACTTTTGGTGGGTAATCTGAATCATAACTTTGACAAGACTTAAAATAGACGTAGAGCTAAGCAAATATTTATAAAACACTTTGTCGATGGGGGAGAAAACATCGAGATTACGGAAATGCTTGAAATTCCACAATCTCTGTTGCGGTTTTGTAATCCATTTCGTTTTTCTTTGTCAAGGCACTCATACACGCTTCATGACAGATATGACGCGCAAATGAATGGAAGTCCCTTTGAAGTTCACTATTTTGAGAATGAAATTCCAAGGTCTCTGGGGTGGCGCCACTATGAAGCGTCATCATTGACACCCGTGCTATGTCAAAAATTCGACGCTTTTAATCGATTTGTAATGTATTCCACATCTATTCAGGCTATTTACATAATAATGACCATACGTAGGTGCACGAAGAAAAACAATTAAATTCTTGTTAAAATATTTTCAATTAATGACATAGTGGGCGAGTCGAATGGAAAGAAGCAGTAGACTTTGTCTGGACGGTGCGCTCTAGAGGGGCATTTATATTCCAATAATTGACCAATGAGCGAGAGTTTTCTGAATATCTTCGACTTTATCTTGGATCGGCAGTCACACTCGGGGTGGACATGAGACTAGAGCGATACCATGCCAAGTGTCACTTACCTTCAGCACAATGCGCAGTGTGTTATTTCGCACTCCGATCGGAACTTTGTTCCTGTTGCGATTGGTATCTTGCATATGTGGTCAGTGATAGAGCCTGTATATGGCACCCCATCCACCCGCTATTATCCTTATGGTTTTACCAATGTGTTCAACAAAGTTAGCAAGAATATTAAACAGAAGCATTTTCAAGTTGTTTTGATTATTTTATTTAAAATGTATTTAATTAAGAAAATGGCCTAGGGACGCGGTGATACACCTAGCAATCGGCTTTTCACTCTAAGTATGGTAACAGAGAAGGCTTGGGAGTATGCCTTTAGAGAAGGCATACGACAGAGTGCATCGCGGTAAACTCTGGAGTGTTCTGCAGGAGTATGAGATTGATGAAATGCAGCAGCTGAGTTCAGGTTAATGGTGCTAAATCAATACTTTTTACCGTGGACATTGTCAAGGGTGCGTCTTTTCACCTCTCATTTGATTTATAAATATAAACTGAATGTTGCAGCCCAGCCGAGGTGAGAAAGGCTTGGAAGAGTCAAGGTGATGATTTGGTGACCCTCCCATCCTCTTAGACGAAACTTCAGCCCGCACTCGATAAGTTTGGGACCGTATGTGCAGATGGTGGGATGAGTTAACGTACACGTACGTTAAGTTTATTTCCAGAAATGCCTGTTCAATGCACTCTGCATGTGATTAGAATCCCATTTAAGGAGGTGTTGGAAAAGTTCAAGTACTCGCGGTTCTTTCTCTCTCTGAGCTTTCCTGTATGATTGGAGAAGCTAGATCAATATTGAAACAGGCTGGCGGTTTTTCCAAAATTCAGTATTTACCGTTGGCGTCGATCTCAAGTTCCACGTCGTAGGTTCGATCCTTCGTCTGTACAATAATTTTCACGGCCCTACCTCTTTCGAGTCACTGACAATGCTCAAAAAGTACTTCTGTCTAGAAAAAGCTTCTCAAACTTGGCCGTTCGGAATCAGCGTTGTGCTGTTGTGGGAGTTACTGACCAGGATAGGATGATAACTCATTGTCGAGCAGCTACTTCACCGAACGGAGAGAGCTATGCTTCTATAGTTTTGACATGTCACGCAATTGCTCCTATTATCACGTCTTGCGAGGCGTGTCTTGAATGCGACTACATCATGAAGGCGTCCCATTGAAAAACCAGAACGTGGTGGATTGACCAAGTTCAAAAACTCGCTTGGTTGCGCCTGGGCATAAAGCCTGAGGAGTTATATACGATAGAAGAGGATCGAGTGGTCTGGTGATCTCTAGTGTGTACTTTACCGCCGCCTTAGTGAATAATGCGGGTCAGAAACTAATGATAATGCTAAAATATTTTATATTCTCAATATCGCGATCATATTCATCGTAAATTTCTTTAGCTTTTAACAGTCCAACTACGGAGGCTAACTGTCCTGCTCCTCGCTTACCGAAGATGAATTTGTTCCTGTCGTCCAGTTCCAAAACTTTTGAGTACTCTTCGAATTTCTCAATTCAGCGATTAACGGAGAAGTTGTCTCTCCACTAAAAACGGGTATCGAGACCTCGACGTCCTTGAAGTTGTAAGCTGGAGTCGACCTGGGAATAGATTGAACTTCATCAATTTGTAATTCTCACTGTTTCTGTTATAATTGTGGACTTGATTTTTTTTTCTTGCACATTCGTTGAAGTTTTGCTATCTCATCGTCCAGTTGTTCCTCGTCCCCACTGCTTTCAACAGGCACGTCGTTATCCGGTGGAGATGAGTCGTCAGCACACTGTTGTCTGGTGTCTGAGGAAAACTCGTTGATCATCCGAAAACTCCTGCACTGCTTCTTCAACTCGAAGTTTAAGTTCCGCCTTGGTGCCGGTGGTCGGAAATTTTAGTGAGAATACATTTCAATTTGGAAACTGTCGAAGACTCCAGAGTCTCTATGCACTTCTCAGACATTGTTAAATTTTTGAAATTTTAACTTGAAATCGTATTGCAGTATTAACTTTGGATGTACACTCGACTATACAGGAGATCCGTGAACCGAAACCCCATTTCTGAAAATTATAGAGAGCGGGTGAGGTTGGGCGCAAATGAAAATGCAAAAAAATGAAGCACTTGTTTGACAGGCGGTGTTATCTTTATTTCGCAACGAAGAGAAGAGAGCTAAAATTGCATTCTTCTTGTATTTATAGCCGGTCGCTAACCTGATTAGATGGTCCGAATATTATTATTTTTGTCAACAGAGGTCAACAGAGGCTGACTGAAAGCTTCAGTTCTGCAAAGGATGCTTAACATTTCTTTTGAATTAATACGTCCTTCTACTTTCGCCTACAACTCGATATTGTTTCGACTAAAAATTCGCATATGATGAGTCGGTTGAAATTGGCATCAACCTGTTGCGTCCACGCTCGGTCAGCGCTTCAATAATTCGTATTACCGGCTACTTGTTTCTTCTTGTTCGCAACCCGAACAACGAAAAATAAAATCTGACGTCGGATGTGGAAGTGGCTTAATTTTTGCTCCACTGTAGGTCTGGTACATATCATTAATGGAGCCCAATATCCCTAGCCAAAGGATTTAATAGGAGGAGCAAGAAGTTTGTGTCTTGAAAAAAATTGAATGGCGGAGGCCAATTGCGACAAAAAGCCAATGAATTCTTTATACGTAGATAATACCCAAGAGAACATTTTAGAACACAATTTTCAGAAAAACCTATGTGAGGATCTTCTAGCAAAACATTAATTACTACCCCTTCCTATGGTTGTAGAATGTTAAAACTTTGAAATTGAACTCAAAGAATCAATGGTTTAGACGAAAGAAATGACAAAAAAAATAAAAAGATATTTCTCCTGTTCCTTTGACTCACTTAATGCAACCGATAGCTAATGTTTCGTTGTCACTGTTTGTGTTATGTCATTGAGCGGTGTTGCGTTTCCACGTTTATTTCTTTGAATACGTTGAGACCTGAGGTTTTACCCGTCATTTGATATCAAACATTTGTCTTTCGGATGACTTCGATTTTTCTTCCGCTAGATGTGCAAAATGAGACACTGTTCAACACCCAGGTACGACGAAATGTGTATCCTTGTTAGTTTCGAAAACTTCTAAGTTTATACACGTTTTAAAGTCTGTGTCTCGAGACTATGCCGATATCTCTATTTGACACCCAGTTGGTAGCTGAATCATCCCCCATGCCAACGACCCAACCATGCCTATTTTCTCCTGACACATGAGTCTGCCATCTTTGAGCGCATAAATGATAAAATATATCTTGAACCACTTGATGTCCTCACTTCTCACTTCTAAATCACCCTAAAGTTCGTCACCAAATGAAACCACTTAGTAATTTCTGTTGTAAAAGTACCGTCAACGATTCTTCACACAACGATCTCATTCGTCATCGTATTTGGAGCTCATGCGTGTTAGTCGTTGCAGCCGAAAGCAACATTCACGTTAGTCATTTACCATAAACTCCCTCTCTGACACTGTGGATGAAGACTTCAACGTGAAATAATCGCACTACACACTCCCAGAAAGTGCCCATCAAAACTTGATGCTCCACGGAAACTGTACTCAACCCAACTATTCAATGACAATCTACAATGCATCCAAAAAAAAAAAACAAAAACGAAAACCCCAAGCAGGGCAAGATAAAAATAAACCAACAAGCACATCACATGAACAAAGCATTGACCTTGGTGTGTACAAGTTGACTGCATGGCCAGTCGCCACACTCAATCTCGCCGAACAGTGGCGTCGCATTGCACGAGGAAGTTGCCGTAGCTGATACTGACCTATCTCACAGCTGCAGTCACCGACCGCACTGCTCGCTGCACAGTCTCGTATCAATATTTCTTCGCCCAGCCGCCCAACCGTCCGGCCAGAGCGCGCTCGAACGCTGAACATTTAACGCTTTGCTGCACGACCGTTAAATAATAATAATAATTGAGTGCCACTGCCACTGCCGCCGAATGTGTTCCCATTTGATCCCATTGATCATTCGCTGGAGCGCATGGTCCCCCCGGAATTGCTTATTACATTTATGGCTCAATTAAATTGAATAATATCCGATTAGTGGTGGTACGTGGAGCGCATGGCTGATTTGGGGTTCGCGTCCAAATTTGGCGGCCCCGGAAAGACACCTGTGTGTGCTGCTGACGTTTGTTTTTACATTCAAAAGATAAGAATCAGCTTGGGTGTTAAAAGAAACATAAAAAATAAAACTGAGCATAGCACAATAATGAATAAACAAAAGAGAAATTTCCTTCCAGCTTTACGCTCACTTTTACTTTTATGCGCGATGATTCAGCTGCCAACTGGTTTTCGGTTTCGCGTGGGCTAGGCAAAGCTCGGCTCTCGTCAAGGCTTTTGACGCTCACAATGGGTGTGACGTAGCGTTTTTGCTTGCCAAGGGAAATCCATTGTACGCTGTCCCACATTCATGCGTGTAGGATTGGGGCCAAGCCACTCGGGAGACGTTGTGCAAACGATGCAAAAACAAAAACCGACGTTGTGGCCGAGTGTCTTCTGAACTTTGAGATAGGACCAGTTTTTGATTACACACTCGTACATTTAATGTGGAGTGGATACAGGCTTTCCACAGTAGATAGTGGGAAGGCTGCACAGGCTGCTGGCGTTATCGAAGTGTTGGGGAACAATTAGAAAACAACAGTTGTTACGTCGGAAGTGATAGCAGAGGCAATGACAGGAGGAGATAAATGTGAGTGAACATGGGGCTCGTTGGGTAACACGAAGTCGATGGGGTTGGAAAGCAAGAACGCCACTCGATGCTCCCCGAATGTTTTTCGTTATCAAACTGAGTGTGGAAATCACTGGAGGTTTGACGAACAAGAACCGCAGTCGTCAATTGCATCATCGACTAGTTTTCCAAGTAGCAGTGATTTGTCAGACACAAGTACGTGATTCGCCCGGCCGGTGCGGCGCTGGTTACATGCGCCGGTAGCTTTTTTTGCAACGCCACTTGCAAGTGAGTCATTACACTTCAATGCTGAATGCAATTCGCGGTTGATAAAAAAAATGTAGGTCTGAAGATTTGCTAAACGCCGTCGGAAAGCTATGACAAACTAGTTTTGCGTAAACAAAGCGCTGCATGTAGTGGCAGAAGTGAGTCAGTTCTTATCATGTTTAGATATAAGATATTTGTAAATTGCACAAACTTGGTATATCAACCAAAAGGATCCGTGTCTTAAGAGCAATATATGAGAGAAATATTGCAATTGTCTGGGATGGTGATCGTGCCTCTGAATAATTCGAGGCCTCTATGGATGTTAAACAAAGGGTGCGTACTCAGCGCATTACTTTTCATACAGTAAAGGGTTTTCAAAATGGATTCAACAACTTTTTTTAAATAAACTTTCAATGTCTTCAACTCACTGGATGAGATTTCAACAATGTATATTAGCGAGCTAATATTCTTTATAAGATACTCAGGTTGGTTGTAGAAAGATACCCCTCAACTATATAGAGCGGTGGCACTAAAACGGCACTTAGTGTTCATTAGGTTCTCATGTGAACCACCAGGAGGTGTCGCTTCAAATGGTCCATCGGCTTCATCATGGCAGCTTTCATGAGTGTAAACCAAGATTCTGGTCTGAGTGATGTCCAATTTTTGAGAACGCCGTGGATTTGACTGGTTTGGATTATTAGTTTCGGACTCCTAATCGGCAGCGATATTTTCGACGCCTTGACCAACCCGTTGTCTAACTGACACGCATTTCATTCGCATAACGAATATGTGGACTCAAATTTTCGAACTAAACTTGGTATTGCCTGTCTACTAGGGTGAGAATTACGAAAAGAAAGTTCCGGTCACCAACTCCAAATTTCGACAATTTGCAGACATTGCTCGTTCGTGTACTTTACCACGATGAAAGTTGAGCTTACTGAATAAATTGACATATAAGCCAGACAACGAAATTGCTACTCTACAAGCAACTCATTCGGCCAATCATAGCGTATGGGTTCCCTATATGGCATACCATCTCCAAGACCAGCATGGAAAAGCTTTCGATATTTGAGAGGAAGATACTCCGAATATGCACCGGTCTCACCTATGACAGGGACCGGCAGAAGTACCCCAGCAACAAGAAACTCTAAGAGGAAGCCCGCATCGTCCCCATACAAGAGTACTTAGTGACACTGTTCCAGAGACAACTACATGACATCCGCAACCACCCACACATGGCTATCAGAGACCTGAGAAGTTCAACCCCCGGACAACGATTCTTAACGCATTAAATCTGCTTAATGAGCAGACATTCCCAAGGACACTAAGCAACGGACTGTATCACTTCTATCAAGGCAGTGATAGCAGTCACCAGTGCGGCTAATTGAGCCGCCTCACCACCACCCCATCCCTAGAGGAGCAACAAGGATACACGGACTTGAACACCCCGATGTTAAGGATCTACATTCATAATTGATAAATTTTAAATATTATAATTAACAACAAGGTCTTCGACACCGAGCCATTGCGACAGCGCAACAGAGGACGTCCTCGCACTAGATGGCGCACACAAGTGGAAAAGGAATTCAACCAACTTGGTGTGCGAAACTGGAGGCAGCTGGCGAAAGATCGTGCTGGCTGGAGAGGCATGTTGGTTGAGGCCCAGGTCCACCCCGGACTGTAGCGCCAATCAAGAAGAAGAAGAAGTATTAACAACATTGTAAGCCTTGTAAGCATTGTACATCCGTTGGGCCCCTATTGTTGAACCCACCCCTATTTCGCAATCTTAAGCTTTTAGCATGTAAGACCAATTGTATAGTTTTGTTAAAATACAATTTAATTGAATAATTGAATTGATAAATTGACAGTGACAGTTTGATGATTAGTGAAAGAGTGCGTTCACATATTAAATTCTAAGTTATGAAGGCTGATATAACTGATGCTATACAAGATAGGTAGGGTGTCCTTGAGGCCGCGGCCCACTTAGACCAAGGAGTTGAGCCCGTTGTGCCTGTCATTTGAGATATGATACTACCATGAGATTTATTCGACTTATTCGTATTTATACATTCGTAGTATTTCCTGTATAGAAAAAGCTTCTCAAACTTGGCCGTTCGGAGTCGGCGTAAAACTGTAGGTCCCATCGTATATTATATAATTCGGTCTTTGTTATTCAGCGTCGCCCACAGGGCCCCTGCCACCGCTCCAGTTTCCAGACTGAGTCACCGAGCTTCTACTCTATCGAGGGCTTCGTCTTCCAGTTTCCTTCTTAAAGAGTTAAGCGGCGTGATCGCGAAATGGATTACTAGGGATTCTCCATTCTTGCATCCTTTCTTCGCGAGACGGTCCGCTTTTTCGCTGCTTTGAGTATGGTCAGGTACTCAGCACAGGGTCACTGTGATTCTCAAGGCACTAACGCTCTGTCTGCATAGCCTGATAAGTTTCGAAGTAAAGATGTCCAATTCTATAGCTTTTACTACGGCTTGGCTGTAGGAGAAGATAAATATCGTTTATGCGATTATGATGCATTCTCGTAGCGACAGAGCTGCCTCGTGTACCGCAGCCACTTTTACTTGGACTGGAGTCATCGCTTAATGTCGACAATTTTTCTAATTGGTCACAGAAGAACGCCACACGCAATGGTTTTTGAGACGTCGGCATACAAGGAGAGTTCCCCATTTGCTCTTCCCATTGTTTTGGATCCAAAAGTGGAAGGTCTTTTCCGACGCTAGTGTTGGAGGCAGGTAATCTGTTTAGCTAGAGTGATGTGCTGTTGTCCAACACTTGAGTAAGGAAGCGTGACAATATGGTATGTCTCTCCAAAAACCCGGCCCTCTGAGGTTAAGACCCGATGAGGCTGCGCTTTTGCTACAGAATACGTCGAGGGAATGAAGGAATATGATGGCTTCGAGTGCTGACGTTGTAGTTGTTATGAGACAACCAGCTGTTCCTAGATAGGTCGATCTTTGTATTTTTGTGATCTGCCTTCGGAGATGTTTCTCCTCCAACGCTTTTCCACCGTATCAGGGAACAGTCGGATAGCCAGTATAAAAGTCGTGCTTTGAGGCAAGTTTTCCTAAAGCACGATTGCACGCCATATTTGCCTTTTATAAACGGTCCTCCGTGGTAAACTGCGACATGAGTTTGACTGAATGCTGTCTTTTAGAGCTAGTGTTTGACTCCATTAATGGACAGTTAAACTCAGGTATGATTCGCCTGTTGATAAAGAGAAACAGCTTCGTTCTCTCCGGGTTGACGTTCAGTCGCCGAGCCTTTCTCCAGTTAAAAGCTGATATTATTCCGTGGCTGAGACGTTCGCGAAGCGTTGAAGGAAACTTTCCTGATACCAAAATGGCCACATCGTTCGCACAAGCAACTACAGTGAACACATCGAATTCTTTTCAAGCGTCTTTATCATTTCGTCAACCACTAGGATTCATAGGAGAGGTGAAAGAGTCTTCTTTCGGTAGCAATATTGATCGCTTAGGGATCACTTAATCAGTCAGATGCACTGGCGGAGTCCCACATTGACTCCTGATTAATGGAGGCTTGTTTGAATTAAATCCCTCGAAACGCTGTTGAACACACACACTCTACATCGAGAAACGCGCTCAGATCCTCAGTCCCTCAGATTTCTTCTGATGCAGGGTTTTCTTATCGATGGATACTGCTCGGTGTAGAAGGGTTGCCATCGACCTAGGGGTTTAGGAGAAGGAGCTTTTGCGAGAAGCTTATGGGTCTGCAGTCTTTGGGAGTAGTCTCTTTTGGTACCAAAATTCTAGGTCCCAACGACCATTTTATGCAGACGATCGGCTCGACAGAGATCATTTTAGATTTCACCATAACGGAAATAAAAGGCCAATATCGATCTCCCTGCGCAAAAGCTCGATTTCTTATCACCCACACGGTGAATCTGAATCAAGGAACACATTAAACAAGTGAAAAACATCGCTCAGGCGACTACGGATCCATCGGTCAAAGTCAACGCACAGCGGAAGTGTAAACTCGACTTCAGAATAGTGTCAGCGAGAAGAGCGCGCCGACCATTAGAATAGCTGACAGAAGAACGTGCTCCTTAGCTAATTGATTGAAGCGTGGATTAACTCCGAAGTGCTGTGCGGCATACGTAATTAAATAATGAAGATTCTCCTTCTTACCCTGGGACACGCCATCACGGATGACACCGCTATCGCCTTCACGCGATAATGGCTTTCAGCGCCGAAGCACAAAGCCTCGATTGCCGATTGATGTGTCAATTTACTTCATAGCGAATATAAATACCGTGCGAGAGTTATTTATACAGCGGCACATACAGATAAGCTTTGCATTCGATTGTGTATATATTTGAATATCAATCTATCTCATCGGAATCAACAAAACCCAATTAAGGTGACTGCGGAGAACACCAACAGCATTCCCATGACTCCGACCAACTGATTCCGTATCGCGGATTTTTATCGCAAAAGCATTTCAATTTAATTCTCATACCACAACAAAGGAAAAACCCCTTCTACCTCGTTGCACAACGGCGCGGCACAGAAGAACCAGTTTACCGAGTTCCCGGCACTATACTGAAAGCAGCCAGCCCCCAACGTAACGTGCTCAAAGACGACTGTCGTCGGCCGACCAGTGTTGCGCCCACAAATTGGTTCTATTCCCAACTCCTAATTGACTGAAATCATCCACTTATGCGTGCTGCTCAGTAAGCAAGGCAAACCACTAATTTCCTCTGTTGACGGTAGCGACGGTGGCGATAGTGGTGGTGGTGGCACAACGCATTTCTCCCGTCGAATGCAGTCCAACCAGTGAATCGATAGATGTCTCATTTCCAAAAGAAAAGTTCAAGTGCTCGAGGGCACGACCTGCTATCAGCGCTTGCTCTGCCGCCAGACCAATAAACACATCCACCAACAATGGGCTGGAAAGACAGACATTAACGGGGGCACCCCCAACCGCACTGTTTGCTGAGTGACCCTTATCAGTCGAGCAGTAATTGCGCCCGCTTAGATTCTATGGAGTAATCAGGAGTGGCGGATATTGTATTGCATTAGCTACGTTCCTTGATGTAAGGCGGAAGGGAGCGGATGGGGGGCATATGTTTTTCGATTGCAGTGCTTCATCATTAAATGCCGGAAGAGTGGAGAGGTGGAGGAGAATGACTTCTGGTATTGCGTGCGACCGGTCACTTGCAGTGCAATATACATACGTACGTACCTGAGCGCAATGTCTTTGTTCGGAGCTTCACAATCATCACTTTGGAATGCAATGTAATAACGAAGACTTCCCTGTTTTCCAAGACCTCTGTTCAAGATACCCTTGAAGCGTGCTGCGTGGAGTACACTGAGAAAAAATGTGTTGTCAATCTAAAGAAACTCAGTCGATCATAGCACACTCTTTTTCGATCGAATTTTGTGTATCTACACAATGAGTTGTCATTTTATTTGTGCAGTGAGCCCAGATGAGAGATCTGTCAGACATCTGTCAGAGTCAGTCACGTCGCGGCACGTCGTTTGATTCTCAAATAACTGGAGGAGACTTAGAAAAACTTAGAACTCCTAGAACTCAATATTCTCAGCGTTCCAAGAGAAGTCATGCAAACGCCTGGGAACACAATGTCCTCCAGTAATAGGTGGGGTGCACTGCTGAATATCCTCTTACACGGTGTCCAAGACCTGAAAATCCCGATTGCTGTTGAGTATTTGGTTCTTCTCTCAAAAACCCCATCGATGTCCGCCATTATTCGATTTTTGAACTCGAATTACGATCTTCGTTGTCCCCTTGCCGAACCAGACGCCTGGGATTGCAAAGACCTGTTATCCGTGCTTGTTCAGTAACATCCAACTAATGCCTGCCTTACCTTCCGTCCATTTGTACAGCTCGTAAGGTTCATACAACAAGGACATGATTTGCTTGAATGTCTTCCCATGATAAAGTATCCAAGTAGGCTATAGCCACTCCATAGCACTCCATTTATCAATATAGCACAGCAGCCGTTCTCAACCAGTGGTTCTCAAAAGTTGGGAAAACTATCCTCTAAAAATTCGTCTAACAGAAGGATTGGTATAATTTAAGTGTGCAGCTGTTGTTTTCCTAGCGATTTGCAAGCACTTCTTGTTCGTCTTTGCAGCATCGGAATGAAGATCTGTAGCATGACAACTTTAATTTCGGTGGCGTTGTAATTTTTTGGAATACCACAAGGTAGAAGCGTGGGGCAGATCATTGAGAGACAATCGGTGTGGTCTTAGAGGAGAAAGAAAGGATTCCCACAATCGATAGATATTTTGGTCTGAATTCGCATAGCTTGTGCCATGACAGTTTCTTCTGTCATTGACATTACTCATGCTACAAAATGCAATGAAGACGAGAATCAGGAAGCACACATTAAGCAATCACTCTATATAATTTTATGACAGCAGTCATTCTTCTATTCTCTAATGGTCCGGGCCTCAGCCAACAAGCCTCTCCAGCTGGCAGTCAGTCTAGGCTATTCAGCCGACATCATCCAGACTGCATAGAGATGAGCTATTTAACACCGGGCCTAGTTTTGACATTCCTG
Organism: Eristalis arbustorum; assembly: GCA_916610145.1. NCBI lineage: Eukaryota > Metazoa > Arthropoda > Insecta > Diptera > Syrphidae > Eristalis > Eristalis arbustorum. The sequence continues at coordinate 35,576,205 of OU744319.1, read as the reverse complement.
CCCAACTCATCAGGTTGAGTCGAGAGTGAGATAAACTTACCAAAGCCTTAAACGAAACGTTTTGGGCAAGACGACAAGTTGCCTTCTGATTTTTTGGTAAATTTAAGAAGAGGCATGATCTTACAAAAGACCATACGATTGCTCGCATACGCGGACGAGATCAACGTTATTGATCGTCAATGAAGCGTTTGCTCCCATTGAAGCGCATGCTGCCATCGAGAAAGGACGCACAACATCGACGTCAACAACGCACCGAGATAAAACGCAGAGTAATCACTCAGGGGACCAATCTACGACCATGCATAAGCTGAAGCTCCTAAAAGACATGTCAGTGTCTGAGTCATTGGGTTCTGTCACATTCATGCATGAGATTTGATCCATAGATTAAGTTTGAACAGGCAGCAGCCACCACTAGGTCAGTGTAGCCGAATGTAATCGATCCAATTTCTCAAACCGTTTGCTGCCGTGATGAAGACGGCTGGCACTAATTGTTTATGGCTAGGTGCATCCTCCTTCAAGAGGAGATTTGTTTCCTCTTCTTCCTCATCTTTGCATACTCTGTAGATGACACTGACGTAATGGCACAGTGCCCAGCCCCAGAGAGGGCCCAGCATGAAATTCAGGCGACTCATTCCGATCAGACTCAGCGTAATGAGAGTAATTGTTTCGCAGTAAGCCACCTCGTGCCATTAAAAATGTATCTATGATTTGTGCCAGTAATCGACTTCCACCTAAAAGGACAACCTGAGCCGATCTCCTGAGACTGATCTCGTCAGCATCGCATTTTTCTGAAATGTCACAGCGTGCTGCCACCCACATGGATGCTAAAATACCGACATTCAGGAAAGTGTTCAATTTGATACTCATCGATACGGAATACACTGCCCAAGTTGTGCCTGGCTAGTGGCTTTCAGGCATACAGGGCGACGTGCGAGAAAAGATGTGTCTACGTATGTATGTCATGCATGGTAAAACGTTAATAAGCACGTTCGCATTGAATAATATCCACAGCCAGTACATAAGATAAGTTCACTGTGCTTACATCATATTTGTGTCAGACTGTGAACTATTTATTAATAGCTCAGCAGAAAACGATGGTCGTTATTCGGCAACAGCTTCAGATTCTATTTCAACAGCACAAAAAAAAACTGGAACTACGCATATACTAGGTGCACTCAGACTTCCATGATCAAACGCAAGAACATTTCACTGGAAAAAATGAAATACTTACGTTATCAATTCACTTCAGAAAGCATTTAGTCAGCGTTTCTCTATCGAGTGTCGATGACATCGAAACAGTGGCAAAACCCATTGCAGTGCGTATTCGCAGTATTCAGTAACATTTTTTGTATTAATAGAATTCTGGATTTGAGAGAGCTGCGGCAGTGATCCCGTCCAGTTGGGAACTAATGACGCGCCTACACAGTACCTAGCAACTGTTCAAAAAGCTGCACGGACTCATGCATCCATACAACAAATTGATTTAACAAAAAAAAAACGAAATAAGCATAAGCATTTGAAGTGAGGTTTTCACCAACTGTGTGTCAGGCGGCTAAAGTTGCTAGTCGCGTGGGCAGCAATAGAGATAGGCATTTTTTGTCGATTTTCCGTACAGTTCTGAGGTTCTGATCAGGCTTAAGGTTCAAACTCGTGACGTCTAATGTGACTTCTAATGTGAGAAGAGAGATAACAAATGTGCCCCATAAGTGGAATGTATCACGAAGTTAGTAGACTTTTAACCAGAAATCAGGCTGACCTCAGAACTAACCAGCCCCTTGTCCATCGAAGAATTTGAGAGATTTTCTGACAGACATTCATGAATTTTTGACGGTTATTCACGAAAAAATGTAAATATCGTCTGATTTTTCAGTTGGGTTTGAGAACACGATTTAACAATCGCTGTCACAATATGTTAAGGGGCAAAACAAGCCGCGACGTGGAATATTTGACTTTTAGACATGGCTAGGGCAAGACGACAAGAAGAATCAGTGGCCTCTAGTATGTCCAGGGTACCCGCCTATGGGTTCAAAGATGTTTTTACCTGTAACTACAATTAAATTTTAAGTGTTTCTAGGCAGGCAGGATGTTGTAGTTGTTTGTTGGGCGTAGGGTGGTATGTCTTCATTTCTTTACATTTTTATTCGTTCTCAATGTGTAGTATCTATTTATGAGTACATTTTTAAGAATCAACAAGAAAAAGCGTTCTAGAAACTGTTTTCGATATCACACAAATTGATAATTGATCACTTTGATGAAACACTCACACAATGACGATTCGATTCGCACAGTTCCACATTACACGTAATAAATCGACCAAATAACCTGGTCTTAAGGCCCGTTCATACGAGCGGCTAACGCGAACTTCCGGAACCAACACCTTTCCAGCAAATATGGATAGATAGTTGTATGTCTTGGTATGAAACAAAATGGGAACATATTTATCAAGTTCTCTCATTGACAAATATCTCAACAAAAATTAGTCTATGTATCCTAATTAATGATTAAAAAGAATCAATCTTTCTTTTCGAACTGTCAAGCTGAGTTCGCAGAACACAAAGAGGCAAAAGCAATCCACAACCACCACGGTGGGAAAAAGTCGTGGCGAAGTGTTAGTTTGAATCTCTAGTTCTCTGAGAATGAGAAACAGTTTTCTAAGTTCACAATCCGCTGCGACCTCGTATAAATGGACCTTAACTAATTTCCAAACTACACCGACAGGCGCAGGCATTTTGTTTTTTTTTTTTCGGTTTGAAGACATGATAAGGAACAAAACAAAAAATGTAGGTCTGAGACTTACCCGAAAAAACAAACCGTCCATTTTATGATGCGCTTAACCATTTTAAACCCAGTTCAACTGGCTCGAAACGACGTAGGTTAGGTTAGGCTAAGTGGCTGACTAGTAAAGGGCAGTCATACTTAGGCCAGGGTTGGCCCATTGCGATACCACGCGGATTGACTTCTCCTAACACTGGAACCAGTTGGTGCTTCTAATGATTAAGTTGGCCAAGGCTGGCACTGTTTATGACTGAGAGTACGTTTTAGGTTAAGTGGTGGCCAGAGTTCTTTTGTTTTAAGGCAAGTAAATGTTGTGCCACACAGTAGTGGGTGTCAAACAGGGGGATTTTGAATCTTCTGGGAAAGAGTACGATATCCATTTTTTATGGGTTAACACCGAGTCCGCATGTTTGTGTCCATGCTTCCAGCTTGTCGAAGGCATTCTGCATTATGTCTCTTGGAATTTGCCGGATGCCGCTATGGCAATATCATCCGCATAGGCAATAACTTTGCATCCTACCTTTTCCAGTATTAATGCTATTTTTAATTTACCGCTACGTTGCAAAGAAGGGGAGAGAGAACACCTCCCTGTGGGGCTGCCCCTATTAACTCCTCTATGGATCTTAGCGTCTCCCATCTGAGAGTGTATTAACCCGCTGGTGAGTAATGAATGAAGTCCACTAGGGGCTTTTCGATCCCGAGGTTGTTAAGTGCAAGTGCAAAAGCATCTACAATGTCAAGAAATGTCACAAGTGTATATTCTTTAAGACCGAGAGATTTCCTGATGGTGCCTATCAGAAAGTGGAGGGTCTCCACAGACTTGCCCTTGTTGTAGGCATTTTGTGCAGATGAGAGTCTGTGTGCTGGAATAGCTTGCCTGATACATTGGTCTATTAGTTTTTCCAAGGTTTTCAGGAGAAATGAGAAGAGACCTTTAGGTCTGAGGTCCTTCGCTTTGGCATGGGAACATTTACTCGCTTTGGGAATAAACACCACTTTGACCCTTTTCCCAGGAGCTGGGAACATGAACATGACTCATACAGCCTTTGAATATGTTGAGCTCCTTGCGATGAATGCTGTCGTATGCGGCTTTAAAATCGATGAACAGTTGGTGAGTATCGATTTGAAACTCCCTGGTTTTCTCCAGGATTTGCCTGCATGCTGCATGCTCTCCATATCCACAAACCGACCCTTTGACACATATATTCTCAAGGCGATGCGAGTTTCATTCATCGAGATATGGCTTGTACTTCTGCCAACGTTTACGAAGAGACCATCGGTATCGAAAACATCGAACACGAAATTAGAGTGATAACGCATTCTTTCACCACATCGGGGATTCTTCTAGAGATGCAGCCGTTTTTCGCTGAAAAGTTACCTTGCTGGGGAATGGCTTACTACCGTTCTCATGGCTCGGTTACTTTGACTCTCAACCACAATAAGAGCAAACGTACATTCACGAACTAAAAGAATTTAGAAAGCAATTCGATTCCCATTCGCAAGCAGTCTCCATCACAACACCTTGGGCGACAATTGGAATTTCATTCCGTGTAGCTACTCATCGCAAAAGTTGTGTTGTGCCTTCGGCTGTCCGCCCGAAGATACATCTGATGCTCGATTGTAAGGCGTCTCGGCGATGATTCATTCAAAACTTGCATTTCAACCAGAAGTCGCTTGACCAGACGACGTGAGGGGGCGGCCGGTGCAAGGCAAAACCATAACGTAACGTTACTAGTAAATCGAATTTTATTTCAGCCGAATTCCGACTATCACTCGAAACCGTCGTTGTCGTCGACGTCGCCGTCATTGTTTGCCCGTCGCTGTGCCTTTGCCTGTCTCTGTCGAATCGAAGGCACAAACTTTACATTGCTGGTGCTGCCATTGTTACCGTTCTCTGTCCCTCATTTGCGTGTCGCTGGCTGTGCGAGTAGATTCAGAGTCCGCTGGCACTTGTACCCGTAAGATACGACCAGTCTGCGGGAGAGTTTCAACGTGAACACATCATCGACTGTCGTGTGTGTACTAAGAAGGGCAATGTGCGTGCAGGTCGCGAACGTTTTTGTTTTTTGAATTCGTTTTTTTCCTCCTATTTATTTATTGTTATTAATTTAATTTTAAGTGATAAAGTGGTTGCAAAGAGAAAGTGAGAAAAGGGAAAAATTCTGCTCTCTTATCGCGTTACGCTGCTGTGAAGAAACAAAAGAAATCCCGGTACCTGTGGTTAGTGATTCAATTTCGTAACGAGTTTTGAGTGTGAATAGAAGATATACACTTAATTGGTGCTCATTGGATTTGTGAAATGGTGCAATTTAACGGTGTTTCTGTGGCACTTGTCATCCTGACGATAGTGGTGTGCGCATCAAATGGATTCAACTTTTCGCCGGAGCCGAATCTCGTCTTCAAGGACCCGAATCTGAGGACGTTCATGCCGAAATATGAAAGCTCTTACTTTGGATTCACGCTGATCCTGAGAGAATCGAGGTAAGCACGATCGGTTGAAGGAAAGTGGTAGTGATTCATAGCGGTGTCGCCACATCGCTGGACCACGGAACGGTGACTAATGTGTGAAGTGTGAAGACTAACCCAAGACGAACACATAGGTTAATATTTACACGGTTAGTCATCCGGATTTTGCAATACAAAGTTGCGATTGGTTTTTTTGTTTGTTTCCCCTTTATTACCTGGCTGGCAAGTGATCGGGCGTTAAGGCGACAGATGTGACACTGTGGCTAGGGCTGGTTCCCAGTTGGGGGAAATCGATTAATTATGCAAAGCAAACGACACGTTCGGCGTGAGCACGTGAGTTTTATTTATATTCACCAGGAGGAACTGCATTTTGCGCAGTGCACTATCAAATGTTTCTGGTTCTTAGTATATCCTCCATATCCGCGGAGCTATTTATTGGTTTTCACCTTTTTTTTGTGGCGCTTGCTGGTGAATAAAAGAAATTCCTAGGGGCTGTGACGAGAACAATTTAATGCGAGATTGAATGCTAATTAATGCGGCCTTGGACGTTGGATAGAACCTTGTCAAGTGACAAATACTGCTGATTTGTTTGTTATTTCTTTTTTTCGTGTTTTTTCTTAATTTCTGGAACTCAATTGTTTTTTTTTTTTTTTTTTTTTTTGCTGAAAAGAATTACGCTTCGTTCGGTGGTTATTTCTTATTCGTTTTGTTTTTATTTCTCTCTTTCTTGTTCGTCCAGACAAATTGCCTTTGTTTGTGAAACTACGTATGAATTTAGTAAATTTTATCCGAGAGATTTTCTTTAAATACCCATGATTCAACTGGTTTTCTGGACATATGTACATGTATGTACGTAACGCCGTAATCTGTTCTACCAGGTTTGTTATAAACAACGATCGCCGCAGGCAGTAATGTATTCCCAGTGAATAGACAAATCCATCAAGGGAGTTGCTAAAAGTTGTTAATCTCCCGTGGATACCCTTAACAAGATCACTGTCAGCTCTATCGACAGGACAGCTATCAAATCGCTTGATGATGAATATTGGATACGCTTTTGTTTATCTCTGATAGAAGGCATCAACCGAAAAAACCATAAAAAATGTACTTACTGAAACACGTGTAAAACACTGAATTTAGAACATCGTCTAAGGTATTGGTGATCATTTAAAGGTTATGCCAGGTTAAGTGACGTACAGACATCAAATTGAGTGACAGCCACTGACAACGCTGTGATGTATACTTGATTTATGCAGAGAGCTACGGCTTTCAATTAAGTACCAGCACACATGAGCTTAAATTAACTAGGCGCAGCCGGTTTCTATGATCTTTTAAATAAGCAATTTGTTCACTATGGGAAAGTCTAAAACAGAAAACAATCATTGCCGGTCTTTCAAAATTGTGAGTGTAAGACAGGACTCCTGTTCAGTAACTCGTTTCTTTAGACACAACATTTTGTCAGGGTGACTGTTGGTGGATAATTGTTGGCACTGAGGGATATTGCTGGAGACAATTCTACAGATTGAGCACCATGCACGGGGCTAGTTGATAGTTCATAAAGAACTTAAAAACGAAAACAGCTGGATGGGGATGTTGGCTGAGAGCCTATTTTCAAATCTGTCTAGTCACCATTTGGCGTTGGGATCAAATATACGGGTATCACCGGAGTTGCCCATCAGTGGTAGTAGTCTGACTATGGGCATCACAATAGACCAACATGGTCTAAGTGTGCTGGCGATTGCAGTTCGCATACTTAACCTAACCGAGGATCGAAGTTTGAAAAGTCCCTCCTATACTTGTTTTAATTCCAATAGCGCTTCTATCTCCTGAATGTTTATTCGAGCGAAAGCTTTTCTGTGACTTCTACATTCATTCAGTGAGCTCCTAGTCGCGTCTCAACTCAAACACAGTGATTAACTAACTGGCTTTGTCCTTCTGGTGTGTTCTTTCCGTTTGAGATATGCTTGCCATCAGTCAGTTCTTCCTATAAGTTCCCTGAATTTTTGGTTGATCTGCACAAACCGCCATTCGGCCTCGTTTTTTTTTTATCAAAGATGTGTCTTTGGTAGAGTGCTCGTTTGAGTCAAAGTCGACTGTCATCAGATCTGCGAGTGTTTCTAAAGTCAATTGATTTTGCCGAAACCAAGAAACCATACGTCAAGAGTCGCACAGAATTAATTTTTTGAATCCGGCTAGCTTTCTAGCATTCATATACCTCGAGCACCTTTCAACAACAAGGACGAGATAAGCACTACAAAAAAAATAAATTTAAGTAAAACAACAACGGCGAGAGATATTCTGATCTTGTTTTGAAACTACATTCACGACATTATGTGTGGAACAGCACGGGCTTCAATTGCAGTGCTTCCATCAGCCTGTTAAATTATTGATGCCGTGGTCCAATTCATGCGCCATTCAAATGTTGGCTGAAACACAAGATCATCATTGCACACTTTATTTCTTCTTTTCGTTCGTTTCCTTTGTTGCACATTCGATGACATAGAACCGAGTTTAACTTCCTTTTCTTTGTATCTCGCTGCCTCTTCTGAAATGATGTGAGTGCTTAAGGGCGACAAGTATACAGTGTCGGAAGGATAAACAGCACATAACATAATTACATATGAAAAAATATGTTTTGGCGCGATTAGTCGAACTTTTATAGGATCGGATGGAAAAGTATAAGGTCATCGCTTAAAATGTCAAGGCATCAGTCTAACGTTAGCTTGGAACTGGACAATCACGGTTGCAGAAGTATCATGACCATTTTTGGTATGTCCATTTTTTGACATGGTGTTGGTTCTATTACAGTTCTAACTCACCAATACGAACATTCGGTAATTCTTGTTTGAACACATATATTGTTCACATTATGTATCTTGTAATTCGAACTCGTGCCACAATGTGTACTCTGTAACTCGAATTCGATAATTTTTCCCTCGGTTCTTTGCTGAGTGCTTTGACAGTTAAAAAACCAAAAGCATTTTCTTAAAAATAAGCATTTTTGCGATGAAGAATCAGTTGATTGTGAGTGTTTTGAAACAGTAATTATTATGCCATTCAAAAAGCTTACAAAATGCAGATGGTACTATTGTCTGCATGTGTTTTCCTCGATACATAACAGCACTTATTCAGCCAATAGGAAAAAACCTGCTAATTTTGTTCAAAGTATAGCCCAACAAGTATTTTTTTGACGCCCTTATTGATTTAAAGAAAACTTGCTAAATGCTTCAAATCATTCAACCTAAGAGCTGCTATGCACATACTTTCTTCTGCCTGGAATCAAATTGCATCGAAGAGTGTTGAAATGGACAAAAACAATGCCACGAGAGTCTGAATGGGATGAAGAGGATAATTTACGTTTTTCAATTCTTTATCAACAGCCTCGCCAAAATTATGCTGACGAGTTTACATTGGCACATCTTTTACCCAAAATCATATCAAGAAATAAACTTAATAGCTAATGAAAAATTCGAGACTAGTTAGAGGATGCAGCGAATGAAAGCTTTGACAAGGAAAATGTGTCAACTGACTCTGAGAGCGATTTCAAGAAATACCTGAACTCCAAAAACTATCAGTAGCTGCAAGGCTTTATCACAAAGTGAATCAACTGCTAGACTATATTCTGAAACATGAATTTTCGCCAATTCGAATCGAACTGCTTAGCAATTTAAAACATGAAATCATAAAAAAGGGTTTAAACAAAATTAAGCAAACAAAAACTGTTGCAAATCTTTAAACAACTTTAAGTAATGGGTGCTATTTATCCTTCTGCTACTGTATATGGTGTCGTGCATCACAATTATACGAACACTAGGAAAAATGAAAGAATCAGATGATGTCCTTCTGCGCGTATCCGAATCTGAACGAGTGGGATATGCGAAAACGTGAATTCTCTTCATCTCCCTTCTCTATCATTTTGAAATCCTTTGTCTTTAAATTAAACTGACAAAGAAAAACGAACAGAAAAGAGAAACTGCACCGCGGTGCCCCGATCAAAAACCATACCCAACAAGTCATCACATCGCAGATGACTTTTCATTCTGTCCACCACCCGATGCTCCCGAACTCCATCCATCCACTTGAAGATCTCATGTCTTTAATTTCCTTTTATAGTAACAATCTATTTATAGCGCGTTGCGCACTCCTGTGCGCCGAGCACAACACTCGATCTCTATGAAATGTCTCCTCGGTGAAATCGGCATTCATCATTTTAATTAATTTTTATTACCTTAATCATAATAAACGTACGTACTTGACAAAAATGCTTAAAACTAGTTCGACGTACAGTGTTACTAATCCTAGCTTACTCGCCCCTGGGTGGGCACTCTAAGATAAACTTAATCTTATACTACGTCCTTTCGATCTAAGCTAATTATACATATGTTTAAAAATAAATGATTTTAACAAAAGATTTGAAATTCAAACTTAAAAACAGAACATGTACAAAAATTCGACATTCTTGATAACAATTCCGACCAAATTTGCTTTCTGCCAAAAACTGAGAAAATTCTGCGAATTCTAAAAAAAGTCTGACTGTCGTCTCACGAAATTCCCACCGGAAGCAGCTCAACACAGTCAATCGGTGACTCATTCAACAAGTGATTCCCTAGCCTTTTCAGCAGCCGCTCCGCCACTCAGCATCTAATCAGTTTCAAGCGAAAGTTATGATACATGAAATATTCATAGAACCAAAACAAACGAGAAAGGCGACCGAATGGCTATAAGATTCCATTTCGTTCCGGGTCAACCGGTGTCATTGTTCCGAATGAATTTACTGCCAAAACCCGAGTGTATGTACATCTTGGTGGCGTTTGACGTCTAAAACTTATCCGAGTGGATCGCGTTGTGTACGACAGACTACCTGTTTTATGGGGATCACTGACCATAACACTTTGAGATTTTTGTTTATGTCCCTCTCTTTGTGTTCTTTACTTGCATTCGTCTTTTCGAATCCTTTTTGGCGCACTTCTTAAGGTTTCAAAATTCGCCGTAACCCGTTGCGATTATTGTTGATCCTTGGTTTTTTTTTTGTGCATTTCGCTTCTTTTTGCGAGTCTTAATAAGAGTTCATTGAACGGTCGTTGACAGGGAAGTGTTTTCTGCCTTTATCCAAGATTGTTTCTGCTGTCGAAACTTTGTTATCAAGTCAGGCTACGTTTCGTCGTAGTTTTATGCGGCTGGAATTTTTCAAGAGTGACCGCATTTGGCACGTGGTTGTACGAACTTGAAACGAAATGAATTTGCGTGTATGTATCTCAATTGTCGACGAAAGCTTTATTTAGCCAAAGTAAACAGCAACTGATAAGCGGTGGGTGTGGGGAGAGATTAAAGTGTGTCAACATTTCTTGTTTTTCTGCGGTTTCAAAATCCTAATTTTCAGACAAAGGTGTCGTTTGTGTGAATGGTATCAGTGCAAAAGCCGCTTTGAAATGGCAAGGGAAACAGGGAGATGTTTGCCAAGCGAAAATACCGCGGGTGTTTACGCTGAAGAATATGATTTCGTCTGACTATTGATTGCGATTGTTCTCTGTGAAGCTGAAAGGACTATCCAGCATAAGGCTTTATTGCAAACAACACAATACTGTTAAGCTGTCGGAAGTCAATTGAAATGATTATAATTTTTGACAAGTAAGAACCTTGATAAGCTGGATTCGTATGGGCACAACAGCAAGATCGACAAAAATACTCGGGGGCCAGCACGCAACGTGAAACAGTCGAGTTGACTCGGTTCAATCGAACACTAACAACATCTAATTTGGTTCAATCGATTATCCTGTATTGTATCGTCAGTTTTGACAGCACACGAACTTGGAAATGACGTTTAAAACACCAGTCGTATCAAGTTACATGCTGCCAAAAAAAAATATTTTTCTCGTTGACCGGCTTCCAAAAAAACAAAACTTGATTGTATTAAGTAACGTACTGCCCCCTTGTCTTTTTTCCTGCTGTTCGCATTTTTTGTGTTGTTCAATAAGTTCTGCTGGTTTTTAGAAAGAAGCGCTCACAATGGTCAGTGATGGCTTACACACTTTCGTTTAAGAAGCACAGACCTTTTTGATGCTACCAGCTCTGGAGCTTCACTCACCGCAGATGACTTACAAATCTTGGCTGCAGTTAGCGTTGACAGGCATTTGAATAAACAGAAGATTGCTCAGCTGCTTAGCATCGCCCACTCTTTGAGCATTGCCTGTGACTGAAAAGCGGTGGGGCCGCCTGAAGATAATTTTTTCGTACAAAACAAGGATCGAGCCTAGATTTCGAGGTTGAAGTGCGTAGGGGTCGACGCACATACTCACTCATGAACGCCTCATTAAGTCTCTCATAAGCTCAGTGAAATAAACCTTATTGATATTGTCCAAGCGGTATATATGTCCGTGGGCCTTAGTAACAAAACGAAGGCTGAATTCCTTGGATTGAGTAGTTATGCAGCAACCACCGTACTAGCCGCTATACATTACAGTCTAAATTTCCTGGACCTTACATTCCGGGGTGAGGAGGTCTTTCTCTACTTCGATTTGGCACCTTAGACGCATACGTCCTCTGTTGCGTTTTTCCCAATTCTCGTTTTTTCCCAATTCTAAGAGTGTTCCGACCGGTGCTGAGGAGTCCATATGCTTTACAGCCACCTTAGACGTTGGATCCGAGGACACCTGGCTAGGCTCTTCTCGCCGTCAAGCCCTTGAATCTTCTCGTACAGATATGAAGAGACCGAAGACTTCTTCATCTAATTATGAGATTGCACGTACTTTCGCGCCGCACCGCAGGACTGAGATGACCAGTGTCTTACATAAAGCCAACTTGCCTCTTCGAGAGTTAGCTCTATTACACAATTGATTCTTGTGCCCGCAGAAGCAGCGATTGGCAAGAGTTATTCTGCGGCTGATCTCCGTACTGATGTTATTCATACCGTTAACTGAGGCACCTATGTAAACGATGTCTACTTCGAAGTTATAGCTGGTCATTGTGATCCTCTGTTTAAAATGTCGGTGTTGTTTGATCTTTCTTGAGGAGAGCATATATTTCATTTTTCCCTCTCGTTCCTGAACCGCATCCAGCGTGCTTGTAATATCAAGTTGATATTACAAGCACCTCACCTCGAGTTGATCAAAAATCAAAGTTGGCAAAATACACAATAAAACGCAGAGAGTCTCTGAGATGAGAGTCTCGTGTGAGTAATTGATCATCCCCATCAACATTAACGAGCCACAGTTTGATATTATTTCTGAGATGACAAGGCCATAATCTCGCGGAAACGATGCGAATCTAATTCAATAAATGACTGCTCCTCACCTAACGACATTGACAAACAAATAGTACGTTCTTCCAAACGACGACTCACATGCCATGTAGCTGGTGAAACGATGGCCATTGGATTTCCAAAACACGGAATATTCACTCTCCGTGATCGCGCCATTAAGCACCACCAAACTTTTTCCTTGCATGCTCGTAGATAAAGTCTATGCCACGAACTACTCCATCCATTAAAAGAAAACATCAGAACACTTAATCGCGAATACATCCGCAAAAAAGTGGTAAAATGCGAATGACTATTAATAGGCAGAGCCAAAGCGGACATTTAGCAGATCACGTATTCCATTATTAACCTCAGAGATACGACACGGTGGAATTTTGGATCGGAACAGCGGATGTTGAGCCATTTTACCGACTTTACCTAGGATGTGTACTTTGGAATGGATGTTTAAAAATGCTTTTAAATTGTGTCTTTTTTTTTATTTATTACACGTGATCCTTAGCTTTTGAGGTTTGGTTCGCAGATTTTTTCAGTAAAAAACGAGACTCCATTACTTACTCCTCCAAAGCTGATGTGAGATGATTAAATGGACACGGAAGCATGCCACTTAGCCTTAAATTTTTCTGACACAATTATAAAGTCAAATTTAGCATCTTAATAGTGCCCCCACTTGTATTCCATCATCTCTTTAATAAATTGTACAAATTGCCTGCAATGAAATGAAAGGGGACAGTGTCATTATCTCCACTTAAACTCAGTCGTCAAAAAGATGACATTCTCCGCGCCACTTAAGGGACAGTATTTTAACATTAAATTCGCATAATTTCAAATTCTCCCATCAATCCACCCACTTTCACGTCGGACACAAATTATGAGGTGCGCCAGAGCTAACTTCTAATGCCTCCTCGCAGTCTTAAAACAAATATCTCCCCTCAGCCTTCGCGTGGTAACCCCCAGCAAACCCATTCAACTTACCTGTACGCTTGTGTCCCAACTGCTATTATTACTGCAGTCATTAATTTCAAATGAAATTCCCATTGTAATACAGTTCACATTAAAAACACTCAATCGGCAACGCTACACGTTTAGCATAATTCATTTAATCGCCTCATTACGAATGAATGTCACGACGCACCGAAGACAATAGTCAAATGTCAATTAAATGCTCGTAACAGCCGGCCAGTTAGTGTCAAATTGAAGAAAGCGTCCTTATTGGGAATTAGTGAGTCTGTCCGACAGACAGATATTGATTCATAATCTCATAAAGGAAGATGCTGCGTCACTCACTAACCTGCTCCGTTGTACTCTGCACCCGTGAATCATCGAGCACACAAGAGTGAACAACATCAAATGCTGATACACTTCACGTGCATGTAACTCTTTGAAATGATTTCCGGTCATTTGCCTCGCAATTTCATCCGAGCTCAGTTCTCTTGTCGTTCTTTGTGATTGTGACTGTGTCATTTCCGTGGCGCAAGTGTCAAGCTGGTGTCGGACAAATGTCACCGCCATTAGATGACCAAAAAAAAAAGCTGGCTCAATTAAACAATTTTAATTGACTTAAAATGTACAGATTCCTGAGGGATTGGATGGCAGCCCGCTTCTGAAGGCATTCACCAGACGACATGATGTCATTGGCAAATAAATTCTTCAATTGGCATTATTTCCTCTCATCTCATCTCTTTTATTTTTCCCTATTCCTATGACATTGAGTTGAATCAAATTTGAATTAGTATTTTTTTGTCTGTGTTTGCAAAATTGAGTTATGCGTGGAGATAGATAAATGGCGATTGGCGGCTCTTAAGCGAGCGAACATGAGCATAAGTCTTAACGAAGGTACTTGTGAAGCACAGCCATACCACACCATATCCACCCCATACACCACTGGCCGCCTTGCCAATTGAATTTTATTATGACCTCAATCTGTGAGACATCGAATATCAAATCAAGACGTCAATTGAGTTATGGAATAACAAAAAAAAATAAATAAAAGTGAATAATTTATTACTTTTTTGTTTGTGCTTCAGTGCAGACGCTCTCAATTTAAGGTGGATTGTGTGTCTCTCAAAGTCGAAACTCGAGTGTGATCGTTTTACCGGGAAAAGTGCTTAAAAGCACCGATTGACTGACAGCTTCCATAAATAAACAAATCCATGCTCAGAATTATGATGAAGCTGAGTTGATAAACAATCTGCGTATTGACGGAATTCTCACTCTCCACTCATCACAATGGTGATTTGACATCTGCGTGTGTCAGCACAACTTTTCAGAAATGATTGTCGTTTAAGTATTTTTGTAAACGTCACGCGTCAACAGATAACCACTGCGCTTACTTAAAACGATTTATCAGTTCAGTGGCTTCCACAGAAACACATATTACTAAATTATCCTCAGAAACGTGCTAGTCACAGGCGCTTAATCAGCGACGTTTCAATTTCGCGGGTGATGCCCTCAATATTAAAGCTTTTCAGCTAGTGTCTGGAAATTGAAGGGCAAGGACATGGTTCATCAGTGTACATGTTTTGATGCGAGCATGCTCAATGCAAGGAGACTTAATTCAACTTAAACAATCGAACGAATGATACCTTATGACCGTAATCTTAGCAATACTTACTTTCGTTCAGTTTCGTTAACTTTTCTGTCAGTTAAAGCAATCTGCTGTACTTAAGTGACAGTGGATGTACTTCCATACTTCAATTTTGTTAGACAACAACTTTGCTGAATTTCATTCCCAGAAGATTTTGACATTTGACTATGCTTCTGCCTCTAGATTTAAGTTAAGTTTGTACTTAAGTTTTCTTGGATTCGATTATGGAAAGGCGCTTAGTCGTCAGACATAGTTGTAACTATAATTTTGAACAGAAACAAGTGAGAAGTGAATTTCGGGAAATCTGGAGTCCATCTCTATCTTACAGTCCTATTAACAATTCAGCTTATATGGTCACGCTTCCAAAAGATGGATTGAAAGTTGAGTGACAGATGATTTGTTTCAAGAAACGGGCACCAAAAGACTCGGAGGGAAATGATTGTAATATCAGCAAAGGTCAGCATGTTAGGGAAAGCTAGAAGTGGGTTTGTGTACCATAAGTCACTCTTAGTCTTTGTTGGGATAGTTGGGAGTGGAATTCTACATAATTCCACCTTCTGGAACATCCATTAAAGTGGACTGATGTCTTCTAAAACGCTCCCTGTCGGAGGCAACTATCCGTCCAAGTCAGCTCTCAGTCCTCTAAGTCAGCTTTCCGCTTTATCCAACAAGATGTCAGGCCAGCTGCTTTTCACTACAAGCTCCAAGTCGAATTCGATCGATATGACATGAAATATACCATCTCCAAAGGAATGTCCGCGGCTCTGGACACATCTCCCCATACCCCGATTGCCACAAAAAGAATTAAGTTTCAGAATCAAGAAAACCCTTGGAAATTGACTTAAAAAGGCGCCTTCATCTCTAAGCGACGCTTTCTACGAAATCGCTCCAGCTGGGTGAAGGCGACCGGGCCTATATGAGGGCCACCCACAAAGGGAGAGGTCTTCAGTCTTGGCGTGCAGAACGAATTTTTTTTTTAAATTTGTTCGAAATGCGTGCCTACTTATCTCCGTCTGGGTGTAGACTGTGGTGTGTGATGTCTTTGCTTACTATTATTTTTAGATATGTATGCACATATTCTTCAAACGGCACGTACTTCAATACAAGTGCGAACGCGATCCGTTCATTCGTTGCAATTAATATGAACCACACCCGTCAGACTGCGTCACTGCAATTAGGTCAGTAAACATTTAGATTAATCTGTCAATAACAAGTTTAACATTGAATTCGGCCCCACAACAAGCTTTAATTTGTTTTAAGATAACTTACTTCAATCAATCTTGAGAAAAATATGTTAATACCGTTCTTTCTAGGCACCATTAAAACTCACAAGGCCTACCGCTACTGCCGTAAGACTAGACGTATTTACCACTGTATTCCCGCATCTGGCATCTAAAGCAGCAACACCCCGTAGTGAGCTTTTACGGCCCTTTAAATCGTCGCGTTACGTCACTCACTGATCATAATCTTTACGTGTGCCTGTGACACACCAGATGGAGAATATTAACGATCCCAGTGCAGGTTTTCTCTTAACTAACGTAGACCTTGACTATCCACAATCTTAAATGAGAGTATTTTTTTTACCTGTGATCACATGTACCAGCTTTGAATGATTCACGTTGTAGTAGTTCATCGAGAGAGATATAAACACTGGAGGCAATCTTTTTTGTCGGGGTTGTACAGACGTCGAAAGAACGTTGTCTTCAGAAGCAACGGTTGCTCATAATTCAATAAAATTAATTAATCATCTTGTTTGTGGAACTTAGCGGTTCAAGTTGATGTGATGATCAGAACAAATGGCTAGGCAAAGAAAACAGCTGTCGTCATGTGAAGCTTGTGGCACAAGAAACGAATTGGATGTGATGTTGTTGACCAAAGTCGATATCTAGCATGTCAGCAATTGAAAGGTGTGCGGATTTTGTTTTTTGAGTTGGCAATATTTGCATTAGGTACGCATAATAATCTATGCTCTCAAGTTCCTTCTCAACACCTATCAACTTCATTTTAGGCTAAGTTGGGTTATTTGGCTGTTGTGGTACCCATAGTTAGACGATTTGATCCCAACTGCAAATGATGTCTGGGCCTGAAAACACTTTTAACCTTGCTTTCACTTGGATTCGAACCGAGGACAGGCACTCAACCAACTGCTCCATCCAACCGTTGTCATCATCATCTTACTCAATAATTTGTTTAAACCAAAAGCACGATAATTTCACGTCTCTGGTTGGCTGCACCAGAGACACACTAGATTCAGTGATCGTTTGCACATAGTCGCTACATTCATTCTCCCTTCTATCATCTCAAGGTTCACGGTGTCCACCGAAACCAAAAGCCATTTGCCAGAACATTTAAATGTCAAGTACCGCTTAAAGCAAACATTGATCTCCCATAAAATTAACTTCAGACAGTCACGATCGCATCGAATACAAATAAAATCCAAACCGAACAGAATATTTGTCATCCCACTGATGACTAATGCTGCTTATTTACAAAATAAAAACCAAGAATTTTCCAGCTTGCTTTGAATACCAATTCCAACCAGTTTTGTTCAAAGAGATCACACACAACCACTGAGCAAGACATTCAGTATCAGATGAACTTGTCCACAATCGTTATGCGATCAAGCATCATTGGAAAACCGAAACGAATGCTCCCTCTTCTTCTCATTCAATTTTCAATTAATATTCACGGCACAATAGCAGCCGCAAAACCAAAACTGAAACACCTAGCTGCCATGTCGAAGTGATTAATTTTCTGGTTTTCAAACCGCCACACGAATAGTGTGAAGTGTTTTGAAAAAACAAAGCTCCCCCGGCACATTTTACTACTAAGAGAGTTATGAATCACAATCACTCTGCTGAGACCACGGAACGATGTGGAATTGAGTTTCCCCCAAAATCAGAACTTCTCAGGAGCTTTTTAGTTTATTTTTTCTCTGACTTCAAGACTAGATAGCGCTCTTTTGTTAAACAGAACACTGTTTGATAGCTCAACTCAGTAACTTACGGAAGCTCTGCTTCGCACCGAGTTTAGTTAGCTATTCGTTCGCAGACAGGTGAGACGTTCACAAAAATATCGCTTCTATTGACGGTCTTATCGGAATAAAGGGACCATGTTGTGGTGTCACCATTTTGTCACATTTGTGACACTCTTGACCGCCGGTTATCTATCCAATACCGTTAAAGGATACAACCTATCGCCAAAGCCAAATATCATCATAAAGGACCCCAAGTTAACCACAGCTATGGCCAAACTGGAATCATCATATTTTGGATTCAGTCTTTGCTTGCGAGAGTCTAGGTGAGCATTTTTATTTGTTTTTTTCTGAAAAGCGTCG
Organism: Eristalis arbustorum; assembly: GCA_916610145.1. Lineage (NCBI taxonomy): Eukaryota > Metazoa > Arthropoda > Insecta > Diptera > Syrphidae > Eristalis > Eristalis arbustorum. The sequence goes on along the minus strand of OU744319.1, from coordinate 35,557,791 downwards.
ATGAGATCAGTTCCTCAACATGGGCGTTATCAATATGTATTAGTCATTCTTGCAAAAGCGCGATAGTCAGTGATACGAGTACGTACGTATGTATACATATCAGAAGTGTCACACCTCGTTGAGTTGAAATACTTATGCTTGGATGGAGCGGTGACGGTTAACGTTGCGATATGGATTGATAAGATTGAATTTCTTGAAAAACCAAGTGAGAATGCATCCGCAGTGCCGGAAGCTATTCACTTCCTGGCTGAGTTTAATTCGTCGGAAGAGTAAAACTCAATCGGGTTTCGCAAATATGTCACACAGAACATGTTCATCGGTTTATTCCTTTTCGTATTCCCTTAAATGAATGAGTTCATTTCAAAAATTTCAAGGTACACTTGTATTTACTGATAAAGCGTACTAATCAATTTCAACTTGATCGCTCTGATAAGAAAACGAAACACGCCCAAAAGGTAAAGGTGTGCTATGTGATATGAAATTGGCAGTGATCGATTAATGCTGGCTTCTATGCAACGACGTTTTTAAGTACCATACATGGAGGGGAACATTTAAGTTATGAAGCGCATATCTTCATTTAAGACATCAATTAATTGTTGGGTCAGACATCAACTTCAGTCAGGAACAGCAGCAACGCAAAATAAATGGGAAACATCAAATTTGATCGAATCAAACTTTGTTCGAATCTTTTTATTATTATATTTGCAAAGTTTTGGCGCATCCAACATTAGTTTTTATTTATTTCTTTATAAAACAAATGAAAAACTACAACCGCAAAAGTGAGCATAAAGGGTATTTTTAAAATGTAGAATGATGTCCCGTGATGACTGATAGGATTACCTTGAACCCCGGTAAGACATTTAGGCATCGAATCCACTTTTTCTTCTATCATCGGCTGTAATTTGTCCCCCTTTCCCCACTTTTATGTCCTTAAACATATTATAAGAGGTAATGCTGTATCGACGAGTCCTTTAAGTGAGACCTATATATGCCTTATACGATTCAGGTTAGTTGGTTGCGGAGATGTTCACAACTTATTGTTACATTTTCGCGTTGTAATTGGGGTCATTTTTCTGTCGAAACCAAAAACTCATCTTACAGCCTCAATTGTGTTAAAGTCAGACATATTCTTAGCCATAGGACAGAGAGAGACAGAATGACGCGAACCATTAACTATTAAGGCCCAATCATTATTGACCTAAGGAGACCCGTCAAAGAGGCAGAACAAACGAGCGAATGACCCAAATGGTACATTGTGCACTTAAGAAATTGTTCATTAAGTTTCGTTCCTAACTTGATGTTGATTTTTTTCGTTCGGTTCTGGCCCAGGTTTTCGTTCAGCCGGTTAGTAATTAGTTCTTGAAATGTAACAAAAGTGTAATTTCATCGGATAAATGTAATCCCAGCGGCCCACGAATGTCCGATCCCCGATCTATACTTGACCATACACTGGCCACATTGAGTCAAATCGGCAACACCAGAGTTGTCTTGTGTGATTTTTGGACTCTTACACCTCGAGACTCGCATTGAAATCATCTCAACGTGACCATTGGAGTTCATTGAGGTTCATTGACGGACTTTTGACTTCCGAAATACACCGACATCTCTATACACTTCATATGGCCTGTGGTTGCGTTTACTTGTCCGTTTCCCTCGCATGCACCGTAAAATATCCCACACTGAAAGTTTCTTTTGAATCATTAGGAATTAGCTTTGCCACGCTCCTGTTTATCGTCTTGCCTAGGTTAGGCTCAGTGTACATCCCCTTAACTTATATAGAGACACTGCAACTAGCCGTAGAAACACACGTCGATTAATTTGACGGTTTAACCTCTTCTGTAATCGTCTGCAGAACAATTCCTACAAGACAGACGCACTACTCCTAAGTAATAATAGCACACTCATTCACAGCGGCTACAAGACTTGACCCATAGAAGACCTTTTCACAAGCAAAATACTCACCATTTAATTACGAATCATGCGCCTTGATCGTCTCTCACAATCGGGATATCGAATGACATCTTGCATCAATGCTAGCCACTTGATTATTTCCGTGTCGTTGTTGTCTCGGGTTACAGTGCATAGCACCAAGGCAACCTCAAGCGACCATATGTCACATGCCACCTTTTCCAAGACAAAAAAATCGATTGAGTCACCGAATTTGTCTCTACCCCGTCGGTACGAAACAGGAAACCACCCCAATCGGACTGTGATTACTTGTCATTTGCCACCACTCCTCCCGGGCGAATGCAATGGCTAGACACAAACGGATATTTATAACGACCAGACACATTGCTGTGGAAAGCGGCAAGACACGAAAGGCAAAATGAATGTCCCTTGAAATGATGGATTTGCCTGAAGTATAAGTATGTACAATGTGATTGCATGCGAGGTACAGACGACAGTTATTTTTCACAAATTGTGCTAACGCCTCTGGAGAGTGAAACAATTTGCTTGCATGTCTGGTAGTAGTCTTACCAATTCTGTCTGCATTTTCATAACCAAGAGAAAATCTAGATTAAATAAAAACATTCACAGGGGTGATCCTTAACCTTTGTGCGTCAATGCGAGTGTAGCACAACGCTTGGTCAAGACGTACACACCCGGGTCTCAGGTGAGTCGGAAGTTCAACTCCTACTCTTTGACTTAGCATCGCTTGTCATCCCTGGGGTCGAAATTTGAATAAATATTTGGGAATTTCGATCGAATCCTCATGGTTTCTTCCGAGATCCTGAACATTGTGCCCACATATAGAAGTTGAAAGTTCCGCACAACGCCGGATATACCATATACAGTCGGGCGAACAAAAGAGTAATTGTTTCTGCAAAGTGTATACTAATTTTGCAGTTTATGTTCAAATCCAAACAAAATAGTAAATAATACAAACGCAATAAACAACCTCTAAGCCAAAAGTCAGGGGCAACAAAAATTAACAGAAAAGGTCCCACAAATTTATGATACTACTTCTTGTGGCGCTACAGTCCTGGGTGAACCTGGGCCTCAGTCAACAATGCTCTCCAGCTGTCACGAGCCTTAGCCTCCAATTTCGCACTCCAAGTTGGTTGAGGTACTTCTCCACTTGAGTGCGCCATCGGCTTCGTGGTCGTCCTCTATTGCGTTGTCCCACTGGTTTGTGACTTTGAAGACTCTTCCGGCTGGAGCAGTGTTGCGCACTACATGGCCTAGCCATCTTAGGCGTTGAATCCGTAGACGCCTGACTAGAGTCATGTACAGACGAGCTCTTCGGCTGAATCTTCTTCTCCAGAAACCTTTAGCGCAAACAGGACCAAAGATTGAACGCAGAACGAATGTGTGATAACGTAGATAGAAAAGAACAAGAGTTCTGGTATTAAGCACTTCAAAGTATTTTTCTATGGCCATGAATAAGCCCGTTGGTCGAGGGACTGTAACTCTGGGGCGACCTTCCAAAGGTACCATGTTAAAGAAACAGTGAAGCACGGTATGGAAATGCATCATTTGGTGGCACGTGACTACTTCCAAAAATGGTTGAAATATTAAGCAAAGCAGATTTGTGCCTTTTGCAGAGTCAAATTGTGTAGATAGAACGGCCTATCCTGAATGGAAAGTAATGAACTAATCGCTAACCAGACAAAATATTGAGTAGGTGCAGTGACTAAAGTTTCGGCCCAAAGGCCTGATCATAATCCAAATGAGAATTTGTGGCCAATCGTGAAAAGGCGTGTAGAATGATACCGACTAACCCCATCAACCTGGAATGGCCTTAGCAGTTAGTGAAGCGACAATTGCAGAGCACTCCAAATGCAACTATACAGAAGTTGCTGGGGAGAATGCCATAAAACGTGTAGAAAATGTAATAAGAGGTTATGTAATCCTGGACTATGCACCAAGAACTGAAAATAAGCTCTCTTCCTAAAGCTGCTGTGAAGTCTGTTTGTATTTTTTTCGAATTGAACATAATTCACCTTATTATTTCTACACATATACAGTATGTACTAATTATACCTTCAACAAACATGTACTCATTTGTGTCCACCCACTGTATGTACTGTAAAAGACATGTGGCTGCCTTTTAGTTCGACGTTTTGTCCGCCTTTACCTCATTTTACAAAACCTAAAATTGTTCTACCGAAATGAACTGTGGACAACAAACATTTTCGTAGAACCCAGGTAAACTCGATACGAGAGCACGGACTTTCAATGCTCGAAAGTGTACGGTTGGTATACACGGCTTATTTGTTTAGTTATAGGTTCAAACCTGCACCAACTGCAGATAGTTTTCGACTAGCTCAAGTGTTGTGAAGATATTGTATAGGACAGCACTAGGTGACTTGCACCTTGCCGATATCGCCTTGTAATGAATATGCAGTTTGGGGACTGCACGAACACGAGATGTTAATACCGTACTCAGCCGGAAGTACCGGCGGAAAGTCAGGGCGACTGGTGTGTGTTTCGGTGTATAAAGTGCGGTGTATAATTCAAAAACCAGTAACTTTTGGATATTCATCAATCTTTAGATGCCTACAATTATTTTGGCATCTGTTTCGATTCCCACTTTGAGAAGCTACTGCATATTTCAACCCAGTCTGTAGTGATTGTTGCCATACTTTTTGCATTTGAATATCATATTGATACACACTTTTCTATCATGATTTTCTATGTCTTCTAATTGTCTTTTCAGCATAATCGTTGGTGCCCCACGTGCTCAATCCACTCTAGAATCTCAGCGAAATATCAACGAGACGGGTGCAATCTACAAATGTAACCTGTCTAGTGGGAACTGTGTACCCTACATATTCGACTACAATGGAAACGTAAAACCTGAACCCAACGATTTCACGTACGATTCTGAGAAAAAGGATAAACAATGGTTAGGTGCTGCGATGGATGGTGGGCCCAAGGACACAGACAAACTAGTGGTCTGTGCCCCGCGTCTCATAGCTGACATATCTACCGACTATCTCCTGAACGGTGTCTGTTACTGGACCCCAGACACACTAACTGATCGGCCGACTGTCAAGAAAATTGCTCCACTCCGACTGCAAGGTAAACTCAACCTGAACCGGATCATTTAATTTGTTCAATTTAAGCTAATATTAAACCAATTTTTTAGAAAACCAAGTCAAGGAAGCAAACAATAAGAAGTATTTTTATCACATGTACGGAGAGCAAGGCATAAGTGCACACGTTACAAGTGATAACAAAGAGATTCTAATCGGCGCCCCAGGAATTCACACATGGATGGGTAAGAAATGCACACGAGCACGTTCTGAATTCCAATTGCTCATTTTACTCATTATAGGTTCTGTAATCCGGTACGGAGTTAAGTCGACTGAAGGCGATACAGTACTGAGTCGAAGGGACCTAGATGGGAGACGTGTTGTACGACAAAGTCCAGTTACATACGTAACACATGTTCCAAATCCAAAAACCTGGGGCCAAACAGGTGACTCGTACTTCGGTTACTCCGTCTCCTCTGGTATCTTCGATTCCGCTGATCGTAACAAAACCTATTACGTTGCATCTGCTCCTCAGGCTAATGAGCAGTCGGGAGAGGTAAGTCGAGAAGCAGTTTATTGTGTACATGTACATCTAATCACAATTTCAACTTGACAGGTCTACCTCTTTGACATGGTGAAGACGCTAAATGGGGATATAACCATCAAAAAATTTTACACATTCCATGGAAATCACTTTGGCGAATATTACGGCTATGCGGTCTTGGCGGAGGACATAAACGGCGATGGATTGTCAGACGTCATCGTCACGGCTCCGCAATTCAGTTCAACTGGAACTGTAGAACAGGGAGCCTTTTACGTGTACATCAACAAGGGACGAGTAAGTTTGCACAGCCACTCGGTAGTGAACATTCAACAACTTCTGGCTTTTTAGTTTGCCTTTGAGCTGCAGAAGAAGATCGTCTCCCCAATAAATGGGCGAGGTCGCTTTGGATCCACTGTTACCAAACTGGGAGACATCAATCACGACGGTTTCAATGGTGAGAACTGATTAGATTCCCTTTCTCAAATTCGTGTTAATAACACATGTCCTCGCTTGCAGATATTGCTATAGGAGCACCATTTGCTGACAACGGAGCCGTGTTCATTTATTTGGGCGGCCCGAAGGGACTTCGCGAGCAGTCAAGTCAGAAACTGACGTCAGTTTCGACAGTAAACTCTTGGGGCCGACACATGTTTGGACATGGTCTTTCGAAAGGCGCAGACGTCGACAACAACGGCTTCAACGACCTTGCCATTGGTGCACCCAATGCAGAGGCGGTATTCGTATACCGCGCCTATCCAGTAGTGAAGGTCATCGCCACAATCAACTCCCTCAGCAGAGAAATCAAACCAGAGCAGACTAAGTTCCAAGTCAATGTTTGCTACATGATCTCTACGACTTCACAGAAAGTGCAATATCAAGACCTGGCGTTGAAAATCAACCTAGATCCTCAGGTCAAACGAGTCACTCTCCCGCAGACGAATTCTGGTGAACTGGCCTTCAACGCGACAGCGACCACTCAAAATCAGTGTCGTCTGATGGACGCAATGGTGAGGTTCAGTACTCCAGACGTATTTAAGCCAATCGAGCTTGAACTGCACTACGCCCTCATCAATTCCGTGCCCAACTCAGAAGGTAAGTCTCGCAACTAACATATGAGGAGCATTGACGCCTTAACTTTACTCTCGTGTTTTTAGTGTTTTGTGACAAGTGTGCCGCCGTAGATCCAGCCGAACCTAAGGCATACGTCGAGAAGATCACATTCAGCACAGGCTGCAAGACTGACATTTGCATTGCTGACTTGAAAGTATCCAGCTCCGGAGTGAAGTAAGTTCTTGAAATAGATTATCTTGAGGCATTAATTTAAGACATGATATGTCTGTTGTTAAACTTCAGGCCAACATACACACTTGGCAGCAGCAGAACGATGACGATTACGTACGAAATATCAAATTCAGGAGAAACTGCATACCTGCCTCAGATTAACATCACGTCGTCCAACAAAATGTCATTTGCAAAGATTCCTTCATCGTGTAATCGACACGATCACGTTCTATTGTGCGATTTGTATCAAGCGCAACCAATGGGTTTCGGTACCAAGACAAGCCTCACAATTGTTTACGACGTCAGCAGCATCGAGGGAAAATCCATGACACTGACAGCCGCTGTCTTCAGCACGGGCAAAGAATCTAATCCGTCCAACAACTTCGTTAATGATGTGATATCATTGCAGGAATTCACGGAAATTGAAGCGATTGGGTAAGTGACTGAAAAACTTCGGCTTATTCGAATGTTCAAACTCCTCCCTCCTGTCAGGCAACAACACACACCACACATCAACCTTGAGAAGACGTTTGGCACTGCTGAGATAGTAAACAACTACGAGGTAGGTTTTTCCTCGAGACAATTCACTTCAGGGACACCTAATGTACGTCTGAATACGTTTTGTAGATCAGGAGCAACGGACCGAGTCGAGTGCAAGAGCTTCAGATATCCTTTGAAATACCCATTGCGTACAAGTTTTACGATTCGTCTGTAACCCTGCCGATTGTCGATATTAACAACATCACACTGCGAGCAGTGTACGACCAGCAGCTCCTCCCAGTGGACCTGTATCAGAATAACACTCTGCTCCTGGTAAACCCAACCGAAATATCAACGTCATCAACGAAGACCATCGTTGTTCAGAATGGGAACCAAGTCGTGTATGAAGAATCGAAATCAGTGAAAATCGAGTCGATAACAGACAGTAAGTCAGACCAAATAGGAAACAGGTTTAATTCTTACTAAAATATTCCCTTCTTTGCTTCTCACAGAAGACCTCCTCACAGCGGGTATACGCAGGAGCCGGCGTGATGTGGAAAAAGCGATATCTAAACATGACCACCTCAAAGCATCTCATAAGAGATCCCACGAACTGCTGAGCGAAGAACTAATAGGCATCCTGCCCATAAACAGAACAATTGTCTTCAGCTGCAACGACCCAGAAACAACGCTTTGCGCACGAGCCGTCCTAAGGGTGTACAATTTTGTGCCCGAAAAGCCAGTGATAATTACATTCAAGTACAATGTTAACTTGAACGAGGTCAACGATATTCTCATCGACCCATGGGAGTTCTTCGTCATCATCACAAAACTGGATATCGTCAAAATTGGCGATGCTGATGGGTAAGCTTATAAAAATATTGACATCAGTCCAATCAATAAACCCACATACCCCTTGCAGCAAATCCGTTCAAGTCAAACGAAAAATCGAATACAATGTGATATCAAAACATCAACTACATAAAACGCCCATTTGGGTGTACATCCTTGCGGCATTAGGAGGCCTTCTTCTCCTTGCCGCAATGGCCTACGGCATGCACAAGGTAAGTCATCGATCTCATTTCGAAACGATTCTCATATTTTAACCATGCCTGTTGTCCTCTAGGCCGGTTTCTTCCGACGAAAAACGAAAGAGGAAATGGACAGACTTATCCAAGGTCAGCAGCAGCCAGCCGAAGATACGCGCCTTACCGACAGAACCGAATAAATCCGACCTGGCCACCAACGGTCAATCTGACTGATCCGAAGTCAATCAGTGAAGACAACACTATCATTAGTTAAAGTAGAGTCACATTTTTGTATTTCCACGTTGTGTAGCAGAGGCCGACATGTGGCGTGCGAAAAACTCGGGGACATTGCGCAAATCACTTAAACAAAAATACCAAATGATCATAAGATATTAGACTAAAGCCGTAGTTTGTAAGAGAAAGCTGCCATGTAGCGTACTTCGCCTGTGACGGTGTGTGAAATACGTCGGGATATTTTCGAGAAGAAAGAAACACAATACATGCTTAGAGTGATAGACAAATTTCTTTCGAAATGACTGCATTAGTATTTAATATTTGTTACAAACAAAAAAAACTAGTTTTTCGAGTGCCAGGGATGGAGAGGAATGATTGCCAGTTCAGTCAACATGAACTTTGGCCAATCACAACCGAAATGGTTTTTGGTACTCTTAGGAATTTTGATAATAAAATTGTTTTTTTTAAAAGAGAAGATTTTTTTTTTTTTCAACTTTGACAGGTTTTCACATTAAAATGAAAATGTTCTTAACCACTCAGTGCTCATGACGAACGACAAGACCTTTACAAATATATGATTAATGCTAATGTTTTAAAGTTGTATATTTGGTATATATGTCTTGCAGATGCATTTTATAGATATTACTCATACCTGAGCAAAAAAACATACATTTATCTGTTTCTTCATTAATATCACCCTAGTACTGCAAACAGAGACTCCTATAAACAGAAGCTTAATTAATTTACAGCCTGCATATAAGCTTTGTTCGTTTGCTTAAGCCTCCTCACTGTGTTAAATACTTAACACAGATAATTTGATAAATGTCGGGTAAACAAGCGAATTTTCAAATAAGACGTTCAATCCACACCAATACTATGGCTGGAAAAGAGGGTCATCTGTTCTCTGAGTATTCACAGACACGGCGCACAATCCTTATAAAAACCGCTGTCAGATGGAATCAAGGAGCAAGAGAGGCAAAAGATGGACATCTCTTTGATCTCTTATTTCTGGTACAAGTTACGAAAAATTGGTGTCACAAACTCCGACTTAAATAAAGTAGAAAAACATACAAATTTCCCCTTCATTCGTATTCAGTGATAGTAACAGTGTTACCACAGGTTAACTTATTTATGAGTCCCAGTAACTTAAAAAACGTGTAATTTTGAAAATAAATGAGTCCCAACAAAGCTTTTTGATAATACAATATGTGAGAACTAAAAATACACAAAAGAGTTTTGATACCACACTGGAGCACTCAATCTCAAGACCTTAGTCCATTGTATTTACTACCAGGTGGCAACCTACAATTTCTTCGGAAGATCAGCAGGCGCTTCTGTGGTGCAGGGCCTACAGCATCACCTCTAACCACATTAGCGCCGAGGACCAGCCACCTGATCCAATCAAAGACGGGGCAGTGGCAGAGGAAGTGCTCTACAGTGTAGCCATCTTCTCCATAGGCATCGCAGAGAGTATATTCAACTAAACAAAGTGTTAAACGAAGGAGTTGTGGCCCGTTATTACGACGGTAAATCCTATGCGGTACATGTCTGTCAAGGGACAAAAAGAATGCCGCGGAATTGGGAGCAAATGCTTGGTCTATCTACATCCTGGAGAGTCATACCTTCTACGATAGTGCTCTCGAGAAGTCCAAACAACACCCTTTCATCTGTTTTTTTAATATAGTTCACTGCGCATAGGTATCCGCTTAGAAAACTGATACTTAATGAGGTGTACTTAATGGTGTCACTTTCCACGAAAGCAGCGGACCCTTCATAGGTTCTGCAGCCATCTATGAAGATACGACTACTTTCCTTTCCTGGCTCGGAGTCTGGCAATTTCTGGGTGCAGTACTAGTATATGCTCAGGCATTTTAAATAAAAGCGTTCAGGAAATTCGAAAGCGTAGTTCACACCTCGAAAATTTATGAAAATGGAAATGAGAAATAAAATTACGTTAAGTTTTTAGGTTTTTTTTTTTTTCTTTAAAAAATGAGTCAGATCAAAATATTATGAGTCCCCGAATCAGGCTAAAGAAATGAGTCTTTTGACTCTATAGAGTTCTTGTGATAAGCAGCAGCAGTATATAAGCTATTCTTTGATGGAATAGCTTATATACATATGCCGAGCAGAGATGAGAATGCAGAGCCCGGAAAAAAAAATTAATAAAAACAAAATATTTAATTAAACACTCCTCGCCTATTGCCGTTAGTGTCTGCACTTGATTGCCAATGGTCAAAACGCCTTGCCTATTACTGCATGTTATTTTCAAGGCGTAAGCAGGGCGGTCTATGTTACTAGTAGGTGGCTTGGCATATTATAAGATGTGTAATAGAACGTGGCAGATTCTTGTGAGTGTAGATATCGATGTGCCTTAAATGGAATTCTCGGAATAGCTCGGAAGACTCTTCGGGCCGTAGGTGGAGTGTTCATCCGCTCTACATGTCCTAGCCATCTTAAGCGTTGGAACCTAGGTGCTTGTCGTTGTATAAGTCACAAAGTTCGTGGTTGAATCGTCTCCTCCAGACGCCATTAACCTAAACTGGGCCAAAGATCGCACGGAGAATGTTGACGTTAGAGTTTCGCACGATCGTCTCAAGTATGATAATGAACAAACCACATAACATTCGTCTGTCAATATCCTCATCCTTACCTTGGCTACAACAAGAAAATTGTCCGAGTCGATATTGGCTCTTCGGAACGTTCGGACATCGAGAATATTTGAGGAGCTGACATCGATCGCAATGTGATCAAAAGTGGCCACTCAAACTGCTACAACAAATTGACTGCTTGTTGGCTGGGGCCCAAGTGTAGTTCGTGTGATGCATGTGTCGCTTCGTCGGTTCGTTCCGTTCGCTGCCTGTGTTCGTTTGTCGTATAGTAGTAATGTAAGGTTGTCCTTCCCGTCGTGTCGCTGATGTATACGTGACTTTGTACGCATGTTTGTCGTAGGCTGTCGCTTGATTTTTTAGCTCCGATCTCACATTAAGTCAACAATCACCGTAGTAGAGTTTGCAGTTTATCATCGTCCTTTTGCCCTGTCCAATCCACCATACTTCCTGGATAGCCGTTATGACTGCTTTGCAGTAGTCCAGCAGTTCAGCTAGTTCATCAGCTGCACGTTGTCTGTCAAAGACCCTCACATTCCAAGTGTAAAACCAAAAGTCGTTGTCCCTCAAATCGGCAGTTTGTTGCTTATACTTTACGCACAATCTCCACTTGGGAGGGCAGGCTCACTATTTAAACAACGGTTGTTGTAATGACTATCCAGGAGCACCACGGAGAGGCTGTATGTCAATTCGACTTATGCACAAGCAGGGACCACGGTGGCATCCTACCATGTTGTTTGCAGTCAGCAATTTTACTTTTTGTACAAAAGCCCATGCCCCCAGAGAACAGAGTCCAAGATAGTAAGGAATTGACCCATGGTGTATCCAGAGCTTTTATGGGCGCCCGATTGTCTGCGTACAAAACAATAGATTTTCTCTGGGTCTGTTTTGGAGGGTCTATAGGGATCGGTTGTCACACAACAATACTTAGCATCCGTCGCAATAACCGCATAATAAAATCTGCAGAACAGATCGACTACAAGAACGGGACTACTGCATTCACAAATCTACCATTTTTTGATTGCATTGGTTTTGATACATATAAAACTACTTCAACAATACTTTTTAACAAAAAACACATGTCTTATACGAAAGTAATTTCAATTTATGTGTCTTCGTATCATGTACTTGGTAGTTCACGTTACATTGCTCGTTGTGGAAGCAATATTTTTATTTCCACCATTTAATTGCTTTTGTTCTCCATCAACTTGCATTCATTATACTCCGCCCACATTAGTCATATCAACCATGTCTAGACCTTTATTGTTACAAACAAATGTTATATTGTGTCCCATCACATTGCACTTTTCAATTTCTTTTACCAGCAGAATGTGTTGCGATTGTATATATGTACATACATCAGACGCGTCCGCTATGATTCATTCATAAATTGCAATCAAGCAGGGATTGTTTATAGTGTGAAGATGCATAACAAAACCATGACTTTACTAGAATTGGAAGAAATAGAAATAGTAATTACTCATCGAACTCCGACTTAATCACTCGCAATTTTGGTTCCAGTCGACTGACCGACTTCGGACCAGTTTGCAGGAGAGTTTCAAAGTGAACATACATGTGTTCCGTCAAGGAGCTAAGCATAAATTGGAACGGTTTTATTTGCAAGTAGTAAAGTAACGAATTTCGAAAAAGACTGAGAAACAGTGGTCTAATTGAACTGAAAATGGTGCCGTGTAACAGTATATTTGTGATCCTGGCAATTGCAATTTGCCCATCCAGTGCATTTAATTTTTCGCCAAAACCCAATCTAATCTTCCGCGAGCCGAAGCTCAAGACTTTCATTCCAAAATATGAAAGCTCTTACTTTGGATTTACGATGGTCTTGAGAGAATCGAGGTAAGTACGATTGGTTAGGGTGAGTTTCTGCTAGTGATTCTTAGTTATTCCACCTCATCGCTGAACAGTAGCGCTGATGGCGGGAGGAACTCATTGCACAATTTTGCGATATGACAAGGCGTGGATGGGGGATGAACAGTGCGTGCATAAGCACAACCGATCAGCATTTCACTCTAAGAATGGTACTCGAAGAGGCTTGGGAGTATGCTAAACCAATCAACCACTGCTTTGAAGAGTTCATTCACGTCGTCCCAAGCCACGACTTTGTAGGATCGATCCCTGCGCTTCAAACAAAAATAATGTTCACGGTCGCACCTCTTTCGAGTCACTGACAATGCTCAAAGAGTATAATTGTCTAGAAAAAGCTTCTCAAACGTAGCCGTTCGGAGTCGGCATTAAACTGCAGGTCCCTTCCACTCATGAGAGGGCAATAGCACACACAACACGAGTGGTTGCTGAGAAGCTAGGCCCTGGCCCTATTGTACGACCGAGTGCCACGAGGTAAACTCTGGATTTTTCTGCATGCGTATGAGATTGATGGTACTCTTTTGAGGGCCAACACCATTCGCCGTAGGCGTTGGACTTCGCCAAGTGTGCGTCTTTTCACCTCTCCTTTTAATTATACATATATTTATATGGATTGGATGATACACCGTAGCCGAGGTGCGGAATATTTCACATTGGGAGAGTTGAGGGTAAGTCGTCTGCTCTTTGCTGATGATTTAGTTATACTCACGGCACTTCATAGATTTGTGACTGTATGTACAGCGAACGTCGACAAATCATAGGTTTTGATAATAGCCAGAACGCCTATTCAATGCACTCTACATGAGACTGGAGTCTCATTCTATTTTGGGTGGAAGAGTAATGCACAACTTTTCCCGTAGGATTGGCCAAGCTGGATCAACATTGAAATAGCTTGGAAGATCTGTAATCAGAAAACATCAGCTTGGTGTCAATGCCTATTAAAGCCGGTTTACAACTCAATATTTGTTCCAACTTTCACCTATGGTCATGAAATTTGGGTAATGACCGAAAGAATAAGATCGCGAATACAAGTTGCCGAGATGCCGATGAGATTACTTCGTGATATTGTGGGAGTTACTCGCCGAGATAGGATGAGAAACGTGACAGTGCGCGGAGAGCTCAATATCGAACAGCTACTTCTCCGAACGGAAAAAGCTATGCTACGATGGTTTGGACACATTGCACTAATGTCCCCTTAAATGCGACTCCATCAGAATGGCGACTTCTTTGCAGAGATAGGTTTTTGAGTGGGCTTGGGTATAAATCCTGATAAGTTTGAGTCGATGGCGAAGAACCGAGTAGCCTGGAGATCTCTAGTGCACGCTCTACTCCAGCGACTGCTTCAGTGAATCATGGGAATCATAAAATTATGTTGATGATGATGATGATGACAAAGCGATAGAGATTAGGTGCCGTGCTGTGTTAAACTTTGGGGAAACCGATAACGTCATACTAGCGATATGAATAATTATAATTTGTTAATTTTGCTTTGATTTTGTTGTGCTTTAGTGCATAGCCCTTACGGGTCTTACATAGGCTTCTACAGTGAGTAACGGCCCTATCTGCACTTGTCGTCGAACTAGAACTTTTTCTCGGTGGAAGGTGTCATTAAACCCAGAACAGCAATAGTAGTTCCTTTGATGGTATTTGAATTATTTGTACATGCGGCATCGAATATTCTCAGCATATTTTAAGAAAGTCGATTGATAATATTCCTACCGGTCAGTTGCGACTTCAAACCGTGATACCTTCTCTCGTCTGTGTTGTTCCCTGTTCCCTTACACATAACTTGACTTCTCTGTGTATGACGCTACAGTGAGCCTGGGCGTCAACCAACAAGCCTAATCCCACATTTCATGCACCAAGATGGCCCTCCTAGCTCCTGTGTGCGCGTCTCTGTGACGATGCTTCTATTCGGGATAAAGTTGTCCATTCATTGTATATAGCCCTGCGACCTTAGGCGTAAGATCTGTAAAAGCCTGCCTAGGCCCATGGCCAACCATTAAAAGCAACGCTAACGAAACGCATGGTAGCGCACAGAGAAGAGACCAGGGGTTTCTTCATTCCCTTGGTAGGTTGTTCTTGCCTTATCCGCATTAGGATGAGCTCAGTCGTTTCCTTAAAGTTGTGGTCACCGCTGTTGGCCATGGGAACGGCCCCGTCGCTGTCTATTAACAAACGTCCAGACATGAAGAACCATCTTTGACGACTGCTCCAAATTTCTGGGATTAACCCCAAAAGGAGCGCGGATCTGGTAGCACCTGGAGCACCGGCACACCTTCCCTGGGCATTGGCCCAACAACTCATTTTAAAATACGCGACGTTCCACGGGTGTTGGGAACCGAATTCAAATGGAATGAATTATACAGAACATGGACAAAGTACCGGAGACGGCTGGATGTTGCAGTTGATTGAGCGTCTGCCATTCGTTAAAGGGGTTCCAGGTTCGAATCTCAGTGAAAGCAAAAGCTAATACATATGCTTTTATCTGGCTGTTAAATCTTCTTGAGTCACCATTTGCCGTTGTGAATTAATTAACGACACTGGGTCTAAGTGGTCTAAGTGTGTAGGCAATTTCGATAGCAGCCCAATAACTCAACCTAACTTATCCTAAGTACTACGAATCCATGGGCAAACGCACCTGTATCTTTCAGGCAGAAGACAAAAGCGCTCATATAAATCTTGACAGGCACTACTACAGTACCGCTATCCTGGTACCTGACTCCAATTCATGCTTAATTGGGAGTGTCTACAAAAGGTTAAGAAGCTGAGCAGAAGTAAGAGGACTAAACTCTGCTGGATACCCTCCAGACACCCCAGTAATATTCTTAAGGTACAGCGATATAAAATCAATAAATAAATGAAAAAATTAAAATGAAATTGCCGTTTCGCTCGTTAGGAAATGAGCATCGGACCCTTTTATACGCACCGAATTCTTCTGCGGTGTAGGAGATCTTGCCCTCGGAATAGAGTTCAGGGTAGACTCCCGGAACAACGCTCATGGCATGAAGCAGGCCAAGTTTTGGGTCAAGACAACCGAAAGAGATTTCAGGCGTGCATCAAAATTAGATAACCACCAAATCCTGACAGGATCCTGCGGTGATTCTAATGAAAACATACACTGGGATTTTGTGACGCATTAGCCCACAAAAGGCTAAGATATCTGAGCAAGCACCTATTATTAGAGGAAGAATTGAATTTTTTCGCAGATTCCTAAAGGAAACTGGCTTAGACAGTACACTACAGTACAAATCTCTTCCACCATAGAACGACAGAAGCCTATAACCCTCAATACTGTATGTGAGGGGAGCTCTTAAGACAGCAAATATACGAAAGGAGCCACAATAGATCTGAATATAATAAGGTCGTTTGAGTTACTCAATGAATCATACCAAGACGTGAATGTCAGGCGAAGAATAAGATCGGAATGCACTAGCGATTATGACTTCTTGGTCGTTAAAGTCTTAAGCACCATGTTGTTGCTTTCAGATGCGGCTCCAGACGAAGGACTTCAAGACACGACTTTCGAGTTATAAAGACCTGGGTCACAGCAAACAGGCCGCTCCAACACGATCTTTCGTATGCCAAGTTTTGTGCTTCATGTGCGCCATCTCCACTTGTCTGAGCCATCGATTGAGTGATAGATAGATGGATAGACTCTCTAGTTTATCCATCATAGGTGCCAAAGAAGAAATGATTGAAAACAGAAAGAAAAAGTCCATGCATCTGCCATGTCACTTCCTCAAGAGCGGGTTCTACAACTCAATTGCCTGTACTCACCACCTATTCATCGTCTACTTCGGCCGCATATGACAGTATTTATAGAGACAAACTATACATCCTTGCATGCCTACAAAAATCCTCCCTCTCTGCAGAATGACGATGGAGAATGCCCGTTGCTCCTTCATAGTCGCTAAGGATTATACCGAGAATATTGATGTCAGAAAAGGCACTGTCATGCGATTTCTTTAACATCATTCTCGAGCAGATCGTGCGGAACTCAAACGTCTACACCAAAGACACTATGTTCAAATCTTTGCAACTTATCGCATATGCCGATGACATTGACATCACCGGAAGAACACAATGAGCTGTCAGTGGGGCGTTTGGGTGGGACAAGGTATATGCTGTCTACGAAAACGGTCCACCAACACCGACAGCCAAATCGATCTGTTCAAACTAATGCTCCGACCCGAAAAGTCTTCGTTTTCAACCCCGAGGGACAACGTCTCCGGTGGCGCACGCGTCTAGGAGGTGACCAGAATAAGTTGAACATGCGTGGAAGCAACTAGCACAATACCGGGCTAGATGGAGAGGCATGTTGGCTGCGGCCCAGGTCCACCCCGGACTGTAGCGCCACCAAAAGAAGAAGAAACCCATTTTGAGTGTGTCCGATCAAAAATCACTCTCGCTCTCTTTATTCCCCCAATCATGTCAATGTCGTACTTTAACAATTGTGCGAACTATTGGAAGATCATGCCCTTTGCGTTGCGACTGAGTTCTGCACAACGTGACAGCCCGGCGCTTCTGTTTGTATAGCTCGTCTCTATGTAAGCTGAATATCGATCTGCATTTCTTTTCTCTTGGCGTAGTGAATGAAAACCACACTGATAAGGATCTACCAGATCATTCACGATAACTCTACATAATCAGAAAACTAACTTACCATGAGTAATTCATTGCGTACATTTTTTCAGCATCATCATAGGTGCCCCACGGGCACAATCCACTCTAGAATCTCAGCGGAATATCAACGAGACTGGTGCAGTCTACAAGTGCAGTCTGTCCAGCGGTGACTGTGCACCATATGTATTCGATTCTACTGGAAATACTGACTCAGAAAGAAAGGATAGACAATGGTTAGGGGGTTCGATGGATGGTGGACCCAAGAATACAGACAAACTAGTTGTGTGCGCACCACGGCTCATATTTGAAGGATCTGTGGACTATTACCTACATGGTGTCTGTTATTGGACACCAGACACTTTAACTGCAAGGCCGACTGTCAAAAAAATTGCTCCATTCCGACTGAAAGGTACGATGGAAAAAAAAAGATGATAGACATTTTTCTTCCAAATTTTACAATTATTGCAGAAAACCGATTTTCAATCGCTTACATGCTGGGGGAGCAAGGCATAAGTGCGCATGTCACTGGTGATAACAATGAGATTCTGATTGGGGCACCTGGTATTTCTTTGTGGAAGGGTAAGAAAGACGAATGATCAGCTACGGAGTGTTATTATAAAATATCGGTCAGTATAGGTTCCATAATTAGATCCCGTGGTAGATCGGACAAAAGAGACGAATACTTAACAGAAATTGTAGCCACACGGACATGGGGCACATATTTTTCGTACTTCGGGTACTCCATCTCCTCTGGTATTTTCGATTCAGCTAACCGAAATAAAACCTATTACATTGCATCTGCTCCACGGGCTTTCGGGGAGTCGGGAGAGGTGAGTCGAGAAGCAAAACGTTTTGCAAATCCAATAACAGTTTTAACTTGGCAGGTCTACCTCTTTGACATGGTGAAGACACAATTTGGGGATATTACCATCAACAAATTGTACACAATTTATGGAAATCACTACTCTGAATACTACGGATATGCGGTCTTGGCAGAGGACATAAACGGTGATGGACTGTCAGACGTCATAGTCACTGCCCCTCAATTCAGTTCTACTGGTACGGACGATGAGGGAGCCTTTTACGTTTACATCAACAAGGGACAAGTAAGTTTGCACAAGCGTTCGGTCAAGTACATTTCACAACTTGTCCGTCCCTTTTTAGTTTGCTTTTGAGCTGCAGAAGAAGATTGTCGCACCAGTCAATGGACGAGGTCGCTTTGGATCGACTGTGACCAAACTGGGAGATATCAATCACGACGGTTTCAATGGTGAAAATTTAATAGATCTCCCTTGTAAAACATGATTTATTAACTCGTGTCCTCGCTTGCAGACATTGCAATAGGAGCACCATTTGCTGACAACGGAGCCGTGTTCATTTATTTGGGCGGCCCAAAAGGACTTAGCGAACAGTCAAGTCAGAAACTGACGTCAGTTTCAACAGTCAACTCTTGGGGTCGACACATGTTTGGACATGGTCTTTCGAAAGGTGCAGACATCGACAACAACGGCTTCAACGACCTTGCCATTGGTGCACCCAATGCAGAGGCGGTATTCGTATACCGCGCCTATCCAGTTGTGAAGGTCATCGCCACAATCAACTCCCTCAGCAGAGAAATCAAACCAGAGCAGACTAAGTTCCAAGTCCACGTTTGCTACATGATCTCGACGACCTCCCAGAAAGTGCAATATCAAGACCTGGCGTTGAAAATCAACCTAGATCCTCAGGTCAAACGAGTCACTCTCCCGCAGACGAATTCTGGTGAACTGGCCTTCAACGCGACAGCGACCACTCAAAATCAGTGTCGTCTGATGGACGCAATGGTGAGGTTCAGTACTCCAGACGTATTCAAGCCAATCGAGCTTGAACTGCACTACGCCCTCATCAATTCCGTGCCCAACTCAGAAGGTAAGTCTCGCAACTAACATACTGGAGCACTGACGCCTTAACTTTACTCTCGTGTATGTAGTTTTTTGTGACAAGTGTGCCGCCGTAGACCCAGCCGAACCGAAGGCATACGTCGAGAAGATCACATTCAGTACAGGCTGTAAGACTGACATTTGCATTGCTGACTTGAAAGTTTCCAGCTCCGGAGTGAAGTAAGTTCTTGAAATAGATTATCTTGAGGCATTAATTTAAGACATGATATGTCTGTTGTTAAACTTTAGGCCAACATACACCCTTGGCAGCAGCAGAACGATGACGGTTACGTACGAAATCTCCAATTCAGGAGAAACCGCATACCTGCCCCAGATTAACATCACGTCGTCCAACAAAATGTCCTTTGCAAAGATTCCTTCATCGTGTAACCAACACGGGCACGTTCTGTTGTGTGATTTGTATCAGGGACGTCCAATGGATTTCGGCAGCAATACTAGCCTTACAGTTGCTTACGACGTCAGCAGCATCGAGGGGAGATCTATGACACTGATAGCCGCTGTCTTCAGCACGGGCAAAGAATCGAATCCGTCCAACAACTTCGTTGATGATATGATATCATTGCAGGAATTCACGGAAATTGAAGCGATTGGGTAATTGACTGAAAAACTTCGGCTTATTCGAATGTTCAAACTCCTCCCTCCTGTCAGGCAACAACACACACCACACATCAACCTTGAGAAGACGTTTGTCAGTGCTGAGATAGTGAACAACTATGAGGTAGGTTTTTCCACGAGACAATTATACTGCGGGGACACCTAATGTACGTTTGAATACGTTTTGTAGATCAGGAGCAACGGACCGAGTCGAGTGCAAGAGCTTCAGATATCCTTTGAAATACCCATTGCGTACAAATTTGATGATGCATCTGCAATTGTCGATATCAACAACATCACACTGCAAGCAGTATATGACCAGCAACTCCTCCCTGTGGACCTGTATCAGAATAACACTCTGCTACTGGTGAACTCAACCGAAATATCAACGTCATCAGAACCGAAATCATTAACTGAGAGTAAGTCACACAAAATATTAACAGTTGCAATCC
This sequence comes from Eristalis arbustorum, assembly GCA_916610145.1. Lineage (NCBI taxonomy): Eukaryota > Metazoa > Arthropoda > Insecta > Diptera > Syrphidae > Eristalis > Eristalis arbustorum. The sequence continues at coordinate 35,537,146 of OU744319.1, read as the reverse complement.
CTGATGGCTTTGTTGAGAGAAAGAATGTTCTTCTCCTTTCTAAAATATTCCCTTCTTTGTTTCATTACTCACAGAAGACCTCTTCACGGCCGATGTATCTAAGCATGACTACATCAAAGCAGTTCAGAAAAGACACCACGATCAGTTCAGCGAAGAACTAATGGGTGTCCTTCCCTTCAACAGAACAATTGTCTTCAGCTGTACCGACCCAGACACAACGATATGCGCACGGGCCGTCCTAAAGGTGTACAAGCTTGTGCCTGAAAAGCCAGTGATGATTACTCTCAAGTACACTGTTAACTTGAGCGAGGTCAATGATATTCTCATCGATCCATGGAAGTTTTTTGCCATCATCACCAAGCTAGATATGGTCAGGATTGGGGATGCTGAGAGGTACGTTTAACGTTAAAATACATACAGAATCTCTTTCGGTGAATATTGAATAACTTTAAAAACCAAATGACCGCTTTCCGTGTATGATGTACTGGGTATGAACTTTAGTTCGAGTTAGAAGATGTACGACTGCAAGGGTGGCTTTTAGTATGCAAAATTCGGCAGGAAGCGAAAATATGGCAAACAAAGAAGAGAGAGGTTCCACTACTAGAGATAACATTGTATTTATTATTTAATTTGGTCCTCTATAGTAAAATTACTCTGCGCTAGCTTTTGAATACAACGCCAATCTTGAGGTTGCCTCTATATCGTTTTAGTGAGTTTTCCATCACTTTTTCGATGACCTCAGGTGGTATAGGGAAGATTTCGTCAATAGTCTGCAACTTGCTGAAGTACACTGTGCTCTTCAAATAATCTCACAAAACTAAGTCTAGAGTGGTCAAATCTGAGGATCCTAACCGTCCAGTCCTCTTTCACACATTTGTGTGGTGTTGATATCGATTCCACGCAAACGCTACCGATGACGGCTGGATGGCGCAGTTGGTTAAGTGGCTGGTTATAGGGGTCCCAGGTTCGAATCCCATTAAAGGCAAAAGTTGGGATCAAAGTAACGGCTGGTCGGCTGGGTATCACAATTGACAAACAATGGTCTAAGTGTGTTTCGCAATTTCGCAAGCAACCGAATAACCTAACCTAGACACTACCCTTTTCAATTCAACCACGAACGTACAGCGACATAAGCCTAGTAAGACGTCTACGGATCCAACGCCTACGGTGGCTAGATCAAGTAGAGCGGATGGACACCACAGCTCCGGCCCGAGGAATCTTCGAATCCGAACCATTCTCTTCAACGCAACAGAGGATGCCCGCGTTTAAGGTGGCGCACCCAAGTGGAGAAGAACCCCAACCAACTTGGTGTGCGAAACTGGAGACAGCTAGCCAGAAATCGCGCTAGTTGGAGAAGCTTGTTGGTTGAGGCCCATGTCCACCACAGACTGTAGCGCCACACAACAAGAAACACCCATCAAGTAAGTTATTGGCCAGTTGGAGTTTCATGGGACTTGTGTTAGTTCCACAATTTCGCCTGTTAACGGCGCCTGAGAGTATAAAATGGGACTGGTCGGAGGCTGGCTTCCAAAAATTCGTTTCATTCAGTTTCCCACCTGTGAAGCGACTGCTAGGCCAGATGCCGTCCTGAACCCTCGTTTCAAAAACATCTCTACTCATCTAGTCAAAAGGCCCATCACGTACATCAGTTCCATTAACAAATCTATTCTTTGCAGCAAATCAGTCCGAATCAAGCGACAACTTGAATATAATATAATATTAAGACGGAAGCTATATCGAGTGCCCATTTGGGTGTACATCCCGGCTTCCTCAGTAGGTCTCCTTCTTCTTGCTACAATGATGTATGGCATGCACAAAGTAAGTCATCGGTCTCTATTTGAAACTATTTCTAACCCCGTTTGATATTCCCCAGGTTGGTTTCTTCCGAAGAAAAACGAAGGAGGAAATGGAGAAACTTATCGAATATCAGGGGCAGCCAGCCGAAGATGCGGACCTTACCAACAAAATCGAATAAATACCATAATATAAGGCTAGAGTGATGACTATGCTTGTATTTGACATTTGTTTGAAAATAAAATGCTTTTTGAGTGTCAGGAATAGAAGGTGCATGTGACTCATTCTACGTGTTTATTTGTCGTGTACGGGCATTCCGTTGGTACAATCCTCAATGAATAAGACAAAAAGAGTAAAATGATTAAGTGCTTAGTTTTACTTAACAAAATAGACATACATCTTGACATGTTTAATGTTCCTTCGAGCCGGATAATTGAAATCGCTAAAATCTCTTCGTCGTGTTACCCAAAAATATGTGTCACTGTGACAAATTTCTATTCTCTTCGTCACTTTATGTGACATTTGTCACTCATCCGATGATCTTGCGTATTCCATTAACTAAATTGCATGACAAAGTGAGTAAAGGCAAGTCCATATAAGCGGCGAACTGCGAACGCGAACTTTCGGAAAACAATCCTTTTCCAGCAAATGTAAACAAACAATTATATTTCTTTTTAGAGTTTTTTCATCGATAAAAATCTCATCAAAAGTTAGTTAAAGTATCCTAAAATTGATTTAAAAGTTTTTTCTCTGCGAATCAATCATTCTCTTTGCGAACTGTCAAACTGAGTTCGTAATACACAAAAACTCAGACGCAATCCACAACTTCCACGACCGAAAAATTCACTCCACATGAATGAATTTTTGCGAGGTTCGCAATTCGTTGGAGACCTCATATGAAGGGGCCTTTAGAATGTGGCAGATCTAGTCACTTGGGTGTCGCTGAAGAATGTGGAACAAATTGGTGTAATTTGGAACACCAATTTTGCCTTGATAAAAATGAAAAATTAATGAATATGTTCACGTGTATGTCTAAAATTAGAAGTAGACAACAATTTAAGTGCCTGGTTAGAAGAGGATTAATTAAACAGTTGCTAATTTAGTACAGTCGGTAGAATGTGCTGCCGAATACTTCCTCAGAATATCCAACAAAAACCAGAATGCTCGCTTTAGAATACCTATTGCTTCGAAGTCCCCCTTTCAAAAAGGACCAACAGGGACAAGTGGAGTTGAACAACCCGATGCAATCACTGGACATTGTAGAATAATGAAAGCAAGCATTCCACTCATATTGTAATACCAAATTTTAAATTAAGCAATGTTCAGTAGTTGAGGCAACAATAGTATTCTACGCCCTCCAATCTACTAGCAGATAAGATACCGACCGCGACGTACGCTAAGCGATCTCGAAGGTCGTTATGTTACGTGATCACTGGCTCTGCAATACTATTCGCCGCTTTATAACTTACCTTCATGATAAGCGTTGCTGAAGACGGAACAACTTGGCGCTTTAATCCTGTGGCATCTCCTCCTATGACGGAGATCGTGGAAAAACGTTGTAAATATTGTTTGCAATACAGGTACATCTTTTGAATTACTTGTCTACATTCCTTGCTGAAATCGTGAACTACATCGTCAACTCAATACCACTCTGCGCCATTTCAGCTGATATGGGGAACGTTAAAAACCATTGCTGCAACGTGTTACAGAAAGTTTCCTACAAATAAAATACATCGAATCTTTTGAGAATTACAAACGCCCATTCAGATACCGACCACTATGTACGTGTTGGTACCTTCAAGATATCACTCGACTTATCGCAAAATCTAACTATTGTGTTCTTCCCGTGACGAAGCCTAAAATATTCTTGATTGTTTTCACGCATATTGAACTTTTTAATTCAAGACCCTGTGTCTTACTTCACCGCGAAGTGCCTCGTGCTGGTACATGCTTACATCTGGTAGTCGGTTTCATGGCGTATCAGCTGTGATTCATTCATAACTTGCAAATCAAACCTAAGATTGTGCGTCCAATAGCACAAAATCACAAGAGGAAGAAATACCAACAGAAATTATTTACCAAACTCCGACTTAATCACTCGAAACCATCACTGTCGTCAACGGAGCGGCCGCGACGTGCCAGTGTACAGGAGAGTTTCAAAGTGAACACAACATCAAGGCACCACATGTAGATTGGAACGGTTTGATTTTTATTTTATTCTTAAGTGTTAATATAATTTCGAGAAAAGAAGCAAAACAGTGGTTTTATTGAACTGATGCAAACATGGTGCAGTGTAACAGTATTTCTGTCCTATTTGTGATCCTGGCAATTGCGGTTTGCCTGACAAGTGCATTTAATCTTTCGCCAAAGCCGAATCTAATCTTCCGCGAGCCGAAGTTAAAGACATTCATTCCAAAATATGAAAGCTCTTACTTTGGCTTTACAATGGTCCTGAGAGAATCGAGGTAAGTATCATCTTTGGGGTGAGTCTCTGATAGTGATTCTTAGTTAGGCCTACCCATAGCTGAACAGCAGAACTGATGACGTGAGGAATTTATTGCAAAGTGTTGCGATATGAAAAGGCGTCAGAGATTAGCTGCTGTGCTGAAGCTTGGGGAAACCGATAACATCATGCAAACCATATGAATAATCGTAATTTTGGAATTTTTATTTGTTTTGCTAGAGCTTTAGTGAATGGGCTCTACGGGTCTTATAAAGGTTTCTCATTGAGTTAGTGACGAGCCTGTCTCTACTTGTCGTCGAACTAGAACTTTTTCTCAGTAGCATCATAAAACAGTATGTTTTACAGTATGTATACAGTGCATCGAAAATTCAAGAATATATGAAGAGAATGGACTGTAAAATTCCTAGCGGTCACAATTACGAAGTGATGCCTTCAAGTACCTTGTTTGCTCTTTGTATAGCCCTACAGTCTAGGTAAACAGTCAGAGGTTGCAGGATCGGCCCCACGATATGGGAAGGATGCGTGTGATGTGATAGCACATTGTGAAGACTGAACAAATCCTGTCACCTATGCATCTATGAATGCTGTTTGAACTCAATTATTTTCTAAAAATACAAATGCCATTTATAATTTCACCTGTTAACAAATGCGTGTGAACGAACTCAAACAAAGTACCAATTACACAAACACACATAAGAACCTAGTTCAAAGAAAGGCAAAATATAAAACCTTACTACGCTGATGAGTGAGAACGGAAGACTCTGGCAAGACCTGAGATCTGGAGACCTCATGATACCTAAACTCGTCTTCGGGACGAATTTCTTGAAACAGCATCTCTCCAGGTCTTACTAGGAGTCTGAATATCCTAATTTTCGCAGGTGAATCCAAGATGGACGCAGTTGTGGGTGCTGAGATCTATTTCATGACTTTGAACATCCACTCTTCCCGAATATCAAACCATTGTAGCGTGATTCAGGCTGAAATTACAGCGATAAAGGAAGCTCTATCGAGGCTAAAATGACAGATATCGTCATCTATTTCGACAGCCGGACAGCAATGAAATCTCTGAACTCATCTCTGATTGCCACCTATCTCTTAACGAGATGACCAAGAAGTTTAATATCCAACTTATGTGGGTGTCGGGACACGGTGACATTTCAGAGAATTGCAAAGCGGACGAATTCGCTAGAAAGGGCAAAAGTTGTGTACTCTTTCCGGATGGTGACATGCCATCCACGACTGTCGCTACTGTGAAGCATTTACTGAAGCTGGACACACTTGCACAAGCAAATCGTAGATGGTCAACTGGCATGGTACTGTGACATTTCAGAGAATTGCAAAGCGGACGAATTCGCTAGAAAGGGCAAAAGTTGTGTACTCTTGATGTTTGCTCAGCCGTCTAGGGTTCAGATTCCACGTTTAGAACCGAAAATCGTTGTCATGTGGTTCTCTATGAACTATTCATTTTGTTGAAGTCGGGGAACGCCTTAGAATCCTGAAGGCAGATACTCATTTGAGCCCATGGAAAAGTTGTTTAAAAGAGAGATCGCAATTTCCAATAGGGCTACACAATCATAAAACTAACTCACCTCTAGTAATTCATTGCGTACATCTTTTCAGCGTCATCATAGGTGCCCCACGTGCGCAATCCACTCTAGAATCTCAGCAGAATATCAACGAGACTGGTGCAGTCTACAAGTGCAGTCTGTCCAGCGGTGACTGTGCACCATATGTATTCGATTTCAATGGAAATACTGTATCAAGGACTAACAAGTATGACTCAGAAAGGAAGGATAGACAATGGTTAGGAGCTTCGATGGATGGTGGACCCAAAGACACGGACAAACTAGTGGTCTGTGCCCCCAGACTCATAGGTGACTTATCTACGGACTATTGCCTACATGGTGTGTGTTACTGGACACCGCACACACTCACTGATCGTCCGGCTGTCAGAAAAATTGCTCCACTCCGACTTAGAGGTAAACTGAATGTGAAGCGGATCATCTGTGTTCAATTTTAACTAGAACTAACCAATTTTTAGAAAATCAAGGCAAAGTAATCAATACGAAAAGGTATTTTTATCACATATTTGGTGAGCAAGGCATAAGTGCACATGTCACAAGTGATAACAATGAGATTCTGATTGGGGCACCTGGTATTATGATATGGATGGGTAAGAGAGACCAATGATTACCTACGGAGTTTCATTTTAAAATGTCGATCAGTGTAGGTTCCATAATTCGATACCGTGGTAGATGGGACAAAAGAGACGAATACATAACAGAAACTGTAGATCCACTAAATTGGGGCAAATATGACTCGTACTTCGGTTATTCCATCTCCTCTGGTATTTTCGATTCAGCTAACCAAAATAAAACGCATTACGTTGCATCTGCTCCACGGGTTTTCGGGGAGTCGGGAGAGGTAAGTCGAGAAGCAGATCGTCCTGTAAATGCAATAACACTTTCCTATTTGGCAGGTCTACCTATACGACATGGTGAAGACACAATTTGGGGATATTACCATCAAAAAATTTTACACATTCTATGGAAATCACTTTGGCGAATACTACGGGTATGCAGTCTTGGCTGAGGACATAAACGGTGATGGACTGGCGGACGTCTTAGTCACTGCCCCTCAATACAGTTCCACTGGTACGGTTGATGAGGGAGCCGTTTATGTTTACATCAACAAAGGACGAGTAAGTCCAGCCGGGCACAGCACAGCCACACAGTGGTATGGCTGGCTATGATTCTGTGACTTTTTTTAAAATTCATCCATGATTTCCTTATTAAATTCAAATTCATACAAAGTTCGAAAGTATAATTTTAGCAGTATAATTTTAGCAGTATAATATTAGCGATTAGTTTTGAAATTGTTCGCTTATTTCTAAAGCGGAATTAATCGTAAGAAAATTCGGTAGAAATTGATTCAAAATTCCGTTTTCCGTTTTTATAAGACCACTTCTGTGAAAAATTCGCTAAGGGCCCGTACACTGGCGGCTCTATCCAATTCAATAGAATTGGGAAACATTGAAGAGTATATGTATAGCGCCCAAACCGCCAAATTATCGTCAACGATATTTTAAGCAAATTCAATGTCTGCATCGATGTTTTTTTTAATAAAGTTACAAAGTACGTACTTATCGTAAGCGACATAAGCATTTCTTTTAGCTCAGACAAAAAACAAAGAAAGCCTTTTATTAAATGATTCGATGGTTCAATTAAGCGGTATTTCTGACTTCTCCGATTATTTGCCTCAAAATTGTAACCTTTAGAACGATGCATTTATCTTGTCCGCCCCTATCTTTTTAGTTTGTTTTTGAGCTGCAGACGAAGATTGTCTCTCCAATCGATGGACGAGGTCGCTTTGGATCCACTATTACCAAACTGGGAGACATCAATCACGACGGTTTCAATGGTGAGAACTGATTAGATTTCCTTTCTCAAATTAGTTTTAATAACACATGTCCTCGCCTGCAGACATTGCAATAGGAGCACCATTTGCTGACAACGGAGCCGTGTTCATTTATTTGGGCGGCCCGAAGGGACTTCGCGAGCAGTCAAGTCAGAAACTGACGTCAGTGTCGACAGTAAACTCCTGGGGTCGGCACATGTTTGGACATGGTCTTTCGAAAGGCGCAGACTTCGACAACAACGGCTTCAACGACCTTGCCATTGGTGCACCTAATGCTGAGGCGGTATTCGTATACCGCGCCTATCCAGTTGTGAAGATCATCGCCACAATCAACTCCCTCAGCAGAGAAATCAAACCAGAGCAGACTAAGTTCCAAGTCAATGTTTGCTACATGATCTCGACGACTTCACAGAAAGTGAAATATCAAGACCTGGCAATGAAAATCAACCTGGATCCTCTGGTCAAACGAGTCACTCTTCCGCAAACGAATTCTGGTGAACTGGCGTTCAATGTGACAGCGAGCACTAAAAAGCAGTGCCGTCTGATGGACGCAATGGTGAGGTTCAGTACTCCAGACGTATTCAAGCCAATCGAGCTTGAACTACATTACGGCCTCATCAATTCCGTGCCCAATTCAGAAGGTACTCTTCTCCTTATGAGCACTGACCCTTTAATTTAACTCGCATGTTTTTAGTGTTTTGTAACAAATGTGCCGCCGTAGATCCAGCTGAACCGAAGGTATACGTCGAGAAGATCACATTCAGCACAGGCTGCAAGACTGACATTTGCATTGCTGACTTGAAAGTATCCAGCTCCGGAGTGAAGTAAGTTCTGAAAATATTTCATCGTAGGGTTGTAGTTCAATACAAGATATGTCTGTTGTTCACCTTTAGGCCAACATACACCCTTGGCAGCAACAGAACGATGACGGTTACGTACGAAATCTCGAATTCAGGAGAAACCGCATACCTGCCCCAGATCAACATCACGTCGTCCAACAAAATGTCATTTGCAAAGGTTCCTTCATCTTGTTACCGGCACGACCACGTTCTGTTGTGTGATTTGTATCAGGGACGTCCAATGGATTTCGGCAGCAATACTAGCCTTACAGTTGCTTACGACGTCAGCAGCATCGAGGGGAGATCCATGACACTGATAGCCGCTGTCTTCAGCACGGGCAAAGAATCGAATCCGTCCAACAACTTCGTTGATGATGTGATATCATTGCAGGAATTCACGGAAATTGAAGCTATTGGGTAAGTGACTAAAAACTTCGGCTTATTCCATTGTTCAAACTCTTTCTTCCTGTCAGGCAACCAAACACACCACACATCAATCTTGAAAAGACGTTTGGGACTGCTGAGATAGTAAACAACTACGAGGTAGGTTTTTCCTCGAGACATTTATACTGCGGGGACATCTTATGTACGTTTGAATACGTTTTGTAGATCAAGAGCAACGGCCCAAGTAGAGTGCAAGAGCTTCAGATATCCTTTGAAATACCCATTGCGTACAAATTTGATGATACGTCTGCAATTGTCGATATCAACAACATCACACTGCAAGCAGTGTACGACCAACAAATCCTCCCAGTGGACCTGTATCAGAATAACACTCTGCTCCTGGTAAGCCCAACCGAAATATCGAGGGCGTCAGAAATGGAGGCAGTCCACATTGAATCGATAACAGAGAGTAAGTCTGACAAGAGTGACCTGAGAGTAAGGAAGTTCTTCTATTAACTAAAATAATTCCTTCTTTGCTTCTCACAGAAGACCTCCTCACAGCGGGTATACGAAGGAGTCGACGTCAAGTACAAAAGACGGCATCCAAACTTGACCACCTCAAAGCAGCCCAGAAAAGCTATCATGATCAGCTCAGCGAAGAACTAATAGCCGTCCTACCCTTCAACAAAACAATTGTCTTCAGTGGCAATGACACAGACGCAAACACAACGATGTGTGCACGAGCTGTCCTAAAGGTGTACAACTTTGTTCCCGAAAAACCAGTGATAATAACACTCAAGTACAATGTAAACTTGAAGGAGGTCAATGATATTCTTATCGAACCATGGGAGTTCTTCGTCATCATTGCAAAACTGGATATCGTCAGGATTGGGGATGCTAAGGGGTACGATTTAGAAGAAAAAAACTGAAATCAGTCCTTACATGTGTAATTTTTGCAGAAAATCAGTTCAAGTCAAGCGTAAAATCGAGTACAATGTGATATCAAAAAATCAAGTACACGAAACCCCTCTTTATGTGTACATTCTTGCGGCTTTCGGAGGCATTCTTCTCCTTGCTGCAATGGTCTACGGCATGCACAAAGTAAGTCATCGGTCTCAATTTGAAACTATTTCTAACCATGCTTGATTTCCTCTAGGTCGGGTTCTTCCGACGAAAAACCAAGGAGGAAATGGAGAGACTTGTCGAGGATCAGCAGCAGCCAGCCGAAGACATCGACATTACCGACGAAACTGAATAAATCCAAGCTGAGCACCAATGATCAATCTGTCACGAACTGGCAATGCCATAAAATCTCAGGAACAATCATTGAAACAATTAACAAATCAGTATGCATAGAAATTAAATTAATATTGTAGGTTTATACACGTCTGTTTAAATAAACAAAAAATTGTTGGAGTCTCAGGAATAGAAATAGTGTTTAACTAAAGCTAAACCGACGATGTTAAGACGGTCGCTGCGTGGACACAGTCAGCGAGGGAATGGCGCATAGTTGTATTATATGCAAACTGGAAACTGAAGGAAAATAAGCTAATTGAGGAGCTCACTTACATGGCAACCCATCAAGAAAAGCCCATGTTTTCCTATAATGGTGCCGGCTCGTGCCCAGAGGTTAAGATCGTCAGTTGTCGAGACAATCTACCCGTGGAATGGCTGAACAACATGTGAGGAAAATTGCAAACTTGTTAAAAGTAGACGAAATCATGCCCGACGACTGGAATATCATCTCCATAAGCCCTTATCCTTATCCGGCGATCCGTCATCTTGCAACAACTACAGAGGTATATCCCTGCTCAAGCCTACAAGCCTACAAGCTCCTTTCCAGCGTATTGTGTGAATGGCCGTTTTGGCCGGCGCTGTCGTGTGAATTGAGGAGAGGACTCAACCGCGAACTCTACGAGCTATACAAGGATGTGGATGTAGTTCGGAAGGCAAAAATACAGCGACTACGCTAGTTCGGCCACATCGAGCGACTGGAGAACAACGCTCCAGCAAAAAGAGTCTTTGAATCCGAGCCTCCTGGTTCGAGAAGTAGAGGAAGACCCAACCTCCGGTACAGAGACCAAGGGATCGCGGATGTAAGACAACCAGGACAGTCACCGATGAAAGGCAGCAATTGCTGAGGATCAGACCCTTCATGGGTCGTCTGCCCGATAAGTGAGAAAGTAAGAAATAATAGACAGGAGCAAGATACCTACTGTTCCCAAAGCCAAGGTAGCTTTTCCGAATAACCTCCCAATAGACTCTGCTAAAAAGGGGCTATGTGTTCTGCTAGTTTTCCTGTGCATTATGGGTCTGAACTGGGATTGATTGTGTTCGGCGTCATTTCAGTTAGGTTTTGGGGGCGATCTTAAAGACCTGCGCAGGAATTGATGAATGATTTTGTAATTACGATTCTAGAGATTAAGAATAGTGAATTATGGCAGAGCGGCAACTTGATGCTATAGAGAGCCCGACTGATGCAAACGTTCGAGTGTATCGCTTAGTTCTTTTGAAAAATGTGTTCCATTTCCTAGTCGACCTACCCTTCTTCACAAGAAATCGACTACGTTAATGAGTCAAGAGCATGCGAGTGAATCTGATTTTTCTGCAAGTTCCCTCACAATTGTATTTTCTATAGCAAGCTTTAAACGTAATCATCAAGTTAGATGACTCTCCAGTTAGCAAACCACAGACATTCCCACAGAGTACTGGACGGAGTGCTTAAAGTTATAGAGCTGAAGAAGTCGGTTAAGGGACCGATGCATAGTGTGACTAGGCGGGATCAAATTGAATAAATAAATGCGTTTATTCAAGTAAGGGAGACCGGAGTCGGTTGTAACCTCCTTTAGAATATGTGTTGCGGGCCGTTATCAGAGCCAGATAACTCAAATGAAATCACTGAACAGATTGATGCCTTGGCTATTAAATGGTCCACTTCTCACTTGCAAAAATTTAGTGTTTCATAACGGTTGCTGCATTCAACCCCGGAGTAAACAGAAATTCATTTTAGGCAGTTGGGGATCTGTGATAACCATCAGAAAAGCCTCACTAACCACTGCCAATTTTTTTCGGTCGAAATTCCTATGAGATCCGATTCGTTCCATACTTTCGGAACCGATTAATACGTGTGCGAAAGCATAGAAAAAGATGTACTGAGGTTATAGCTATCGGAAAGCCCCTTGGATTGGATTCGTTTGCAATCACAGTGAAAAAGCGCAAAAAATATGGGACAAAATCGTATCACCGAACCAAGTGGTAACTGAGGCTATGTAAGAATGACGGGGGATAGAGCGCAATATGTTGGTGACCGTCAAGGTGTGCACATCGGGTATACTTTTTTGTCACGTATTTTCCGCTCCCAACTTCCACCCCACTAGCATGTGACCACACTCTCCCAACCGCCGCCTACCTAGCATCTAAGAATTGAGCCACTTCCACCCACTGACTGGGATGGCAATGTTGCCCAACACATGATGATTGATGCGTTGCAACATGATGCAAGTGGGGCAGCAGGTCATGCGCCCGAAACGTGTTGCGACCTTTTTTTTATATTTTTGATGCATCGCTCGTCTCTGAGTGCAGGTTTCTTCTCGCGTCTCGAGGACAAGCACTAACCACCACACACAAACCAAATATTTTTGCACTTGATCCTTGATCAATGTTATTGAATGATGCTCGGGTAGTGGCATACCGGTACAGACATGCGCACATACGCGGGCCTCAGTTTCTTGTCTCTCTAAACATGCTAGCATGAATTCGGTTTCGGGCACACATCTGTGAATACTTTTTTCTGTACCAAATTTTCCACAAATCCCCTCGGTACCCAAAAAGGTGTCCTTGAGGCTAGGTTGAGTACCAGTCAGGCACCGGACAGGTGTCCTTGAGGCTAGATAGGGGACCCCTCATGACCCGAACATATGTTCTGAGGCTAGTCATTGCTTCTCTCATCTTATTTCGTTTCACGTTTGTTCTTATGACGGTATTTCTCGGTTGTCTTTTGTCGAAGACTTCTAACATCTGTCTGAATTTGGTAAAAAAATTATCAGAATAGCCCTAGGACCAATGTCATTTTTCTGTGGAAATTCCGATGTCCAATTCGTTCCAAGCATTCTGAATCGATAAATATGTGTGCGAAAGCATGGAAAAAAGTTTACATAGTTCATAGGTAGGCCTAATAGGGCCACTAAGGCAATTGGAAGATGAGCTGTGTTGCTTCCTGGCCACCAGACTAGGCCCCATGGGTTAACCCGCCGTGAAAGACATACGAACATGACCAGAAAAAAATTATAGGGAAACAAGAAATTCCAAGTCCAGACGATGAAGTATTCCTCCTAAAATGCTTTGCTGAAGCCGGCACAGTCATTAAAAATCAAAATTACACAAACCCGAGGCATGATACACAGAATGCAAGGCAATATGTTTTAAATATGACCTCAGTTGCTTACCCCAGATTAAAATTAGTACAAATTACAAAATAGCTGAGGTAGATTATGTTCAAATTCCACTTGAAGCCAGGCAATAATAAAAACTTTTTTAGATGTAAGTTATATTTCAGAAATGGGAATTAGAAAAAGAGAATTTCGAAGAATTGCTTAAAAAAGGCAGTTTGTAAAAACAAAACTGTTTGTAGTTTCATACTACCCTAATTCAAGGGTTCAATGCCCAGAACCGACATTGTTGGACCGTCTACTCTAGACTTGGAGCATTTTGTGCCTGAGACGTCATTATCATCAACTCACCTCATATACAGAATTAATAATATAATTTGACACAATAAAAATTCTGTTCACCTGGCAACTCTGTTCATCTACTACATTTCTTGGTTTACAAATACCATCTCTAGCCAAATGTCAGCATGCTTCACTTATCGTGTAAATAAGTGTCAAAGAAAAAAGTTGTCGGTGAAAAAATTTTACTTTAATGCGCTTAGTTGTCGTCAGAAAAAAATAAAAATGTTGAAATAAAGTGTACAAGTTTATGAGTTCAACGTGTTTAGCACAGCAATATAAAGTGGTTTCCAGTGATTTATAGCTGCGCTGTGCAAAAGTATTTCAAGTATAAGTTAACACTGTGATTTTTAGCTTTTGTGTTTCACTGGTTTCACACAATGCGACAAGACATTTGATTGTGTCTAAAAAAAATATCTTAATTTTATTTATTTTGTTGTGCATAGCGGTGAGGACACCTCACCACCATCTGTAGTATCTATAATGAATTTTGCGTGGAATTATTTGTTCGTATTAATCTGGATTGCATATCTTATTAGTTCGGGGGTCTTCTTGTTTTCAAGGGGATTCCTGCTATCCAGAGTTTCAAAAACAGACGTCAGTACATGCAGACGTTTGTCCATCAATCCGGAAGAGGTAATTAACAAGTGTGGTCATTAATAGTTGACGCAACCAATTGAGATTATAAATTTTGTGTGCATATTTGACGCAACATTTATGTTCTTCCAATGTATGCGATGGTCCACATCTCTATAGCTGGTTTTCTTTTTTCTGTATGTTTCAGGAATATCATTTAAGCGAAGAAATTGTTCAGGAAATCTTTAAAGATGTGAACGCCTCATCGAATCTATGTCTTCCACAAAAATCAAAAGTAATTATTCTAGTCATCGATGCCTTAAAGTATGAGTTTGGAGTGTTCAAACCGAACCAGTCCAATCCATTGCCATATGAGAATAAGTTAACGATTATCAACGATCTTTTACAAACCGATCCGGAGCGTAGTCGAATGATGAAATTCCGTGCCGATCCACCAACAACGACGTTACAACGTCTGAAAGGACTAACTACAGGCAGTCTGCCAACGTTTATCGACATTGGTTCGAATTTCGCATCGCCGGAGATCAACGAGGACAACATTATCGATCAAATGGTGCGCAATAATCTGCCGGTTGTATTTTTGGGCGACAGCACGTGGACAGATCTATATCCGAAACGGTTCAAGCGTGCATATTCATACCCAAGTTTCGATATTTTTGACCTGGATACAGTGGATAACCAAATAAAAAAACATCTTCCCGGCGAACTAGATAAAACCGACTGGAATGTCTTGATAGCACATTTTCTTGGTGTTGATCATTGCGGGCATAAACATGGCCCGTTGCACGATGAAATGTCACGCAAGCTGAAAGAAATGGATGAAGTCATAAGGTACATGTTTTTTTTTTTCACTTTTCGGTTGTTCGATTATTCTAATGGACCCGTTTTACAGGTCGGTTGTCGAACAAATGGATAATGAGACAACATTACTTATAATGGGGGACCATGGAATGACAATCTCTGGAGATCACGGCGGGGATTCAGACGACGAGACGAATGCACTGCTGTTTGCTTACACAAAAACAAATAAATTTCTCACCAGCGACTACGGATCTAATGGCAATGGCCTTCAGCAAGTAAGATAACGTGCATATCACAAAATGCTGTACTGCGGACTCACTGCTGTAGCAAGTTTGATTAAACAGGTGTTTGCTTGGTGTGCGTGTGCAAACATAAGCCACAGCGAGAGTGAATCTGTGCGTGCTCTAGATATGTCTGGTGTCACGTGTACATATGGATTAACTCTTAGAAATTGTTCTTTTCGGCTCCCACACAACAAATGTGATACCAGCATAGCATAGCATAGCATGTCTAGCATGCCGCACACAAATGCCGGAATCATGACCTAACCACACCAACTTTTCTCCATTTCAGATTGATCTCGTTCCGACGTTAGCCACAATCCTTGGCATTCCAATACCGTACTCGAACTTGGGTCTCATCAATTTCAACATAGTGCCTGATGTTGTCGTGCCTTTTATGTCGAAATACCAAGTGTCGCTTCTTCATGCATGGCAGAATGCGCAACAAATTTACAAGTATTTTTACAACTACGCCCTGGAAAACAAGCGCACATTTAACTTCGACGAAATGGAGTCAATGGAAAGCAAATTCCTCTTGCTGACGCACAGAGTGAAAACCATTTATACGGAGGGAGCGTTCAAAAGTTTTGTTGTCGACTTAAACGATCACCTACGGGAGATACTCAACATTTGCCGCGAGATATGGGTGAAATTTGATGCCACACAAATGTCACAGGGTCTACTGATTACATTTTTGCCGATATTTTTCGCTTTTCTGCTCATCAATAATTCCCGTGCCATGGATTTCCCGAAGATCTTCACGATGAAAGTGGTTCTCTACACCTATATGCTGAATCTGGCAAGTGGAGTGTTTGGCTATCGGTACTACAAGAATTTCTCCTTCAAAACCGAGGAACATGGCGTTATATTCTTCACCAACATTCTAAGCACACTGATACTTGTGTTTTTGACGCTGCAAAATTGGGGAGCAATCGCCACCAACTGGAGCGGTGTTAAACGTTTCGGCAACATGGCGACACGATGCATTTGCTTTATCCTGATTTCGGTGTTCTTCTCAAATAGTTTCATCGTTCAGGAGCCGAAGATCATATCGTATCTTCTCACTGCCGTAATTCTGTTGCTGATCTACGAGATCTTGCAGCAGACTTTGAAAGTAGATTTTAAGGCGAAATTCAAGGTGTCACACTTCCTTAAATCGACGTCGTTGAAGCTAATGCTGGCCGGTATATTGGCCATTATTCTACTCAGATCCGCCTTCACTCTGTTTCGCTGTCGCGAGGAGCAAGGCGACTGCGGTGACTTCTCGAACAATGGCAGTGGGTTTTCGTTCAAACGACCGGGCACTGCGAAAACTTATCTGCTCTCAGTAGTTGTAGTTGTATTATATACAACGCTCACTCGATTATATCTGCGTTCTTGTGGAAATCTGACAGGCTCATCGGTGAACGTACTGTTGGCACGCTACGGGCCAACAATTGCATCGATATGTGCTGGTGGTCATATACTCCTTTCGAACAGTGCCATAAAGAACATCCAACGGAATCACATTGATTCAATGGCGTTGGTGATATACGCGCTTCTGTTGCTGCAAATTATTGTGGTGTCTGTGTCGCCGTTAATGACGTACGTGCTACCCCCGAAGAATACAATGATTTCAGTGAACCATTACGATAGCGTGGTGCCGGAAATCTTCAAGAAGATGAAACAACAATACGACGGTGACGAAAGCGATCGCAACTACGAGATTCCTGTCGTGTACGGCCTTGCAACAGTGTATTCGTCAATACTGATATCCTTCGGAGTCTTTCTCGCGATGGTCCTTGTAGTCTTACTGGAACCGAAGTCGTCAATAGGTCTGATTATTTGCATAGCTGTTGCTGCAGTTCTCCTGGCAGTACACTCCATTTTAAGATACCGCACAGCCACAAGTTTTGGTAAGCACAAGCACAGTCAATCTGCTGCGCAAGGAACGTCCTAACAATTTGTTCTCTTCCAGAAACCTGTATCCAGCCGACATTCACTGCCATTGTGGGATGGTATCTACTGTCGAATTTCTGCTTCTTCGCGACCTCGCATCAGACGACACTTTCACAAATCGACTGGAGAGCGGCATTTGTTGGGCGCACAGCGTACATTGGAAATTCGAATTTCATCTCTGGAATTCTTGTCATTTTCAACACGTTTTGCGGCCAAATTTTCTTCATGTGCATGTATTCCCTGCTTAGCTCGGAGACATTCTCCATATTCGCTTTGTTCCCATCACTCATACGATCGAATGCAAAAGAGAAGATAAAAGAGACCGATCCGCGACTCTTAAATCAGACCAAATCCAACAGTGAACTATCGCAACAGTCCGTTGGATTCGATATAACTCGAGGCGAATTGATTCTCTTTGAAAACGAGTGTGTATACTTAGGAACCTTATTCAAATTGGCCGTACAGTTTTTCATGCTTCAAGGAGTGAAGGTAAACTTAATTGAGCGTCGAAGTGATTCAACAAGTTGATGTTTTTCCTTTCTACTTTCAGATATTTTGTGCAATGATGGCGTGTACAATACACTGCCGGCATTTGATGGTGTGGAAAATATTCGCTCCGCGATTCATCTACGAGGGGCTGTCCACGTTTGTGTCTTTCCCCGCCATCATAGTCGGCTACCTGCTGGTTGTCCGGGTGCACCGATCAGTCGATAGATTAATCAATAGGATAAATAAAATTAAATAATTTAATAGAACGCGCTAGTAAAACGGGGTGTAACGAGGATCACTTTTAAAAATTGTATTATTTTTTTGGTTGTTTTTTTTTTCCTAAGTGCTTGAACCATTAAAGTGGTTTCGTCCAAAGACTCAACCTATAAGCAATATGTTAGTATGTTCTTATTTTTATTACTAAAGCAATTTTGTTGATTGTTTGAAGAGGATTTTAGTTGTTTGTTTTTATTTTTTTGTTTGTATTGTTTGCTCTGTCGACACGCATTAAATTTAAATACATTTTTATTTCGAGTTGTAAATTTAACCTTTCAATTGCGTTTTATTTCGTAGACAAGAATTCGCAGAAACAGATGGTGTTTGTTGTTTTATCTTTTTCTTCTTTATTTGGCGCTATAGTACGCGGTAGATCTAGACAACATGAGCACCACGATAATTCTCCATTTCCCTCCAGTTGCTCACACCAAGGTGATTGATCCACTTGTGTGTGCCACACTAGACGCGGGTGTCCTCTGTTGTGTTTGCCCAAGGGATTCGAAGACTTTGGATCGGAGCTGAGTTGTCCATATCGCCATTTCAGCAGATGGATCAGTATACGCCTGACTAGGTTCATGTCGCTATACAGCCTGTACAGTTCGTGGTTGAATTTCCTTCTCCGGACGCCATCAACGCAAACAGGGCAAAAAATCACACGCAGAATTTTCTTTTAAAAAAAATGGTTCTTCATCAGCTTTCAATAGCGTCCATGTCGCTGCGCCATTGAGCAGAATAGGTATATAAAGTCTGATTGGTATTTCGAGAGATGACTCTGTTTCCCAATTGTATCTTGGGCCAAGCGATTGCCACTTCCTTCAAAAAAGGCGCTCGGAATTCGCTCGAGCTTGGTGGAGAGTAGACAAAGCAATAAAAAATCGAGACAAAAAGACTTAAAGACGTCTCTCAATAGGCGGCTGGGATAGAAGGGAAGGTGTCGCCGTGTCCTCCAACCTAGTAAATGTCACCCGAATAAGCTAGCAGTTGAAAGGACTTTTGAATGATCGTGTTTCTAGTGTGGACATGTGCATTTCGAACGATCTTCTCGAGTATGGTGCTGAGAAAGGTACATGACAGAGGCCCAAAACCTTTTTTGACATTGCCCCTTCAAGGGGCTACGAGTAATATTTGGTAAGAATGTCAAAACTAGATATGGAGCTGTATAGCTCATCGCTATGCACGATATCATATGCGGCCTTGAAATCGACGAATAAGTGGTGGGCATCGATCTGTCTTTTCCAGAATCTTCCCGGCCTAAAAGCGTACTTATTTCAGAACCAAGTGAAGTTGGAACTCCTACTAATAACTGTCGACTGTCTTCTTTTCATTTGTCTTCACTTAATGTTGAAAACATCAAGGCGAAGGTGAATTTGAACGAATTTGAGTTCGGTAGTGGTAAGGGTCGGGATTATGTGAGCCAACCGATTTTGCCGACAAATTGTTGCTGAAGTCGCTTAGACTCTTCCAGTTCTGGCGAGAGCAGGACAGTCGCAAAGGAGGTGTTGGGTGATGTCCTTCTCGTCCTCGTCTGGACTCCTTCTACAGAAGTCGTTGGAGAATATGCCTTGTCTTTTTGTGTGGAGGGCTAATAGGCAGTGGCCGGTGATTATACAAACTGCAGTGGTAGTTTTGACCTCATTGAAGTGTTATTGTGCTGTAACGATAGATACGGGTAGGTACCTATGTCACTAGAAATTCTATCTAGTGGCAGTCTAAGATTTTGCGAGTTCCTCAGGGCTGCCAGCACGTAACTTGATATCGTGTTATCAATCCTCGGTCAAGTCGAAACAACTATTTTCTGGCAGCATTTAACTTGTGAGTACATTTCAAGATTCACTTAAGAATGTGATTGCGAACTATAAATGGCTTTGTGTGCTTTCAAGTAGAAGGATACTCGATTGAATAAATAGGTGCTGCGAATGCTCGATCGTATCGTCTCAAATCAATTGTTTCAAGCTGGCACGCCAGCTTTACACTTTCGCCCGGCACCCAGCACGAATGGTAAAAGGTTAAAGAAAACACAATTCAGATTAAGTGATTGTTACCGATCTAACATATATATTTGTTTTAGATTTAACAATAGAGTTTATGATATATATCACCTACGCTGAACGCTAGTACTCATCGCACCAGCATTTTGTTTTTTCTTTCCTTAAGTATATTCAAAATAAGAGCGTTCTATGAAGAAAAAATAATATTAATCAATGTTACTTCTTCTTTGGTCTGCCAGATGAGAATATTGAAAACCCGATAAATCTATCAGTTTCACATTCTGTTTTGTTTCTCATTCAATGTTTATGAATTTCATAACATGGTATTCTGTGTTAATGCTTAAGAATTAAAAATGTTTCCTCTAAGACTTTAGTTTCAATGACTCCATTATTTTTTTTTTTATTTTTTGTTTGTATTTTCTTATTTTTATTTAGTTGATGAAAGCATAAAATAGGTAACTTAATCATAATACATGGGACTTGCAGAACAATATTTCAGGTCTAGTAACAAATTTAGTTGACAATATAATAGTAATCATTTTTTAAGTACTCGAATCATTGTGTAAAAATAAGTGCATATACATTTCAGTAGTTTCGTTTCTAAGTACAATGAGAAATGGTAAAATAAAATAACAAACTCTAGGATCGTCTTTAGATTTAAGTTTTTTTTGCAGGCAAAGTCTTCTTTTTATAGGAAATTAAAACATAAAGATAAAATGAAAATCAATTACTTTTTATCAAGGAATAACTGAAACGTTACTACATAGTTTTTTTTTTTTTGTTTATACTTTTCAAAATATGTTTACTCTCTTAAGATGTTGTGTTCTTATTTTAACGTTTTTCATTTTCTTTTTTTCTAAGCGAAACAAAAATTTGCTACAAATTATCATAATAAAGTATGTACTAAGTATAATTAAACTAACCCTTTGCATGACCGTTAACAATCAATTTTGTATTCGATACCCCATTTGTTTTAGATTTTGTGTAAGCGGTGGTGCCTTGGTCTATAAATAAAATAAATCCAATAAAAGAACAAAATTTTTAACGAAGTTGCATTTTGTTTTAATTAAAAATGTGTGTGTAATCTAGAAGTAACAAGACACTCGATTTACTTTGAAATATAAGCCAATGCGAAATTGATACTGATAAACTCATGTTTGATCGAAAAATGGGATGTTGGAAAGCAACATGATTGAAAGCCAATGTTTGATTATATTTGCGAGAGATGATTGCTCTTTCATTTGTTCAGGTTCAAACGTACGCTCATCATGTTCAGCAACTGCTTAAATATTACACAAACGGTTCTTCTAGACAACTCCAAATTCTAACCACAACCAACTAATTTCTACCAAGTTAAGGCTACTTGTCAAATCGACTTTGAGAAAGATATAGATGTACAAGAATAAAGTAAATTAATCAATAGATAAATGGAAATTAATTTTTGGTATTCGAAATTGCGGAGCATCAGTGAATCAATAGAATAGATAAGAGTTGCAATTTACCAAATAACCTCTATTTATTGCGCACACAGATTCGTGTTGATAATATTGCCATAAATAGATAAGACCGAATATATAACTGCCTCTGTATGGAATAGGAGTTGAAATCTTAAACTTGTAGTTCTACATTTATGTCAAATTTGTAATACTAAAGATTTTCTTTTAAATGTCACGAATCAAAACAACAAGGGAATTTAATGCAAGGAATCGTGTATCTGATTCTTGAAGCTATTTAAATAAATCCTATTGAAGCTCTGAAAGCTCAAGTCGTTTGAATGAATGTCATGCCATTCTGCTAAACGACACCAAGTGTCGGTACTTTAGAGTTGTATACATGTGACGTCTTGTGAAAACAAAGGTGGTCTGATATTACACCCACATTGAATTTTTCCATTCGGAGATGGCTCGGGTAGGACTCGAGTGATTGTTTAGTCGTCAATTTGTGGATCACGTTTGCTTCTTTGTGGGTTCAGTTTGGCAAGGGAAATACTTAGTTCGCATAAAAATATTGAGAGCTAACTTTTGTAGAGATTTGTCTCCACTCATTAAATGCGCAACTGGCGCTTATGAGTGAGATAATGAAGTAATCTTTTCGTTTATTTTTGCTGGCCGATTGGACAGTGGTTTTTATCGATCTCGCACAGATCTTTCAGTGCCGCTCATATGAACCACAAACTGAACGCAAATAAGAAACAACCGCTTTTCAGCAAATACATATAAAGAAAAAGTTATAATTCTTGGCGTGCAAAAATATTTGCATTGAATTATCGTAGCTTAAGTATACCAATTATAGGTTTTAAATTGTTGTTCTGCGTTTCAATGACTATTGCGATCTCCTAAGCTGAGAACACACGTAATAAACAGAGAGGCAGACGTGAAGTGAAATAAAAAAGCTTTATTAGCATTAGCCACTGACTAAACTATTACGATTAAACGCTCGCTATTCAAAAAGTTTACACAGGAATTTGTTACTCTACCTAATGTTACGTGGGATAACTCTAGCTATCATTACTAATTAACATAATATTCTTGTCTGATAGGAGATAAAAAAAGAACTTAATTTTCCTTTACTCACTCTGAAAATGAAAACTGACATCAAAGGCGTCAGATAGAATATTTTTAAATTCGAAAGAAATTACCAGACACGCGGTCTTCTTGAGGTAGTTTTTTTTTTAGAAAAAATGCGAATTACAAGAACTTTGAACGTACATACACAGAAAACAAAGATTCACAAAGAGGACATCAATTAATGCCAACGAGTTAATAGTCCCCTCAAAAGATCCAACATAATATTCGAAAACCAAATAAATAAAAGAGCTCACATCCTTCGCTCGATAATCACATTCCACCTTGATCAGATTCTCAAGCAACATTTATGATCTAAAATAAACTCAAAATCATCACAGCAAAACAAAATATTAAAACAATTGAAGTATAATACATATTTGTGGCGGTTTGACATGAATGGGGAACTGATGAGTTCTGTTCTTTGGTAAACAATTTTTCTTGTATTCACGTGTTTTTTTCTTCTTGTTTTGTTTTATATTATTATTGTAAAATAAATAAGAGATCAAATAAATTCTTGCGAAATTTACAAAGCGTACGATAGATGCAAATTGTTTTCTTTTAGGAATGAAAATTAATTGCTTGTCATAGGCATAGCTAACGTTTCTTATAGATAACGTATGGTATTAGTTGTAAGCAGGAGTTGATATCTGCTAATGGTCGTGTAGTTTTGATATACGATACCATAATGATAGTTGCTAATTGTGAAGAAAAGATTGCACACAAGCTTAGATTTTTTTCGCACAAATGTACCACAATTAGCTCAAGCTTGTATATAAAGTTGAATATGTGCGCTCAAATGCCAATGAATCTCTGGCGCAGCTATGAATAATAAATAATATTCACTACCTTGCACCGTAGACGGAAAAAGTGATAGCTTTTAAAACGTTGCTGCGGTATTCATTCATTAAATTATCAAATTACCTCCCATTGGAAGAGGAGGAATAGAAAATGCAGCGAACTTATTTCAACCCAAAATAATAATTGTTGATCCTAGAATTTGATGAAAACAAATACGTAAAAACAATTTTAAGACCTTAAAAGCTATCTCATAATTTTCTGATACATGAATATGTCCTTAATATATTTTTCTTTGTTTTTTTTTGTTTTGTTTTTGGAATTCGATATAAGTCAGAAATGAATGAAATGATTTAAGTTAGTGTTACGTGCGCCTTATAAATGTGTTATACATGCAAATCTTACAAACTAAACAATAGATTCAATTCAATATATGTACTATCCACAAGCATTTAGATGTCAATACGATTCTAGTTACTAAAAGAAGTATTCATTTCTAAGACAAAACTAAAAAGAAAAACAGATCAAACATAAAAGACCATCTAACATCAAAAGAAAACTTAAGACACAATCGATGAAAAAACCAAAATGAAACTTCTGGGATAGTTTCTTGCATATTGAATAAGCATCATCAATCATCACCGACATCATCGTCATCGACGTAAAGTTCACACTTTTCCTTACCATTTAATGAATGACAGAATTTCTTGGTGACACTCCAATCTTCTTTTAGCGATAAATTAAACATTGAGTAGTCTGGATCACCAGTTACCTCTTTGACTATATTCAAGAATTTCGGCATGCAATTCTGTAAAGCTTCACCGGTCAACGATGAGTAGGTTTCCAAGAGGACAAGTCCTTTGCATCTGCATTGAAATGAAATATTATCCATTCGACCATCGAAACGTATGTACTCAAACTCACCTTGGATGACTTGGCTCTCTGTAGATGTCCAATTGAAAGTACTGGTTGTTGATCAGAAAACAACGACGTTTCTTATAGATTGTAAAATGAGTGTAGTCGCGCTGAGCCAACAAATTCATATAATCACGATGGGTTAGTTGAGTTTTCACTTCAACAGACTGTCCATGCAAATGTGGCCGACGGATTGTGTGAATATAACTCCAGTGGTTTTTCTGGCCACGCTTGCGTAACCTTGCTTGTACTTTTGGTCCTGAGGATTGTAAATAATGATGCACGACATCAAAGTCTTGAAACGGTGGAAATGCGGAATCTGGTGGCAAGCTTCCAACTAAATATTTTTCAAAAACATTATTATTGTCATTCAATGATATAACAAATCAGTTTCCGTTTACCCAATAATTTAAGTTTTCTCGACGAAGTCTTGAGACGATCACCGATATCGATGCCAAGCTTTTGACAAACCGCTTCAATGGCACGATTCATTTTTGATTCGAAATCTGTTGAGTTGTCAATGACGTCAAAATATGGATGTCCAACCCATGCAGCTGCTGATTTGTAGTCCAGCTCCCTAGCCAGTTCAACACCTTCGGACCGACATGCGTGATCCTACAATCGAAAAGGATGCAAATGTGAATGACCTCTTACTAAGCACCATTGCAATCACTTACCTCAGTTGTATAAAACTCTTCGGCTCCATTGGCAGCTGATACCAAATGAAGGATTTGATTATACCGATTGTCCCTAAGTTCAATTGGATTCCAGTTATTAGCAGCCATCATTTTCTCCCACTTCTCCTTAGAGATATCTACAAAAATATTAAACAGCGGCATTTATTCAACGCATTCGATTCAGATCTAGTTGAGTACAACGTACATGCGCTTGCGTCCATGACGCCTCGATCGCAAATTATCAAACAGTTCCGCTGGCATGAGTTACCCACTTCAAAGTAGGTGTTTTCAATTTGGATCATGGTGCGAATAAGATTCTCCTGGAATTTGAAGGCTATAAGAAAAGAGGAGAAAAGATTGTAGATGTAACATTATGGTACTAAACCACAGAGAATGACCTGGGCAAACTCGCAATTTGTTAGGACCATTCAGGGGAACAATTAACAGAGTGTATGCACATTACTTCGCACGAAAAAATGAATAAAGGCGTCTCTATATATAGTGCCTTGCACACAGATCTGTATTTGATTATATTATCATGAAACTCTCTTTATTGGTCTGTTAAACAAAGTGATAGACATCATAAAACCATTATACTCAAATAATACAGCATGTCTGGGATGGAATGTCTGCCTCCGATGAATTTCAAACTGAAGTGGAAATTGAACAAGGGTGTATCTTGCGTGCTTTGCTTTGTGTCTTGTTCCAAACGACATAGCACACTCCGTTGGAGGTGGTATCACGTTTGGAGGAGCTAAGATATTTGACGGTATGCAGCTGATGAATATAATATGGGTGGCGCTACAGTCCGTAGTGGGCCAGGGCCTAGCTTCTCAGCAAACAATCGTGTTGTGCGTGCTATTGTTCTCTCACGAGTGGAAGGGACCTACAGTTTTATGCCGACTCCGAACGGCCAAGTTTGAGAAGCTTTTTCTAGACAGGAAATACTCTTTGAGCATTGTCAGTGACTCGAAAGAGGTGGGGTCGTCAAAATTATTTCTGTAGCTCAGAGCTGGAATCGAACCTACGACATCGAGGTTGGGGTCGACGCACGTACCCACAACGCCTTCGGCCACGGAATAGGCAATGTAATTCAGTCAGCGTTGGAACTTGGAAGTCAAAGTTGGTTATCAAAATCAAACGTTATGATATTCAAAGGCGGTGGTGGCAGGCATGTGAGGAACAACATGCGAACATTCGATCTCGATGTGCTATCCGCATGAACAAAAAAACATATTCAAGATAAGTTGACGGAAGCTACGAGAGCGATCTCGGCTGTAAGGAAGTACTGCTTCAAAAATAAATAATAAACTTTTCCAAGCTGCAGTATCGTCGTCCCTCTGTGGCGCACAGTTGATACAATTATTTCGAGACAGTTCAAAAACTGCTTTGATACTTGATCAAATGAATCTTTTGCATCACGCGGACCACTCCGAATTATATGCTGTATCTTGAAAAAGGCCTTTCACCATTAATTATGGAAACACTGAATACGTACTTCATTATACAGATCTTTGAAATAAAAGATTACCGTAATATTTTGTGAACAATGCAATGCAATACTCGGGAGATGCAACAAATGAATGGAGAAGGTACCTGCCAATTTCAGCTTGGATCTAAATGTACAACAAAAATAACAACATTCGCTCCTGGAGAGAAAAATCAACATGCTTCTGGAAAAAATTGGGGTTGTTCTCTATGAAAGACAGTCGCCTGTAGCAAGTGAGTCATCTTATAGGTGTTATTATAGGCGAATATCGTTATTGGTGATAAAATCTTAATTCGGATCAGATACATAAAGTCAATGTTTTTTTTTTTCAAAACACAAGTTTTATTGCTATCCTTTGAATTTCGCATCGCACACTTTCTTTAGTCTGTTCTTTATGCAATCTTAAAGAACGTGAAAACGTCAAACTTTTCATTGCAATCCCCCAATTTTGAAAGAGTTTGGAATGAGTTGTGGCGGCCGTGAGTGTGCGCGTTGACCCCATTGAAGCTCGACGTCTAGGTTCGATATCTGCTCTTTATGAAATGTTCACGGGCCACCTCTTTGGAGTTACTACTTAATGTTCATAGAGTACTTCTGGCTACAAAAAGCTTCTCAAACTTGGTCGTTCGGAGTCGGCATAAAGCTGTAGATCCCTTCTACTCGTGAAACAACAATTGCACGCCTTGCTGAGGAGCTGGGCCCTGGCCTCTTACGGTCTGTAGCGCCACTCTTATTATTATATTATTATGATTAGGATGAGTTTTTCGGTAAGCAGTATCTTGATGAAGTTGTATTGCTTGACGTTCTTAATGGAAAAGTTAGATGGGATACTCTTTATTCGTATGTCACGGTTGCAATAAGATAATAAATGATAAGTAAATACAATCTTTAAGAAATAGTATAATTGATTTGTGTAGATATACCATATATGTACTAACTGGATGTAGGTACCCGCTTTGCTAGATCCTTTCATCAGGAAGCACTTCCTATCCCTATCTATATACAGTCAAAGCGCCATAATTTGAACTCGAAGTAATTGAAATACTTGGAAATTTGAATATATATGGAGGAAAAATATTTTAATTTTAAAGCTGACGCAACCTTACTTTCATTTACGGTTGAATGTTGCTTAAGTAAATTTATTTTCCTGCATTTTTTTTGCAATAAGGTACGCAAAACAATACTCTATTTGTTTCTATTTGACTTATGCAATTTTTCAATATGTTTACTGAGGTTTATCTCCTTTGGCCAAAGAATTTGAGCGCATGAGTTTTGAACAATTTTCTAATTTTCGAGCTTTTACTGTTCAATATTTTTCTCTCAAATTGAATAAATATGCGTACTTAATAATGTATGTATTTTTCAGAATCCATATGTGAATATGATACAATTTTTAGTTAAGCATATGCCCCTTTAATTGTCCGTGCAAACAAAAAACACTCTCTAAGTCTAGAAGTCTACAGCAATGTTGAATGAATGAAGTAAAAACCTCTAATACTAACCATTTTTTATTCACTGTAGCTGCGTTCAATTTTCATTTCAGTCAAATAAAACTGTATTCCTCGGTATAGAGAAGTGATTTATTGCAAGAAACAACTCGTCTAGAACATTACGTAACGAAATTACTTGACTAAATCGTACGAATCACTTGAGTAATACGTTACGTGTCCGATTTGATAATTACCTAACAACTGAACTAACGTTCAGATGTTCTTTCAGTTCCAGAGCAAGTATACATTTCAAGAGGATTTTACTCAAGTGACGATGTTACAGTAAACATATCAGATTCGCCACTCAAACTACCAGTTACTGATTGCAATACAAAACGTAAATACAAAAGTTGATTTCCACTCAAACCTGCAGTCTTTTTCAGCCGACGACAACACTTCGACACGAGAAATTACATTCAATTTGATTCGAAAATTACTGCTAATTATTGCAATTAAATCTGACAAATTAGCAATCGTTTTTGAAGTTCATTCGAATTGAATGACAACTGCAAACAATCGATTAAATGAAACCTGATCGTACCCCATCTTATGACTTTTCCGCTAAAAGATATAATAAGTGATACATATACGGAAAAGGATGATGATGTTGTCCCCGGCGAACTGAAGGAACAAAAATTTTAAACATTTCCAGACAAATTTATAGTCGAACAAATGGGGTTTAAAAAAAGCAGAAAGAAAAAACAAATAAAATTCGTTGTAGCAACAAGTGCGAGAATGGCGTCAATGAATGTACATACATTATACATACATCCACCATCCACCGCGGTGAGCTCTATGAGAAAAACATTTTGCGATGTTATTTTTAGATTTTCGGCATAAACGTGTTCAAGATCCGAATTTCACCATCCAAATTCAGGCATTGAATAAATACAAAATAAGTCAAGTCACGTATGTAGAAAAGTCACATGTTTCTGTTGTCGTGTGGGATAAACTTACGGACTAGTCATCTATTCATTTGAACTGAATTTGATGGTTGGTAAGACATTCGTGTGAATAATCAAATGCTTTTGAACCTATTAGTGTCAATCATTTCGTAGAAGAAGGTTCAGTCAAATAAAACAAACGGTCAAATCATACACCCTGAACGACTCCCTGACTGCATATGTAAGGTGTATCACACCAACGCCAAGCGAATCGGAATTAGATTTTCCCAAACACACCCACTTTTGGGAGGTGTCTGTGTCTAGTTAGTTCTCATTTCCTGCAACGAAATTTTTTGTTCGTTTATTTTCAATTGTCAATGAAATGTTGACCAAATATAAATCTTGGCACAAACAAATGTTTTTTTTTTTCCCCCGAATCCGTTAGTTCTGCCAGAAAATGTTGAAATGAAATATCTTGATCACAATTTTACGCTAAGTGACTAGAGTGTACATTCAAACGTCGCAAATGTCAATAAGTATTTCCCAAAAACAATGGTTTATATACATCCACAGGATGTTTTGAGACCAAACACATAATATTTCATGAAATTCAGCACGTATTCCAAAAATGCCAGTTCAATTTGTTCGTGTTTTAACGTCACGCTGTTATACGCCCACTAATTATATTCAAAATATTTATACAATTCAAAAGACTGGGGGAAAAGAAGGAACAAACTATTTAGATAATACCGGCGCGGAGCTAGATAATACCGCAGGGACGGGCGCACGCAGGAGAGGCTATAATTTCGATCAGATTTTAAAATAACAATGAATGACCTCTAAACATGTTTCTCCGATCGTGAGGATAGAGAAATAAGGTACGAGTAAAATAGAAAAGGCAAGAATAGACTGTTTCCATAGATTGAATTTGAGAGCAAAAACCACAAATCCTTGAACTTCGAAGAACGCTATTCAATGAGTGTCATGTGTAAGTTACGTGACCTTGAACTATGCTGCTATAGCAACCACTTGTTCTCTCGCAAGTGGGCGGGACGGACTTCAGTATTTTTATGACCGTTGCAAAAGCTGTAGTTACACTTCTTCTCTTTTGCAAGCGGTATTCCGGAACTTGAAAGATTCCCGAAATTGCGTTGCTTTTGTCGTAAAGATGAGGAGAACAAACTTTCAATATGAATTACGCTGATTCACATACTTGATCTTTGCATTTAAATTGAAGCTCAATCCCAGGCTGCCTTGCTTTCCGCTTGACACGGATATAAAAATGATACTTCCACGTGATCAGCAATCATGTGTAGGAGTAATTACCACTCACTCAATCACCCCTTCCGACCACTGGAATTATATCTTTCTTGTTGTGTTGTTATTCGGAATGACGTAAAGCGAGCAATGCATTGTTGTACCCTTATCTTTCGGTGGTTTTAGTTAAAAACAGACAAAATAAAACCTACAATGTGTGCATGTGAAGTATTTTCCCACATCTCTTCAATCTGGATTCTCACAAAAATCACACTGCTATTTATTCATGCAAAACAAACAAGCTGATGGACTGTAAACCAAATCCGCGACGCCCGCTAGTTATCAGACTAGTGGACATGACTAATCCATGATAAGTGAAGTGAAGACAGCAAATGCTTTTCTTATCACAGATCGTTCTCTTAGGTAAGTGAATTTGTAGAATTTTCGCACCAGACATTGGCAATTATTATTTATCTATCTTAAAGGCGTGAAATTCATGCAAGCTACGAAGAAGCACTCATATGACACTGTTCCGCACGTGCTTGTGCGAAATATACGATAGACATGGATCTTCCGTTAAGAAACGCAAAAAAGAACTTGAGTTATTTTTAACGATATACGAACAAATTAACACTCATACATAGCACCGTCAGATCATGTGGACTCACAATTTTCGTTCCATGAAATGTATTTGGCCATATAATAATGCGAACGTCAACAGCGAGCACACGTAAAGAGGCGTGAAACTTTTGTTTTACGTATGCAAACCGATGGCGTGAATTGTGTGATGCTTAAATGAGTAAGTAGCGGAAGCAGTAAACATTCTGAGTGAACGTGTTCCATATTTAAATAAATCCCCGAACGCGATTGATGATTTTGGGATCCATAGTAATTATTAAGTTGCCCCAAAAAACCGGTCGTCTAGGTCAGTATTAAAAATTTAATTACAGATGACGAACTATTTGGTAACGTTAAAGAAACATAAGCGGAGTATAGAAAAGACAATGAGGCGTACTAGTGCATCTCATTCTTTCAATGAAGCCAATGACATTTATATTACTCAAAAATGACTCATTAAGCGATTCAAACAGCATGTGTGACTAACAATCCCAGAATTCCCCGATTGGTGAGTAGATCGCTCATTAGGTGCAGATGACCTAAGATGCTTATAAGCAGACATTGAAAGGGTAAAATTGTAAGGCAAACCTTGATTCATTTTTTACGTGCTATTATAACGACAAAAAAACGCGCTCATGGCGAGAGATAAATGCGACAAAAATAGAGACCTCATTTGATATCGAACTATCATCAAGCAAGCGAACATCAATTGTTTGTGTCTGCACATGGTACAATTAAACTACACACCTGATCAACTAAAAAAACACTTCAAGTTTACCATCAAAGTTTCTTCTTTTGCGTTATCTAAACGGGTGATATTGGTTAAAAAACGAATCTGTTAAGAAATGACTATATACGCGTGCTAAAGGGATTACTAATACCGGCCCGGGGTCAAGACACAGCACAGCCCACAGTCAAAAGTGTAGAGAGAGAGACAGAAAGGGCAGTGAGCTGAAAAGAGCATTTCCTATTCGTGAAAAACGAGTCTCTAAAATTAATTGTGCGTCTAAATGAAGGCTTGAATCTGATGAATCTCTAATTTCACGTAAGAGACCTTATTGCAGGTGAATACATAAAAAGGGTGAATGCAGTTGGCTAGTTCAATTGAGCATCGTTTGTTAAAATAGCGATAAAACACGCTCAAGGAAGACGTACGGTACGTTCGACCCCACGATATTGTTGTCTTCTGTAAGTTCAATCACTCTCTTTTGGATTCCATCAAAGAGGTGCAGTATAGTTTCGGAAACACCAGACGAAATATGGGTAAAATCAGAGACATTTGGCATTTTTGGCGATATGTGAGTGTTGTGTTGACACATGCCAAAGATGAAAACTTTTCCGGTTTCATTTATGCAAGCGCCATTCATGGCTGATTGTAAGGAATCCGCTTGAGTAACAGCAGACAGCATTGAGTTTTTTTAAGCATTTAATTCTACTCTGTAGCTCTTGACCCAGTTAATTATACTGTCCAGAACGGAACGCTGCCGTTCCACGTTCTGAGTATCCTCAGACCTAAACCCAATTAAAAGCTTGTGAGTGCTATGCAAACAAGCAGAAGTAACTAGGTATGGTATACCTGTAGGGACATGTCTAGCCTTGGTGTCAAAAAGGACGGCCAATGTTGTACTAGCTAGGCAAAGCAGATTTTAGCAAATTTTATTTTTGTTTTAATGTTGAGCATACTTTATTTTATAGACAAAATTGCATAAGCAAAATGGCAAGTACTGCATCATGAAACTCCAGTTAGTGCAAATCACAATTATACCTATTCACAGCAAGGTTATCCACCACAAAAATGCGTATCTTCATTTGCATTCAATCTCAGAAACCGTACAGTATTGTTAATAAACAACCGAACCATAACCAGAACCACATTTCAGCTAAATTTTCGTCTCAGTAAAAAAAAAACAACGAAATGCGATGACAGTAATGCAATGGGAAGCACATGAAATAACATATTCTGCTGTCATAATTGCAGCGACACTCATGACGAAACTCACTGAAAAGGTTGTGTGTCTTGCTTTGACAAAAAAAATAACAGAAACACAAATGAAATATAAGGAAAAGAAAGAACCACACTCACCTTCGCTGCCAGGCTTTTCCGCAGCAGAGGCCAAACATCTCGGGCAGGATGCAGTTAAATCGATTTGGCTATGTTCAGGTGAACCGAATGGAAATTGCTGATATTTGAAAGTGGTTGGAGTTTCGGATTCTGAATGATATTCACAAATTAAATTTAAAGCAAAACAAAAAAAATCAAAATAAATTAAAAGTTTAACAGCCAATAATACGAGACAGCGTTTTTTTGTTTTGGACCTGGTTAGGATTTAACTTTTTTAAACTATTCTATTTTGGACACATCATGAACAGATTATGATGCAATCATTTTTGAAACAAATAAAGGGGCGTGGGTAGTTTATTGTTACGTTAGGCCCGATGTTGCCAATAGGCTTCTAATCCCGTATTTGTTTTTATTTATATATCTTTTCTATACAAGTTTTTTTTTCAGAACAGCTCAATATGTTGCACAACATTCGCTTGTTGACGAATTAGTATAAGTATTGATAGTGATCACTTTGTAGTCGATCTGAGTTCACACGTTAATATTGACTGTGCAAATACTGAGTGTACAATCAATTTAAAATAACAGCATGCTATTGGAGTTATACGAAAGGAGTGCAGATTGCGATACGACCTGGAAGAGCTTTGATGAGATAGGTACAAAAGATGATTGTATAATTATCCCAGAGGACTACGTTCACGAAGTGTTAACTCTCAGTATAGCTTTACACAGCAGATTTTTACTGCGCGACTAAGTATCATTTACCGACTATTCGTCGTACAGATTACTTTAAATCAACAATATTAATGAACAAACAATCTAAAAACTAGCTTTTTAAACTCTATTCGTGACAAACCAAAATCCATTTTATTTGCAAAGATCATTGAATGTCTTCATGCACCTCGTAACGGGTTCTCACCCGAAGAGATCTTTGGGGAGCGTATATGGTATATGCATGAGAAAATGTGGTTATGGTCAATACGATTAATAACAATGTCGCGCATAAACATGGCTGACATGATGGTGCCCAAAGGAGCAGAAGTCTGTAAACATTCCTCGTCTAGTTTTTGTTGAATGCTATAACAAACATATGAGAGGGGTTGATCTTGCCGATATTCTTTTGGAGTTATACAAGATCGATCACCCACCCAAAAAAGTGATAGATAATCAGTAGAATATAGGATAACTGAGAAGCGTAAGCGGAGAAAACGAGTGTATGCCACTTCTAAACGAGTTAACGGCCATTCATATGAGGTCGTTACGAATAGCGAACTTCTCATACTCCGACAATTCATTCATTTGGTTTTCTCATTGGCAGAGAACGGTTGAAAACTAATACTATTTTGCGGCAGACATTTAAACTTCACCATTTGATATTATATAATAGAGTATTCATTCATACCGCTGACAGTGCGATGTGAAGTATACAGTCTTGTGATTGATTTCCTCATGATTACGTCAAAACAAGAGACCAAACAATGACTTTTTCGTTTAAACCAGACATTGACAAATACGACATTATCAGAATAGTCAATCTTCATCAAGTCTTTCGCGGCATTTTTGTTTTTGAAACCAAAATAAATACAAATATATAATAAGCATTTGCTTTTTGTTTTTTTATAAATCGTTTCTCATGCCTCTAGTAGGGCCAATTAAATTAATGTTTCGTTTACGTGTGTCTATCTATAGACATTGCTTGAAAACTGAAAACCTATATTTCTCGAGTACTAAGCCATTTCTTTCATTTCCCTGTCGCACGATAGGAGTCTCTCAATAAAATGTATCAAACCAAAATGTCAAACAGCTCGTCACTTATTTTTGAATTTAATTGGGCCACGAAGCATATACCCCTCTGACACGCAATAATATTCACTTCGCCATCATTCTATTTCATATTACTTCTCCAGGAAGCAGCAGAGATTACAATTCAAACTTTAACTACATTTTATCATTGAATACGCCATGTGCATGTGCAGCCCCCAGTTGTCATATAGTACACAAGTATCCAACCGGCAGCATCGATTTGCAATCTCTGTTTGTCAGGGTCAAATTGAATGAAAACAAAAGAAAATTCGAATGGGAAAATGAAAAAAAAAGATACAAACAAAATGACTAAGAGGGAAAGTACGCAATACCCATTGCCATCGACATAATAGAACTGCACAAAACGCAATGCTAAACTATTTTTAAGTATCGCACAGTTACGAGTAATAGGATTAAAATTTCAAGAAACTACCTTCGCAGTGACATCGAGAACGGTCTGATATAACGCAAGGATGGCAGGTAAACGAAGTGGCAGCGCGCAAAGCCCTACACAGCACTCTACGGACAACTAATTCAATTTGTTGTTTACTAAAAGATGATGAAATAACAGAATCGATTTATCCTTGAACTTGATAGTGAATCGCAGGTATGAGGAGGAAAGAGGAGAGAGAAGATAGATCATGAGCTTAAAATGTTGCAAAGAGAAGGCTGAAATCAATTCGTTACGTTTTTTTTCCAAAGCTACATGTCTGAATGCGAAAAAAATGCAGTCAGAACGTAAATTGCAGGCCATGGATGTGCTTCCACATTTCCTTCAGTATTGAAAACAAATCATTACATTTACGAGTTGCCCAGTCGAGAGAATGTTGAAAACATATATAAATAATACCAACACACTTGTGTGGAAATAATTACCTTCTTTCTCTGTAAGATCCGAGAATTTGACGCCACCACTGAAATATACAGAAATTGCAAGAAAAAGAAAAGATTTTCAGATATATTACAACGATCTAGTCAACCATTTTGATTGTTTTCTTATATGTGTTCCAAAAAAAAGTTATCATTATTGTTATTATTATTTTTCTTTTAAATTAATTTAACAATTTAAGTTTAAGCATTTGAAAATAGTTTTTAATGATATTGAGACAAAATATTTAATGTATATGCCAACATTTGAAAAC
The DNA here is from genome assembly GCA_916610145.1 of Eristalis arbustorum. Classification (NCBI taxonomy): domain Eukaryota; kingdom Metazoa; phylum Arthropoda; class Insecta; order Diptera; family Syrphidae; genus Eristalis; species Eristalis arbustorum. The sequence continues at coordinate 35,501,452 of OU744319.1, read as the reverse complement.
ATGGGGCATTTACCTGAGAAGCACAGTAGCCGTTTCAGGCACACGGAATACCTGAAAATATTGATATAAACGAAAATATGCTCATTCGAAGGCCTTACAAAGGCAAGTATTTTTTTGTTATAATTTTGAAAACAAATAAACGATTAATTTAATAAGATTTCACTCGCCGAGAACTAGAATCATAAATGTGGATTGTAGTCCCAATGGAAAGAAATTTGTCATACATGATTTATGATACGAAATTTTTAACTTAAATGAGTAGGCTATACAGGTTAAAATGCTATCAGTAGATTTTATCATTTCACAAATTTCTTTTCGCTGAGAATAAAAGCTAGACATTAAGTGTTTCCTATGACGTATCAGTCATGGGCGTCTGAAATGTGTGCAATAAGCCTGTCTGAGAATAGCGATTTTGTTTTGAGTTGCTTTGTCAACAATCAAACGTTTTCAAGATTTGCTATGTAAACAAATAGATACACACAAACATTCAATTCCAAGCACATGATTCTTTTTTAGAACAATGAATTGTATTTATTGGCGACAGTAGAGTCAGTGCTGCTTATTTTATTAGAGTCCAACCGAAGCTTTTTTGTTTTGTTTTTTTTCTATTTTCACACCAAAATGAATGCAGACTGCATGCCGGCTAACCCATTGTTATCTCTTGCATGGAGATAATAGAGGAGCTCTCATAGTTTTACGGTGACGAAAAAATGGAAGTCCGGAAGCAGATCCGACGACTTTACAGAGTAACCGCTGATGTTAGTAACACAAAGTGAACGAACACATTTTGGAGAGAGTAATTTGAAGAAAAACAATTCATACATGCGCGGGAAATGATCGCAAGATTGTCAATCTACAAATGAGATTTGAGAAAGGAGATCTGCACGTGAGATCTTAAAGAACAAACACTTGCCGTTGTTGTTTTCATTTGTAAAAACTAAATTTGTGAAATGATAAGGACTATTAATAAATTAAGGGCTGTTCATTTATATAATTGCAAAATGGAATTAACTTACCGCAAATATATCTAACCAAACAAAACTAAAAGATCTGTCTTTAGCAATATATACCGCGACAGTAGTTTGCTTATTTACTTGCATATCTTGCAAAAATAATCACCCGATAATACTAAAGATCGTAAATCAGAATACCGTTTGTTATCTATTAATTATCGGCATTCGGTCATATTTAAAAGAAAACGTTTCACAAAATGTTTGAATGAATGAATATTTTTTTTTCTGATTCAGAAAATAAGCAACGTACACAACCAATGTTTGTGCAAATCAACGTAGTCAAAAACAATTGATGGTTATGGAAGTCAACCTAAATTGCAATTTGAGTCTGACTTCATGGTGATACAGCAGACATGTACAAATGGCGAATGCTTCTGCTTAATGTATACCGATCGTTTCTTCCCCCCAGCATCATTCAATTGTCGCTAGTATACCGAGTAAACGAGACAATTGATTGTCTTTGATGAGCAAATTTTTTAAAGACGCGCTTTTATGTTCAATTTCTTTTGCTTGTATTGCGTAGTAAATGTAAACAAACAAAGGCATGCGTATTAAATTATATCAGCTGTTAATGAATCAACAAAAATGTCAAGTGAATCATCACATTCTTGAGCATGACGTCCTCTTAAAAGGAAAGAAAGACAAATTTCATCACTTTCTTGAGTGTACAAATAAATTTACAGACCTTTGAAATGAAATCAACCCTTAATTTATTAGTTAATACTATACAGTTAATAATTCTAATGAATAACAATCAGAGAAGCATGATGAATGATAAGAAGTACTAACCTTCCATCCAAGATTTTCGAAAAACGTGCAAAGCCGCGACTGTCCAGTCGTCTTTCCGCCACATGGCCCTGCAAGTAAATAAAAAAAATGTACATACATATATAAATATCCAATATCCACCCAAAAATCCAATTACTTCGGTAAACCTAATTTGATTAGTGTTTTTTTTTTTTTTTTTTTTCAAAAAACTATGAAAGCCTGCCGAGTATGAAACGATCCCCCGCGCACAGCCAAGGGCAAAGCATTACAATCGACAACAGCAATTTTGAAATAGTGAACGAATTTGTCTCCCCCTCTCAGAATGACATCCTAAGAGAGATCCGACGTAGAATCAATGAGAGTTGTTTGTAAAAATACCCGGACTCGCAACTCCTGATTGCGGATGTAGTCCTCTTCGAATCTGAGCCTCCTGTTTCGAGAAGGAGAGAAAGATCCAACCTCCGATATAGAGGCCAACTCATGGCGGATGTAAGACAGCGTTCCCAGAACCGGCACAGATGGAATGTAGCATTTGCTTAGGCTCGGAAACCTTCATGGACCGCCGGCCTGATACTAGATAAGTAGGATAACCTACAATCTTTTTTTAAAGCCCATTAAAACAAACGCTTACGCTCTTCCGAAAATGAGACGTCAATTCATTATTAGGCATCGATGCAGACAAATCGCTAGTCATAATATCATCATAACATAATCAACGCCGCCTTGGAATTTACGTAGCCTAACTATCGGAAAGATCAAAGTAAAAACATTATGCTTTAAGGCTCAATCAGTGAGCATTTCTCTTTCTTGAAAATTAATCTATCATACAACTGAGCGTACATAAATTAAAGTCAATGTGAAGACAGCGAGTTTCCCATAAAAATTTCTCATTAATTTTCCAAAATGCCTTAGATTCGATTATAAGTCTACAGAGTATAGCGCCCTACTTGTATGTCATCACAATCAGCTTCATTTGTTGATAAGCACAAATGAATCTAATCTGAGATAGCGAAGGTGTGTCTACCAAACAAAACGGACAGTTAATCAATTTTATAAATAATCAACAATTGTGCAAACCACCAAAAATTCATTAACCTAATATATGCATACACACATAAATTAGGTATTGCTGTAATGGTAGCCGTGCTAAAACTTAGGCAATAATTTCCCTTAAGTAGTAAGGAACTTGAATCGGCGACAACAGAAAGGCTGACGACAACATTTCTTCGAACTTGTCTTTTGTGTTAACACATCTGAAATCAATGCGCAGGGGATCCCTTGCTTACTCGATATAAATTAAAAAAAAGTCCCCTTCACTACATTTGTTTGCCCCTCTCCACACGTACGTGTGCATGTTTCGCCAGAGTTCAAAAGACAACAAAAGGAAAAAAAGAAAACAAAAAGACGAAGAGAAACGTGAACATGATTATGGAAATTCGCTATCATCAATTTTTGCCTCAACAAGAATTTGCCAACGAAGACAACTGAAATAGAATACATCACACTATCGATGTGATTGTAAAGTGAGCACCTCGTGCCAAGTTGAATGACGTATCTTGTAGTTTACGCGGTTCGATAGCTGCCTACTCAGAGAAAAACAAGACTTCAGTCATCATTCAATTGACTCTTTCGAGCCCAGAAAGTGCCTTGATTGCTGGTATACACTCTTCCTCTTACCGCATCTAACAATCCATTGAACACGGATATCGGAGATTGATTTTTTTCCACCTACTCTTATTTCATTTTGTTATATATTCCGATGTGCTAGACGGTATAGACTTCCATTTTATGTATACGCTGTGTCGGGAGGAACAATCAATCTAACATGTTGTATGTATAGATACAGCAACAAATATAAATAAATGTTGAAGGTGCGGTACGCACACTTTAAAGAGCATTAACACTTAGAATTTTAGTTATAACTTGAAGACTTGACACTTAGACACTAAATCGACGAATAGGCGGAGAGTTTCGAGAGCAGTGTCAGTAACCGCCGGCACACGCCACGTGGTAGAGTATGTTGATCACAGGAAGGATTGTTATTTATATTCATCGGTAGTGAAAATGCCATACAAAGGGATCAGCGTGACAGTCGTTTTGTCTTTACTTTATGAATGTACAATGAAAGCAATAGTCTGAGAAAATGTATTGCACCTACTACAAATATAGAACAACTATTTTTAGACTGCTACCATGTCCTTTACTTATTCGCCCCCCAAAATCTGTTTTTATTAAATACCGACTTCATAGCACATGTCACATTTATTGTGCGTCGCAATTGCGATTTATCAAGAGCTTACGCATTTGTTTACTGATAAGTTCGTCCAAATTAAATTAGAGAAACTTGATTTTGCCGGTATACACATGTGGTATATATCAAAATATTCCTACTGTCACATGCCGCCGTGACGTTCGCTAGCGATTTTTTCAGTCTTAACGTGTTACCTACATATCTCATACGTAGAGTAAATATATTTTTCCATAACCCCTCTTTATGGAATCAGACTCAGAATTCGCATGTAAAGCAAATGCAAAGCACTTGTTGATTATTAAAAAATATTAGCTTCCGCTAGACGCCACTTTCGTTGGAAAACTTGTCTCTCACTGAAATGGTGGACAGTTCACATCATTATTGCAGGTTCACCCATGCAGGTGTATGCCCAACGTATTTATGTGGGTGCGTCTGTTAAGAAAATTGGATGCATTGAATTTACATTAATTTATTGACTTTAAAAAAGAATGGATGCACAAGTGTCATGTGTAAATATGCATCTAAATGCCTAAAGTGTGTGTTTTCTACTTTGCTTTGGCATTTTGGAATCATAATAGACAAGTGAGGTACGATAAGAAATGATTGCACGAAGGTACATACACGAAATATTTTACCGGTGATTTTCTGTCGTCGACGAGAAACACAACATCTCCATTACAGAACACACACATGTAGTGATGCAAATACAAATGAAACGACAAACTACTTCGTTAATTTGTAATCGTGAGAATATAATGTCTTTTGTTTATATAGTTACTATCTACTACTAACATAATAAAATTGCTTTTGTAAAAAAAATATGCAAAAAATAGTCGCAAGGCTGAATCTTTCATATCACATTTCTTGATCCAATTAAAAAAAAACCCAAATTAAAAAATGCCAACTGTCGTTTTCCTATTGAAATAAAAAAAAGCACAACCTAATCACGCTGTTTTTTTCGGCATGCGAAAACTAACCTCGGAATCATTAGTGCACACAGTTGCGAAGTAACAAAAATAAACTCCCCGAAATCACATGGCAGCAAGAAAGTCTTTCTCGCCGACCACATGGTTTTCCTATTTCGCTTATCAATAGATATTATTTCAGTTTTTCAATACTTACCGCCAGTTAAAACAATTTTGTAGACCCGTTTCTTGCCCGCTGATTCCATGGCTATTTATTTATATTGCCAAGTAAAAGGAATAAAAGGAAGTATATTCCGTTTCCTTATTTAGCTCAACGAGGCTTCTAGCTTTAAAAATTCATTTACAAAATGAATGAAACACACACAGAAGTATTAGGAAAAAATTAAAGATTTCATGAAACAAAAAATAACTAAGACGAGAGAAAACAAATCACTTATCACAGGCGACGAAAGAAATACGTAGTTATTGGAAATTAACTCTCGTATAATTTGTTTGCAAAAAAAATTTTTTTTAAAACTATTGAAGAAGGACGTTGGTGGCTGTTGCAGTGTGTTTCTTGTAAATCACGTCCCCTACTGCTGTATTATATATCAAATTTTACTAAACAGACACATTGTAAAAATGTTTTGAAACTGTTCAATTGTTTTATATAAACACTGGCAGACATCGATTGTGGTTTATTTTGTTGGAGGAACAACTAGTGAATGCCAAATCGAATTGGATACATCGGCTGAGAAAGAAAGCTTTGTATCACTTGTGTGTACTTTTTTCCTTATTTTTTTCCTCAAGGGTAAAATTTTCATTAGAGGATAGCTGACTTCTACGTCTCTTTCCCCTCAAATTATTTTCCCCAGGTTTTCACCGACACGAGGGACGAGAATACGTGTGAGCTCATCGAACAGCTGATAGCCTTCCCCTACAAGCAAACAGAAATTGCACAATGAATGGATGTGTGGGTAGTGTTCAGAAATAGCAATCGTAAGCAAGTTTATGGTGTAATACATCGACATTAAAGGCCTGTTCATATAAGCGTGAGATGCGAACGTGAACTTTCGGAAAAAACGATATTTGCTATTATATGTAATACAACGGAAATCACAGATAAATCTCCAACCTCTGTAATTTATTTCTTTGATTATGTTATTAACATAACAATAGTATTTACAAAACAAGTTGTCGTTATCTAATTGCAAGTAAACATTTAAAAGTTGTCTGTCACTTTCCATTATAGATTAATTGATAGTACAAGTAAGCCTATATTGTTGGACTGATATAATAAATCTAATCGTAAGAATTTCTGATAAAATTGTATATTCATGAATGATACAACTTTTAAAAATATCAATATCATTTGGTTAATTTATTATATTCACGAACACAGTCTCCAAAACGATTCACGAATTTGATAGATATTCATGAATTGTTTTGGGTATGTTGGCAATTCACGAATTTTGACTTTATTGAGGGCATATATGCACGAATCAGACGCCATTTTCGTGGGGTACTTGATTTCCTCAAACAAGTATGCGTAAAAATGAGACAGTGTGCGATGACTCGTAAATAACTGTTATTCATTCATGAATATCCGTCAAAAAGTAGGGGAAAATCCATCAAATTCGTCGATGTAATAGGGGGCAAGCAGCTGTGAAGTCGGCTATCTCTCTAGTACTTTATTAGCGATGTGGTGGGTTTTACTACGTGCGAATTTTTTTTACCTGTTTTCGCACATTTTTACAATTCTTATTTTCTTAAAATTTGATTTTTGATTGATTTTGTTGGCATGTTCTAAAATTGTGGGTTAATTTCGACGACAACTCTTCTCAGACCAAGAGGGATGATAAATTATTGAAAGGCACTCTCAGCTTGGATATAATTTAAATCTTGCCGAAATTCAAAAACGATTTTTTTCAAATTCAAAAAGAAATCTTTTCCGATAAATGGCAATGGCAACACTGTCTGAATGATAACTTTCGACTTCTGTCAAAAGAATAATTCTGGCAATTCTAATGTCACTGTAGATGCTGCCAAGTCTTGGTGAATTATCAAGATTCTTAATAAGATAAGATAGAGGCTCAGACTTCTGAATACATTTAAAGGCCACTTGACTCCATAATATACTTTCATTCACTCCGTAAATAACTATTCTTCGGAACAATTGAATCAAAAAATCAAAATTGACAGCAAACAGTTGATTACAGAAGGGATGTTTTGCGGACCGATAATGTAGTTCATCCGACGGATTCCATAATCGGCATGAATATAACGTTTCGAACATGTATATGAAGACCAAGTGTGATGAGCCACGCAACCCACTAAGCGAACCTAGCCCAGCGTCTTGTAATTTAATGTGCCGCTTACTGAAATCAGTATTTTACGATAGACCGCGAACCCACAAAAATGTTAAAATTTATAAAAATGCCAGCACATCTATTAAACCTTACAATCGCACTACATTACCATCAAATAAAATTCACCTTCCGTTCAACTCAAACAGAAGACACTTGCCAATGGGAAATTTGTGTATTTTCATTTCACAACAGTTGCCAGCCCTTTACCAAAATTTGTTATGTCAATAGATACGTTCTTTCTTTAGTATTCATCTGTCAAGTGGTTATAAAAAAAATACTAGTGGTCTTTCGAAGGGCCTTTTGTGGTTTATTTTTCTACATTTTCCGTCTCTGCATATACAACTCTCCCGTATTGTGGGTGGGTGGCTGGCTGGCAATTTTCCGCATTTGATAGCATCTTGATCTCGCTTCAAAGGCGGACAGATGTTAAAAAAATAACAAAAAAGAAAATGACGACTTTAGCCACAAGGTCGTCTAGTTATAACACTGAAAAATAGTTGTGCATGGATTTCAAAACAAATTAGCGATTGTCAAGGAATTGATAGCAAACGCTGCAATACATAATCGAATTGAAAGAGGAACGGCAATTCGAGAAACTGCTCCCCAACTAAGTTGTAAATACCAATATATATTTTTCGTAAATTTGTTGCTCTAACAAAACGTCAGACAAATATAATTCATTAAGAAGAAAAGAGTTAAAAAAAGATATCAAAAGTAAAGAGAGACAAAAGAAAAGAAAAAAGGAAAAATCGAAATTCAACCCAACATTTTGTGATGAAAAGAAAAAATATATTTTTTACTACATTGAATACGATATTTTGGAATATTTTTATATTTTTCGAGAGTTGCCTTAATTTTGTTCTTCGAAAGTTGATTTGTCCACCAAGCGATAATATGGAGTTGGAAAATTTTCTGTTCAATCCGAATCAGAATCGACACGACTCGTCTAGTTCGTCGAACAGTAGCGCTAGCATCAGTGGCAGTAGTAGCGGTGAAGAAGATGTGGACATGGAACGTAAACAGTATGTGTTTAGAGCATACGATTTAATTAAAATCAAGTATAAGCATCCAAAGCATGGGGAGCATCCTGTGTCCCGAAGTGGACATCGGGTTATAGCATCGGAATCGAATTTATTCTCGCTGGGTGGTTACAATCCAAGATCGGCTGTGTTCGCTGCAAGACAAGGCCAGTGTTTGCTGTTTCAAGAACTGTGGTCTTATAATTTTGCAACAAAGAAATGGAAACTATTGCTAAATAGTGAGGCGAAAAATATGCCACGCGAATTGGCATCTAATGCGTTGGCGATACATAATAACCTCTTAATCGTAAGTATTTGTATTTAATATTTCTACCAATTAGACTGTTACGCGGAGAGATGGAAGAACGGTGCTTGCTCTAATCTGATCTGATCAGAGTAATGTACCAGAGAAGTTCTTTGTGTTTTAATTGTACACGTTAGGTCTCATCAAAAGCACTTGACCTGACCTTAAGTCCTTATAAGAATATCACTTCTTATAGTCTTCAGTGCACATAGAGGGTACACAAATTGCGATGCTGTTCTTCATTATAATCACATACATATCTGGGCTTCTGGGAATGTACAACGTTATGACTCGTTCATTTATTTAAATTTTTCTTGTTTTTTTTGCAGTCACATGGTGGAACAGGGTATCCGTTCGGAGAAAGCTGCTCAAACGACTGCTACATCTTTGCCACAGACCGACCTCGAGTTACACGCCTCGCAGTGGAAGGTGACATGCCTACGGCTCAATACGGTCCAGGAATAGTCATTCATGATAATTACCTCTATACAATTGGTGGAACCACAGGATTTGATTATTCTTGTGATGTGTTTCGACTAAATTTGAAAACCAAAGTTTGGGAAAACGTTTACATATGTCGGCCAGAGATACGAGAAGATCCCGAGGGCAGATACCGTCACGAAGTGGTGTACGATGGCAAGCACATATTCATCCTTGGCGGTGGCACATCAATGTCCGTATATGATCTGCAAACGATACCCGCCTTTAATTTAATGACTAACACTTGGGATTATTTTGAAACTAAGCCAGATACGACAATCCCGCATGGATTGCCAAAACCACGAAAATGTTTCTCATGCGTGCAGTTTGACACGCCCAACGGCATTGAGGCGTACATCACGGGCGGTCTGCAAAGCGATTTTACAACATATTTCGCTGACATTTGGAAGATTAACTTTAGGACAATGCAGTGGTCGTTGATAAAAACCGCAGTACTTCCGCGACCATTATATTTCCATTCGGCTGCTAGCCCTGGAAACGGTTGCATGTACATATTCGGTGGCATCGAATACAATAAGACCACTATGAAACGTCGCAACGATCTCTACAAGATGTGGATGACAATACCAAAACTTAGCGAAATGTGCTGGGATGCAATAACTTTCTACAACCCGAACCTAGATAATTATAATAGGAATTATTTATTGAAAATAGGAATACCTGAAAGATTTGTTGATCGCGTCGTCGATCCGAGCTCAACACTGAAGAAGGGTTCCAACGTATCGATGCCAATGTCCTCATGCCCATCGTTGTCAAAACGCCTAAGATCGCTTTCGCAATGACTTCCATCCATTTCACACACATAAAATTAAAATTCTACCGTTGGTACATTTTATTTATGCGAACATAATCCTCGGGCTTCTTTGCTGCTCTGCCATTCATTTGTATTCTTCTATTTTTTCCTGTTTTTTTCATTTGTTACCCTCGTGGGCAGCACGAGAATCGTAAAACTGAACGCGGCCCCTGCTCTTTAGTGCCGACAATTTGTTTAACAATCTGTTCTATATCTTGAAGATTGTTTCATTGTTTTGCTGTTTGAAATGTGTTTTTTCGGAAATTATTTAAACTTTGCTAAACGAGACACCTATGTTGAAAGTATAACCCAATTTTGAAGATTTAAGGAAAAAAATCAAAACAGAAATAAATTCAGATTTTACTGAAATTACCAGAGAATGCATTCTGTTTTATTTTGTATTTGGGTGCATATTTTTACTATTTCAGAAAAAAATGCATTTTTAGGGGAATTGGGGTGACCAAGGACTGACTGTACACCGTCTGAGGGGGTGAGCAATGCATGCATGTAGAAAGACCGAGAGAGTGATGTACATAAGAAGGGAGACTGCTTGCCAGAGCTCTGGATGGAAGGGATTGTTAGTTGGGCCCTCCTCGGACTCTTCTCGACCGATGCACCGCTATTGTCAAGACAGCATTGCGAGGTACACCGACCCACTATGCCAACAGCCAGGATCTTGGTCAAGCATGAACAAATGTGGGCCATTCATAGCTTCGTTGTCTTGGCAATGCCATGGCAAAAACCGATATACAGAAGCTGCATTTACTACAACCACAGCTGAATCCATATCCCCCATTCGTGGCACCAAGTTCTATCAGTCTTCATTAATAAGGCGGAAAAAAGTGGGTTTGAAAGTGAAAAAGTTTAAGGGCCTACAAGTCTTTATTCTCATAACAAGGCTCTTGAGCGGATCCTTGACAATTACATTCGTGATTATGTAATAGAGTTACCTCTATCCAAATCCCAATACGCATACCTTACAGTGAGATCCACAGGAAAGGTTCTCCGAAAGGGGAACTGAAAGGGGTTTCTGGACCAGGGAACCGAAACCGAAAGACGTTTCTGGACAAGGAAACCGAAGAGGGTTTCTGGACAAGGGAACCGAAAGGGGTTTCTGTACAAGATAACTGAAACCTAAAAGGCGTTTCTGAACGAGGAAACCGAAACCAAAAGGAGTTTCTGGACAAGTTAACCGAAACCGAAAGGGGTTTCTGGACAAGGGAACCGAAAGGGATCTTTTGACTTGGAAACCGAAAGTGCGGAAGTAGTACGGTCAATCGAAGGAGTTTTTAATTATAAAGACTACACGATAGCTACATTTCTAGATATAGAAGAAGCTTACAACTACCATCAAGTCATTGACAAAGCTTGAAGAGTATTAACTATCTGTCTGAAAACGGCTCCTCAAACTTGACAGTTTGGAGTCGCCATAAGACTGCAGATCCTTGGAACTGGAAGTATAGCGCGCACAACACAAGTGTTTGATGAGAAGCTTAATCTTGCCTCTACAGGCTTTAGGGTCATCCATACTATTATTACAGGAGTCAAAATCTGGTCTTTTCTATGATATGTACCTATTTGTATATTGAATAAAACAGTTTCCAAAATAAGTGTTCACAATTTTTTTTAATATATAAAATAAACAACAAAAATTAAAACAAAATCTTTAAACTTCAAATTGTATGTAAACATGTGTGTACATCTTTAACGGCAATTTAAGAAAGTTCGTCCTCATTTGCCATCCCTGTTGAAGTATGTACACACAATTCATGTTATTGGACTTTCCAGTGTCATTAATTTTTGGCGTGCTTGCTATAATTTTTTATGTTCTCAAACAAATTCGGCAGTGGCGGTTTTATTGTGATTCTTTTCATCTAACAAATACGAAAACTTGTGAAATAACATAAACAAAAGCAAGGCGAAGCAACCATGTCTAGTGACGAAGATGAATCCTCACTGGGAGAGGACTTTTCAGCCAGCGAAGATGAGTGGAAACCTGGTCAAAGTGATAGTGATTTTGAGGACGACAATCCTAGTACCCGAAAGGAGTGAGTACTTACATTCATTAATCTATGGTACAATCGACCATTCTCTGCAATCATACTTTTTTTCAGGGATAATCGGCCAGCTTTGAGTTCGGCTTCTAAGGCTGATGGTAGTAGCAAAAAATCGAAAAAACGTAAAACAACGGGCTCATCACTGAGGACTAAATTGTTCAATAAATACAAACCGCCTCCGAAGACAGTTCGAAATATGTCAACACCGTCTAAGCCGGAGAAACCAGCCCGGAGCGCTGCAAAGTCGAACAGAAGGCTGTCTCTTGCAAGCAAGCAACACAATTCGTCTGATTCTGACAGCAGTGGCGACGATTATCTCGTCAATCCGAATGAACTGGATTTAGGATCTAGTTTTTTTGATGTCAAACCTTCAACTTCAGCTGCGTCAGGTCAGACTGAAGAACCGCCATATTTCGATTGTAATGCTGGTATGCAACTGACTGATTCAGAAGAGTACGATGACGATGACGATGACTCCGAGTCCATCAAAGACATGGGCAAAAAAAACAGCACCAAAAGCGAAAGGCCCAGTGCAAAGGAGGTCGATCTTAGTTACTTGCAAGATTTTGCAAAGGATATGGAGAACGCCAAACAACAATATAACAAGCAAAAAGATAGCACTCAATTGGAATCTGATGCCAAAGTGGACGTCTCTTCGTTGCTAGCTATGGGTGAAGGTAGCTCAACCTCTACTGCTCCCACCAAAAAAACCAAGAATCTCAAGCGGCAACCTAAGAAAACACGACTCACTCAAGCAGCTGCAGAGACTGATTCCGATTGGGAGGAAGTAGAAGGTAAATGCAAAAATAAAGTAATCTAGTTAAGAATAAATAAGATCGCTGAACGCCGTATTGGACTAAAAAAAAAACATTCATATTCGTTTGTAGGTTAAGAATAAATCGTAGTCACTGTATTGTAGGATATCAATTAATTATCAAATAACTGTTCTTTAATGCTTAAAACTAATAAATTACGTATTCAGTGTGCGAAATATCAGTAAATAAATAGTTTCGGTTTGATATTTGTTTTGCTAACATGTCGCCTTGCATGGGTTGTCGGTCTGTCATTTGTAAACCGTACAGTAGTATAAATGTTTCGATGATAACCACAGATTCAGAAGTTTTGCCTTATTGGGTTCCTTGCTTGCTTCATTTATACCTACAAAGTAATACAAATAGCACCTAAAGTTGGATATACGAAGAATCGATTATTATTACGGAATTTTTCCTTACAATTCTAGGTGAGGGCGATGTAGAACACACCTCTCAAATGACAGAGGCTCTGGCAAATGGCATACAAGTGTGCATTGATCTGCCCCAGAAGCAACGAAAAGACAAGAAAGCAGTTGATGCCGAAGCATCCCTTAAACGGCATCTAAATCGTGTGATTAAAGAGAATCAAGTGTGGCTGCACAAAGTGAGTCTGCTATGCCATATTTATCACGGATTATTCCTGAACAAGGTCATCAACAATATCGATTTGATGCCGATGGCTCTTAAGTTGCTTCCTAGCAAAAACGTATATCCCAGTGGTCAGACGGAAATTAAATATTTTCAGTCGATGGTCACTTGGTTCAAAACAGTGATGAAGATCCAAGACAATTGTGTCTATCCCAAATTCAAAGTTGATCCAGTTGCGTCCTTAGCCATGCAACTGAAGAATCGTCAGGCGTTTTGCAAAAGAGATTATATTCTTATGTTCATCGTACTCTTGAGAGCAATGGGAATGCAATGTAGGCTTGTGATAAATATGGCTCCCATGCCACTGCGACCGAACCAGAGTTCGTTGTGCTCACTCAAAGCAAAACCATCGGCAGCGGATGGAAGCGAGAAAAAGGTACCGAAAAAAGAAGTAAGCTTAAAAAAGAATGAAAAACCTCAAAGCAAGAAGATCACAATAAAGAGTCCGCCACTGTCGCAAGAAGAGAGTGAGGAACTTCGGAAGAAAGTCAAAGATTTAGAGACGGAAATTCAAAAAAAGAAACGTCAACAACTTAAGGCCAAGCGCTCCTTCGAAGAAGAACTGGAGGAAAATGCCCCAAAACCTGTTAAGGTTACCAAAAAAGCCAAGGACACAAAGAAAGAGAGTACGGAATTGAAACGAAAATCTTTAGACACTTCAACGAAGCCAGAGAAGAAGGCCAAGCCAGATCCCACAATATCGCCGTATTTCGATCAACCAGATAAAGATAAAGCACAAAAAAAGACAGCATCTACAGCCTCACATTCCAAATCGTTTGACGACCAACAGCCAAGTATTTCAGTTAACTTGCGCAAGACAGAAGAACTGGCTGATAAGTCGGCAAAGGCTTCAACAACACGGAAAGCCAATAGCACCACGACCAGAGCGAAGAAACAATCATATCCGAAAAAGGCAGTGCCGCCGGAAATCGTTATAGTCGCAGATGAAAAAACAAGTTTGAAGAACATAACAAACAAAAGCCAGCCGAAGAAAACTGTCGCACGAAGTCGCAGCCCAAGCCCTAAGGCGTACATATCGACGACTTTCTTACAAACAAAGGCAAGCAAATCGCTCCATTTAGAGGCCGCAAAAGTCGAAGAGAAACGAAGTCGAAGCAAAAGTCCCAATCCTTCATCGAGTACTATCAAGATAAAATTGGACAAGCCATCCCCAAGAAAGCTCCGTTCCAGATCTAAACTCACTGTGCCGCAACTAGATGGAGCTGATGATGTACCAAAGAGAAGTCGCAAACAAAATTTAAAAAAACCCAAAGTGGAGTCTGACGACGATTTCGAAGATTCCTTGCCGAAAAAATTAAAGAAAATTGATCGGCGAGTGATGTCGTCCGATATGGAAGAAGATCACTCACCAAGTAAGTCCAAGAAAAATGCCATAAATTTGTGGGTGGAAGTGTATTGCGAATTAGAAGCACAGTGGGTATGTGTTGACTTATTTAAGGGCAAGATTAATTGTGTGGATTCCATTAAGGTGAGTGCAGCTGCACAATACATCTATTCATTTTCAAAGTAAAATGTCTATTTCTTTTTCAGAAATCTGTGTCGCCCTCCACACTGGCGTATGTATTTGCCTATAACAATGACGCTACTATAAAGGATGTTACGCCACGGTATTGTTCGCAGTGGGCGACGGTTGTGCGAAAGAGTCGAGTTGAGCAGCCTTGGTTGGATGAAGCGCTAAGGCAGTATGTTACAACTCATCGAACGCAAAGAGACTTAACCGAAGATATGGATTTGCGAAGAATACATTTAGATAAACCATTGCCAACTACAATATCAGAATACAAAGACCATCCACTGTATGCCCTCGAGCGACACTTGCTGAAATTCCAAGCAATCTACCCGCGCAATGCTCTGACTTTGGGTTTCGTTCGCGGCGAACCGGTTTACGCTCGTGAGTGTGTTCACACCTTGCACTCAAGAGAAATTTGGCTGAAATCAGCGCGCGTCGTCAAGCTGGGAGAAGAACCGTATAAAATTGTGAAAGCTCGTCCTAAGTGGGATAAGGTATGTGTCCTTTTGTCCCAAGAGAGTGCATTTAACATCCCATTTTGTTTCTTTTCAGTTCACCAATACAGTAATTAAAGACCAAAATCTAGAAATTTTCGGTTACTGGCAAACACAAGATTACGAACCGCCGACTGCTGAAAATGGCATTGTTCCCAGGAACGCCTACGGCAACGTTGAATTATTCAAAGAGTGCATGCTTCCAAAGAAAACCGTCCACTTGCATCGTATGTGTACACTTGTTTGGTGCTAACAATTTTTTTAACACTTACGTTACTTACAGTTCCCGGTTTGAATAAAGTTTGTAAGAAACTGGGCATTGACTGCGTTCCGGCGGTTATTGGATTTGATTTCCATCAAGGTTCCTGTCATCCTCTCTTTGATGGTTTTGTTGTGTGTGAAGAATTCGCAGAGCTAGTTACGGATGCCTGGGATAAGGAGCAACAAGAGGCCGAACGTAAGGAGCAAGAGAAATACGAATCCCGAGTGTATGGCAACTGGAAGAAACTCATTAAGGGATTGCTTATACGCGAGCACCTTAAGCTCAAGTATAAATTTTAAAATGTTCAGCGATGTTCGTGTTTGTTTTGCAAATCGCCGTACAGTTGTGTAACGTTCCCCCGCCGTACTCCACGATAGAGGGGGAATGTAAATTATGGATTATTGTTTTGTTTATTTTGTTATAAGGGTTTTTCGAGTATATTTTTGTCAAGTTATTACTAGTTAAGTGTTTTTTTAACTAATTGCATTTCATTGTATCTGTGAAATAAGCAATCAATATATGTATGTACAACTGTTTTTCGTAAATTGTATATATTTGTTATTTTGTGTCATTCTTCAAACGTTGCTTTGAGTGTGCCAACCGAAGATGTTGTCATGGTCTCTAAATGAGAAAAGATGGAAAAAACTGCGAAAATATAACGAACAGGAAACAATTTAACTATTTTTAGAGTAAAAATGAACAAATTGAATTTTGTACATTAGTTCACGCTTGGCCAACTATTTGTACTTACTGTACCAAATTGTGATGAGTTTTTCTATTTCGCCGCCAAGTGAATGTGTGGCGCTGCCAGTTCGCCGATATAAATATGTCATTTGCTATGAACTGTCAGTGGTTCACCATTTGTCAAGATATTTTTTCCATCATAAGTTAACTTGAGCTAGGAAAAAATACATACAATATCCGAAATGTCTGCTCTTATAATGCATTCAATTCGTCGTCAAATTGCTACATCTGTAGTACGACCATCTGGAACTGCTGCCACCGCTGGAGAACACTCAGGTTAGATAATTGCAAAAATTATAGATTTTCCTCAAAACTTTATCTTAGGTTACGAGGTTATGTAATTTATTGTTAGAGCTATACAGGGTAAACATATTAATTGTCTGATACTTTTTTTTTCATCTGCAGGTGGCTACAAGCTATGGAAGCGACTATCCTTCTTTGTCGCAGTTCCATCCATTGCATTGTGCATGTTGAACGCTTACCTTAAGCATCAGGAACACGCTCACCATCCTCGTGCGGAATTCGTCAAGTACGAATACTTGAGGATCCGTTCAAAGCGTTTCCCATGGGGTGATGGCAACAAGAGCCTTTTCCACAATCCCCACGTCAATGCTCTGCCCGATGGTTATGAGGAATAGATAAGAACGTCGATATTCAGATTTTCTTCGAAACAAAACATTCGCCAATTGTAATCATTAAGGAGAAAATTAAAATATATTTGTCTCTTTAAATTAAAAAGGCCTTTTTTTCATATGTACACGTATTTATTTATTTGCTATCCAAACTTGAAACAGAGTTTTCTTTGTATATGCCAATGACCGAAACAACGAAAAGGAATAAGAGGTGCTAGGTCTCACGTAACCGGAATACCACTCGCTCCGTACCTACAACTTAAACACTTAATCAATACAATAAAATGTAAAATGTTTTTATTAAGTTGTATGTTAAAAGCTAAAATGCGTACACATGCTGTACGTAATCCTAATTTGATTTATTAACAAGTTTAATTGTTTGATTTAGATTTTTTTTGAGAATCATTGTTCCTTCCTTCATTTGAATACGTCCCTCGCGTGCCATTGCGACAGCCTGCGCCTTGGTCATCGTTATTTTCTGCACCTTGACACGCTTATCGCCAATCATCATTTCGACTATCTTCTTATCTGTAACTGGGGCTTTGCTGGCAGAACTGGGAGATTTGTTTACCACTAGCTCCGCAGGGGACTTTGGAGGTGTCTTCTTAATTTCAGGGCGTTGTCTTAGAGGGCGACCTTGTTGCGGGATTTGTTTTATAATCGTACCAATTGGTGGTGCTGCCTTGGGTGAAACCTTCGGAGCTTCTGTTTCTTTTGATTGAGTTGGTTTTTTTGCACTCTCAATTGGCTTATTGTCTCCGCCCACCTTTTTGATTGACAAAGATCGCGGTAAGCCTTGCAAAGCCGCTTGGATGGTGGGTTGACGAGTTTTCGGGGCTGGACTAGGAGTTTGTGCTTCTGATTTCAACCGACTTTCTGCAGCTGGCTTCGGAGTTGGTTTTTTATTTTCCTTTGGCTGCGATGCTCTGGAATGTACTGGTGTCGACGCCACCGGTGACTTCGTAGCTGGTTTGTGACGAAGTAACACGGGTGCGGGTGACGCTTTTTTCGTCACTTGCTTTTTGGTTTCATTTAGCTTGGTCACCTTCGCCGGAGGTCCATCTATCGATTCACTTCTTTCAATGATGTTCATGTAGTCAACCGACTCACTAGCTGAGTTGTCTTCTTCATCAATCGAATTGTTGGAATTGGATTGTCCTTCTGGAAATTACAGAGAAACAGATTTAGAGGGGATGCAAATAAGAAAATAAAATAGAGTGTACACTTACGCCATTCCACTTCTTCTTTGATTGCAACTGACGCCTTATTCTGGCCGGCGTCGGAAAACTCTTCATACAAGAACTCTTCAATCACCTCTTCTACTTCTCGGCTATTGATGTCACTTGACTTTTCTTCCTTTGATTTTTCATCTTTTTGCGGATTCAGCTTTTCCTCCTCATTGTATGCAACCATTTCTTCAACGTGCTCGGAATCAGTGTGATCTTGCAACCGATTAGCTGTCATGAAGATTAAGTCGCAGAATTCGCAGGCGTACGATTCGCCATCCGCATGCTGCTTCACGTGCTCGGTAACTGCCTCAACATCGTCCAACACATCCTTGCACAAGGGACAAATCAGAGTTTGTGTGGCATGTACAGCTGAGTGATAAATCAAATCATCTCTGTGAGTAAATGTTTTATCACAATCGTTGCACTTGAAGGAGCTGGAGCCATTCTTGTGGGAACGCAAGTGCCTTGTAAGATGATGGCTCAATAGATAAGCCTTTGGGCATAACTTGCACGGATAAGGACGAGCGCCGGCATGTGCTGTAAGATGCCTAGACAACTTGCTCGGTGTTGAGAAGCTTTGATCGCAGTACTGACATTGATACGGCTGAAAACGACAGTGCACAACTTCGTGCCTCTCCAGACCCTGCTTGAATGCAAATGATTTGTTGCAAATCTTGCAGGTAAAGGGACGATTCTTGCGATGCCTCTCTGTGTGCTTTTCCATTTCCTCTTGCGAAATGAAAGGCTTTTCACAAAAGACGCAAATGAATTTCGGGATATCTGTGTGAATCTTTTCGTGACGATGCAAAAGTGTAGAACGAGTAAAACCCTTGCCGCAGACGACACATTTAAATGGTTTCTCACCGGTATGTACCAACATATGTTTCTGCAAATCGTATTTGCTGAAGAAGCTCTTATCACAATTATTGCAATTGAAACTGCGCTCTCGATTATGATTGACCATATGAATATCTAGCAGCTGGCGAAGTGGGAACGAACGCTCGCAATGTGGACAAGGAAAGACATTTGTCTCTATGACCGTAGCATTTTCCACTGGGTTCGTTTCAAGAACCATATCCGGATCCAAGATTTCAGTCACAATTGCAAGGTTTCCATCTTCGTCGCGCTTAAGTCGTGGTTTGGTCATTCTCGGCTCGACGTCTGTCTGGTTCTGAGCCTCTTTGTTGAGAATTCGAATAACTGATTTGTTTAGGAGCTTATGACTTGGTTTCTGCGGAGCCTTTCTAACCGGTTTTGGTGAAGGCGGTTTCGATTTCACTGGTTCCTCCTGCTCCTCCTCAACTAGCTCTGTCACCTGATCCTGTTGTCCCTGTTGTTCTGATTCATCTTGTAAATATGATTGAATTTCAGACATCATTGTTAGAATTGTATCCGACGTTTCGTCCTCGTCTTCGACCTTCTGGACAACTATATTGGCCGCTTTCGTAACTGGTGTGTGTGCTGCGTTCCAATTCAATTTTGGTTTTATCATTGGCGGCGACCATATACCAGTCAACGGATAATGGCGAAGACATGTATCGGCTTTTTTGCACATCTGCTTAAAACGATAGCAATAGTCCAACATAAGACGACACTCGTTGCACACAAAACCGGGCATGCATTCGTCCGAGAAAACCTGAAATGGTTTGAAATTTTCATTAAGTATTATGTATTTGTAAAATGTAGTCAACATAATCTGGTAGAATGTGTCAAAGAGTCGTACTAGCATTACTGACATGGCGGTATCAATAAAATTTTATAATTCATATTTCAGCATTTGTTTTGCATTTTCAGCATAAAAACCTTATTTTAACTTCAAAGAGGTTATTTTCTCCCAAGTTTGTGTTCAGTTTATTAAAAACGTAAACAACCAGAAAATCAACACGAAAGAAAACCAACATAAATCCCACCCTCAAACCAAAAATGGTGAAAAAAAACTAATGAACTGAGGAAACCTGGGAAGCTCGGTAGTACGAAGAACTAATTTTGTGTGTTTTTGGCGGGTAGTCGTGTGTCTTGGACACCTTAACAAATTTATTTGGAACCAAACCATTTTCCATTTTGCACTTTGCTACAATATCAACACGAAGCGAATCGCGTTTGCAACAAAATTCCATCAAATAACATAAATAACTTTAATTCTAATTACCTCAATTGAGACGCATGCCATCACTTGCAATGGCAGTGGAGGATTCTTAGCGCCACTATCACGAGAAAATATACTCGATAAAGTCGCTTCATTTTGAGAAAGACAAAAGCGGCAGATTTTTTTCATTTTCAATTCATTTTGACGGGTCTCTATTACATCGCCCATATTGCTGTGGCACTTTTTTCACCGAATTAAGGATTCACTATAAGATTATATTTTATCGATACACTTGAATATTTTTTAGTTAATATATTTTTCTGCTGATTGTTGATGAGCAGCTTGGAAAAATACCACAATACAAAATCACTTGCGGACCCTGAATAAAATGTGTAAAGGAAAAGTTTTGCACTGCAACAAGATGGTGGATCTGGGCTTGGGTGTCTAGCCTTGGCGCTGAACGACCGAACTGAACTGACTGAATGGTTCGTCTAATATTGATTTCAATGAATGTAATTTTCACATGTAGATGGCAGCAAAACAAATTCGCATGGAGTTAATTGAAGAAAAATTAACAAAAAGAAATAGACGTTGCATTGGTGGACATTTCAATAAAAGTAATTGTTTTTCAATAATCATTTGTCATCATCTTTTAGTTATGTACTTTCAATCCATAACAATGTCTCATTTATTTTGTGTGTTCAAAACATGAAGTCCAGGTGTCGCATGACATGATTGAAGTTCTCATGAGATCCACCTACTTTGAGTAAGACAAAGAACCAGTGGTGACTTCGAAACTGTTATATCGAACACGATAAACCGCATCTCGACTTAGCCAATAGAACTACATTTATACCAAAAAAATATATTTAGCGATGCAACCATTTGAGCATTGTTAGTCGAGTCACGAAAATAGCAAGCAAACGATATTCGAAGTTGCTGCCGTCGAGATCACACGAAAGGCGTGTACTCGCTGATGATGCAATTTCAATGCGTCCACAATTAATATGATGCTGATGTCGTTACATTAACTTATTTTGTTTTTGTTGCAAATAATAGTCGTCAAAAGTCTATGACGACCGGTGCCAACCTATATTAAACCTCGCCTAAGATTCAGAGTACCACCATTGAATCACAGATGCCGCTGACAACAATAAGAAAAAGTTATTGATGGATAAAACGTTTTTGTTATAGCATAACTTACCCAGTTCCGAATAATTCTTTTAAATTTACAAACTCAGCTTTGTGATTCGACTTATAATTTGTACAAACATTATACAGCATTTTGTTTCATTGGCAACCAACTGCCAAAAGTCTGCCTAACTAGTGGTAATAGCGGCGTTTACATACAACAATTTCTCGATAGTATTTGTTTGACTAAATTTGGATTTAGCTTCACACACAAAAAAAACGAGAAATTTCGGCTGGGAACGCTCTGCTGTGATTACTGTACAACAAAAGTTAATTTTTATTTTCCATACCCTCGAAAATGTGTACATAATTCAAAATATACATATTGTCAACGGGCTTGCTTAGGGTCCGGCGGTGTTGATTACATCTTGGTCCTACAATACCAGCTTCTACTCCACTTTCTGACTTCTGACTAACGAGCGTTCAAATTGACGATTTGGCAAAGCACGATTGCTATTATATAAAAAGCTTGAAATTCCAATTCAAATCTACAACGGCTTTGTCATTACGTTCCTCTGAAATCTGAAGAAACAGATCTACTAAGAACGAATGCGATCGAAAAGAAAATGCCGAAAACTGTCAAACAAGACTAAGCATGCGCGGTTATCTAAAAAACATAAATAAATACGCAATCTTTCGTCACGAACTTTTGAGTTTTACATTATCTATTGAAAATCTTGGTTCAATAATGAGAACACATGTAATTTTTAAATACAGCTTAAGCTTATCTTACAAGTAAACATTCATCTTATTATAGCTTGTTGCAGCAAAGGCACTGCCACCTCGAGAAGCCGGTAAATTAATTGTCCAAAATGCGAAGCACTTGAAAGTACATCAAAATGGAATCGACAAGTTGTCCAAGGAAATCCTCGAAGGTATATTATCAAAGAAGATCGATGTGAGTAACTTCTCCCAGCATGAACTTCATCCAAAGCCAACTGATGCGCATGCCATCGAATGGATTTTCGTAATAGATACGTTGAACTTTTGCTTTTGGACTCCCAGTGAGTATAATATTGCTCGTTTTTTCTGAAATGTTATCTTGCTATTTCGCATTTTTTTTTCCAGCGAACTACACAAAATATAAAGTGAATGGTTATACAGGATATTTTGCACTGTGTGCCGCAGTTAACCGTGCTTTGAGCGAGGGAATTCCCATTACTAATGCATCATTCTATTCCAACATTGACGAAGCAACCTTAGCGCGTATCCTTAGATCTGACGATGGGGAAACAAGTGTGCCGCTGCTGAAAGAGCGGGTGCAGTGTTTACAAGAAGTGGGCAAGGTCCTTTTAGCTGTGTATGATGGCAAATTTGAAAATATGATTGTACAATCGAATAAGTCTGCTGAAAAACTCTTGACACTGATTGTCAACGAGTTCATTTGTTTCCGCGACACAGCTGATTTTGATGGAAAACCTGTAGCACTCTACAAACGTGCTCAAATCCTAGTCGGTGATATATGGGCGTGTTTCGGTGGCAAGGGTCTCGGTGAATTTACTGACATCGGAACAATAACAATGTTTGCTGATTACCGTATTCCACAAGTCTTGGTACACTATGGAGCACTAGAATACTCGGAGGAGCTATTAGATGTGCTCAAGAAAGACACCATACTGAAGAATGGTGATCGAATGGAAGTCGAAATAAGAGGAGCGTCCATATACATTGTAGAAATGGTGAAGGATGCAGTCGTTAAGGATTTAGAAAAACATCCCGAGTTATCAAAGGACAGCGTAAACTCGATTCTCATTGATCACTTTCTCTGGGACTATCGTCGTCAGCATGCTGAGGAACTTGAGACCATTCCATTTCATAAAGTTTTAAGCATTTACTACTGAACCCAATGTTACTGATGTCAAAATAGAACACACTCATACTTTTATAAAAAGAAAAAAATGTTTTTATTTATTTCCACACAAGATCACTTATAGTTTCACTGGCTTTGGCTTGCCGGCGTGAGCTGCGACACGTTCTTCGAACTTCTTCTTTGCTTCCTCGCCAGAAAGATTGCCCTTGCGGCAGAATTTCTGGTTGGTCAAGAATTTCTGGTCCATCTGAAGTAGGATTTCATGAATTTTTTCTTATTATTCCGATTTAATGTTATACTTACGCCCAAAGTGGATTCATGACGGAATCGTGTTGGCCGCTTGATACCATTACGGTGAGCTTTGCGGTTTTGATTGTGATTTGTGTGATTCTTTGACTTGGCCATTTTATAAATCTATCAAATCTGCAAATATGAAAACAATGTTTGCCATGATATTAGTGCGTTTGAAATCCGAGCATATTTATAGTTCACATTATATTAACAAAAACATAAAAACAATTGGGATTTATTTGAAAATTATGGATTTGTTTAATTTCTATTGGAAAACATCAACCTACGTTTTTGACAGTTTAGCGGAAAAAGAAAGGAGCGAAATTCAGTTCGAAACGTCAAATATTTTATACGGAAATATAACGAATTCCGAAGACTCGATTCGAAGATCGAATGGGATGTGTTCATTAAACGCATGATGGTTGAATGTAATTTTCTATAAACGAATAATCTACAATAAAACCGAATATACAAATTATTTTGATGGAAATAAGGCTGATTTTACTCACGTCTTGCGAACATGAAAGATAAGTCGATAGAATTTGCTGTCGAGCGTGTGTAAAAGCAGCCTAACTCACCTCTTATATCCAAATCATATCCACCAGACGATTTGTTCATGCATGGTTTCATTCACACCATGATGTGAAAGCTTTTAGTATACGGTGGGGTGGACCAACATCAGAAAATCCCTTTTTTCTTTCTCGCAAACACACATCTATCATCCATGTTGAAAGGATGTACCATCATTGCCTCTTGTACAATAATCAAAATGTCAAAGCCACATGCTAGAATATTCACTCTATTACAATAATTTTATGAAGTTTAAGTTTGTATCGAGTATCGATATTATGATCTGAAATCTGAAATGTTGACATTAACCGTACGGATAGCGGGTATTCTGAGGACTGTTTTCATTTTGGCGGCATCGGTTAGTAGGTTTCTTGTTTGAATTGTTTATTAATTTATTTGCAAAAACAAACAATGTTAAACCTTAATTGTGTTATTTGTGCTGAACTGTTCTCTCACACCGATGATGTTTACGTTACAAAATGTGGTCATATGTTTCACTACTCCTGCCTCTGTCAATGGCTTGAACGGTAACAACAAAAAACAACAAGTTATTTAGAATCACTTTAAAGACTCTTTCACTTAGATCAAAAACATGTCCTCAGTGCCGAAACAAGTGCACTGATGCCAATGTTCATCGTGTGTATTTTAACCTCGCCAATTTGGATACAACTAAAATTGACATTGGAACTCTGCAGGAACAGCTGGATAATGCTAATCTTAAGATAAAAATTAGTGAGGGGGAGCTACGAAAAGCTGAACAGCAAGTTAAAAATCTCAAGCAAACACAGAAAAAATGCATGTATGAATGCTAAGATTTTAAGTCTACAGAGGGCCAGGCCATTGTACCGTTTATGTTTTCTTTTTTAGGAAAACAATATCTGGTCTGGAGCAAAAGTTACAAAAGAATGATTTTGTGATCTTGTCTTACTCAGAGCAGGTACAATGTATATAAATTCAATAATGAAATTATCATAAATTAAATGGCGATATTTTGTTCAGATGAAAATGCTCAAGAGTCAGGTAAAAGATGCTGATGAACTGAGAAAAGAAGTCAAACGCCTGAAGGAACAAATCGAGATGATGGAAAATGTCTCCTCCATATTGGTGTCCACCACACAGGATGCTGAGAAGCTGCTTAAAGACGAGAGCAATCCAGCGACTCTGGCCGTTTGGGTATCAGCTCTGAAAAGGTATTGAAACAAGGGCATAGTTATTTAGTAGGCCTAGTTCCTAAAATTTAAATGAGTTGCATTGACTGTGCATGAGAGCAGTCGGGAACTACCTTCATAAAAGCAAGGCGACGTCCAACTACGGTTAGTCAACTTTGTTTTATGCGGAGGATACTGAGAGGTTTATATCGTCGCGTAAAAATGGGTACTGACAACTTCCGGAAATTCTCTTGCATCATCATTTCCCTCTGCTCTTTCCTAATATATATTTGTGTAGTATTTTCGGGATTGTCTCCATTTATCATATGAGAAAAATATGTATGTGCATATGTATCGCAACCAGATGATACTTGACGTTTTTTCTGCTCCTGAATAAATCGAAAATAATTACTTTTTCTCTACTATAAGAATATGTTATTGGTTTATTGCACGCATTACAGTCGAACATACATGCACATGTCGATATGCCAACAAAACATTCCATTCGCAATGTTTCTGCACGAAAGCAGACAGTTTTTCCATACAATGCGTAGGTACGTGCTGGAGCTCGCAGTAGGGTGGACAAACATTTGGATCTACTAAATTAAACGTCTATATGAAGTTTTTCTTTCAATTATCCGAGGATGCAAAACACATTCCGTTTTTTTTATCGTTTCATTTCGATCGTTATAATTTATAATTTACATTGTGTAGAATATTTTCTTTAACATTTTAATTAAATATACCTCCTTTCGTACCGCTTACTTATATTGAATTTAATGCATGCTTTATTGTCAATAAATGATTGACCTGTTGCAAGCAAGTGACAGTATTTGTCTTCCTAAATGCAACCAATGCAGGAGTAACAATACTACATATATAATCTCAACTATCATTTTTAGAGAACTTCGTACCTGTGAAAGCAAGAGAACTGATATGAGAAATGTCCTAAAAGTTGTACAAAGTGATCTGCGGAAGGAATCTGATCTGAGAAAGTAAAGTATTGCACTTATTCTCAATATATTTTGTATATGAATGTAAATTATTTAAAAGGAAACGAGACGAGCGGGTGCTCCAACTGGAGAGTGATAATTACAATCTAACACAAAAGGTACGTCTGTTGTTCGTAGTAGGTCCATACACACCTTTATTTTTGTATGTTCACAGATAAACAAATTGGAAGAAGAAGTTGAGAAGAATAAAATGAACACAGCTGTGATGCTTGATTCTCCTTCTACATCATTCAGTGAGCATAGCCGAATTTCGACACTGCAGCAGGAGGCTAAATTTTTGAGTATTTCACCATCCATCGTAAGAAAATATTTTGCGCTAAATCTTCCATCAATCTCAGCACTTCGAATATGTTTATGCTTTCATCTTGTTTAGTCAGATAGAGTGAAAAAGATTGAAGAATCCAACTCGCCTTATTTTAATATCAAATCTAGTGGAATACCTTTCAACATGTTTAACGCCGGTATTCGGAGAGAAGAACGCGAAATTAATGTTGACAAAGAGGACAATGATTGGTCTGAAAAGGTAAGTGTCTTCCTGAAACTCACAACTCAAATTGATGATAAATTCTTTGCAGTATTCAATATTGAAGAAACCCCGCCTTATAATGCCCACCAAAATCGTGAACCCATCATTACAATCGGGAGTTACATACGATGGTTTTGGTGGTACATCATTCGTTCCCGAGACAAACGAGGAGAAGAGACCGCGGTTAACAACTAAGAAAACGTCTTCTCAAAGTTTAAGCAGTCGTTTAAAGGCTGGGAAACTGCGGAAGTTTCCATCTGCAGGTTCTGAAACTATGGACAAGTTTCTGAATAAAAGTTAACCAAAGTGACAAACAGTCTGATTCCCATAATTGTCGCTCTTTGAATAGTCTTCATGGAATTGTTAATTGTTGCGTGCACGTTTTTGTTATTATTTAATGGCATATAAAAATATTACAATAGCACGTATAAATAATTATGTTCTTATGTTATTTAAATAGTGTTGAGAGTTTAATTTGCTTTAGTCGATTGTGTGGTGTTTCTGGTGTTGCGAATTATAAGTGCTTTGCGCTTACTTCCTAGTGTTGAAATGAAGCATTTTACAACGGACAATGCCTAAGCCGAATTTTGTCATGGGATATCATAATTAGTTCGAGTTAGGAAGAGTACACTGTAGCTGGATTGATTTTTTTTTTTTTGCAAACAAGACATGGTTATTGAGAATGAAAACAAATGATGAGGGTGCGTTAGTAGTCCTTGGTGATGTGTTTTTCTGCCTTGCCAGTCCACTCCTCTTTGAGTTCAACCTTGCAGCCTAAGTCGCGGAGTGCCGCCTTGATATCCTGCTTAATGGATGGATGCTCAGACATTGCAAAATTCAGAAGTTCCTCTGCACCGAATTGCAAAAAGCTATCACACTGCTCTCGAGATCTTGATACCATATTGCGTATAGCCCATGCACCGTTTCGCTAAGGGATGCACACATTTCAAATAACTTCAAAGTACATCACATTTTCACTCACTTGGACCATTTTATGTTTCGGATGTGATCGAAGAGATTCAACGATGGCTTCAGCGATTCCTGTCTCATAGAATGCAGCGCTGTTCTCTTTCACTCGGAGCGTTAGAGTCGAAATACATGCTAAGGCTGCCGATGCAATTGCGTCGTTGTGCTGTCAAATACACTTTTAACGGGGGATGTTTCTATTACGATTAAATGGGTGCATATACCATGTTGCTTTGGAGAAGTTCTTTAATGATGAGTGCAGCACCTTGTTGGATGATATGAGCCTTTGTCGTGTCATTGCCGGCTAAAGCACGCAAAAGTTTCAACGCTTCTCGATTCAGTTTTAAGGATGTTGGATTCTTTGACTGTAAGTGGAAAAGTCCCAAGAACTCATGCGCAGACTAATTAAGAATACATACCATGATTTCCAGTACCAATTTGAGACCGCCTGCATCTTCAATGGCAACGCAAAATTCATGTCGAACAGCCAGTGTACCAATAGTTAATATAATGTCGGCAAGGACTAGCTCGTCGTCAAATTCTGAAAGGTTCAAAAGTTCCGCTTAACTGTGTGCGCTTTTTTGTTTATCAAAGCACAGTTTACCCGCTAATCTCTTTGTTAAGTCCATTAGAACATCGGCTGCTATTAATCGCGCATGCTCGTGAGCCTTGCCGAATTCGACCCGAATGTCATCGTCCAACACCATGTATCGAAATACTGCACACAGGTCCTTCATCACATTTGGGTTCGTGACATGAACCAGTGGCTTTAATTCTTTCATTATCTCAGCATTCATAATGTTTTGTCGATTAGTTTCGTGCATGATGCATGCTTTGCCTAACCACTGCAGGACAGCTCGCAGTAGTTCATCTTCTGGCTTGGTTCCCAAAAGTTTTATCACTACAGCCAGTGCTTCTGCATCGAAGAGATCGGGCTGCTTGTTGGTCAATGAGATTGCTGCCATCACACATTTCTTGAGAACCTCTTTGTTTGGGTTCCCAGAGGATAATTCTTGTTCGACGAGTGTAATAATTATGTCGTGGGCACCATTCTTTCCTGCCAACACACGATGTGGGATTGACTGTAGGAAAATTGTCAACAAACCACTCTAACGAAAATGTATTGCCACCCACCTTTTCACATTCTTTATCAAGTACCGTTAAGTACTCCAGAAGTTGACTAGTATTCGTGGACTTTTCGCCGATGTGTGCCTTAAGCTTATCGATGACCTCATTCAAGACTGGTACACCTGTGTCTTTGTTTATAGCTAAATCCTTGATTATGTTGGCTAAATTGATTCCCTACCAGCAATATCGAAATGATGTAGTAAAAAGGGTAGTGTGATCTTACAATGGTTTACCTGAGCTTCGAATTGCTTTATTGTCTCCTCCTTGGCTTCATCGGGGCTCATCAGGAAATCAACAATATTCTCCTTAACCACATCGTCGAAGGTTTCTTGTGAAATTACCTTGGCCATGCTACTGCCTTGATTCTTGCAAGTACCGACTATTAGCAAATTGTCTCGTTCCTATGGATGATTTACCTTATATGGAAACTTGGATAATCTCGCACGGCTGATGGCTTCGGAGTTACTGAATGGTCTCTTTGTTTCAGGTCAGGGTAATTTAATTAGATTGAAAATTGTGTTTGCCAGCAAATGACCTGAATAAATTTTTATCTAAAATTTCCTGCATATAAATTAGATTGATAAATTCGATGAACTAAGATGTAGTTTATTTATTTCCAATTAGAAATTGAAGAAAACTTTTTCAGAGAAGACGTGACAAATCACCCACTGGTATGCAATAAGCTGTGAAACAAAAACACTGACGGAATAACAACAAATAGTTGTGTTGGATTTGTGATACAAACGTCAGTACCAATGTGAGTAGGGTTGTCAGGTATTGTTGGCAATGCAAAAACTGTTGCTGTGGCTTCACACTTTAAAAATAACTTACTTACGTTCGCATGAAAGTTTGGCAAATCGTTAAGTTAATGGTATCTACAAATTGTTGAATCTGAACGCCGGTATTTGGATGACGAAATGGCAAGATAAACGTAAATAATAATTCGACGGTTTTTCAAAAATGAGATTTGGTGTGTATCGAAAAATAATGCATTTTTATTATGTATATAAATACATATTTGTAAACTTAAAATCAACACTTTTGTCTTGTAATAAACAAGTGTAGACAATTTCCTCAAGAGTGCTACCATATAAGGCCTAGATCAATGATCCGGTACTATCCTTAGAATTTAAAGAGAACACTACCACCATATGTCAGCAGTAGAAATGTCAAAATAAAATTACTCTGAATCATATTTTTTTGTTTTTTTTATCACCACGATAAAGTCAATTACACTGATGATAACAATAAATTTTATACTCAAAATAAACTCGAAATTTTAGTGCATTGTCAGAGTCACACTGTTAACATAAACTGATAACACATGAACAATTGATTTTGAAGTCTAAACGGGAACTTAATGTCATCCGTAATGCTCAACTGCGACATATTTTTTCTCATTGTGCCCTAGTTACTAATTTGAAAATAAGTCATTGTCCCTAGTTCCTTGTTCCCCTAAAGTAACAAAACAAAACAAAAAGAAAAAAAATCAATTATTTGTAAAACTAAATGTATGGGTTGCCGTTTAGCAAAAGATGAACAAAATTGTACAACAAATATACTTGAAACCACCACTGCAGCCCCCAATATGCAATCCAAAAGTGAATTCAAATCTCGCCTGGAGCGTAAAATGTGCCTGGTAAGTGGTTCTTGTGATTTGGGTAGAATGGGGGTGATGAAAATGTCACTGGAACCTACCCCCATAAGGGCATTAGTCATACACACACTGCATAAGATGTTAATTGTTTTGTTGGAAACGTGCACTTAAACATGATTCAGTATAATGATAAAGCGTTTGTGTTGTTTGCTTGTTGTTGTTTTAGGCAAAGGAAACACCCGAATCGGATTTTGACTTGTCCGAATGCAACCTCAAAGAAATTCCAGCGGGTGTCTTTATATACTGTCGTATACTACGCAAGGAAATACTCAATTTGAGTAAAAATCAATTGACGACGTTAGTTAGTTGCAACAACAATAATAGCATTGGTTTGCTAACTGATCTTAGTTTGCTGCGTATACTCGATTTGAGATTCAATCGAATTAAAAAACTGCCAGATGAAATTTACAAATTAGAAAATCTCAGGGTAATTACAAGGCTGAATGGTGGTATGTTCTTGATTTCGGATGTGTATTTTGTGTGTTTTTTTTCTTACAGGAACTTTTAATATCGAACAATCAGCTTGTCGAACTACCAAACACGATAAATCAGCTCAGATACCTCGAGCATCTCGATGTGTCTAACAATAATTTACAATCAATTAGCGAATTAAGCTGCATGTCCAATTTACGGATCCTCAATATAAGCGGGAATTCTAGTCTGCGTCAACTCCCGACCACGTTGGCAACTTGTGATACTCTTTGTGATTTGATATTGGACCACGAATCGTTGGAATGGCCTGTGTCGAGTGTGCTTGCGGGCGGAACGGAGGCTATTATGAAATTTTTAGCCACTGGAGAGGTGTCGGAAGGTACTGCGGGCGGAATCGTAAACCATCAAAGAGCACCGGAAGATGTAAGTTTCAGTTGAAGGCTCACATTAAAATGTTGTCAGAGCTGTCCACTCAGATATGATTTTTTAAATTACTGTATTTTTAATTTCCATAGGCCTTATTAGCTCAAATAGAAGAACACAATCATAATACAAAAAATCTAACCGTCAAAGTGAACTATCAGCCTCTCGACGAGTCTGGCTATGGCAATGAAAATGTAAGTTAAACTGCACACTTGTTAGATGTTCAAATGGTAAGCCTTTTCTTACAGGCACTCTTGGAGGAAATCCAACGAAAGCAATACCAACAGAAGCAAGAGGTAAGAGCCAAGCAAATACTTTAGCTTATATATATGTATTTCTTTTTTCAGCTGCTGAAAGCAGTCTTGCTGCAGCAAAACGAAACAGAGAACTTAGTGAATAAGTTACAGCAACAAAAAGACAACGAACGCAATCTATTGATAAAAGACATATTAAATGGTGAGCAAAAAGTGTCAGGAAGTGCAATAGGTCTTTATCATACTGTTTCCATTATTAATTTAGCGGAGGAAAATGCGAATCTGGTCATTGACAATTTCTTAGCTTCGAAGAACAAGGCAGACAATGAACTCATTGAGAAGGAACTCCTGGAAGAGCAACGACTACTGGAGAATGTACCTACACCTGTCAAACAATTCCTGAGTATATTTTTAATGTATTGTGCATTTACAGCTTCAGATAGAACACTCTGAATTGCGAAAGCAAGAGATCTTGTCGACAATGATAGAATCTCTACGCCAGGAGGAAGCCAAGATTCAATCGTACCACTTGGAGCGTGATGCAACATCAGTGAATATTTTGGAGAGTGAAAACGCAGCGTCTCAACAACTCAATGTCTTCTACCGTAACTACGAGAGGAATCGCAATGAAATTGTCAGTCGTATTTGTGAAGATGAGGAACTTCAAAAGCAAGCTGTAATGAATCTTATGGCCCAAAGTGATGCACGTTCTTGGGGTCTGGTTGAGCAGCTACGAATAGTTGAGGTTCAGCTGGCCAGCATGACTCAGTTTGAGATTGACCGCAAAAAGTACTTCAACGCGGAACAAATCAACGAGTTGGCAGACAAACGAATGCGTTTGACGTACATTTTAACAGACCTGCTAGAACAACAAGAGATGCGACGTGCAAAGCTTTGTGATACGCTCTTGTCAATGGAAGCGCAAAAGTCAAATGAACAACAAGATTATTGGTTGATGCAGTACCAGAGGCTGCTGGATTCACGACCAGCGGAGTTTTCATCTAAAGCGGCAAATATTGATCCATTGCTGGGCTATAATTTCCTCGTGAACGGAGTTATACATTGTTTGCCGTTCCTTCAGAAATTACTTCTCAACA
Source organism: Eristalis arbustorum (assembly GCA_916610145.1). NCBI lineage: Eukaryota > Metazoa > Arthropoda > Insecta > Diptera > Syrphidae > Eristalis > Eristalis arbustorum. The sequence continues at coordinate 35,468,528 of OU744319.1, read as the reverse complement.
ACGATGTCTTCTTGGAGAAGATCAACAGCGAGGATCTTGTAGAGGCTGGAATTCGCGAGGAGCGAGATCGTCGTTTGATCTTGCAATCTATTGAGGAATATATACGGGAGAGCTATGTGGCTGAATGCAATCGCGATCATTGCGCTGCCACACCGTTACCCGAAGAAACTGAAGCAAAATCTTCGGGTCAGCCACAACCAACGGCTCCCGGTCGTCAAGCTTCAAGTGATTCTGATGGCATCGCTAACGCATCAGAATGTGTCATATGCATGGAAGAATATGTATGTATTACCTTAGGCTTTAACCAATATAAACATTCTTGACACATTCTTATACTTTTAGGTTCGAGTTATATTTCTGCCATGCGGCCATATGTGTTGTTGCCTTAATTGTCAACTGAAAGTTGATATTTGCCCGATGTGCAGGGCTGAAATCGAGCGCAAAGTAAAAGTGGTCCAACCATAACATGAAGTTGCATCTGAATAATATGCCGCCTCAATCAAAACACGCTCACAAGGTTTTCTTCTTCCTCTATAACTCAACTCAACCAAATATGCATTTCTTTCGTCTTTCCATCTCTTCTAATAGCATACTAACATACCTTTCTGTCACATTCTAATCATTTCTAAACAACAACAGCGTACTAATCAAAGGAAAAAAAGCATGCAATTCGAGATTGAGATTACAAATTTTATCTTAAAGCATAGTATTTATACATACATATATACGGTTTATAATATGTACGCAATAATTCAATTTTACAGTTTTTTTCGTCAACTGGATAACTGTAAGAACTTTTTAATTCAATTGTAGTTAGTCAATATTTATCGCAAACATATGAACCAAGTAAGCGCTACTGTTTATATATATATATACCAATTCAACATGCGCAATATGGTTATGTAAGAGAAGAACGAATCATGAAATAATTGTACTATAATAGAAATGTTGAAAAAATCGTTTTCAAATTCTTGTGATTTTAATGCCAAAAAACAAACAGAACAACCAATCATATTAAGGATTGCTTTGAAAAAGAAAAAAACAAAAAAAAAAAACATCTTGCTTTGCTTACTAATAACCTTGCATTTCGATTTTGTTTTGGTTTAACAATTATTTCACACAGCTTATTAATCCAGCAATTGATGATATTTAACGTTGCAATGACAGCTAAATGCGAATACAGTTCTTGTAATTAATACTTATAATCTGCATCTAAATACGCCGTTTGCTTTTACTCATAGCACTTGTCAAGGATTACCTCCATCATATGGTTTCGGAATAGCTTTGCTTAAAAAATAAACTCAAATATGTAAGCATTTTCATGGTCATCGCTTCTCTAGAGTTTAGTAGTTTCACGTGTTTTATGCATTCAAATGCAATCTCCACAAACTGATATATTTTGTGTTCAGTAATACTTGCAGTTCGGTTCAAGGTGTTCTCTTAACATCACAAGCAAAAGTATTGTTTTTCAATGAAACGATATTTTTGTGCATCTAGTGCATCTCTACATTGACGCCTGCAACAGGAACAGATTCATAATAATAAATGCAAATGTTTTATTCAACTAAAGCATCCAATTTGTTTGTGAACTAAAATTGAATGTTATGCACTGTCTAACACAGAAGACAGATCCCAATATTCAAGTACAGTATAGTGTCGATTATCCGAACTAATTGGGATCGAGGCTGGTTCGGATTGTCAAATTCGATCAAAATATTTGATAATATCGAACAGGAATCGAATAAAAATCAGGTGTTACTTTTCACACACCTCTTCAACGAATAATTTTTGTCTTCGTTCCGATTGATAAAACGTTTCGATTCCTTTTCCTTGTTAGAAAACTGACTAAAATATTCACGTTGATCTTACGCACATACGAATATTACGAGTGCGAACGTATTCATGTGTCAGACCACTGTTAGTTTTTGTTTTTTCGTTTTAAGGGTTTGTTAGGATAATTGACCTTGGAGTTGGGATAACTGACGGGCATCTGCTTCTGATGCTGCGTTCGGATAACTGACGCTTCTGCTGTAAATTGAATTCGTCAACTTTTTTTCCTATTGCTACTGTAATCATTCCTTACCTCACTTCACTTTTTTTAACAAAATTTATTTTGTTGTATATTTTTGTACATTTACTATTGCACAAAATGTATAACCAATGATTGCACATTGGAATTGTAATTTAATACGCTACGAAACTTCGTCGACTTCGTTATAGACGAATTTTAGATATTGTTTTTGCATCGAAGCAAAAGCGTTCCTTATTTTTTTGCATGGCATGTATTTCCACTTGATATGACCATTCTATAATTACTACTATACCTACTCCAGCTTCTTCTGTGCAATGAGAACACAACAAATCCAATGCCGTTTGTTTATGAGATGCACTCGCGTTTTCCATACATCTGAATTCCCCCCAAACTGAGCTGCTTAGAAATAATTTAATTTGGCAAATGCCCACCGAAATATGTAATTCTTTGCATTCCATACATCTTGTACGTGTCTAGTAAGATTAAATGATTATAATTTAACATCACGGTTCATCACCTGAAGAACACTCTTGAGCAGTTATTTGCATTTTCTGTATTCATGTATGTTTTGTCCTTTGTTCCTGTTAGGTATTGTTATTGTCGATATTTTATTTGTTAACTAGGGATTTGTCAATTTTAATGAAATTAATGTTTTTTTTTTAATGTATATTTATATCCTATGTATGTTTTAAAACATTACATTTGCGGTCTTATGATATCTATTCTTTAAGAATCTTTAACAATATTTATAAAAAAAATCTATTGTATTTGAATTTTATTTATTAAAAAAAAAATAAATCTAACTTCTTAAAGAACATTAAATATTTGGTGTTTATCTATACGTTATTTATCATAAAATAGCATTGGAGACATTTTGTCGGATTAGATTCGGAAATAAACAAAGCAAATCTAACGACTTAAATGATTCAGGTAACCATTTCTTCGAGTTGGATATCACAATAGGATGTGAATACATGGTTTTACAGCACAAAGCCAACTTGGTCTTGTGATACGACGCGGCCCTGGTTAGGTCTTTACCGACCTTAGTAAATAAATGGACTAGTTTGGTAGGGGTGCCAAAACTAGACATTGATCTGTTCTGATAGTATATGCTGATCTATGAATGCTATCATACGCGTCCTCAAAATCAAAAAAAGGTTGTGGGTAACCATCTGTTGCTCCTTGGTTTTCTCCAAAATTTGACGTAGTGTGAATATTTTATCGATGACGGATTTTCCTGGCCAAAGGTTAGACTGGTTTGGACCGACTAGGTTGTTGAGACTTAGGCGAACACGGCAGGTATTATCTTGTTGTTCTCCTTTTTGTGGATCGGTTCAAACAATGCTGTGGTTCCATTCATCGGGCATGCTTCCCGTCTAGCATATTTTGCAGAGGGTTGGTGCATGCTTCTTGCCAAGTCATCTCCTGCCATCGGCTCTAATAGGCCTATCTTTGACCGGCCACTTAGTAAGGCATTTTTGTAGAATTTCTTTGTCATCTTCGAACTGCCACTTCGGCCCTAATAGGCCTGTTTTTGACCTCTTTACACCGTTTTTCATTTCGTGTAGTAATCGATTCTAAGACATTGGCGAGCATCCGCTGAGGGCATTTTTGAAGGTTTTCTCGAAATATATCGCATAGATGAGCCATCAACTTGAAATAAAAACATCCTTATATTTTTCTTTCATGGTGTATATATTTTTTTGCTTTCATATCTTCACATTAACATTTACAATATATAAGTATAGTATTTCTAATAAATATAATTGTCACTCATATCCGTTTACAGACAGTTTCACCTTAAACAAGCGGAAGGTTTGAATTTTATTGTAAAATAACGGATATTATGAATGTGTGTAATGAGCAAGGCAAACAAAATATAACCTAAATTCAAGTAACTAGCTTCTACAAAATGTCCAAATATTTCTAAAAAAAAAATTACAAATATATTTCGTATTTGCAATGGTCAGTTTTTTTTTTTTTTTGATTTTGCAATGCATTTCTTCAACGCCAAAAGGAAGAAGGCAAAAATACCCAGTACAAACTATTTACAAAAAATGCTTACTTTAAGAGCAAATATAATTAGAAATCGTAAACGTTATTTAAAAAAATATATTCTGTCTATTAGGCTTTATCTTTATTCGGAAAAAAGTGGTACAAAACTCAATGAGAACGTAGAAACGACTTGAAGCTGAGACAAGCTTTACAGCAAAATGGTCTTTAGTGATTTAAATAAAATATGCTCTCATATCTGGTTGGAGGGTGGCTTGCTATACAGCAAGTGGACTGCAAGGTTTTATGATTTGATTGAATGAGAAATGAAGCAGAACATAAACCTAAAATCTACAATCTTAAACTAGTAAATTGAATAAACTTGACTTTAATTTGTATGGTAATTGGTTTGTTGGATTTCCATAAGAAACATGACTTCACAAAGTTTCTTTAATCGACTCAAGGTTAATTTAATATCAAAAACTAAAACAAACTACATAAATCACTGAGACAGAGTACATCTGCCACTTGTAACTGGCTGTATCTACATAATTTACTTCGTGATAATACGGAATTATGATGGTGATGAGTTGAAATGATGAAAATGGAACGGGAGGTCGTGAAAATAACTAACAACTGTATTTCTTTGTAAACACTTCTTTGCTTTCGTCAATCGCACAATCGTATCTTTATGCAGTGTAATCACTTTAATTATTATTATCATTGGCGGCAATATGATCGGGCTCATCGCCAATTTGAAAACGATCCCACATTCGTGAGAAAAGCATCTCTAAACCTTTCGCATATTGCGAGCAATCGAATAACGGACTCTCCACACGCGCCTTCCACACTTTGGCGCGCATTGTCTTCAGATATTCACGATCTGTGCCAAGACGGATTGCAATATCTTGATATTCTTGACGTGTGCGAGCGATTAACTCAGGGCAGCCAAGGGTTGCCAATTGTGAAGCTGCCACTCTATAAAGAAAACGTTCCAATTTAAATAGACATTCAATGGAATAGAAAAAATCTTGAATATACCTTGAGGCTAAAGTTTCTCCAGGTAGTGTCACGACCGGTGTTCCCGTCCATAGAACATCCATGGATGTTGTGTGTCCATTGCAAAGTGGTGTATCAAGACATACATCAGCTAATTGTCCGCGCCGAACATGTTCCTCCTTAGCGGCTACATTTGAGAAAATAACACGTTCCGACGATACTCCTGTAAAAAAGCAATTTTTTTTAGCCTCACTTCCAAGTAATAAGACTGGGGAAACTTACCTAAATCCTCTATTGTCTTCTTAATGTTCTGTTCGCCAACGGCAGGGAACCGCAGCAACCACAGCACAGAATTTGGCACATGCTTCAGAACTAAGACCCACGACTGCAATGTCAGTGGATCGATCTTGTATAGTTGATTGAAATTACAATAGACTATAGCGTCATCGGGTAAGTAGTATTGGCGTCTAGTTGTGATAACAATATTCTGTGGAACTTCTTCACCAGTTGCTGCTTTGTTGTTTGTTTGCGTGGTTGCCAAACCGTTCTGGACTACCACTCCATTGAGAGATGTTTGTACTTGTCCTTGGGCAATCATTGAAACAATTTGTGTAGTATTTGGCAGCTCTGCCACTTTCAGTGAAATCTCAACTGGCTTCTGTGAGTTAATCACTTCTCGGATCTCTTTAATGTCAGTGTTTTCAACCAAGGGTGATAAGTCAGTTGCGTTAATTACAGCAACATTGTCAGCAACACCAGCGCTAGAGCCTCCTTGTTGCTTGTCGCTCACAATCAAACGCTCCTTCAGATGTGGGAACATCTGCTTGTGATCGCCAATAAAGTATGTGTACGGCATGTATGCCAACTTTTCGCTGTATTGTCCGGCCAATTTCATTGGGCTTGTAACTGAATCCGTGATTATGTAATCCATGAATGATGCACCACTCGTTCCTGGATATCCCAACCACATAACTTGTACTGGAGCTGGTCGCAGGGCGAAGATCTCGTTCCGTGCTCCCTTGGTGTAGCCGTTCATGTTGACGAGAATATGAATGCCATCAGAATATATGCGATCGGCAGCCTTTCCATTGCACGTGATCTGTGATAGATCAATGAAATGCTCTGATTCGCGTTCAATCTTCTCCCTGAACGTTGTCCCATCATCTGGACTGAGAGCATAGCAGAAGATTTCCACACGTGCCCGATCGTGCAATCCAGGTACAGATTGCATTAAATGTGATGTGGGATGATTTCCAAAGTCGCTGCTTACGTAACCAACCTTCAAGCGACCGTGTATTTCTCTGTTGAATTTATACGGAGGCTTGTGCAGCACATGAACCTTCTCCAGACACAAGTTTGCGTGTCTGGCTGCAATGGCTCTACGGAATTCATGTGTGAGTGGATACAACATCGAATGATGTGGATGCACCGATGGTAAGCGATTCTTTTCCAATTGCTCAGCCACAATACTGACTAACTTCTTCATGCGTGCCTCATAGTCGGTCCAATCACATACAATTTGCAGGCAATGCGCCAAATTGCAGTATGCATCCGGAAAGTCAGGTTTCAACTTGAGTGCCGTACGATACGATTGAATGGCGTCCGGGATATTGCCAGAGTCCTTATGAATGCTTGCCAAGTTACTGTGCGCATCGGCAAATGCCGGATTTATTTGTATAGCACGGGTGTAGCATTGAAGTGCCCCGACGACATCCTGTAACTCCTTCAAAGTATTACCCATGTTCGAATAGGCATCGGCGAATGTTGGCTGAATACGAATCGCTTCTTTGTAATGCATTAGAGCCTCGTTAAGTTTGCCCTGCTGTTGTAAAACCGATGCCAAGTTGGAATGGGCAGCGGCAAATTCTGGAAATACTTCCAATGCCTTCAAATAGAGACGAGTGGCTTCTTCGATGTAACCCTGTTCACGTTTGATATTGGCCAGATTGTTAAGAGAATCCGCATGGCTTGGACAGAGTCGAAGTGCAGTATTGTAACATTCTTCTGCTTCTTTAACCTGTAAAAAAAGAATTAAATTTTAAAATTGAAAAAAGAATACATTGTAATCTTGATGTAGGCGAACTATAGCACGGCGGGTACAATTAAGACATAATTAATTTATGATTACTCTTCCACTTCGAACTTTGCCCACTTCCCTCGCATTCGATTATTAAATCAAACGAGTGTACCCATCACTCCTATGAAAAGTATTTTTAGTTTCTGTCTGCAAGTTCGGAGTTATTTCGGGTGGAAATGATAATGAAACACGATAAATCTATTTCGATCTGGTGTCTACCGTCCTATCACCCTCTGTATATATGTAACTTTTCCTAAATAGAAGTTAAATTCAGACACGGCGGTTTTTATGCTAAGCATTTAATACTGTGTGATGTTTATTTTTGGTGACCTTGTGCAGGTAGACATATAAGAGGGGGTGAGTGGGCAACAAGTTATTCGTAGTGTCATGCGACAGCGTGATACAAATTAGTTAAGAATATTTGGTAAACACATAAATAATACTGATATTGTGTTCCAGACAGAAAAAGGCGCTATCCAACAGGCTGCTCGTTTACTGTCAAAGAACCCGATCATCAGGCCAACAGGGTTCTGAATACACCATCAATCATATCAGCGATGGGAACGTGACATACGGTATTCCATGCATCCTAGAATAAGGGCCTGCTAATATTCAGGACTGTACTCCATTGCTTCAACGCGTGGAAGCGCACTAATTCATTTCACAAAACCTGATTCCCACAGATACAAAAACACCAGGTGGGGGCTTCTGTGGCATCTTCTTTGTTTTTGCCCAAACTTAGCCAAAACGCGGTACAAACCACTCTTAACATCATTAATGCCCGGTTTCCCTGTGTGAGCTTAAGTGTCCACCCGTCTGTCAGAATCAAGGTGATTTCGTTTTCACATTGAAATTTCAGGTGAAACATTCCACTCAAATAGTGGTTTAATTTAAGCCACCAATGGCCATGGCTTAAATGTCAATCCTGAGAGTACATTGCCATTAGTGCATTAAAATGTTTTCAACCGCAAAATACATGGAAAAACCCACACACGCAACTAAGTATTTGGTCTGGTAGTGCTTCTGTGAGAGCAAATTTACAAATTTTAACAATATCATCACACGCATGAACAATCGTTTGATGTGTTAGTGTTTTCTCATTTCCTCTCTTTAGTTGGGTGCTGTTTGTCTTTAATTACCATCCCTATTTTGTTTTTGTTTCTCTTGGCCGGTGTATTCAAGAGTTCACAATGGCACTCAATATACGATTTACGTAAACCACTCTTAAATTTTGAGTGTGAAAACGAAATCTTCTTGAGTAGGTTACACTCTGAAATCGGGCACAGTGATATAGAGATATGTATAGCCGCGTAAAACCACATCTCATAAACATTGCTAAAACCAACGGAGCATTCTAGCTATATAAGACTACAGTGGTTTTTAACTGGGTTTACTCAATTTCATGGTAGCATTATGGACCAGCAGGCATATGTGAGGATGAGTCGCCATCCCCTTACCTAACCTAACCTACTAACAGATGGCACCCGTCTCAAAATACCAATTTTACTCCCCGACAGAGACGAACGCCATTATTACCGACCACGAGATAGCTCTCTTCACCGAAAGATCGAAAATGGACACGGGTATTGGACCGGATTCTACTCGGACACTGCATACCTACCGACACCATACACCATCATCCAGATTCCCAGAAATGTGTAGAGTCTTCCAAGCAGGCAATAGCAAAAGCAGCCGAACACTTACAAGAAACCGATTTTCTTCCATCAGATATCACCATCTTTGTAGTCAGCCAGGCTGCACTGAGGTCAAGACAAGGACATCAAATGCTATCATGCAATGCCGCGACTCACTGACGTCCATCACACACCACAAGGTCAAACTCTTCTGGGTTCCTGGGCCACAGACCAATTATGGAAGAGTGAAGAAATTGGCTAGGCAAAGATCAACGAAGCGGACGCATCTCTGCAATTACCGATCAGTGCACTATGCCGGATCATACATGCCACAACAATAAAAGAAGCCAACTTGACATGCACGATTTAGAGACTACAAAATCAGAGTGGCCAGGGCGAAAGAGAGAGACTGGACTAAGACCAAAACTCAATCCATATTCTCTCCGGAGTGATCACAGGGTACTATCCGATCGGAACAATGCTCCGGAAATGGAACCAAGAATCCGAGACGATCCCAACATCTGCTTTGCTACTGCCCAGCTCTGCAGAATCGGCGCCGAACTTCGCTCGCCCATAGATTCTTCACTCACCGCTGCACCAAGTTTCTTCGTGAGCTCATTTGAAGAGCCATAAAGTTTTTCAGTGAAAAATTAGGACATTCACATTGTAAAACATGTAATTTCAACCCGACAGAATGACAAAAACATGATTAAAGTTCTTACTGTACTACGCGGTTGAAAGACTTCATGTAGACTTCATTCCGTGGCATCAACATCGTTCTTTTTTCGATGATGATGCTTATGATAGATGAAATACAATCACAAATAAATAAACATTCGTAAACTATCCACGCGGATGTTCACTCATTGAAAATAAAACTTAAATGAAAGTTTGTACTATGATCGTACAACCAGTGGTAATATTCTACCACAATATGTGGCGTCGTCACCGACGGAAAAGTTGAAATTCCATACATCCTATATCCGACGCGCTAGTACAACTCGGTCAACCACATGTGGTACAAGGTGAACGTCGCTGATGGTTTGTAGAAGTAAGGGTTAACCAAACCAATACATTTTCCACCAATTTCCGAAAATTTAATTACCAGGAACAAATGGCTCTCACTTCTTGTCAACCAAAATTTAATTAGTCTACTAGAGTCAACCAAGTCCTCTAGTACAATTAAACAAAAATTGTGTAATGGCAGTTCTGAAAAATCTAAAGTGTTTCCTTTTAATTAAAAGATGCACAGTTGTATACATACATATCTGTTTCATGATGTTGTTTCTCTTATTCATGCTTTTTAGTCTTCGACGTACGTATACAAAGACAAAAGTGACTCCACTACGAAACGCTGTCATTTAATAAAATACATATGACAAGCGGGAAGGGTGTTTTTATTTTCAACTAGCTGTAACTAGCGCGCATTGCTGCGCATTTAAAAAAAATCAAAAAGAAAATGTTTTCAAGAATCAATTGGTAGTACCAACACAGTTCTGAATAAAGTAAAAGCCAGACACCATTTTGCATTCGTGGCTCCGCCACTCTTTGTATCGAAATACGAAATACGAAATGCTTAGAAATGTTCGCAAGCCACAATTATAAGATAACATATCCTTGAATGGTCATTCATACAATACATACATATATCACTGAGTCCTCACTATAAATACAGTACTTAACATGGCGGTGCAAATAACTAGAATTTCAATATCGTACGGACTACTTTTCCATCGTCATAGAAAAAGTGGTAGAGGCTTATTAGCGGCATCTTTACGACTCAGTCGCAGTCAAGTGCACTCACCAGACCTAGCAACGACTACGTGTCCATTAGGAGTTGCTTTTTGCAAGAGACCTAGGCACGCTAAAAATAGTCTTTGTTTGAAAAGAGGTAATTGTTTCGGTAACCAATGGCGAATTGGATACTTCTTAAGTTGTGTTTCGCCAGGTATTATTTTTTCTTGGAAGGTAGCGTTGAATGGGGTGTACATACTCACATTAGGACTCGGATCGAATTTCAACACGCAGCAAGACTTGAAAGCGGAGGCATGAATACTGTGGGATTGGCATTGAATTTTCAAAAGGTGAAGTTCAGGCGCGTTATTAATTGCGAGCAAGAGTACAGTTATTGCCATATTTACCAACAAAAGGGAAATTCCTTTCATCAAACTTTCAGCAATTGAAGGTACAGCCTTTTGGAAACTAAATATGATGGAATTTAAATGTACAGGAAAGAGTTAAGAAAGCAGCTTATGCTGTATAAGATAATAAGCAACAGAATATTCGGCAAAAGGGATCCCAACTACAAAACTATCCTGCAGATGTACATAGCAATTGACCTATGGCAGTGCAGTAGCTTACATTCCAGTTACTGACTGCTCAGCATAGTAATCGGAGCACTAACCGATCGTAACCATCTGAGGTAAAATGAAAACAAAATGGGGCTTACCTATGACTTCATCTGCAGTAACTGTGGCAACGATGAAAACAGAGAGGGCACTCATCAATATCCTTGAATTTTTACTTTGCCACGCAGTCTCCGACTAACCTTCGGTCCGGCAACATCTTTATCGACTCTGTGCTGCCCACTCTTTCGTCGATTCAATTTCCCGTTATATCCATAGTTCCAAAGACCCGTTAATACTAACTCTTTTCGTTTTTGTGCAAGAAATATTTTCTCTTTTTCTTTTTTAAGTGAAAAACAAAGTGTGAATAACAAATCCGGAAACAAAATATCTGTGATGGCCTTAGGGCCACGTGTCCTTTCGGGCAATCGATTTAGCGGGTTCGACGTGGACCCGCTATTCGAACCCATAAACAAAAAAAGAAAAAAACCCGCTCCCCATATAAGCGGACTAGACCTGTATAATCAGACCACCAATAATCCGAAATTTATTGTCATTGCCCCAGCCAACATAGAAAAACCAATTACATCTTTTAGTGTCTTCCTAGTAAAAAAAGCGATAGATAACATTAGTACCGGGTATGACTACATTACACAACTGCGAGACGGTAACCTTCTACTCCTCGTCAAAACACAAAAGATAGCTGATATATTCCTAAAGCAAAAGTCCCTTTCCAACCTGTGCCCTATTAATGTGACACTGCATTCAAATCTAAATTCTTCAAAAGGTACAGTCTACGCTCCTTTCTTAATCAACGTACCAGAAAGTGAGATCGTTAACGAAATGAGATCACAAGGCGTCACAGAAGTTTTCAAATTCAAAAAACGCACCGACGGTACTGAACGCCCCACCGGCCTCATACTTTTCTCTTTCGACCTCTTCCGACCACCGAGTTCACTCAGTATTGGGTGGTATAATGTAAAAGTAGAGGAATATTTCCCAAACCCAATGCGCTGTCGCAACTGCCAAAAACTAGGTCATACCACCAAAAGATGTAAGGGAAATGCGTCTTGCGACACATGTAACTTACCACCTCATGCCCCCAATAATTGTTCACGCGTGTCATGCGCGAATTGTTCTGAAGAACATCCTTCATCCTCTAAACTTTGTAAGCGTTACCTACAAGCTAAAGAAATCCTAAAAATTAAAACAATAAAAAAATGTAGCATAGCTGAAGCCAAAAAAATATTCCAAGAACAAAACCCAACAAATCCGTCCTCCCTCACATACTCCTCAGTTGCAAAAAATGCAACAGAAGAACAACCGTTAAGTCCAGAAAATACTGAAACAGTACCTACCGTCTCCCCCACACCGACGCAATCCACAAACTTAAAAAAAGTAACAGAAACAAAAACAGGAAAACCTACAAAAGTTGACTCTCCAAATTCATGTTCCAACAGCAAAAAAAATGCACTCAATATAACAAATCCATCAACATCAAAACAATACAAAGCAGCTATCGCCCCCCCTAACAGTGAATTACAAAATTCAACATCTACAACCAATCCGCCCCATAACATCATAACACAATCAAATAATCATTCATTTAACTCTCAACCCACACTAATCAACTCAAACCTGACTAACACCCAAACCACAATTATTCACTCTCCCCCACCCCTCCAAAGCAATCCTCCACAACCACCACTTAATTCCCCAACTCATAATGTTACTGACAATACAACCCCAAACCCATCACCCCTTTCAACTTTTACCCAATCCCTAATCAATTCCAACCAATACTACCTAAACCCACTCGACAAAGATGAAGATGATAATATCTAAAAATAATACGTCCTACCAAAATACTGACTCTGCCGCTCAGAGGCTGAATCGTTCGAGCTCTGCACAGAGCTCTAGCGGTTCAGCCTTGGATCGGCAGAGTCCAAACTTCCACCCCACCCATCCCACCAACAATGACTTTGCGCAATATAACTCTGTTTACATTGCACCAAAGTCAGCACCCACACTCAAATCATGTATAAAAGTTCTACAATGGAATCTCAAAGGTTATTATAATAACCTTCACGAGCTTCAATTACTAATCACTGATCATAACCCTTCCATCATATCCCTTCAAGAAACCCACCTACTAACTAGTTCAACTGCGACCCCACCTAAGCAGTACGCGGCATACTTCCACAACTTCTCCACAAATAACTCAGCTAAGCAGGGAACTGGTTTATTGATACATAAATCTATCCCCCATAAGCCTATTTTCATTAATTCCAACATTTCTGTTGTCGCTGTTGAAATCTTCCTCAAACAAAATATTACCGTCATATCTCTCTATATTCCTCCAACCCAAACCTTCACTGCTTCAGACATCCACAAGATTGTCAATAACTTTCACACCCCTATCTTACTAACAGGTGACTTTAACTGCTGGAATCCACTTTGGGGTTCTCCTAAAATTAATACAAGAGGAAAAGAGCTTGAGAAATATCTCACAAACTCCACTCTTTCGCTCCTGAATGACGGAAGTCCAACTCACTTCTCAACCCATAAAACTTTTACCCACGTAGACCTAACCTTTATATCCCCTCAACTTTCCCCAATTGCTTCATGGACAATTCTCCCCGACTTACACGGCAGTGATCACTATCCAATATTAACAACAATAACGCTCGGTAGACAACAAAATTTCGTTAAAACTCCACCAAAATTTCAAACTGATAGGGCGAATTGGAGCAGATTCCAAACCGAAATATCCAACTCACTAATGCTTAAAGTCTTAAGTACAAATATAAACAAAGAGGCAGCCACGATTCATAAAGTAATTCGCTATGCAGCAAACATAGCAATCCCACAAACACAAAACAAATTTAAAAGGTCGACAGTCCCTTGGTGGAACAATGAATTAAAAGATCTGCGTACAAAAAAACAAGCTGCCTGGAAAGCATTCAAGAAATACCCCAATGATTCTAATCTAATTTGCTATCGCAAGGCTAACGCGCTTTTCCGCAGGTATGCTAGATCCTCAAAAAAAGAATGCTTCGAAAAATTTACATCCAATATCAACCCTAACGCCTCCTCATCGAAACTCTGGGCCGATGTTAAAACACTCACTGGCAACTACACCCCCCACGTAATTAGGACCCTCAAAACAGGTTTCGATACAATAACAATAGCAACTGAAATAGCCCAATTCTTTGGAAATACATGGTCAAATTATTCTGATGACAGACGTTTTCATCCCACCTTTCTCCAAATGAAATCTAGCATCCAATCCTCAATTCCGTTTAATACTACAGACCCTTCAGCTATTCTTATAGAAGCACCAATTAACCATTCTGAAATTAACAGCACCCTCAGCTCAGTTAAAGGAAAGACTCCAGGCTATGATCGCATCTCATACATTATGCTAAAAAATTCTCCCCCGATCTTAAAAGAACGTCTCCTTATTTTATTCAACAGAATCTATGATGAAGGTATCATTCCGCAAATCTGGAAAACAGCATCTACTATCCCAATCCCAAAACCAACAAAAGACCTAACCCTGGTACACTCATACCGACCCATTTCCCTGCTCCCATGTACAGCGAAAATCTTAGAAAAAATTATTTCAAAACGCCTAACTTGGTTCTTAGAAAAACACAACTACATTAATCTGAATCAAGTTGCATTCAGGCACGGACTCGGCACTTTGGACTCACACCTACACATTGACCACTATGTGTCAAAAGCACTCTCAAACAAGAACCATGTCTCAATCTTATCGATAGACTTTGAAAAAGCTTTTGACAGAGTCGGAATACATGTTGTGCTTAATAATCTAAGGAAATGGAAGATCGGCCCTAAAATGTACAAATATATTAAAGCTTTCCTAACTAGTAGACAATTTAGAGTAAAATTAAACGGAACCTATTCACATACGTTCAATCTTAAAAATGGCATTCCACAAGGTTCTCCCCTATCTGTGACACTATTTTTAATTGCATATAATGATATTAGCATAATCCTCAATAAATATAATCTAATCGATCATTCCTTGTATGCCGATGATTTAATAATACTAACTAAATGTAAAAACAATAGAGACACGTCTCTCATATTTAACAATATCCTTGAAGACCTGGGTTCCTGGTGTAAGACTTCAGGTGCCAAGATCTCTGAAGATAAAAGTAGTATTCTTCATATATGTAAGAAAATTAATTGCCCAAAAATTATCTGTAACAACTACAATATAAAAAATGTTAATAAATTGACCATTCTTGGAATTGTATTCGACAATAAATATAACTTTAAGGACCACTGTATTAAACTTAGGCAGAATTTGAACTCTAGAGTAAATATTATAAAATACTTAAGTTCCAAAAATAGTCTTTGTCACACTAATTCATTGCTCCAAATTACAAGATCCACCGTTTTAGCAAAGATCGACTACGGGTTATACATATATGGAAATAAAACATCGTGGCTTAAATTAATTGAACCATGTTACCATGCTGCAATCAGAACTAGTCTTGGAGCGTTCAAATCAACCCCCATAAGAAACATGCTTACCGAATCTGGCTTACCATCAATCAAAAACAGAACAGATTTCCTCACATCAAAAATTATGTTAAAAGTGACCTCACCAAGCAATAAACATATTCTTGAAATCTCCAAAAAAATTATGGCAACAAAGAAACTTCCAAAATACCCCTCTACGTTACATAAAGCCATACTCTTTGGCAAAAACTTGGATATCCCAATTCACCTTCAACTAACGAAACCAGAAACTCATCCACCTTGGAATTTATTGGGAAAATGCTTAAACAAATCACTTCATTACCTTAACAAATCTTCAACACCAGCAGAAGTATATAAAAGTAAATTTTTAGAAATGATGGAGCATCAAACGCCAAATTGTTCCTTACTCTATACCGACGGCTCAAAATCTGAATCCGGAACAGCTTTTGCTGTTGTAGACGAAACCGGAAAAACAATATCCAAAGGGCTCCTACCACATTTTTCCTCCGCGTTCACTGCAGAAGCAACCGCCATATTGCAAGCTATCATAAAAACAAAAAAGAAAACGAAAATCTTCACTGATAGCCTATCAACAATTGACGCAATTGAAAATTTGAATAACAAAATCCCTATCATCCAAACAATACGAGACAGGCTGATAGCAAACAATGGTAGAACGCAATTAATCTGGATCCCTGGACACGTGGGTATAAAAGGAAATGAAGTAGCGGACTTGAAAGCAAAGGCAGCTGCAAAAGAACCACTCGTAACCTATTGGACCTACAACAAGAAAGACATAATTAAGTACATCAACTCCAATCGTGTTCAAAAAGAAAAAGAGGAATGGGCGAACTACACACACCACTATTCTGCAATCAACCCGGAAGGACTAAACGCCACTTTCCCAAACAACTGCTCTAGAAAAGCAATAAAAAATTTTACTAGGCTTCGACTAGGACACACTAATTTGACTCATGGGTATCTGATGAACAAAACCAATCCACCAACTTGCCACCTTTGTAACTCAAATGTTTTACTGACCACAAAACACCTAATCTATGAATGCTATGCAACTAAACAAAAAACAAAAAACATATCCCCAAACCGATCTTTTGCCGAACTTCTCGCCTCTCCAACAGACTGCAACATCAAAATAATTCAAGACATTTTAAAAACATTAGATTTAAATAAGAAAATTTAACATAGGCTTCTTATATATTATAGCCGAAAGCCCTAGTGGCTAGTGCTATATAAAAAAATAATATTATTAAATTGATAATTTATTATAATTTAATACTGTAAATAAATAAATAAAATACTTTGCCAGCTTCTGTCGACTAAGTAGAACCCTGGACTCCCAACTTCTTCTAAGACATAAACAACGCACTTCAGCTGGTCAACCTACTAATCTCACCTATTGTCTTAAACTAAAACTGACTCATCCAAACGTCGTTAATTAGTTATAACTCCTTGACTAAATAATTGATAAAATCAAGACACAAATAATTGTTTTAACGATATGCTGAACATATTTCCCCCATCTCTAGAGTAAATACATACACTGCAGCATACAAAAACTTAAAAATTAGAATCTTTCACTGGCGTTGCCTTTTCTTATTTCTCTATTCGAACAAAAGCTAAGTACGTACACATGTGGCGCCAAAGTAAATTGATGAATTTCCAGGAAACGGAGGTGTATCATTTTTCTCATACTTGCAGGATATCCTCTCTCTCTCTCTCCCTCTGAGACTAGACACTTATGGCTATTTTCGTCACTGCTCTATCATCACCTTAATCGGTTTTGTTGTGCGAATGAATGAATTCGGCGCCAGTTAGCTGACATCCCTAGCTATATCAGCGTTTGCTCATCCTTATTATGTCGCATAGATAAACAGATCCGTGAGTATACACATTTAAGCGGGGTGGGGAGGTGAAATTCCGACTTCCTTATCGCGTCCTCACAAACAAGCGTCACTGAGTCGAAGCGGCAGACAGTAAACATTCAGCACGCGAATGTGTGATATAGCTATAGATTGCGGTTCGAATGGATTTTCGATATTTTCGACAAACCCACGGCAAAATAAAGGAAAACATAAACAACGGTGATGAAGAGGAAATTTGTTGTGCTGAAGTGACAAGGAATAAACGAGACAACTGCCGAAGTAAGTGGAGTGCTCTGAAGAGGAACTTATAAGTTGTTTAGTTTCTTTCTTGACGACCATCTTCTTTTCTTTCTCCTATTCCACAAATTCCACTTCAGTTCGCATATGCACGAAAAAGGCAAAACTGATTAATGAAGAATCGTATGAATGGCTTGTGGTGAGTGGTGACTAATTGGTGAACTGACTCTAGCTCCCTTGTGATACAGCATAAGTAGTACTGTCTTCGAATTGGATGGAAAAAAAGCTTTTTCTCGCCTTAATTAGGGAGTCAAACGCGTAGGATAACTTCAGTAATTAGGGCACTAATTCGACAATGTTCTGTTTTTCTGCAAACTTGTTCGTAAGTTTGTAAATATGTTCTTTTGTACACGAACATGACACGCTGAGTAATTCATCGAGAGAATAAATAAGCCTAAACCTAATTTATTGCTTTTTTTACTTACCTGTCCCTTTTCTTTAAGGGCATTGGCCAAATTGCAGTAGGCGTCTGGGAAGTTGGGCTGCAATTCGATTGCCCGCCGGTAAGTGTCAATGGCCAAATCAATGAGTCCTTGCTCATAATAAACACATGCAAGGTTACCATGGACAACTGCATTATTAGGCGATAGGTTTAGGGCACGGAGATATGCGGCAACAGCTCTGTAAAAAAAAAACACAAATATATTATAAGATAAATATATTAATAGGTTAGTAATTTCAATGTTGTTTAATGTTCTTCCGATTAAATAAAGCACTTTAACGGATCGCTCTCTCTTTGCATTACTGACTTTTCTTCATTTAATAAGGTGAACATGCACCTCGTACATCTAGCGTTTTTTTAAATCATAGATTATATTAACACTGACAGCTGTTACCGGCTAGAAATCTTCGCAATGAGTCGCTTTGGGCTTGAACAACGTTGCAAAATATTGGAAACTTACTACCAAAGTGAGTGCTGTGTGCGTTTTTTAAAAGATGTTTTGGCCTTAATGAAGCAAAATTTCAATTGGCCGCATAGAATCTGCGATTTGACCCCTTTGCACTTTTTAACCCTGGGGGACAGTGCAGGACCGATATTATACCAACTATCTGTAAACAATTTAAGCCCTTAAGACCAATATCATCCAGGAAATCGATGAGCTACGTCCCGATTTTGGAGTGGCAGAATGCGCTATTCACACTAAGGCAAGTCCTGAAGAAGACCAGCGATTTTCAAATCAATACTCATCATCTTTTTTCATCGATTTTAAAGCCTATTTGAAGAGCTGGTCTAATTTGGGATCACGGAAAAATGTATCCGGTTGTGTCGCACCAGGCTAGCACATACGAGATGCGCCGTGGAGTTCGGTTCAAAAGCCTCTGGACCGTTTCAAATCTGCAAAGGATTTTTGCCAAGACATGCGCTGTCATGTGGTTTCTTCAATTTGGTAGTGGAGAACGTAAACACAAGTCAGTCCAGCCGTTGGGAAACGCGACCCCAATGAGCCTTCTCTCACTGCCTTTCAAGAACAGACGAAACGAGCTGGTCTTATGGTCAATGAGAGGACAAGACAAAGCATATGCTGTCGAGCAAGAAATAATCTGCCACACACTCTCTAGGGCAAAACATCAAATCGACGGATGTAGTCCGAAAGACGAAAACCGGTCGACTAGACTGGCTCGGCCACATCGAGCGCATAAACAACAACGCTACAACTAAGAGAGTCTTCGAAATCGATCCTCCTGAATCAAGAAGGAGAGGAAGACCCAACCTCCGGTATAGACACCAAGTCATCGCAAGACAGCTTGGATGTCTGGAATCAGCGTGTCCAGGACCAATACCGATGGAACGCAGCATGAGCAGGTTCTTGGACGCTAAATGGGTTCTTTATAATGGAGTCCTAATACAGTAGATTCTCCCTAACTCGATATTTTGGTTTTACATATATTTCCATAGTGCAATCCCATTCTGTAAGTCGAACTCCCTCTAACTCGAACTAGTTTTGATATCCCGTGAAAATTCGACTTAGGTGGAGTCCACTGTACGAGGGAGACATTTAGTTTTCTTTATTTTATTGCATTTTTAAAAAGAAACTTGACCTGGTCTGGCCCGTACACGTAATGAATTTAATCTCCCTTAATGCGGTTACAATGCTTGCGGTTTTGAGTATTCTCAACTGATTTGTTACTACTATACATTCATTTGCACATCTCCATAAGTTTAGCTGTTGCTATCAGAAGAATGAAGAGGATTCAAGTTAAATACTTAATCATTTGCTCCCTCTAAGTCTACCCACAAAATACCCTTTTTGCAAACTTCTAGAACCATCTGACATTAAAACTTATTAAAGAGCAAAAGTCACGTTCGGGCACCAAAACGGACCCAAGCCGGCAGGAATGATCTCGGGTTGTTTACTTCAAGAGCGTCATTTCAAAGTTATTAATCGCCTTTTGAATAACTAAAACTCATTTTTGTGTTGCTCAATTTTGAATTTTCTGAAAACTTTTTGTATTTTGAAGAGATGGAAATATATGAAGAGTGTGAGTCTGTCTCAAGTTTCAAGAAAAGTGAAAAACTCATTGACTCATGAAACAATAAAGAAATGTAAGTTTCTTTTTTTATAAAAGAAAACCATAAATATTCATTGGAGCGCGCCGATAGATCACAGGCGGGGGCGGAATCAGGCGCGGACGTAATATTGCTTATAATCCAATAAAAAATCAGTGAAATGTGATGTAGTAGTTTTTTTTTGTTTTGTTTTTTCAACTCAACCCAAGTGGAAAATTAAAATGCGAAAAGTGCAATCAGTCGATAATTTAAAATATGAAATGGGAAAATCGAAAACGGACTTTGAAAAGAATGAAATCGATGCAGAGAATCAGGAAATTAATACGTTCTTTGATCAATTTCGATTTCAAGGATGCAATGCACATGTTACTGAGAGAGTTGGTGTTTGCCAGGCACGAGGTGTAGTTAGTTAATGGTACATAATATATATAGGCACTCGCAACTGATTAAATAAACACTGTAGAGCGTTGTTGTCATCTGCTCTTAGAGAAAGAAAGAAAACACTTAAAATGAAAAGACGATAAATCCTATCGTGGCTTTCTTCTCTAATATCGGGAGAGAATACGATAAACAAATAAATAAAACCATTTGTTTCTTTAGATATATATACAAACATTCCCAAGCTATTTCCATTTCTAATGAGACTTTGCGTCTTATTGACACGACCGAGCATAGCGAAATGGGTCTACTTCAGGGATGCTTGGAGACGTCATTCCTTTAAGCATTCCAATTTCAAATTCAAATGATTTTAGTTTTTTTATGTATAGAGTATAAAGAACGACGTGTATGGAGGACCAAGATAATAAGACCTAGGACCAAGAAACTACTTCAGCGATGAGTACAGCGAATCGAACAATTGAATTATATGCCACATAGAGAAGCAGATTGAATAACCGAAGAGAAAGAGATGTTATCTTTAACTTCCTAGAGAAGTGTCCATTTCTAGTAGAAACAAGGCGATCCTTTTTTGGCTGCACTTATTTAACTGACAGGTAAGTCGTGTATTTTAACGAAATGGTTGTGAAAAAAACTTTATATAGCGCTAGCTACCGGAACACAACTCTGAGCGAAAAAAAAAACTTCTGAATTCAAAAATATATAAAAAATATTTGTTTTAGACAACGATATTTAAGAGACTTGGTCACAATGAAGGCATTTATGAAATGTATTTTTTATTAGACGGCATATGGCAAAAAAATTGTGTATTGAACTAATCCACGGAACTTTAACTCCTTTGACAATGTTGCACATTTATTTCCGCATCTTTGAATTCAATTTTATGGTGACAACTACACACATTTTAAACTCTTAATGCCACAAGATAGTTTAAAACATCCACTTTGTCACTTGATAACATGACAAACCACTTTGCCGTCGAAGTGTGCATAATTCAATCTCAAAGGATGAAGGGTTAAGCAAGAGCATTTACAAGAATCCATTAAAATGAAATCCTTACTTGAACCCCACTTGTTGTACTCAAAAGCATTTCCTCTCCACAACTCATACGTACACAAAATGTGTTCATCTCCTTGATCCAGGTGCTGGTTGCAACGCTTTATCCGTATCTTCAAGTACATTTGGCTGAAATGTGCGTAACATCAGATACAACAATTTTTTTCTCATCTGCCCACATTTTGCATATTCTCTTCACGTAAAGCTCTTATGGTGAATGTGGAAGTGAATAATTAAATTGAAATCGTTTTTGTATTTTTCTGTGATTAGCGAACTGTTTCAAATGTAATCACATTTCAATGTGTACACACATATGTAAGGGGATTTTTGTTTTTACATTTTTCATCCCATCTCTTACACTTACCAGTGTATTCGACAGTGGAGAGGTGAGCGTTAAAAGTGGTGGTTCGCTGAGGACCTAAGTAGCACTGTGTGATGTTTTAATGCCACAGCTCTGGTACTTTAAATGTGAGGGGTATTATTGTGATATCTTCAAATCCCACCTGAGGAATTTGAGGAGGACAGTCGTTCCTTTATACACATTGTAAAAGTCTCACCAAGTGAGTTGAAGAAGGATGTACCAAGCGCACGCTGCCTGGCTCTAATAAGAGTCGGGTAGGGGCGTAACGGACACATGGAGACACAGCAAAATTTGTGCAATTGCGGCAATTTGTGTGGTGTGGAAGACATAGTTTTGTGGCACGCTCTGTTATCTGGCGTTAACCGCCACCAATTTATGTATATCACGTCGACTCCGTCGAAGCGGATCGATTGTTTTGGAACGTTTATACTCAGGCAGTGTTTAACAGTTTGTTAGTCTGGACCATCTGGGCTGATTCAAACCTATAAATATTCAAGAATTTCAGAGACTCTTGAAGCTATAGCCGATTTATGGTAGAAGCGTCAGTTTATTTACCCAAATTTACTTTTCAAAACTTTAAACGCGTTTTTCGGGAAACCGTGTTTTAATGACTGGCGCATGAGGTTACTTAAACTAAACAAATTTTATATAATAACTTGCTCTAAATATAGCGTTGGGGAGGGAACTAGAATAAATGAAATCGGTGAAGATCTTGTTGAAGTTCTAGTTGAAAAAGGTGTGTCCGTGAAAATTGTTTTCGTCGCACAGAGCAGGAATCGAACCTACGACGTCGAAGTTGGGATCGACGCACAACGCCACGGGCCACCAAATTTAAAAATTAAGAAAGGAATCTAAAAAATGTTTGCTAATACACGGACAAAATGTGATGAAAAGTGATGCGAGATTTTTTTTCGATCGTTTTACACAAGCGAAGTTCAATTTAACTGGAATTTAGTTTTGGCTGTGAAACCGGATAAGTTCAACCAAAAACTTGAACTCTGTTCGAAGTTCAGCCGAGCTCAAGCATACTTTACTGAAAAACAGAAGCTTAGATCGGGCTTTTGTTAACCAATAAAATACAACAAGTTATTGGTTGGCTTCCGAGTGATTAGACTACATTCGGTTTGAACACGCGTAATTGACCAAACACCAGTAATCCAAGATTGAAGCTTCAGCATGGTAGGCGTGCGGCGTAATTGCATGCAAGGTTTACACAAGATTATACTTAAAAATATTTTTATATTTATGTAAATAATGATGAAAACCATCGCCATCTTCTGGATCGCATATTAAAGTGACGCGATTAAAGTTGGCGCCAGGCGCAAACAGCTAATCCTGGATCTGTCAGGAGACAGTAGTGTCATGTGCCCAAAGCATTGCAAGCACAGCCCCTTTCGGACCAGCTCAGCATTACTCCTCCCATCACTAGTTGAAAAGATTCCGACATATTTGAACCTGTCCACCTGCCTGGGACTCCACTAGGTTGGTAATAAGTGGCTCAGGTGCACTTAGGCCAAAGTAGGCCGTTTCTACTGGCACGTGTGTTTACACAAATAAGGGGTTAAGGCGATTGAACACTACGACTGCTAGCCAGATTTATCAGCGATTGATTTGGTGTTCCTCTCAGATCTCAGTTGCCTACTTAGCTTAGCTTAGTTCAGGGTAGCTGCAGACAGTGTGTTGTACACTTTCCTCCCCTTCTTCATCTCGACAACTTCTGCAGAAATCATTAGAAAATATTCTCAGCCTAGGACCCTTGGGACCCCACTAACATGTAGAGTACATTGAATAGGCATTCTTAGCCATAACTCCTGAACTGTCCATCCATTCAAACCATTCAAATGAAAACCTTCAATATTTGAATCTTCAGAGACAGGATATTTTAAAACACACAATGTTCGTATGTCTATCAGAATACAACCTTTTTTCTTATTCCGGGATCGGTACCCGCATTTGTTTTCACCGTCCTTACTTGTACATTGGTTCCAATTAATTACTATCCTTGAAAATACAAACATCACATTGCGGTTAACTTGTACCGCCAGAGGGTCTTGCAGACACCCACATTTATTCTTATTTGTGTTCTTCCATTAGAGAAAGGACACGCTTAGCATTCAGTAAAGCGAACAAAAGGAAAAGGCAGAGTTGACAAGAAATTTAATTGAATTAGTTGTATATCCCTGTCCCCTTCTGCGCGGCACAACGAAAACTTCAGCGACATTTTTGTAATTATTTTCAATATACATGGTGAACCACAAAACCAACATCGCTGTTGCGGTGGAGAGATTTTCTATCATCGGTGTAGAAGGACAATGAGGGATGCATGCACCGGTCGTATAAAGCATCAAGGTGGACAGTTAAAAATTTAATTTAATGGTGGACTTCACTCATGTCTAATTAAATTACTGTTTCACGGTAGAAAACCGCAGGTTTTTGAATTATGTAACGACAAAATACGGCACCGCAGTAGATGGATGTTTGCTGAGGATTCCGGGAGGGAAATGGATGTTGGATGCCATTTCGGTGAAAACTTGAGAGCAATAACAACCGAATAATCTATGATTTTCGGGGTTAATATTTAATGGTTTATTCGTTTGATCACTCTTAAACTCGGAATTGTGACGATGATAAAAGACAAATGTAAATTTGTCATTAATTTGTTTTTAGAGACAATAGGTCTAATGATGTAGTCCCAATTCATGCAGAACCTTTTTCGATTTTTTTAGTAGAAGTCTACAAAAGTCATACAACTAACATGACCCTGAATAAGGATGTTTTGCACATATCGAATTTAAAGATTTTAAAGAATTCACTAGCATTGGACCGTCGACAAAGTTGTGCGAAATAGAGATCGTTACAATGTTAAGAATTAAACATAGACGCCGTGTGAGCAGCAGTAGAAATTAGAAAGAGATGAAATTAAAGGATCTCAACGTAACTTGTGGGTCGAATGTTTCCATTTCTTCAAGTGTGAATTGAAAGGAAAGTTGCAGACAAAGTTTTAGGAAAGATAATAAATATCCGTCCGTAGGGCAGAAAGGAAACTCAAAGAGAAAATTAATTCAATCAGAAGAACCCATGAGGAGCATGATTATGTCTACTACACACGTGTGTAGGCCCCTCTAACTGTTCCATTTCTATGTAAAAATGAATGTTTAATGGGCATTTAACCATTTTGTTCACAAACAATTTGACGAAATCCCTACAGACACTTTCCCTCATGCGAGCACATGTGTGCAAACAGGTTTTCTTTAATAATTTAAGAACATAAAATGTAGATACTGAATCCTAAATTATGTATACCATCACATGATATCCCCCTCTTCTTTCTCAGTCTTGCCGCTCCTTCGGTTCGGTGAAAATTTCGAATTTAAATTTTCTGCATGGCTATCCATTGATTGCAGAAGAGGGCGGCGATAGACACACAAATATTGTGTAAAGATGCGAGACAGGGATTAGCTTTTTTTTCGATTCTTTCAACTCAAACAATGAGCGGGAGATTCAAAATGATGGCTTTCTTTTTACTCAATTTGCGTGCCTCTTGCACCTTTTGAAGTGAATATCAAAGCAAATTTGATTTAAAAAAAAGAACGTGATTGAAATTTAGCACTGAGACTTTGAACAATAGAGAAGACATTTTTACGCATTTTATCCAGACACAGGCAGGCTGTGGCGTCGATACCATTCGGTGAACTTTCATACAGGCGGACATTTCTTTTTTGGGGGCAGACTACCTAACATCAGTTTTTATCATCACCGTAGAAAACATTCATTCTATCTTTGAAGGAAATTGGTTTTCTGTGAAAATGAAAAAAGGGAATAAATTTTGTCTCTAAACGAGTCGGTTTACATTCAGAGCTCTATACAAGACGATAGCGATGTTCTGATAGAAAGCAGGCACCGGATCACCCGCAGAGTTTCGGAAGACCGATGACTGGAATTTCAGCTCCTCTCTTGATCCTACCTGTTGCAACAGCTATAGAGGTATATCCCCGCTCAACGTCGCCTACATGATTCCATCCATCGTATTGTGTGAGCGTCTAAAGCTGTTTTGCACCACAATAATCAGCACGTACCAGTGCGGTTTCCGGCCCGACAAATCATTTATAGACTAAAACCATCCAATAAAGAAAAATCCTTGAGAAGACCAGCCAGTTTCAAATCGATACAACGGTCGCACAACGCTATACGTTGCATCGTGGAGTTCGGTTCAAGAATATCTGAGTCTTTGAAACTCTTTTTCGGCAAGAAGATGCGCTGTCGTGTTGTTTCTTCAACTTGTTACAGCAGTAGTTCGACGGGCAACGGTAAACACGAAAAGCACTATCTTCGACAAGACAGACATTAAAAACGGCGATTGAAGAACATGAAAACGGAGCTGGTGTTACGGTCAATAAGGATAAGAAGAAATAACCAACTTAATGCATTTTATGAAACTTTTGTTATGGGTTCTTTCAAATTCACTATATGCTCCAGCTATCACCTGTAATCATGAAATGGGGATAATGACCGAAGGAATGATGAGCTGCCAAGATGATATTTCTGTTGTGGGAGTTACTCGCTGAAATAGGGTTGAGCTGCCTATGCTTCAATGTCGGGCAAGTCGCACGAATACTCGCTTCATAAAGACGTTTGAGGCGCGCCTTAAAGCGATTCCAACAGGTAGGGACGACTTGGCAGACACAAAACGAAGTAGTTAGGCCAAGTCCATAAGATCGCCCGGTTGCGCCTGGCCATAAATTCCGATGAGTAAGAGTCGATGGTGGTGGATCAAGTGGCCTGGAGATATCTAATGGGAGCTTTTCCCTCGCGATTGCGATGTGTGTCAAAGATAATGATGACGATTATGTAAACGAAAAATATCGCCAATACACACTAATTTAATTAATAATTAAGACTCCAATTGATCGCTGAGATACTCGAGACGTAATTCGGAACCTGTACCCAGCGCCAATCTCTGTACCGAGCAAAATTGTGCACATTTGTCTGAGTAAATGTAGGGTGCAAATGATTTTTGCAAGGATTATACTATTTCAACTTTGATAATCCTTCTTTAGTCCGTCCTGTACAATATCAATCACTTGATTTCATATAAAACACAGCACGATGTCAAAATGAAACTCATCATAAGTGCTTCACTTCGAGGGATGTACACTGTATTCTTCAAAGGAATACGTTGTGTACAACTTCATGTTCAATTTGAAGAAATGAACTGAGAAGCAGGTAATATCCGCTTCCTGCAACTAAACCAATATCCTCCCTTATTAGTATTCCTCTCCATGACCCTCTTGTTGATATACCATAAATATTGATCAGACCCTTGCCAGCCATGGGCAGAATGAAGACAGTTACCGTCAGCAGACTAATCAGGGAAAGTACACCTCGATTGCAATCAAGAATTCTTCTAATCATCGAAGGATACGGTTTTCTTTCCCCGACCCACACAACATCCGCTTTGTGGGGGCTTTAAATAAGCTGAAATGTAATTTCATTTCATAAACAGGGTCTATGGGCGACATTAAGCGTATGACTATATATAGTTCCCCTCCTCCCCATGGAACGCTGGCAATAAATGTCCAACGGCATGTACCCCAAACACAAGTAAGGCGTGGGCACAGCTATTCAAAGGACGAAAATTAACCAGGATTTGTCAGCACGAAGAGCACTATTGTGGCGGCAATGGTTTCCTAAATCCATCACAACTTCCACTAAATATGACACACATACAGTCGTTACATTGGTGGCAAGGAAACCACCAGTCGATGTGGTTGATGAGGCGTGCTTTATGCCACGGCCCCGCATTCATGATTCAGCTGTAATTCAGCGCTGTCCCTACTGGTTCCTATTCAGGGACATCATTAGTTCACTAAATTATGACACTTGGGCATAACTTCCTCCACTAAAATAGGCATAGGTTGGAGAAAGACATGTGATCGAATGCCTCCCCACAAAATGAATATGATACTCGCATGATGAAGATGGAGATTTGGAGAGGGACGTCATAATTCTTTTGTGGAGGCAGTTCTGCTGGATTGATGCGATAAGATGGAATCGTATTTTCTCTATAATTACGTGACTAGTGAGGATCTACTTTTGCGCTGTCATCACATGTGAGAGGGGATTGGATTGGACTTCACATTAAATTACAGGGAGCCTCCATGGAAACGACAGAGATTTATGAGCCTCATTTGGCGGTGATGGTTCAATCACATTCAATTCAAGCATTACGAAAATTGTTTTTGTGCCTTCTACAGTCCTTCCGCTTGATATAAAATGAAAGCCTTGTAATTTGACAGTTTTTTTTTTTCGAGGATTTATGATGGAATTTTATTGCAGTGTTATTGACCGATTCAGTCAATAAAAAATTGATGGCTTTTCGGTAGACTTCGAATAAGTTGGGATTTGAGTTTCCTTCCGGAGGATAAGTTGATTTTTGTATGATTCAGCGAAAAGCTTGTAAAATGTTCAAATCAAAAATGAGGGTCGATCCAGTTTGTTAGATGTCATCTTTAAAACGTGGGGTGACCAATTGTTAAGTTTTGGCACCTGTCATCCATCCTGAATCTTGAATCGATCAATGGCATCCAGGTGTCAAAATATATATGTATACGTTTTTTTCATGGATTTCATAGCCGATCTTACAACTGCCACAGCGGCCCTACTAGTCTACCTTTAACTTCTGTATTAATTCCATTTCCGTTTCTTCGAATGTGTATTAACAATTTAACTGTTAAGCGACAAACGTCAGCACTAACGAAGAGGACGATAAAGACAGAAGTGCTGATGAGCTAGTTCAAATGACCAAACACTAAGACTGGTAGAAAAGAATCCAATGAGGTTGCTACAAAAGTAGGGTCAACAATATATCTTCCATTATACTGGATGTACCCTGTGTATTTATAATTTCACCACCTTTCAAATGTGATAAAGCACAGGTTATTTAAAAAAATGTATTGTCGAAATTCCGGCTCAGTTGTAGAGCGGTCCTCGTGGTGATGGTTATCTTTACTTTAGTGTGCAGCAAGTCGAGGCACCGTGGAAAAGTTTGAGCGTAAGTACATTCTTTTGGACAAACGCCCAACCAGACAGAAATTGATGCCAAATGAGGAAAACATTACCACCTTGCAAAAAGCATCGAAGAAAACTCAGAAATTTCATATCAATGCGGATTAGTTGAATTAGTCACTGTCGGTTATATTTCCCTCACATCCGTATAAGATCGAATTTAAATCGTACGACCTTCGACAATGCCGTGAGTTCGTTAAATAAGCACTGAAAATGTGTATCAGGATTTTGTCCGAAAACTCATTCAAGCTTCAACACAATCCACAACTGTTCGAACAAGCAATATTGCATCTACAGTCATTGTTGCTTTCGGAGAAATTAATTTCTTTTGAAATGAGGTAAAGACGCTGTGGCAGTACATGGTATAGAACGATGTTAACCGACTATCTGTGGCCAGAGCACGATAACATCGTTGTGTTCAAGCTGTAGTTCCCACAAAGATGGAGATTAGTCCCGTACGAGCGAAGCCAACCTCAAAATTGGAGACACTTGGCGACTAGTTCATTTCATGACGAGCAATCATATGACTAGACAACTACGTTAAGTCCTCTACGTTCAGTCGCAAACAAGCGAAACACTTTGGACGAGCTAAAGCAATAACGCCGCATATATTTGACCGACCACTTGAAGCAATGTTAGCAATTTGAATCGATATACCACCTATCTTTAGTTTGATTTAAGTATTTAGATTAATTTATTAAAAAAATCTGCTGTAGATAAAAATTACAAAACAAAATCGTATAAGTTAGTACAGTGGATCGAAAGGCCTTATCGTATGACATATTATGGAAAAAAATTATTAATTTGAAAGGAGGAGTAAAGAGAGGAAAGAAAAGAAAAATGATAAACATTTTGTGCGAGCGATTAGCTGTGGCAAGTGGTCAAATGCGTTAGAAGCTGTTTTTTAAATCCCTTTGTGTGCTTTATCATTCTCAGTTCCACCGAAGGTGAGTGGCACGGACGAAAACAGACTGGCGCTTTGATGCTATGCAGGAGTACATAAACTGAATTAAAACGAAGATTCGATGTGACAAAGGAAACCTAATGAGCACGTTTAACTAAGGATAAGATATTGTCGTATTATCCATGGTTAAATATGGACCGAGCAATATTATTCTACTCCTTAGTAAGGTTCCTTTTAGACTAGTTTAATAAGATGGGCAAGTATTGGGGCATGTATTATTAGTTGCACATCATCAGAGATCGTCAACATATATTTGGGAAAAAAGTATAGAAATTGTGGTGGCTTATGCAATTCAATAATAATTAACTGTTCCATTGTCCCCCGTGTGTGAGTATGTGCGTCCAACGCTTGAACCCTTGCGTCGTAGGTTCGATTCCTACTCTGTGCGACAAAAAAAAATTTCAGTCTTACCTTTTTCGAGTCACTGACAAATAGGTAGGTACTTCATATCCAGAAAAAGCTTCTCAAATTTGGCGTTCGGCTTCGCCATAAAACTGTAGATCCCTTCTACTAGTGAGAGAACAATAGCACGCACAACACGAGTGGTTGCTGAGAAGCTAGGCTCTGGCAATCTGCAGGCTGTAGCAGCACCCATATTATATTGTCATGATATATTGAATATAATACAATATTGAACTTTAAATCATGTCTTCGGATGCGTTTGCTAAACTGGGACCGATTGGCTTATGTAAAACTGAATTCTTTGATATGGTCACACAGGTCTTGTTAACAACAAATTCGAACTGAATCTGCGTAGAAGAACAGTCACTTCGACAACAGGGCAACTCTTATTACGTTCTGCGAATTACCATACACATATAACTTGGCTCTAAGCAAATCATCTCTATTCGGCCCACTTGAACATTGTTTTCACCCCACTCTTTGTCTTTCCTTTCAACTTGACATCTTATAATCTCAATTAGCAAATTGCTTTGTAGTTCCTCTGAGAATTAGAATCTTTTCTTCAGTTCGCTCGATACACTTTCAATTAGTTCTTGTGCCGGAATCTCACGTGCCAAATCTTTGTTTTACTCGATTTAAATCGATAGACTAATTAAGCTAATTGCAAGGATAAATCATGGAAATGTATGGACACAGCTCATGTGTCTCATCAGGCGGTGAGTAATCGTTGAAATGGCATGTCCTTGGGAAAAGTGAACTGCTTATCTTAAGCTGATTACAGACTGCCCCACATTCTGTACATCACTTTGGGATTAAAAGAACACTTGTGAATAATGGAAGTCAAATGACGGCTTTGTTGCCAAGGGGACAGGATAAATGGCTCCACGGTCAAAACAAGACCGAATTAAAAATGCAAATTGACGCCAGAACTGTCATTTTCCTCACTGAATGCGTATTCGTCCCACGGGGCAGACTCTTGCAATTAGCATTTCTTCTCATTTCACTCCAGCACTCCATTGGGATCACCCTTGAAGTGCTATGATGCCCATAAAATCACTAGGAAACTAGATTTCAGAAATCAAATTCACATTCCGAGCCCCCCGATTCACATGCAAATTTACTGAGTATTTCCCTTGGGCTGAAACATACATTATTCAGAGAGTGCCAGTCGCACAACATTCTGGCCAATAATGAGAAGATATGCCAAGCGGTTTCAAAAATTCAAATCATGCATATGCGCGGCGAATGATAATGAAATTTACACGTCGTCAGAACAATGTATGGTGTCACGCTAACCCACACAAGAGCATGTCCTATTCCAGTTGAATGACGTATGGCATAGTGTCCTTTGCCAGTACAATTGGTGTTAATGACTGATGTTTTTGTTGTTTTCATTTAAGTTCTGCATTTGAATTCATATCACGAACGGGCTTCGAGGACCACTGCGGCGTATGAGTAACACTTTCCATTGTTCAGATTGCATGCGGGACGAGAGAATTGGGATATACCGGAATGATTGAGTGGGCATTGCGTAGAGACTAGATCAATATGCAGAATCTGTGTGAGTGCTCTGCTGCTGGTGGTGGATGGAAATCAATGCATCCAGGGTCTGTGTGTGATTCGGTATGAATTTCAGCGAATAGAAAGTGAGAGCGACTAGTCTATTGTGCCATCAATGTGTGGGGAAAATATAAATTTTAATGGGTCACGTAGACGAAAGGTGATTTTAACATTTCGAATCTGAAAAAAATGCTTTTTTTAACTGGATCGACCTTGATGTCAAGAGATTCGCAAAGACACTTAGTTCAAGGTTGATAATAAGTTGACGTTTGTGTCTTTCAACAAGAGATATTAATATACCGCATCAGTGAGTGAAATTTCTTCACTTGCGTTTCGTTAGGTCTTAGTCTAGTCTTTGACCTTAGCGTTCGCTAATGTGTCAGTTCCCAAAAGAATATATTTGTGTAATCGTGAAAGTATCGCTGACGCTGTCACAAGTAAAGTATGCTATGTGCCGTGACCTTAAGGATTTGAAATCCGCACGAACAAGGATAATAGCAAGTTTCAAATCGATATGCAATTCTTTGTCGAGTTTAAAACCGCATACGATGAAATTTGTGATTTGTTCTTTTTCAAAACATGTTCTGAACATATGGTAGAGGACACTATCATCTACAAGGCACTTCAACTGTTGGGTAACGCAGATGATATCGTCCCAATGCCTTGTAGTGGAAGCTTTCACGGCGATATGAGCTGGTGTTAAAGTCAATGGGGAGAAAATAAAATGTACATATTTTGTACCATCTTGGCAGCTACGATTGTGTTTTTGTGTAACTCAAGGCAATCGCGAATTCCACAAAATCATTGAAATCAGTTTTGTGCTAACAAATAGACAAAGTTTAACGAGCACACCCTTTCTGCATGTAAAATCCGACAGAATTGGAGTAACATCCCCGTGCCAAGGCACGGAGTGCAGCAGATCCTGGAGTTTTTATTTTGTTACGCAGTGTAATGCGAAAAAGCGGTGATTTTAGGAGTTTTGTATTTCTCTGTAACGTCCTGTTCAGCCAACCGGCGTAGGATGTAACTTCATCACGATCAACCTATACTTTCATGCCACCGGTAACACGGGCAATTGTTTCACGGCTTGCAAATCGTTACCATATACAAGCGTTGCGTTGCATCCTTCACAAATCCTAGAATCACTTTTGGCAATGGTTGCTTCGTTTCGTCGAAACAAATGGGCCGAATAATGCTGATTCAAAAAACGATAGCAAACCAACAGAGCGGGTTCCTATTGTCTTCGAAAAAAAGATTCGCAGCAGATTAATGAAATGTACCATTTATCCGACGCGAGGAGTGAAGCGCAACGCATAACCACGAACTCTACGAGCTATAACAAGCAGTGACCGTAGTCCAGAGGGTCGTCGACTGCCCTGCCCTGCTAGATCGCATCGAGTGCATAGAGAAAACAGGAGCGTTTTTTTGCAGCACATGATGGACCATTTTTAAGCACCGCCAGCCTTGTTCTTCCGATTGATAATTTTTCTGGCATTGAGAGACTTTGAAAGAGTTGATGTGCAATTGTTTTGTGTCTACGTCCCACCCTGACGCATTCCTTTGAATAAATATACTAGGTCTTTTATTTCTTACCGTATTTCAATAGGATGTAGAAAAAAAGAACTAAATGTAGTTTATGAACTTACCTGGAAATAGAAAAAAGAAATTAAATTAGGAATATGTCATATTTATTCATCATTATTGAATACGTTTCTTATTGAATAAATATATCTGTTTGAAGTGTTCACAGTACACACATTTTTATAATTCGTTTAACAATATTAACAATGTATGTACATACGCACTTTTCAAAATGTTTTTAGTATTCGAAAAATGAATGCCTTTTGCAGAAATGAGAGGACGATTTGTACCTTCCATTCCCGTTCTTAGCTCTTATAGTACCCAAGGAAATGAAAAAACAGACAGTGTTTAAGCTTACGCTAAACTCTACACGGAATAAATTAGTTGACTTGATGGCCGAGTTTGGTCATTGGATCCACGACGATAGCCCCCCTCTTTCCGACGCTGCACAAGAGATTCTCATCACTATTTAGTTTCGTAAGGATGGACACATGCTAGCGGGGAGTCCTTATGGCGCACTACCCCACTGGAAGACAAGCGCCCTTGCATTCCATTCCCAGTGACATTTAAAACTAGAATCTATTCGATGTCTGCTCTCCCAAGAATGCTCCACCAACAATCGAGTAGCAGCCTGTTTCACGAAAAAATCGTTTAAATCGCCGCAAGCTATAAAGCCCTTCGCTAGATAAACAGATTAAAATGACTTCTTTTGTCACAGTCGCTCGGATAAGGGAACAAAATTCGCAAATCCAGAACACTAAATGTAATTAGGCTGAACACGAGTTCCATCAAGAGCACAGCTTGTGCCAACGTCGCAGTCATCCGCTAATGACATGCCTCTTAGAATCATTAATTCCTTTCATTATTATAATACCAACCGAACTCCCTCCTTTTGTAAACTAATTTCCATGCAAAATCTTGTATATCTCCCTTATCCCTCCACCGCGACGGTTGCGTGGGGAAAGCACGGGCAGAAGTCCTCACCTCAGGGAATTCTACCTACACCCGCACACACAATTTCAATTATGAAAGCAGGAGAAAAATGAACGAATATAAATTGCGATGCTTGTTAAGCATTTATTGAAGTGCACATCGCCCTTAGCGGCAAAAAGATACAAAAAAATGAACGTGAAGTGAACAAAGTCACGGAAAAACGACTCTGTTGAATAAGTGATGTCCACTCGTACAATGTGCCTGTGAACAGCCAGATGGTGTGGCACCCAGTCCGTGACAAATCCACAGTTGTAAACGGCTTCCTAATGACACAAATGGATAATACTATGATTCTGTGCCGGCATTTAGGACTCATGGGACTGCTCAATGAATGATAGTAATTGTAATGTAAGATTGAACCCGTTGGTTGTTTTAGTCGAACGTAAGTGTTCAACACCCTTCGACCACCGTCAAACCCGTGAAAAAAACCATGTAATTATTATCGATTTGTAATCGTAGAAACCAAACTCTGAACAATTGTTGATTAGAGGAAAAAAAGAGAAAAAGACTCCCTTACAATGATTCATAGAGTAAGTCCACGGGACTTTAATTCCAGTCTGGAGTAGCTTAAGGGTGATTTGTTTCTAATTTGCAACGGAGACTGCTGCTGGCGTGACTTCACGACAGCGAGTACTTGTATTCAACCTTGAGCACGCACACCGTGTATAAGTTAGACAGAAGAAAAAAAACTTGGTAGCGGTTTTAATTTTTGATAAAGGTCTTATGTGCGACAAATGTGGTTTAGTTTGTTCTAATGGCAACTTTGAACTTTTACTCTGAGCGACCAACAACATTGCGCTGCTAGATGTTCCCGTTACAGTGAGACGGCGAATTGCAGAGTGAGACAGCGACATGCACATCCTTCAAATGGGCGTCGCGAATCCACCAAAACAGTCAATTCTGCGCCACGTTATCAAGAATTGGACATTGATGAGACTGAAGTATGGCTAATTTTCCCTTACATAAGCAAAAGAGAACGGGACCAAAAATCACAAGTCAACCCAAAAAGCCGTCACTAACCTCGACACTGATGTCAATAATTTTCTAGACTAGTTAATCAAGGGGACGAAGTAAATGCTGCAACGATGCGTCCATCTCGCTAAATACAAAGAATGCACTTATTGCGAGGAGACACGAGGTGGTAACCAATAGAAGGAAGTCGTGGGCAAAGGCCCGAGGCGGTGTGGATGTTAACCACAAAGTAGGTGGAGTGCCCAGTGCCCGACTTCGGCAGGTCACCAATTAGGGTAACGATTCACGGCCAAATGCAAGACCGAGAATGACCTACAACGAGGCATATCCATGTAATGGACCTCGAAGATTGTGCTATGTCGATAGAGGCAACGATAAGATCATTCGATTCAGATGCAGGGATGGGCTATAGATAGTGAAGGAGAATCTAACGATGATATGTTAACTTACTGACTTTGTCCTTAGGAATCGAAAGAGGCGACTGATAATGGGAACAGGTTTCTGTGACCACTAATGAAGGTAGAACAAATCAACCTCCATCACAGTTAAGTCTCCTCTGACAACCTCAGTTTGTTTCCCGAATCATTCGCAAGCACGGAGATCATATGCTAGATACCAGGGCAATGACGTCCAAAATGACGTCCGAAACTCGGGCAATAAATTACGCACTCACGCGACCAAGCATTGTCAGAAGGCAAATAGCGGACGATGCCCCGGAGAGAGCCAGAGCACTTTGACTCAGGTTGCAATTTGAGCAATAGCAAATA
Source organism: Eristalis arbustorum (assembly GCA_916610145.1). Taxonomy (NCBI): domain Eukaryota; kingdom Metazoa; phylum Arthropoda; class Insecta; order Diptera; family Syrphidae; genus Eristalis; species Eristalis arbustorum. The sequence goes on along the minus strand of OU744319.1, from coordinate 35,432,128 downwards.
CCACGAAAAAGGGATCCACATCACTGATTAACTCTAGTCGCAAGGGCGTGGGGATGTGCATGCTCCTACCCGGGCATTGTGTCATAGGCACCGCTCAACGACTTCAACGAATCTCACTAATGACTGACGAATACACGCTGCCTCAGAGGCGCGGCATGCAACACGTCACAGTAGACAGAGCCAGCTTCACGGAAGTCAAAGATTTTGTCTATCGCTGTCAATTCTAACTAACTCTTGAACAACCACAGCAAGCCTCTACAAAACCTTAATCGCCCAGTCTTGCTATATTGCGCGGAGGCATGGACTTTTTCGACATCGGACGAGGTTGCTCTTGGCTCCTTTGAAATGCAAATTCTTCGGATGATTTTCAGTCCCGTCTGCATATATGGTGAGTGAAGGAGGAGATGTAACAAAGAACTGTAGGAGCGGTTCAGTCTCATCGATTTAGTCAGAAGAGTGCAGATCCAACGATTGATATGGCAAGGCCATGTGGAACGAATGAAAACCAATGTTCCGGTCCGAATAGTCTTCGAATCCACCACAGAGGATCGACGCAGTGGAGGAAGACCACGATTCCTGCGGCGCACGCAAGTGCAAAGGAATCTCAACCAACTATGTGAAATTGGTGGCAGCTAGATAAGGATCGAGTTGGCTGGAGACGCTTGTTGGTTGAGGGTCAGGTCTACCCCGGACTGTAGGGACACTTAAGCATGCAACACACTTACGTCGTTAGAAGACCGCAGAGCCAATATTAAACGAAAGATATTGACCGTTTCTGTCGAAATGTGTGGCTAGTCATACAATCGGGTACAACAATAGACCGCATGGGTATGTATTGGGCATAAGAATGGCGTCAAATATATACATATTTTTATTATCAAATGGATTCCGTTGTATTAAAAACAAAGTTAATGTACAACCCGATATAATATATGCAGCAGTCCGAATTACCTGCGTTGTAAGTGCGAGCATTTCAATTAAACCACCAAATTAATTTTTTGAAAAGCTATTAAGATTCAAGGTGTTTCTTTTATTATTTTGCGTGCTAAGTACTTTGGAGGTTCTGGTAGACATGCTATCGAAAGAGACCACCATTAGTCATTGAATTCACTTTCAAATTTGCAATGGAATACTGGTAACGTGCCTTCAGTCCCCGACATTAACCACAGTAATGAAAAAAAAAACAACATCACAGTCCTTGTGAAAATCCAGTGCACGTTTGAAACGGTCAAACTGACTCCTTGGTCTAACGGGTATTTTATTAACGTAGTGCGACGCAATTGGGGTAATTTATTCAGACATTTGCACACCCCATAGATGCCCCATGGGTAAGTTAGGAGAACATCGCCATCAATGAGGGAGGAGAAATTCTGTTCGTCTACACCGTCTGTTGAGCTGTTGATCATTGTGTGGGATGCCTTCACTTGTTCGTGTTCTTTATGGGCTATCCTTCGAATGTGATTTCGACCATAAGAGTTCCCCACGCAGTCAATGGAGAGCGCCACACACATATGATTACCAATGTTCTCGCTCTACATTTCATTGCGTCGACAATTCTATTCGCTTTCAGCACAGATGTGCATTCTTGCGTGCATGGTGAGGCAACGAAATTAACGTAACCAGACCCATTTTACGGTCACTAAATTATTGATAATTTAAGGGAGGCATGTCAGGATCATCAAAAGGAAATCTGTTATGGCATTTTTAATGTGCAAGTCGTTAGAATAAATTATATGACATCATTAACACACCAAGTGTGCCGAAATGGAGTTACAAAAATAAAAACAAGTCCCATAAAGGAAAGGCAAGGCAAGCTCACCGAACCATAGTTTAGTTTATGTGCCTCCGAGAGTCCTTAAAAGCCATGCCCGCCAGTGTAACCCGATAACCCAGTGTGTTTCACAACAAAATATCTCTTGTGTTTCCTTTTATTTTTATTGTTCACTGTTCGAGGGTTAAGCTCTTGCTCCTTGTTGCTTTTGTGTGTTTTTCAAAGGGCATAAGTACTTGTGCAGTAGGGGTCCTTGTGGACGACAATAGGGCAATGCTTGAAATTTTAAGTGATTTATTTATGACTTATTGTGTGAGAAGCTCCAGGTAAAATGGGACAATAATGTTTTCCTCGAGCTACAGTCGACATTTAAAAAAAATTTTTCCGCTGAAGCATTATCAATTCACTTGTCAGAGATGGATTTAGGAGAGAGGGGCAAACAAGGTTAGCTTCTATTCGTGATTTCACCAAGAAGAGAAGAGCAAGCGTTTGGCATCGCAGAAATGAACAAAAATAACCGGGAAATTGCACTCGTTTCAAGTTGTCTACTTGGTCCTGTCGTCTGATATAGTTTTTCCATAAAATCGCTTGTCTTGTTGTCATTTGCAGTGAGATGCATTAAAAGAGAACAAATTCCTGCATCCTAGTTCCCCTATTCTTTCTCACATCATGCCTATGTCACCGACATGCACGAGGTTTTATCGCTTCTCTTGTTCACATATACGTTCTCGTGCTCTGACTGAACCATCATTTCTTTTGATTTATTTGCTCATACTTGATTAAGCCTGCACCTCACCACTTATTAGTTACAAATCATACGTTCTCCATGTTTACTTGCAATAAAATCACCGAAGTTGATTATGAAACCATTCATTCATTTGTAGTCATTGATTTTACATTAAAAGTGCACTCATATCTGTGGTAACAAGGCCGTTGCAACATCATGGGGTACTTAATCCCTTTTCTATCTGGTTCTTAGAGGTAATTACAAACACCAGCAAACTACGTTTTTCCATACCTCCATTGCACTGGCAAGTGGTACATCCATCGACCTCCACCCTTTCTGCAGAATTGTGCGCACTCGAGACTGAGTGCAGTCAAGTGATTTCTTCAGCTCTACCGGTTTGCGAGAAAGATGCGGCAAGTCAGTCGTGGAATTCATAATTGAATGATGTCTGAACGTGCATGCTCTCAGTTTGGTATGCTACACTACATGCTCTCTGAGGTTTACAAATGAAATCAAGCCAACACAAGAAATTGTTTTCGTTTACGAAAGGAAGAACCATGCTAGAAATATTGGCTTTCAGTTTTTAAGCATCTTTCTTGGCTGACGTAAAATACAGCGTGACAATTGATATGTATATACTTGGAGTTAGGAGGTCGCGAAGGAATTGCACACAGGATGGCGAACAACGCTAGTATTTGATTCATGGTTTTAGTTTAACTAAAACTGTGGTACGTTTTCAATCGATATCCGTGCACTGATGAATGACTCAAATTAAAAGCAATAAAAGTCTTTCAGTTTATCGAACACAGGAGCGGGTAGCGATACTCACCTGTTTCTGACAAGATAAAGTAATAATAATTGGTATAATGACGAAGGTGCCATTATTTTTTTTTATTTATTTTGCGATTTTATGCTTTATCCGCTTTATGGTTCTCAAGCAGAGAGTACATGCTGTACTCAAGTAATAACGTACAACATAAGGTCACAATGGACAACTATACCTTCGAGGTATTTACGGACTTCGTCTACCTCAGGCTCCCTAGTAAGCAGTGCAAACAACATCAGGTGGGTAGTGGTATTCTTGCACTTCGGCCAAAGTAGGCCCAGTGCACTGCTACGTGAGTAATTCAAATTAGGACGTTATGACAGCCGGCCAGTTTTGACTAAAAATTGTACAGGGTGAATTCCTGATATCATTTAGGCTTCCATAAAAGTAAGAATCCGTAATGGCTTTCCTAGTTTAAGTGAGCTCAGAACTGTCGTAAAGAACATGTTGGATACTTGCCTACTCATCCTCGTCTAGGCAGCTTCTACAGAAGTAATTGCAGAAATTTCCTAGTAGGCAGTAGCTGGTGATTACTCCCACTGCAGTGCTAATTTTACTTCGCTTTGAGGCGACCAGGTGCTTGATCTTTTTGGATCGAGATGAGGCCAGATACGATTGTTTATTAGGCGCTAAGGTGGTTGTTAAAGGGCTGTCTACTTACATAAGGTATAAGAGATTCCGTCAACCTCAAGTCTAGTAGCGTATTTAGGGAGTTAATCACGTTTCACCTTAGACAGGGCTTCTACTACAGCTACAGTGATCGGGGAGACGATCAAATTTGTTCAGATTTAGACACTCTGAGAAAACGCCACTTCCTACGCCTTGGATCCATCTGTTCAGAAAAGTATGGCTCTACCAAATGGTATGGTGCCGCAGTACCAAAGATCACTTTACGGAATCAGAGTTTCGAAGCTGCTTTCTGGGACTTGTCGCGATGAAGTGTAATCTAGTTGGATTTTGGTAAGGTTTTGTTCGTGTAGAATTTTGTCGGGTTCATAGGTGTTATCTTTAAGAACAAGCCTTACTAAGCGGTGTTCCTTTGAGCTCAAGAGGCAATTGAGTAATAGAGCCGCATCTCGAAGGACAATGTTTGCATTATATAAAACACTTATCGTCCCAATGTACGGCGAGGAGACGTGAAGAATCTCAAAAGCAGATGAAGAAGTACTTGTTCTCGTGGAGGGAAAAATTATGCATGTGACGCTATTTAGAGGAGAAGATTGAATCTGAACGTGACGACCACCCTAGATGCGACTTACAAAGAAGACAGAAGGAGTAGAACTGATGGATTTTTGTTCTCTTTTATTGTAAAGTCTGACACATGGCTTGTAATTCCAAAGGAAACATACGGTAAATTAAATCTTGCACCATGTTTTTGCACGAACAAAATCAAATGATGCCAACCAATTTCTTCAAATCTATGTTGGTATGGGGTCGACAGAGTTCCTGTCATCAAACATATGATCTGACTTCAAATTGATGAAAAATGACTAACGATATTCGAAAACATATCAGCTTGGTGGGAATGGCCTATTGAGTAAGAATTCATCCGATGTGAACATAGTATTACGACCAACGTCTAGAGCATCATTTATATCCAACCATCTTGTCTGAGCTCCACCATCAAAACCTAATACAACTCATCAAGAACTTGTACGGTGAAATAAATAACATCCATCTCTTTTCGCAAAACTTTATCAAGCAATAAACACAGAAGTTCTGAACCAAAGATGGGTATTAAATATTTAATAAGAAATAAATTAAACTGATTATGAAATCAGTGACACACACATTTAAGATATTGATCAACTGTCAACATACGTATTCAAAATGTTTTTCCATTGTCGTCAGTCGGTTTCAATAACAGACACACCTAATATCCACTGACAGCCCAATTTCGCAACGGAATAACTCACAAGCACTCGAGCCTTGGCTTGAGGTATATGCGTGGGATATGACGTACACATGACACAAAATGTATACACAAACCTCTGTGCGGAAGATCTCCTCTGGGAAAGGTGAAGAAAATGAATATGTGATGACATTTATCAACCGTATGCTTCAGTTAACATTTCCACTTCATTAGCGTTCGGCTTTCCAGAGGCAAACACGACAATATTGGGCGTCGAACAATGACGAATTTGATTGAAAACCTGTTTTTTTTTTTTCTTTCTAAAAATATCTCGTAAGGTGTGTTCTTATTTTCAATATCTTCAGTGAAATCGTTAATTTCCTTTCATTTTTTTTTTTTTGAAAACGAAATCCTTGTCAGTTAGGCATGTGTGTTGAAAACATTGACATGGGAGTGGGGAGGGTTCAACGTTGTGTTATCATGTCAATGTCAATGCGAACACAATCGAATCGACGGAGTAAAATGATTCTTTTGAAATCCCTTTTTTTTCTTTTGCTTGTGAGGGTTTTCGTTGAAATTGCTTGCCGAGAGGAGTGATGATTGCACACAAGCCAGTCACCCTCTTTCGCATGGAGGCTAAGCGGTTTAGAAGTGGTTTTGACATGAGCCTGTCTTTCATTGACACTTATTGTTTGTTGTCACAGAAGCTCAGTCTGATCATGCCTTCATACACTTTTTGTGGTTTAACAACTAGTTGATATTAACCCATTTAAACCTCTAATAGGTTTTTGTACTTGGCACAAAGTTTTATTTACAGAAATTCGCAGTCTGTAGTGAGAAGGAAGAAATATAGTACATATATCCATCCATATGAATTACCAGTATGCACGATTCGAAAAGTAGTCCTGAATTCGATTAGACATAACCTAAACTAAGCTAAGGCAATAGTGGATAATTCGACAATGACATAAAATCGTGGGGAAGTGAAGTAAAATTCAAATTTAAATATTAAATTTTATGGAGTTTTAATTACTTAAAGATAATGAGGAAGAGTAAAAAAAAATATAAGAAAATGGAGTGTCTCGTCTCGTTATTGCTTCTACAGAACTTAATTTGTTTATAGCGTTTGGGAACTGAGCAAGGACATAACCAACTATCAAGGTTATGTAATTAATTACTTCAGATAGGATTAAATTCCAAATATTCTCCCAACAGATTCGCTTTCCGATATTCATATATACATGAATGTTGAATTACAATGAACATAAATGCCTAGATATAATTCGATTGCATTTGTCGAACAACTACTTTTCACATTATTCCAGTCACGTGACTGCAACTTATTTGCAGAGCATTATTGATTTTGAAGGAATGCACTTTTCGCATCCATGTTAAAGGAACACACACAATTACTGAAGATGGCTTTGTGCAGACTTACGAGTAGAATCAGCATATAGACCTAAGATTATTAATTAAGTGGATGTTGAAATTGCATCTGTATTCCTCGAGAAGATTCCGACTTTAAGGTCAGTGAAAATCTGTGGAATACCTACCGAATATTGTGCTTCGCCATATTCCCACCGAACCGGTATAAATGTACGTAATACAATTCAACAATGGGCTGTTTAACAGGTGTGGTACAATTGATCGCTAAACGAGACAAGAACACATTTATTACAAAAAATCCCCGATTTATCAGTCGTTGTTTTTGAGAAGATAGTCAGTCGAGTTGAAGGAAATAAGGTAATTTCGGAAACCCACACTACGTGGTGCGTCAAAACTGGTGCCCAGTGGAATAAAGATAAGACACAATGCACGAGTGTCTGTCCGATTAAATATGAAGGAGGGCGTGTTTATCAAGGTGGTCAGGCTCGGGAAACACAAGCAAACCATTCCTTCACATGATGACAAGTATGAAAAGTGGCGTCGTAATTTCTACATAGAGCCTTAAAAAAAATCGGTTTGGAACAGGTGTTGATGGTTGCCCAATCTTGTTCTCAAAATTAACTGCACATCCTACATGTCCCCATGCCGCATTGAATTCCGTAGTAGGGATCAGGACTTTCATCGCGTCGGTTCGACAATACACCTTTGTATCATATGTCCGAATCTGAGTACAGGGAAATTGTCATAACGTGGTCCTGTACAAGGAGTCAACATTAAACAGGATTCATTATTTTCTTATTGAGCTGATCCGATTTTGTTCCTCCTAGGTCTTGACATACGGAACATTAGTTAGGTAAAAAAAAACCTAAGTGCATCGATTCCTTCGCTGAGTGCCTGGTTCAACTCCCACCACGAGTAAGTCCCAGGCGTGCAAGCATGAAAGGACTGCAATGAAATACAAGAGCTTAAAACTGCATATCCTCTCCACAGTCGTTGCCTTAGAAGTTAGACCAATTTTCACTTTAGACTTGGCGCCACCCACATTAGTATTATTAAGTTAACAATTTGGTTTCTTTTACTATTAAACGCACCACTTCTCAAATTAAAGGAGAGATGCTCATGTAAAAAGGAAAAGTTCTCTTAAGTTTTGTATTCGATAACAATTAAGTCGACATAACATCTTCTGAAGAAGAGGAAAACACTACGAATTTGCTCATAAAAGCTGACAAGAGAGTTGGTACATAGTTACGTACCTACACAATTTGAACTCATCTTTGTATTCGAATGAGTCATGGCAACTGTTTGGACTGTGGTAATTGTTTGAGATGATAGTAGAAATGAATTTATTATTCACTTTGTTACTTCCGAGTCGTTAAGGATACTGGCTGGCTTGCTGGCGCCACAACAATGTGCGGGGGGATACCACTTTGGGAACTGATTTCTGGAATTGTTTGTTTAAGTGAAAAGTAATAATGTCGGCATAGTATTGCCCATCTTCATTGCTTGCCTCTTTGATGAGGCAGTTGGCAGATTGAATTGCACGCAGTTCTATAAGGCTCTGGCTTGGTTGCACTCTCAGATCATACTCATAATCTGCCCCACTTTCGACATCCTTCATCTGTCCTTACAAGAAAAAAACTGCCACTCAGCAAAGTATTATGAAATCAGCAGAACAATCGTATTATTATACTCATAGAGGATTTTGGAAAGACGTGCATACAATCTTCATCCTCTGTATCCATAACTGGAATGACTCTTTACATCGGGTTCGGACTAGCAGTAGAGGGATATTGGGTGAAGCACAGTTTCACACCGGGCCCTTTTTTATATCTAATGTTAACGTCTCGTCCCTCTAAATTTACTACTCAAAGAAATATTTGAACTATACGGGCTACACAGCGGCATGCACCTAGTTAAGCGTCTTCGGATCCAACGCTTAAGATGGCTAGGTCATGTTTCATATTTGAAATTCAACTTCTTGAAGATCTGTACTTTATTGCATTGGAACTCTTCATTATGATCGATCGACTAAAAATTTCGTCGTTTATCCTTCATCCAGGACACTTTTGCGATACTCTTCTCAGTGCTGCCAAGTAACTGCGGATGTAGTTTTTACAGTATACAGTTTTATAAGCCAAAATCCTAAAGTATATAAAAGAACCAAATGGATGTACAAATTAAAAAACCATTCAAAACCTCCCTGAAAGTTGAACTACCAAAAGAGTACGACATCCTTTTAGTCACGCAAACCAAAAGCAATAAAAGTGGTGTTTGCCTTTACACTTCTTTCGAGGGTTTTCCCCTCTAACCATTCGGATACTTAAAAGGGTAACAATAAAATGAAAATTCAGGACAGGTCATAAAGTGTACAGGAATAATGGGTAAAAAGTCAAATGTTCACGATGAAAGCATAAACACAACACCATTCAAAAGCTTTTACCTTTTAATTTGTGATTTCACCCAATCCAAGCATCCTTTTTGTCGTCCAGGCGTTGTAAAGAAATCACTATCGGCCGTAACTATCGGATAAAATGGACTTATCCGAACAATAGTATAAACAACAATACACTGATAGTCCATTTTGCTAACGTTGATAAGTGAATATTTTAAATAACGACGACGAAGTATACAACGACGATTAACAATTAAGATTTTTACAAAATTTACAAAAATACACACGACGGCAACGACGAAGAAAGATACGATGAAAGAGGCGGTGGCGGTGGATGAAAGAACAGGACGATGAGCACAGGGGTAAAGGTTTACCGACTGCATTAAGTACACGTTGTGGACGATAATGATTTTTAAATTTTATATATAAAAATGTATGTCTTGTATAAAAACTTTTTAAGCATTTGTTTTTTATTTTTAATATACACAACCAACAGCACAGCGATTATATTTAAATATATATATATATTGTTTTGTTTACGTATAAGAAATATTCTAAATACTTGTGTATATGATTTTATTGAATTTCTTAATTATTATTATATCCTCATTTTTGAGTGTAAAATCTTTTGTTGGACGGTGTTAACTTTCTGCTTTACATATTCAATATTGTTTTGGCCACAAATTAAAATGTCTTTGTTGTAGTTGTTCCACAAATGCAAGATTGGGAGGAGTTCATTTTGTAATTGTTCACTTATTTTATTTATAAATATTTATTGTAGAAAAGCTGAAGAGAAACATGGTAAGTATAGATAGTCTCATTTGTTCGCCTAGCAAATGTTTGAAAGCATTTTTAAAGGATTGTGTATAAATAGAGGAGGAAATGCCAATCGATGCTTCTTTGGGCTAAGAATTGATAAACACAAGATGAACTGAATAGGCCATGTACAACGAATGGAAAACAATGCTCGGGGTCCCGAATTGTTTTCGAATCCACAGCAGAAGGACGAGACAGTAGAGAAAGTTCGTGCCTCAGGTGGCGCTCGCAAGTGGAAAGTGACCTCAATCAACTACGCGAAACTGGAGACAGAAGCCCATCCACATCAATACAATCCGAATTGTAGTGCCACCTGAAGAAATCTAGTAAGAAGGGGGAAACCAAAAGCCCTCGTTTACATTATCTTAAATTCGAGAGACAATTAATTAATGATCAACAAATACTCGAGTGCGTGTGGTTCTTTTCTCAAGAATATGCAGATTTTTCTTATAGAAAAAAAACACGAGGTGGGGTTTGACGGCTTTTTCATTACGGAGGACTGGTGGTGATGATCCGTCCACCGCGAAGACTGATCAATAAACTGTACAGACTGTCGATCTGGTCAAACCAGTTAGAGTCTTTCGTCCTAGACGGCTAGGTAATGTAGCGAATATACACTAATGCTCCGGCTGGAAAGTGACAACGCGGTAAAGGAAGACTACGTCGATGGAAGAAAGTTCGTGCTAGATAGAGTTGCATGTTGGTTGAGGCCTAGGTCCACTCTCTAGTGCCAAGGAAAAAAACTAAGTTAGCACTTGTTTGGTATGGAATCGAAATCGGCATCCTATGTGTAGTCTTGTAGAAGTCAACCAGCATATTCAGTACTCAACGAGCCCGTTTCTCAATCTGCGTAGAGAAACCATCTGGAAACATCAAGTCTCTATACGGAAGAATGTTTCAATTAATTTAGACAATGATAGACGAAAATCCCGTTCCCACGACCTAGAAAGTAGATAAAACTTCGAGGCAGTAAAGGACTTCGTCTTTCTCGGGTCCATGGAAGAACGCAACAGAAGACCACCGCGCCTGATATGGCGCAACCAAGTGGAAAAGGACCACAACTAACTTGGTTCACGAAACTGAACGCAGCCAGCAAGAAATAGCGCTGTTTGGAGATGTAAATTGTTTGAAACCCGGGTTCACCCGTGCCGTTGCGCGATATAAAGAAGAAGAATGATTTATGTACGAACATAGATATAAATGTTCTGTAACGACACACAAAAATGTTTCTCGGATTGAAAAGGTAAAGGTTTGTTTTTGAGAAACAGAATCATACAAAAATAAAATCCATAAAAACACAAATTTCCGTTCGGAAATCATAGACTTTATCATATTTGCGAGCGTTATGTCTGGTGAATAAAGCAAATACGAAGAAAATGTCGAAAGAGATTGAAGAGAGAGACGCTGGCTGTCAAATGGTACCAAAAATATCCCATGATTGCCACAAGGAAACCACAAGCAGCATTTGCTATTCGCTGCCAAACTCTGATTTGTTCCAGAGATTACATGTATATGCTATTGCTCACAAAAACAACTGACGAGTAAAGTCTTGAATTAAATTTCAAACCACTTCGAATGCAAATAAGAGTGTTCCTCAATCCGAATTTATTTCGACTGGCAATATCACTTTAATCCATCCTCCCATTGAAACACTTCGGGGTAAACTCCGCCATCAAATGCTCTTTTCACGCTTTTCACGACCAATAGAAGTATGTAAAGCTATCCGCTCTCGCGCGAGTGTGCAATATACGGAGGGATATGTAATAAAGTCATTAGACAGAATAAAAATTATCATAATTCATCGAGTTACACCAGGGACTTGATGCTAGCGGTAAATTACCATAAATGTGTGCTTCGTGCTATTATTCCATTTCCCCCCCACATTTTAATACCACTCTGGGCAGTGGGTATCACCATACACCAAGGGCTTCATTACGCATAGTCTATGTTTCCATTTTTTTTGTGTTCTCTTGTTTTCACCACCGATTCTGTGTCACACCCCAACGATGTCATTTCTGCCTTTATAACCCCTGCAATCTGAACAAGTTCAGGGTCTCCGTGGGCAAAGAGTAGCAATTCAGGAAGTAATAGGAATAGGTAGTGTGTCGTAATAAAACGAAATTGTCATGTTATATGATATTTTTTATTGGAATTTTATAAAAAAGAATCTTTCGTCACACAAATGTGTGCGGCGATTTGGTCGCCAGTCACACATCCAACGCGTATGTAGGGAAATGAGTGAGAAAAAAAACACCAATGAAAGTTATTGGTCTCCACCTCCAAACTGGCATAGCTACTGCATTTATAGGTGGGCTTATCTGGACATTATGCTGTTTATTTGCGTACAGGAGGCAGCAACACAACGTGTGATCGTAAAGTGTTCACATAAAAGGTCTTTATTTACGGGTCGCGGGAAAGGTTAAACCAAAGCGACTGTGAAATGTGTGATACTCTTCTTATTTTGGTTTCGCACCGAGCTATGATCTCCTGTCAACTTATGTGATCTCTAAATAGCGAAACAAGCAATTGTACTTAATTAGAGCTTGACAACGCATAAACTTGTACTTCACGGGTGTACGTACTTAATCTTAACTGTCCCAACTTAAGGCTTCTACTTTGAATTGCATTTGGAAGGTGGGCGTTTATGGGGCAGTGTGTAGTTTGCTAATTAATTTGAAAACGTTATGAATATTGCGACGCTATGAATTTAAGTCAGACAGTCGTGGTAGGATGACATTGACGCTGCTGGTCGTACACAGCGTACCATCACTCAGTGGATTGCTGATTAGCTAAACCAGGGTAAACGGAAATGCTAATCGAATTCGTAACCAAAAGCGCAACAGTGAACAGCAAAAACTGTAGGCAGACTTCGATTACATTGGTTGAGAAATACCGACCGGGAGCGGATAAATAAAGTAGCAACTTCTCGCCAATGGTTCAAGATAAGTGGGTTTTGAAATCCAAGCCATAAAAAGAGAACCACTGTTGGTGTATGAGTCGTTTGTATTTTTGCAACATCATTCTGAGACTTTTCATTATTGGTGACACGCACAAGTAGAAAAGACGCTCAACCAACTGGGCGAAAATGGTCAATGGTCGTATTTGCTCTGTCGACATCGTCAACGAAGTAAACAACGAAAGCTCAACAAGCTAAGCTGCGCCACAATACACAAATAAAACCCTGCTCAGCTATTAAAGCAAGATAAACTGATGCGAGTTAAAATTATGAAAATGCACAGATATTGAGCTTAATGCCCGATGGGAACATCATCGTTTTTTTTTTCTTGTGAATAAAGATAAACTTATAATGTGAAATTTAAAGCTGATTATAACCATCATCACATCACAAGACGTCCTCTACGAAGATAAAAATTGATTCCTATTTCATCGCTGACCTACCATATATACGAACATAGCTGCTCATAGATTGTGAGTTATGTATGTACTGACTTTTGTTCATCTTGTTATTTCATATTTTTCACATCTACAATGCCGTTCATCTGACAAATTTCTCTGTTCCTTCTTGGCTTTTTTTTTGTGAAGGAAATTCATGACTATGCCGGCGAGCCCCCACATGTGACAGACTTCCTTATGTTCAACGAAATTATTTCACATACCCCTCGAGGTTGCTTGAATAAACTATTGAATCCGTATCCACAATGCATGTCATAGACACACGCATATGTACATAGGTACATGTTTTGACATTTTTCACGGAGAGGATGAAAACCACTCGTTCATTGTTGGGTCGAGGATATAGCCTCGAGGGCGTAACCTATCAAACGTTTATTGCCTTATTGCCTTTGTGGCTAAAAAGGTGGAAAATCATCTTCCTTTTTTTTGTGCGCATAAGTAGATGACAATATGAATGAAGCTACTGCCAGTATACCAAATTGGAAATTTTATCTTACTTGTGTCCTTTTTTTTCAGTCACAAAGGACACATGAGAATAGTATTCTATTGACAATCTAATGCAAATGGCTTACACGCCATTCGTTTTAATACTCTTCGATATGAGTATACACTCAGATTTTGTAGTGAATGGTGTCTTGAGAGCACATTTCAGTTGAATCCAACAAAGATACTCTTCCACATGTTTAGAATTATTACTGGACACGACACATTGTTGTTCTTTCTGGAGCTAACTATCAATGAATATGATTCGTGGAAGGAGAAGGAGTTCATATTTACATAATTGAATACTTTTATGGGGAGACAAAGCAATTTCATTTTGTTTGTACATCTTTCGGATAACTGTGATAGTTTGTTTCCTGATTCGGAGAAAATATTGTCGCAAGTAAACTACATACACAGACTTTTCACTAAAGTGGAGACCAGTCTAGATCTATAACAATAAGGTTTTTGTCACTAAAATCTAACGACAAAATTAAGATTTTTTTCTAGACTTGTTAACATTTACTCAAACTGTATGGTTTTAACCTTCAACTCACAACTCCTGATATCCTCAATGGAAATAATGGAAGTTAAGGCAGAAGACCGATTATTTCGCTCTAACTCGAATTACTTAGGAGACTCCACAGCTCGGTCACTTGCAAATCCTTCAAAGAAGTAATTGCCAAGAACCTACTCCTTGCTACAGCTGGACATTCACGGGGCTTATGTTGCATTGTGGGTATGTGCGTCGACCTCCACGCACTTTCACCTTCGTCGATTCCCGGTACGACCAACAACATATTTTCACAGCCCCACCGCTTTCGAGTCACTGACAATGCTCAAAGAGTATACCTGTATAGAATAGAGATTTTCAAACTTGTACGTTCGGAGTAGGCATACTCCGTTCTACTTGTGAGAATGCTATGGACTGTAGCATCATCCATATTATATTATTTATTACCTAAGGCTCAAAATAAATAAAAGAATCTTTTCACAAAGGTGATACAAGAAGCTGCTTGCAGTGAAATAATTCACATCTTCAACAGAAAACTCTGAAGTAAATTTTGTGCCATCTGAGCACCTAATATCCTATATAATGCAATACAAAACAATCGTAATGAGAGAAGCTATATGGGTGTCAATGCTTTTCAATATGAACTAGGATTTCTTCTATTTTGACTGGTTTTCAATTTTTTTTCCTCACATAAAACATGTGATGACTCTGGATATAGCCAAGTTGCATCTCTAGGCATCAACTCATATCAATTCAATTAATTTAAACATGTATAAACCATCACAATTATCAGCTTGTTTCAAGAATTTCAAAATAACAAATTCACAATGGAAGCCTAAAACAATTTTAATATGAATAAAATTGTCCTCTTGAAAGAAGATGCATGGCAACATAGTAGTTAAACTAAGCGGCCGACGCAAAACCATGAATTTTTCTCTTGTTCGAAAGAAAACCGCACCAAATGCATTTCGAAATATATCACACACTTACTAGTAAAATGCTCGCTTTGATTTTCACTCGCTTAACGATGAAAAGCTTCCCAATTCATAACTCACTCAATTTCCATGCAACTCAAGCATTGCCAGACTAGCAGCTATTCATCTCTAATTAACAATTTCATTGAGTTCACTGCTGACGTCATCGTAAATGGAAAACTGTGTTTTCTAGAATTTTCAAGGATTTCGAATGAATTTTTTGATTGAATCAACTTCAAATATTTCCTTTAAATTCAGCGCCATGCACTTCAGGTCATATTCTCGGAAATACAATTAACAAATTGACTTTTAGAAAATGACACATTTTGCACGGAAAAATGCAGTAAAGTGCCAGTATGCTGCAGTCGCATTTTTTTTTTTTTTGTTTTGCTCCAAATATTTAGATGTTCTGAGTACAGCGTTTTATGAAGCGTTTTTTGTCAATGATTAGGACGAAACTGGGCATGTGGGATACCAGTATGGATAAATCATTAAATGTCGAAGTGGAATAAGGTGAGATTTTTTTGTAACAGGAGCCTTTTGGGTGTGAAAGTTCGCAACGACCCCCATTTTCACATTGACATGGCGTGACACGCGCTATTTCGTGAAAAGATGTTCTCAATAATAAGGACAAGTGCAATGATGGGGAAGAACATAATGAACAGGGATTTAATTTTAGAAGTGTAATTAGAATAAGATTCCTACCAGGAGTGACTTGGTTGGCCGTTGAGAAGCGATATTTGAGGCATCTTCCTCTGGAATCCACTCTTCATCAAATTAAGGAATTGAAGAGGATTCGCTTTCGATTGAATAACAGAATGTCTTGGAATAAACGACAGATCTGTGCCTGACACTCTCACATCAATATGATGATTATTCTCAGAATATCTCAGATCATATTATCAGAAAATAATTACACTCACGGGAATAGGACGGACGATGACAAGGGAAATCTATACAGAGGGATACAAGCCATGTTCACAGGTTCAGGTGTATACCCCAGGTCGCCAGAGATGGAACTTCGTCAGTAGTGTATTCTAGACAAAAGTAATAGCCTTTCAAAAAGCAGTCCAAGGAGTCTGATATGATAGATCTGACGGTTTTCACACACAATTCTCCCATAAACACTACGTCCGGCAGCCACAGAGGCTATGTATGCACCATCAATCAATACAAATATCTTGAAACTATTCCGTATATCTTATATAGAAATTGCGTATGGCCGCGGCGTACACACGCACGTTCTCCTAGCTTCATTGGCAAACGAGGCCGAAGACTTGGAATGAAGTTGCTGATACTGTATTGTACTACCATGCCCTGCCTTTGTAGAGCCTCGAAAAAGGTTATCTTTAACAAACTTAAAGGATTGATGAACGTAAATATCAAGGACTTTCCAAGATTCATCAAAACCATTAGTTGTGTATAATACGAGCAAATCAGCATGAATAGAGAATTTGAAGAATGGGTTCGGTATAGCTTCGATTATGAAATGACTTCAAATTGAAGCAGAAATATCTACTGGTGTTAATGTAACGAAGCATGGGCAGTAAGTGAACGAACCAGTTTCATAAGGCCATCCTCCTCGCCCATCGCATTACTACGGTTGATTCATACTCACAAACTAATCCCTTCATAGAATGCTTATACAGCTGGACAGGAGCATTTATTAACATAATTTGAAAACCAAGAATTTGAACGACACCCAAACCTCACTCAGACTTCCCCACATTGACCAACTAATCTCCTGTCAAACTTTTGACTGTCACCCCAATCTCAGGGATAAGCCAGTCTAGTTTCCATTTTTGATAAATTTCCACCCATCGAAGAGAGGTCAACAGCAGGAGTTTCTTATGAATAATTTTAACGAAGACCGACGCGTTGAATTGATTTCATTATTCTGATTGCGGGCGCTTGGTTTCAAATGTAATAAAATTCCGCGAACAATTTAATGTTCGTTAGAAAATCAGTAAAGCAAAGAAATTGAATAATCAAATTGAGGAGGGTTATTCCATTCATATATATGCTTTAACACCCCACCAATGAATGACTCCGGGTTCTAGAAATAATGTAATTTTGAGATAAAATAGGAATTAGCAAGGGTGTTCTGCTCATGCTTTTAAACACCTGTCGAAAAATCTGAAAATTTCCATTTGACACCAACAAAGTAGAAGATGTACCTCAGCACTTGAAGCTGTGTTTCCCCCAAATCACACAAAAAAGCGATTTAGCTTTGAATTATCTGCTTTACCTCTGATAAGGGGTTTATTTTTCAGGATTTTTTTCACCCCGGGGAGTAGATTTATTTTGAAAAGGGGCCAAACTGCGGCTCTACTCTTTTAAAGAACTCCATTTTTTTTTCGTACATAATCCAGAAATATACTGTTGATGGGATAAACAAAAAATAAGACAAGGGTTCCTTCATCTCTATGATGGATAGATGGGATCAGGAACTCCCAGTTGCTTGGTAAACCCAGAGACCATTGCCGCAAACAGTTGCAAAGTAATGACATCATATATTTCGGGAAGCTGTAAGGAATATGATCATGGTTAAACACATGTGCACAGATGACAAAATACTGTGTTCTCTTTACAGCGAAGACATTCTCTCCAGAAAAAAATAAACTTTGAAAAACACAGACGTTGCATCCTCATCGCTAAAGTTTAAATTTCCATCGTAGATTCTCCCCCACTCATCCTTGAGTAATTTCTTTAATGATAAATAAATAAGGTTTGAAATAAGCAGATGTGAAACTTTTCAGTCGTATACGGCAAGAAACTGCTTTCCGTTGAGGAAGTCTATTTTAGGTCGCCGTGAAGGTATTTCGAAACTGCTCGCTATGAACGTTTCTCCATAAATCCATAAATCACTTGGCGTCCGGAAAATTACCTAGCCAGCCTCAAAAATTCGTTTTATACGAAGATACGTGTTCTTGTGTGTTTTAAATTTCTTAAGAGACTAGCTGTTTTGATTTAGAAATCTCTGGAGTGAGTGATATGTTTTTGGCTTTGGCTTTTAATATTTGGAATATTTGTTTGATAAACTCATTGGTTTCCTGAATTGAAAGCTGTGATTCCACGATTGCTACATTTGATAACATTGCTTGAACTAATAATGGAAATAGAAGACGTGTTTGCCATTATTCCGGGCGCATGGTACTTAGGGAAGAGCATTAAGTGCATGTAGGAAGGTAGGTAGGTAGGCAATAGGCTGCCTTAAGCTCTTTGTTCTGTGGCCCACTTAAATCAACCGGTGGGGTGATAGAAACCACTGTAAAACCTTCAGGGAACTGAGCGGTGTGTGGTTGTAGGGGTTTGTTCAAAATTTCCTTTAACTTAATGTTTGAGAGACTGTACAACTTTTTATTAACTTAGATTCTAGATTCTAGCGTGCTCATCGAATTTACCAAGGCTTCATATCTTATTGACACTCTGCATAGCCTAGCCAGCTTCGACTGTCGCTTGACTGTCAGAGCAGATGCTGATCGATTCCCCGAACATGTTGTGATTCGTCAATGCGAGTGCTATTTTGTGTATTACAGCCACTTCTGCTTGAAATAACAGTCTTCTCTTAGTGCCTGCGATTTTTCGAAGAGTTCCCATAAGACTCCTTATACTATACTAGCGATCACACTTGAGCCTTCAATGTATAGGACGATCTATCTCTCTGTTATTATCACTAGACCGTGTCAAACAATCTCGATCTTCTTAACAGTTTATATCGACATGATTTAAATAAGGGCTGTGAACAAATGACTCCATAAATTCAAAAACAAGACACGAGTTTGCCTGTGGAACATATTTCCAATATAGGAATCTACACGCAAGGACCTTGACCTATTTTTTATCTTTGTCAAAGTTTGCTGCTTGTAAGTTCATACGGTTCTAACACTGGAGACAGTCTGTTTTTTTTTTGTGCGTAAGTTACTTTTCCAGACATAGGGGACACCCTATGGGGGACGGGGACAATGCTCAGACTGCGGTTGGGTCGCTACACAAATCCAAAATTACTAAACTTTGGAGACTACACTCTCCTTCGACAAAAAGTTTGTATACACTTAAAGAGATGATGCTGCACGGCAAGTGTGCAGATGGATCAAAGTGGGCGTTGGGTTTATATCCCAGTCACTTTAATACACACTAGTGATGGGAACTATCGAATAAAAACTATCTAGTTATTCGATAGTTGCAAACTATTCATTTATTCGATAGTCTAAAAACATTCATTCATCAAATTGAGTCAAAAAAATATTCAATAGTTTTTTCTTTTTTTACTTTTACACACGCTAATTTTGACAGCAAGTTTCACCTTTCTGCCTAAAATATGGAAATGCTTGCTGTCAATTTTAGTTCGTGTAAAAGGGGCCTTGTATGGCTGGTTGGACTGAGTCAAATGGTCGGCATGGCAGCTTCTCTGAGAGAGAATTTTGTGTATGCATACACACATTGCCAAAATATTTGCATGACAGATTGTTCTATGGTTTGGTTCGAGCCGATAGTTCGACTCAGTTAAGAGACGAGTTCGAATTCGTTCATTTGTATGATGGAAAAATGTTCAAATGGTTTTAGTTGAATGAATGGTTTTTTCGTTCGCTTGGACTTTGGACTATCGAGTCGAATGAATGGTTTTAGTTGAATGAATGGTTTTTTCGTTCGTTTAGACTTTGGACTATCGGCTGCTATGAACGATTCGTTCAGTTGTATGATGAAAAAATGTTCAAATGGTTTTAGTTGAATGAATGGTTTTTTCGTTCGCTTGGACTTTGGACTATCGAGTCGAATGAATGGTTTTAGTTGAATGAACGGTTTTTTCGTTCGTTTGGGCTTTGGACTATCGGGGCCTATGAACGATTCGTTCAGTTGTATGATGCAAAAATGTTTGAATGGATTTAGTTGTATGAAGAAGATATCGCCTGGAGGGAGAAAAATTGAATCAAATAATCCTCCTCAACAGCAATTCTGGCTTATAGATGATGGAAGAATAGCCACACACCGGAATGAGGGATGTAATTAGTTAGTAAGTTAGTACTATGTAATGAACTTCGAATTTAATGAATGGAATGAATTAAGTACAAATGATGTATTTATGTATGCATTAAATAGAATAAGAATGGTATTTGATTTTGTAGTTCGTTGTGAGAGGCAAAGGGAACTCACATGAAAAAAACACCCTTAGGGTAAGAGACGGGGAAGACGGTTTTGATTTACTTTTTGTGATAATTATATATATCGAGGATTAGGCCTCCTAAGGAAAGAAAGAAAAAAAACGGGAGCCCCCTCCCCAATCTTCAACCCTGACGTGTATTGTTTTAACAACCCAGTCGGTGAATGAATGAATGAATAAAATCATTCGATAGTTGAAATTATTCAGTTACTAACTATCGATAGTGCAATTCATTCGATAGTTCCCATCACTAATACACACGTCGCTAACCGCTTTGGCACTACAGCACATACAGTGTGTCTTTACAAACACAAAACTTTACGTCCCACAAATTAGTTGTAAAAATAGCACATGTCTAGCACTAACTCATATTTGATGTTTCTGTCTCTTGAATGTCTGGAATTTTTTTTCATCACTCTGATGACACGAACCTTGTCCTTATCACAACAACACAACAAATGTTATGAGTGATCATATCAGCAGAGAGTTTAATTTCATTTCACTAAGTTCGTGAATATTTCAACCATTTTATACGCACTGCTCAAGTAATGTCATAAAAGTAAAGGTGTATCACATGCTACCTTAAGATGACATTTATATTTCAAGTTTCCGCAAAGGATAGTATTAAAGCCTATAAAGTGTGTTTTAAAACGTCGTTTAAACTTAAATGATGAAAACATTTAGTGGATGACACATCCGCGGAACGAAATGCGTTACTTTACACCTTACACTTAAACAACGTTGGGAAGTAGTGAAAAGACCGGAAATAGTATTTCGGTGGGCGTTACAGGACGTTACAGACCTCGATATCTGAGTTCGATCTCTGGTCTGGACGAAACAAATAATGTTCACGGTCACAACTCTTTCGAATTACTGACATTGTTCACAGAGCATTAATGTCTAGAAAAGGCTTCTCAACTAGGCCGTTCAACACATGTGGTTGCTGAGCAGATAGAGACACAAAACATGAAACAAAAAAGATCATGTTCGTTTTATTGCATTTTTAAAAAGCAACCTGTATTTGGCTGTCGGTGAAACTTGTGGAAGAAAAGTTGCGACAGGTTGCTTTTTTCAACTGAATGCAGCCATGAAATTGCAAATTATTTATAAACCATCCATTGGTAGTTCGAAACTGTTAATTTTCCAATGCATTCGCTAGTTTTGGCTTCTTTTCTTGCTGTAATGAGCCACTCACTGACCTGTATTTCTTGGAAAATAAGAGAGGTCCAAGTTTGGTGTCTTGGATGGTTGGTCTTCTCAACTGTGCAATGTTAACGTCACAATGGCGGCTGTGTTCCTGGCCAACGAAAGATAAAATAGGTTTCCAACGGAAATATGCATTTTTCTTGGTTTTACTATATATATTGGACAACATCAATAGCCCACCTCAACGTGTAATATCAGAAATATAAATCTTAAGTAAATAACCTGAACTCAGAATAGGTGCCGCACACAAAAGAAGAAGGACTTTCAATAACACGGTGTGCGTAATTGGAAGTATCTAGCATTGAGCTAGCTGGAGTCTACAACTTTTTTTTGTAATTTTTCCGGGCAAGTAATAAATGTATTTCCAGAACTAGTCTTTGACGCCAACAGTCTGCAATATTCACAGCCGCATTCGATGTAAACTCATATTCACATGAAAACACGCTCCAGCCCCGAACCACATCGAATCAAATTACCGATAGAACAATTGACCAAATTACAATTCCGGCCACAAAAGTTTGAACTTCCGCCAAATGTAGACAATTCCGTTCGACAAAACCGGAATCATTACACGCCGCAATAACTTCCTCACGCCCAATTTCCTCTTGCAAACAACAAATAAACTTCCAAGCAACAACTTCCGCAACTGAAATAGATTTCGAATTTAAAACCAATTATGTGCATCCGGCGTTAGGCTGTCGGAAACGTTATTCACATTGACAATATTTTCCACAAACTCTCACTAAGAACATTGAACAAATGGCTGGTTCACAATCCGTGCACAATTCGAAAACAATATGAAAACTGTGTGAGCACAAGAAAAAAGGACACAGCAATTTTTCAGTAATGACTGTAGTCAAGGTGCCGCGAATTCTTGTAACGAACGTAAACAGAAAATAAATCGACAATTGAATTCAGAAAATTATAATCAATCGTTCGTGCTTTCGACAAACTTTTGGCACGACACGAATGCGAACACACACTGATTAAGCGTGCGTTCTACTCGTTGACTGATCGGTCGGTGTGTCCGGTGGGTGTAGTCCTCATCGCACTTGGACTAGTTTCACAATTCCATCCATCCCGGTGTGTACAGTGTGTGTATGTTCTAGTCCCAGTCCCAGTCCCATTCCCATTAGTGGTATTAACGGCGACAAAAGAAGACAAAACTTCGACTCGATATGCCCGCCCATGATATCTGTAGATTATATCGTTCTCTTCTCCTACACTTAATTAGATACGAGGACTTTAATTGCTTAATAAATGGTTTATACTAGCAATACACGCCTGGTGTTTGTTTATCCTTGTGGGAATTGAATTCCAGGCGAGTAGAGGTGAACCTCGCTCGAGGCGACTGGTTGCCTGTTATTTTGAAAATGGTGTTAAGTCAATGGCAGCTTGTTTCGCTCCTCATTAAAATTAATCGACAGCAATTATATAGCATTTTATTTGCATTTTTTTGCTGCAAATTAATGGTAGAAGTGTTGTTTAATGGATATTAAGCGCTTGGAAGCCTACGCACAGTACGAGATCATTAATCACCTTGTGGCAATAATCAATTTTGACTCCAATTGGCATTATGGTCTTAGACAACGTGGGGTAAGCTCCGTGAAATATGATGGCGAGGATAGATAGCTTTGC
Source organism: Eristalis arbustorum (assembly GCA_916610145.1). NCBI lineage: Eukaryota > Metazoa > Arthropoda > Insecta > Diptera > Syrphidae > Eristalis > Eristalis arbustorum. Next base: position 35,408,971 of record OU744319.1, on the reverse strand, counting down.
AGCGGATACAATCTGTTATGGATCTTGAAATATTTGGTCATGCAACCAGCGATGTATTTGAAGAGGTTATTGGTGGCAGAAATGATCCCAATTATTCATTTGTTTCAAATGACACAAGACACAAATCACAACACAAAACAGATCCAATCTCCTATAGCGAAGCCGGAGAAAAAAAAAAACACAATTTAATATTTATTATTACACAACGAGGTCAGAAAAGCAATATATTTTGTATTGACAGGAAAAGCAATTTCATGAGTCACCTCCACCAGGAATCGCTTCTCAATGAAATTAAAAATAAAAATTAAACTTCTGCCTTTAACCCACCATCGTCCACGTCAGTCGACGTCAGTCAAATATGCTTCTCAAAGCGTCTGCGTTGGACCTTGCCGATCTCGCGTTCATTTCAATTTTTGTCGAAAATAATGATCGATAGCACACATCACAAACAGCAGTGTGAAATACTTGAATACTTTTTATTTTTCACTTATTTCGAGAGGAATTCTAAAAATATTCATTCCCCCCTCGAGATGATGAAACTGATCTTTGTTCAGCAGTGTTACACAACACATGCAATACGACGTCATTCAACGTTGCCGCGCCAGATTTGAAAAACTCTTGAACTTGCATTTTCTATGCGAACAATTGAGGTTGCATTGATGTGAAACTCATTTCCTTATCTCGCATCGCGGCATTGAATCGGGATGTTTTCATTTCTTGGCAATTGTTGCAGTGGCCTAAAGAGAGCAACCGGTTCCAAGGTGAATTTCAGTCAATTAGGCGCACATTTATTTTAGCTAATTCTAATTGATTTCAATTGCGGAACACAAATTTAATAAAAACGTTCATCTACATCAATGATTGATGAATAATCAAACTAGAGCGCAGACATCAAGGTGCCACCGAATATTGGAGAGCGTAGTGTTTTTTTTTAACTTTGACAACACACATTAATCACAACGACTCATGTGAAACGTGTGTGGATGTCGTCTGGCGTGTCTCGTGAGAAGAAATTGATTGAAGAGGCCTACAACTTTGGAAAAATATTTGGAATCTGTGGGAGGGAAGCATCTCACTCGGAACGAGTGGGAGATTTACTCGTTGATACGGCGAAACATTTTCAATTGATTAAAGACGGGGGAAGTGGATAAATAGCTGACATCATTCGCCAATCTCGGTGGAGTTTCTATCAATGGCATTCCAACAATCTACATTATCGAATCGACTCTTTGAATACAAAATCTGTTTTAACCCTGCTGTCAATGAGTAACCCTGACCAGAACTTTTCCATTTTCGAAACCATTTTTTCATAATTGATTGTATAGCTATCTTCACCAAATTTCTTGATTTTTTCGGCGTATGTACGAAAACCTAAGTGAGTGAAGAAAATAAAGAATCTCCTCAAGACGAATAGTCGCAGAATATCGAAATGTGTTCGATTAAGAGTGTTTTTTTTTATGGGAAATTGACGAGAATGCAAAAATTTGGTTAAGTCCACTGTACTCAGTGGATTATTATGGCTGACGAAACCAACGCTGTTAAATTGGAGGAGCATCAGCGAAGAAGAAAGGCATGCTACACTTGTTGAGAAGCCGCGAGAGAGTGCATCTTTTCTGCATGTTGCATCTTTAGCATCTTTCATCATTTGCAAAAGACTAAATGATATGAGTGCTACGAGCAAAACCAATGCAAGTTGACATTATTTGCATTCCTTGATTGAGCAGTGAGTAACCCCCCTTTTTTCCGTTCGAAAAGGCATTTAATCTTTCTTCAAAGCAGCATTGCAAAATAAGATTCCACAGCCCAGTGGTAGCCAGACACCAGTAAGACAGAAAGCGTAGTGTTGGACAGGCTGAATACAAAGAGAAACACATATGCGAAGACACTATCCGCTTAGATCACAGTATTCAGTTACAGAAATGCTAAAAATGTCTAAATCAAGAAAATTCCCCATAGTATCATTGTTATGCAATAAACAACTTTAACTTTAACTTGAAAACAATAACATATCAAATACAATAGCAAAAAAAACTTTTAATTATTTCATTTAGTTCCGTCAACTTCCATTCAAAAATGTATGAAAGTCCATCCAGACCCATTTCATTGAAGTAAGTGTTTTAGTAAAACCAAATTGACAGAAGAGGTAAGATATGTTTTTTACTTTCCATTTCTAACAGAAACCGAAAAAAGGCACTCAAATAAAGTTGCCTTTGTCTTTCTTTCCCATTACGTCACATAAGATAAAAGAGAGTTACGTCTTAAAAAGTCAGGCATATTATCCATATATGTGGCTGCTGGTGATGTAAAATTGGCAAACTTCCAGTACGAAATACATCAGTCGAACGAAGGTCCCGAAGCGATAACTTAAAAGGATGAGGGAAAAGAGACAAAAATTACTTTTCAATCCCCACTGACGTTCGATGGTAATCCCTTACTATCTGCTTTGATGATGTCAAGTTTACAGAAAATATGAACCATCAGAATACTGGCTGGCCCTAGGCGCCGAATTTTATTTGATTACATCCGTCAGTCAGAGTGTTGAAGTGAGGAGGTAGCAATTTGTGACATGCCGCAGGGTTGTAACCGGAAGCAAGTATTACGCGTTGGTCATTACTTAATTGTATGATTCTGATCTGTTTTTTATTTTTCTTTTAAATGATGATGATATAATTTTTGCCTGCCTACGTGGCTGGAGCAAGAGTGACGAATCCTTTGCTTTAATTATAATTCTGATCGACGAAAAATCAGAAAAAAGACTGACAGAGATTATTAATCATATACACTCAAATGGCAAATAAGGCCGGCCAATGTTTAAACTGAATACGCAGGGACTGGGTTTGCAAACACTAGATCCTTGAATCTCCGTACCTATGGGGTTGAGGTTTACCGTGTACCCAACTGAAAACAACGCCATATACACCTGATTCAGATACAATCTTCACAAAGGCAAGGAATTTTAATCTTCTGAGGCAGTCAGGCAGCACTAAAGAGTACAACCAGCAAATCCGCGGCATTTCTCTTGGCAGAAAAGATTGAAGCCGACTTATGACCAACCGGTCACTAAACTTTAAGCCAATGCGAGGTCTGTAGAGAGGACCGAGATAATGTAGAGCAGCCTGTGCCACTGTATTGCTTGGCTCACACCAAATGGCAGATACTTGGTACTGATGTAGTGAGAGCTGATGATTTAGGCCTCTTGTCACAGAAGCGCCTCTTAATTAATGCCTGGTAGTACGTATTTCGGACCAGTTTTTGAGTCTGTTTACCACAACAAACACAAACAAAAAAAGTACAAAAAGGCACAATGCATATCAGTAGTTTCGATGGGCACTAGGGTATGAACATGGATTTGGATGTGCATGCAGCACTGTTAAAGATCATTGTCTCTGCACCTAAGAAACTATGTATATAAGTATTACATGAACGAAATAAAGAAACTCATCTCCTTAACAACAACAAAAATATACCCATTATGTCAAACTCTCAATTTTTATTAGCTCTAGAGACAAACACTTTCCAGCTATTTAACACAATTCAGACACTTATCTCAAATGCCTATCAATATCGATATCAAAAACACACCCGCCAGTCCCATGTTCCATAATGGTACAACGACAACGAATTTGCACCACTTCACACCCACTTACGCCATCAATGTCCCCATCTGCTGCGGCCCTTAATAGGCATGAAATAGAATTTCAATGACTGCCGAATCAGTTGTGTCAAATGAATTTGATGGATGACACTTTTTGCCGCGATATTGATGTGTAATCCGATGCGATGAAGTCTAGCGTGGAATAAAACAGGGGCTTTTTTTCGGGAAACAACGTGAAGTAGGTATTCGAGGTGTAAGCAAATTTATTGAAACAATTGAGGATGCCTATTGCGACCCTGACTAGGAAATGTTCTCAAACATCGACAAACGCAAATGATTTCAAACTGTTAAGAGCTTCGCGATGGAAGAATATCTCACACAATATCAAATGAAAAATGTCAACTTAAGTGGTAAGCTAGACCAACGTTCATCTCGAACTGGATTTGGTGATGAAGACTGTGACAGCTTAGAAAACATGAAAAAAATCGTTGTTTCGGACGTAATAATGGTAAGGACTACCCACCCGAAGTATATTGTAATCTCCTTCCGTAACACATAGTGCAGAATAACACATGCGGATGCGGTGGTTGGTGGTTGGAAATAAAAACAATAAGCCCCACAATATTGAAGCAACACATTGCATTGGAGAGTACAAAAAGTGTACTAGCAATCAGCGTCTACAAAATTTCCCTTATAACTCATAACATGCAATTACCCAATAGAATTTTAATCAGGCAAACCACCATCATCGTAATCGTTCGAGACATTACCATCATCTTAGGCTTTCGCATAGGGCAGTTAAGTAATAAGGCGATGTTACAACAGTCGACCGTAGCAGAATACACATCAACACGGGGATAGGCGTAAGTGAAAGAAAAATGAAGAGGAAAAGGACGCAACAGAGAATAAATATGGTATGTATGTTTATGAGAAAGGTTGCGGGGACAGTATGAATACCCCTGACCTGCTACTGGGTTAAGCAGGGAAGTGAAGAAACTAATTTGAAATCGAGAGTTTATGTAGCTATGATTAAGTGAACGGCTCAGAGTTTAGTATTAGATTTTATCGATTATTCCTAGGATGTTTAATTTGTCGGCAAAACGGAACCACTGGCATATATGAATAGGAAATCATTGGAGAAATTAGTTTGATAAATGACATGTTGCTGCAAGCAGGTAAATAAAGTAATAATGCGAGTGGCGCGACACCTGTGCTAAGATATATGTAAGCAGAATGGACAATACCAGAAGAGATATCAAACGCAGAATAACCCTTGTCATCTGCTGTTCTTTTCGACTTATGTGACAATAGAGTAAAAGTTGTCTCTAAATAAGATATTGATCATCATAGTTCTCTTCTTCGCCACCGTAATTGGTCTCTTGAAATGAAGGCCGATCTTTCGCCCTGTTTGCATGGTCCTCACCTGGAGGAGAAGATTTAACCACGAACAACGAGCTGTACATGTGCCTAGAAAGGAGTTTACAAATTTAAAGATTAAGGTGTAGAGCAAAATGGCAACTTAACTTAGGTTATGTTATGTTGCAGTGACTGACTGCTGCTACCAGCAGTGAACAACAGAGGAGCCCCGTTGTGTTACCACGCGGATCTGGCATTCTATTTCATAAGCCAATATCCGCTTTTGATAAAGCAGGAGAGTTGAATGATATGAATTTAGCATAGATCTGTGACGTTATTAAAATAGTAGTCTGATCAGGCTGTGTTATCGTACCGGATGAGAGGTCCGCGGAAATTCATGGAAAACCGCGAGTTAGAAACGACAGCACGCAGACCTGATCACTCTCATCTTTGCACTGTATTGATTTCCTTCCTTACTCGATTACGTGATAAATGTCGCCGTCGGGTGTGGCAAGCAAGCAATTTGGATGCGCAAGACGATGCGACTTACTAACTATGAACCCAGGGTCATTCTGGACAGAAATAAGAAAAAACAAGGACCGTACAGTCCGATGTGTTAAACGTCAATTTTCAAGTAACCACTCGTTCTATACGTAGAAACATTACAGAGTTTGAGAAACATCTTCTGGACAGTAAGTGCCAATAAAATGGACTATTCATTACCCACGCTATGATGGCGTAGTAGTACAACCACGATGTACATATACATTTATTTTATATTTCCCATACGTAACTACATAGCTTTTGTGTCCATACATGTAATCATAATAACTGGCACTCCTACCACTTAAACAATTCGTTCTCAACCGTGGAGCTCCGCAAGGAAAACATAAAACAAATTCAAAATCTTTTCATCTTTTTAATTAATTTCTATAACTTCCTTTTGCCCGATTTCTGTACATTTCCCTGGGGATAGGAGAATGAAGAAAAATTAACACCCACATACAGGCCTGAAGTGATTATCACTCATTTCTTTTTCCACCTCACTTCCTCGACCAGAGGGGAAACGCGATACGATTACCATTGGACATTTTAAACAGGCGAAACCAATAAAATCTATCAAATATCATTTCACACGATATTCCTTGTGCGAGAATGTAAATCGCTTTTTCAATAAGAGAAAAAATATCGCATTTTTCCCAACCCTTTCATTGCCACTGTGTCACCCCATAAATAGGACAACACGATATCTGTGATTCCACAGTTTCAGCTGTGTACTCAATTTCACTGTCGGTAACGTGTATTTGACATGCCATTCAGAGGTTCGGTAATGTTCAAGGTGGTGGAAGAATGTGTAGATTTATCGGAATTCCCATAGTCTTGTATTGTTTCCCGGCGTTCTGCGGAATACCACGATGGAATTCAATGCAACTGAAAATCGCTTGTGACCGTGTCATAATGCAAAGATGTATAGCGCCCAGCTAAATAATTTGTTCCACAATTGCATTTCAATCAAACTGGAGAATTAATGATTTTGAAATAGCGAATCGGTCAAGTGTTTGCCATTTTCTCTCCCACGCAACCATTGTGCTTCTCGTGATAGACGTGTTTTGATAAAGAATGGAATACGTAATTAAATTTTAATTAAAACAAACCTTTGCATAGGCTAATATTTGAGCAAGTGAGTGTTGATTCAGAATGTGCGAACCGTCATGTCGATCAAATATCAATCAGCTCTATCTACTGATGGCAGCAGTGTATTCTAATTAAATTGGAGCAGAATATTATAGAGTGTTGGAGTGTTCCATAACCAAACTAGGTACCTAACCTACTTGTCTATTACAATTGTTGAAGCATAAAGGTCACATTTTATAACAACATCGAAATATTTCCGAAGTGTGCGTGTGGTGCATAGACATGACCAGGTAGTCTCGCATTACTGCCTTAATTCACTTAATTCTTTGCAACTAGCAGATATCGAATTACAGTACATAATTTTGCTTTCGTTAATGTCATTAAAGTGTGTGTGAAGTTTGAGCTCTGTGTGATGGACGAAAGCTATACATCTTCTGAAAACGTTATCCTGCACATTTTTATCGCTTTTTGAAAATAGGACTACTTCAGCAGGAGAGAGAAACAAACATAATGATAGGTTTAATGCACGGTCATCACGACACGGGTCTAAACTCAGTCAAAACTCTGTGATTGGTTATAGCAGTGGTCTTGTGTTCGTAGTTCGGCCGAGTCAGCCCCACAAGACGGGGCGATATTCTGTCGCCAATTATGTTTTTACTGGCGATAGATGATGTACTAACTGCCGACGTAGGTAAAACTGATGCCCAGTTTCGCAGTGGTTTATGAACACCACTTTTGGCTTAAACTTTGAAATTTTTAGAAATTCTTTCGGTTTCACAGTGTCGGTTAGACCTTGTCTAAGTTAAATTAACTTGTTTAAGTTTTATTATATATGTCTGATCAACAACTCCAGTGATATGAGCGTTGATTTGATCCCAACAGCAAATAGTGACTGGACCAGATTTGGAAAACCAGACAAAGCGTAGTAACTTTGCTTTCAATATGTCTTCGAACTGGATATAAAGAATGAACATTATTGTATGTTTATAAATATTATCCCTATCAGCGTTGATTTAGTCAAGTCCAATTAGCGAAATGGCAAACATTTTTTTCCCTGTGACTAGCATGCGGTGCTCTCATCAAAGTGTTAAGGTATGCACATTTTGTATGAATATAAAACAAATTAATCTTTGTAACATCTTTAGAACGATAGTTGGTGCTTTGACTGTGACACCAAAACAGGACAATTTTAATTAATCTCCTGTGATAAAGTGCAATTTATTCTAAAACGAAAATAAATAAATCTCTAGCGACGTCCACAAATTGCAATCCCATTAATAAAAGACAACTTACTTCAAATGGAAAGAAGTTGTGTTTCAATGTAATGATGATTCTCAGGGCAAGACATTTTAACACCCAAGGGGGGAACCATCTTTTATGTGGGCGAGCAGAAATACCCACAGCCATAACCATATGCTATCTGCTAGGATACGCTCAGCATTCAATCTTCTACCGCCTCCATATCCCTGTTTTTTCAACTCAAGTTTCTACTTATAGATCCATATGATGGAAAAAATGAAGTAGATGCCAGAATGATATGTATATTTTATAGAGAGTAACAGAAGATGGTTTCAATTTTTATCAGTGGAAGTGGGGAGTGGAAAGCGTTTTAAATGGTGGGCAAGAGGTTGCCATTGTAATATTGTAGAAGGGTTTATAAAATACGGATTGGGGAAACTAATTTTATTATTATACATTATGCTCTTGTAATACAATTAGGCACACATATAGGACCAACCCACTCATCAAACATCATACATTAATAGATTGTGATTATTTGCAAAGTCCGATGTTCGATGCTAACTACAGTATTTGAACAACATTATGAGTAGTGATGAAAATGGCCCACATTCAGGATCGTAGACACCCGCTTATCGGTACAACTGGATATCCAACAAATAACATAGTTTCATTATTTAGAAATGTTCATTTTTTCCCACAATGAACCGTAAACCAAATATGTGAAACTCATTTTTGACGAGCGTAGAACGCATTCATCTTTTAAGTAAAAAACAACTGCCCAACTGGCAATTGATAAACTTTTAAATTGCCTGAAGTAAGTCGTCGCTAGATGAATAGCAATCATTCGCATTTTTCCTCAGGACAATTCAAAAAAAGAAAGCAAACATCACCAAAATCAGGAGACGACCTTCCGTTCTGCCCTGCGTAACCTAGTTTCATTTGTGATTGAGGGCGACACAGAGACAGGCTCTCACCCTACATTCCAATTTGTTCTGCCAGACGACTTTCGGGAGTTGTTATTCACCCCCCAGATCCGCCTCCTTTCCCACTAAGAATGTCACAAAGCCAAAGGTTTCCAATCTATAAGATCTTCTTCAGATTTGTTTTTGTTTCATTATGTTTCGCAAGGGATTTCACTAGGATCCTCATAAATTACTATGTACCCTACCCTATGTATGTACGAGTGGGTTGTCAATGAAATGACACAAGGATGTGACTGGAAGATAGCAGAGAGAAGACAAAAAAAAAATGCTTTCAAACACATGCCTGCAAAATTAGGCGCCGAGAGAAGTCAACATAAATACTATTTTCATTTTTGACAATTCCCCATCATCAACCTCTGGTATACAGACTTGGTGAGGACAACGAGGAATAAATTACACTTTCTATTTACCACACTGAATACATAGTTGCTCGCATAAATTGGCGATAAGGAACGAGCCGTGTGGACTGGGTATAAATTCAAACGTGTTCTTTTTTTTGGTTGTTGTTATTAATTTTTGGCGGTTGTTGATGTCTTCACAGAAATTGACACAGTTTTGTTACTCTTAAGCACATATACACATATAATTTAAGGACACAGAGAGACACTAACACACATCAACACGACACAGTTGTATACACACACGCAATAATGAATAAACAAGAATGCACAGGGAAAGAACATGAAATTTAAATGTTTAAACAAATTGTCTCTCTCCTTGTGAGATCATTAAATTGCACACCTAGTCAATTTTAACTTTATTAATGACTTGTTTAAGAGGAGAAATGAAGAATTATAGCGAAAGCATAGCACAGATTGATACAAACATAAAAAGAGTTTAGTTCAGTTTTCAAAGGCTATCCGCGAAGCAACAAGAACAGCGAAAGTGATAAGATGAGAATAAGATTAGCGAAAAATGACAAATCGAAATCGAAAAGAAGAATCGTTCAAAAAAGTGAAAGAGGAACAAAAACTATAGTTTATCTTCGCAAGTCTCGCGACGTTGTCCTTTATGTTTTCGCTGCTTAACGCCCGCAAGACAACTACATTGGTACATGAATTAGGCGAGAAAAATGGCATAGGTCTTCTATCAGAAGCTAAAAGAACAGCGAAAGCGATCCGAAGAGAGAGAGAGCAAGAGTATAACCACTCAAGTACCATACCACAAGGATTATGTTATTGTGGGAGTCTTTTAAGTTTCTCTCTCATTCGGTTTCGTTTTAAAATTCACTCTCTCACTCTCTGTGAAATTGCTCTTTTTCATGTAGGAAAATATGACCTATTCCCTAACGTCCACAAAAAAAAAGGAAAATTCTGCAAATGTTGTCAGCGGGCGCCACTGCCGTCTGGCAGTTGATTAAAGTCCTATATACACAGAAACACGCCCTTCGCATAAAGGGCTCGTATCGTTCGCTCTTCCAGAGAGACAAGAGAGCACGACTCTAGCTTTCCCTTATCACATGGGGAAGTGGAAACGACAATGAGTAGAAAATAACGCACCAAAGAGAAATTCAAACATCAGCTGTTTTTGATAAGGACATAATATGTCGGTGTGGTGAAAGTTCGTTATTAATTTAAGCTTTCCACCACACAACACCCAACGGCTGTGAAGGAATGTTTTGAGCACAGTTTTATCGTTTAACTGTGGGAATTTATTGGGCGGAAATAATGAGAATTCCTTGCAAATAAGAAACGGTTTTATAGTCTCTTGAAGAGTTTTTTTTTCGGATTTTTCATTAGTCCTCTGGAACTGAGGAATTTTAAGCTCTACGAAGTCGAGTAATGTCCACTTTATTGATCCAGGATAGCTAATGTTTTGAATTATTAAAAGCAAGTACTTTTCGTAAGTTTTTGTGATTTTTGTTTGCTTCCTTTTAAGGAACATTGATTCAGTCAAGATTTTAAATATTAAGGTGGGGTCAATTGTCATTATGACTTCAGTTTTGTGTAGGCAATTTGTCGCACTATTGAACACTTTGAACATGAGTGCATTCACTCTTGGACCATTAAGCTTCCACCCAGACAGAGATTTGTTGCGAAAAGAATAAAGAAATGCCGTTATAGGGCTCAATTATGTCCGAATTTTGACAGAAAAATCATTTTCCCGTACGAGAGCCCAATTTTACACAATTCTCAAGGTTTCCAACCAACATCAATCCATCCACCAAGTTTTTTCCGTTTTTTGGCATGGCGGCATCAATGGAAAATAACTTTACTGTTTCAGTTATTAACCGACTTTCTTGGGCTAACAGCGATATACCTTAGTTGTGGTTTCCATAAGACGGTGTCACACGACATACAAGCTACGCAATGCTCATAGTTGTGAAGAAGAATTTGGCGACTGCGTGAAAGTGATCGCCTTGACACCACTCGATTATTTTCTCTGAGTCTACATCAAGTCCTTGGTATACGCTAACAAGATAACCACGTTGGAAAAGGTTTAGACTCCATTTGAATTAAATTAAGGAACTTGGGGTGTGTCGCAAGAATCCCTTCTTTTGGTCTAGAATCTAAGCCTGCCTTCAGACATTTAAAACTTGTCTAGAGTTTGTCTACCTCGGGGCAAATGTAAACTCCACGAATGACATCGTAGTGGAGATCCGACGTAGAATCGCCCTTGGCAACCGATGCTTCCGTCTGTTTAAACAACTGGGCTCGAAACTCCTGACTCGAAGGACCAAAGTCATGCTCCACAAAACCCTTATCCTGCCAGTCCTACTTTATGGAGCCGAAAGCTGGACATTAAGTAAGGCTGCAGAGCTGATTCTTGGTGCCTTCGAAAGAAATATTCTACATCGGATATATGGTCCCGTCTGCGAGGAAGGCGAATGGAGGAGAAGACACAACCGCGAACTCTACGAGCTATACAAGGATGTGGATGTAGTCCGGAAGGCAAAAATCCGTCGACTACACTGGCTCGGCCACATCGAGCGAATGGACAACAACGCTCCAGCAAAGAGGATCTTCGAATCCGAGCCTCCTGGTTCGAGAAGGAGAGGAAGACCGAACCTCCGGTACAAAGACCAAGTCATCGCGGATGTAAGACAGCTTGGCCTTGATGACTGGAAGCAGCGTGCCTAGGACCGTCACCGATGGAAGGCAGTAATTGCTCAGGCTCAGACCCTTCATGGTTCTTCTGCCTGATAAGTAAGTAAGTAGATTGGAATTCGTGAAAGTCTTTCCCCTGTTATGGAAGTTTTGTTTATTATTTTCAATCTTTCCGGGCTTCTTTCGCTTTTCCACAGTGCCTGCAGATTCCTGTACTGGTGAGACCTACATTATGGTGGATTCGGATAGATTTGATTCCTGGTACAACCAACAAAATACTTATCCGTTCGGAGTGGGAACAAAACTGTTGATCCCTTACTTCCGAGAATAAAAGCACGCGCAACACTAGTGGTTGCTTTAGAAGCTACAGGCTGGCCCTCTGTGGGGAAGGATGGATTCCTTGTGCGTCTGATAAAGACAGAAGCAATCCTTCCCTTCGTGGTGGTGGCCCGTGGCATTGTGGGTATGTGCGTCGACCCCAACCATATTTTTATTTGTATTTGGTAGAATGAAAGAATCCTTACTTACATAAGTAACTTCAAACAGATAAAATATAGAAAGGTCAAATTTAGAAATAAAGTCACTTACCGATCAAATATTCTTGCTTCCTTGAGGACATTGCCCAAATTGATGTATGCGTCCAAGAAGTTCGGATCAAGTGTTACGGCCTTCTCAAAGTGATGAATGGCCAACCAGATCTCTCCTTGGGCGTTGAACACACATCCAAGGTTACTCCATGCCACAGCGAATCCTGGACAGGTCTCAATTGCTTTCAAGTAGCAAGCCTATATATTTTTTTAATTTTAAATGAACATTACACAAATGTTTTTGTGTTCACAAAAATTCGAATAAAAAAACGAAATGAAAAGATAAAAATGGAAGATTAGCAATGTTTTTTTCCAAAGACAACGTTTTTTGTTTATAAGCAGAATTTAAATGCAATAAAACAGAATTCATTGATTTTCACGGAGAAAATGTGATGGAAAAAAGATTTCAGGAAATCGTCTTTTGTTTTTGCTTAGATATTGATTTGTGTTTAATAGGCCAAATCTGGTGAGATTTTTTCCATCGTACGTTTCTCCTTTGAATCCATGTTTTATTTTTATTTTTAAAGTTAGTTAAATAAAGTAGATAAAATTGTAGTTGGTAATTTCTCCAAATTGTTGAGGACTTCCAAAAAAACATAGCAAAGTTGGCAGTTCTTGGTTTTTTTTATGTTTTTGCTTTTTTTTGGGTCATAAATTGCTATGTTGGAAAAATTTGTGGTTAGAAACGTTTTATTTGATGGAAAAATTTGCGAAAAACGAACGAAAGTTACGCCGTTCCTAATATACTATACGCAACATGAAATAACTTAACTACGCACAATAGTTATTTGTATGCCTATACAAATAAATAAAAAAAATGTATGTTACGCTTATCCGAGAAATAGCAACGGTATGCGAAAACGAACGTCTTTACGCCAAGGGTTTGCTTTACGCTTTACGCAACATTTACATCTTTGTTTTTATATTTTATTGAGTGTAACTACACTGGATATTTTTCATTGTTAGATTTACTCATATGAAAATGATATGAAAATCAGAGACCTTTAAGAAAGCTCTTCAGCCAAGGTCACTTGCTGTTTTAAGGGAGTTTTTTTTTATTTAATGTAGCGAATACCAAGGAATGAACTTGATTTTAGTAATGATATAATTGAGCTAACAAGACAAGAAGTGGATATACCAGAACGCAACCTGCTAATATTGGCCCAGTATTCTATCGCGGGTAGCCACATTTAATTTTAAGATCAATAAACTTGTGTATTACGGGTCTACAGGAGTGTACAGTTTAACAGCGGGAATGATATAGCGTGTCCAAACTGAAAAATCGTACGTATCATAAAAGAATCAATTCAACTCACGTTATCACGAATTCCATATAGAAATTCGTAATCGAAAATGTGCTACGAAGGCCGAAAAAATCTGTCACAAGATTAATTTGTAGTAGAATCGTAGTGGAAAATTTGCTACGAATTTAAAAAGTTGTTTTCACTACGATAAGTTTTTTACGTCGGCGTTTGTGATTCCGTTCGTATCGTAACATCGATTCATATATTTGCTACGAATGGATTCTGTCTGGAGAACATAGCCTACTAGGAAGGGTGACCTTGGACTGTAGCTGTCAGATGATCAGATTGATTAGACTGTTGACAGCCACCAAGTGTCTCAATTTTGCAAAACATAGTTTGTGGGTACACTTTTATGTTATGAATCGTAAGAGGTGATCGAAAAGACATCTATACTCCTCTATTCTACAGCGATGATTTTACAGATGAATTTACATTTAAAATCAGTAAGTAAATCTAGCCAATCAAATATACCAGTAAGTTGCACTTAATTTATTCAAGATGTTAATGTTTTCTTTTAAATATACAACAAGATTAGTAATGAATATTTCAAAGCAGGGAGAGAGGACAAATCATAACCGATGATCAAATTATTACAAGCACCAAATAAACATTTAATTAACATTGAACAAAAAAGCAATGAATAGGTAAATTCTATAATAATTTGATCTACGACTATGGCTACGCAATATAATAAAAATCAATCAGCACCGAACCCGGACATCCCTTAGAATTATTGAAGAATCTTTGTGTGAAGATAACTCTGCTGTCGTAGGCAATGATGACACCAGAAACAGAGACAGAGAGCAAGTGTATAATTAAGGGAATAAACTTGAATGGTCACAAGTGTGTATCTGTAAAAATTGAGACCCTCAACAAATATATTATAGGAATCTATTTTCTGTACATACTCTACATTATTGAATGAAATGAGATTTGTATCTTGGGAGGATTCATTCAAGGAAGGGCATATTTTTTGGGATGGGATCATGATATTTTTGGATACATTTTGAATTCTTTTTGTTTTTCTTCAGTTTTTTTATTTTCAATTTTGTATCTGTCGTCACCATGAAGCACTGTACTTTACCTGTTTGTTGAATCAATCAGGCTTTTGCTATTTCAAACACTGTATACCACACTGTATTGGGAGCCAGGAAGTGTGTGTAGGAGAAGAACCCATTATGCGGAAGAATATCATTTTCAATTCTATTTTTTTTATATTTTTACCACGGAATCATATATTCAATTGTTTCTTCTCTTCCAGGTGAAAAATAAAAATAGAATGATATCAAGCAAAGGCACGTACCGCAACTATATTTGGTACCTAAATTAAGAAACGCAGCTACTATGAAAATTATAATTACTTCTTTTTTTCATTTTTACACCAGGAAGAGAACGATCGCCTGTGATTCATATTTTCAGTTTATGGTCGTAGAAGTCGACATGTCTATACACAATGGTACCCTCGAATACTTTTCTTTTTACTTTTTTTTTTACATCATTGCTATTTGAACACTGAATTCTGTGTGTGAATTATTTTTTATGTGACGAAATCGAGAGTTACACTGAAATCGATTAGGTGAGAAATAAAAAAAATGTAAATTAGAAATGAACTTCTTGATAAAATGGCATTTATATTTGTCTTTTTTTAATCTTGTATCTTTTTTTACTTTGATATATGTATATCGCTTTTTTTCATTTGCGTGTTATGTGTTTGAATATATTATGTATTTTCCATGCATTCAAAAATCTACAGCACAAGCACTAACGAAAAAAAAGCATAGAGAAGAGAAATTGAAATGTTATAAATTATTCATAGTCAAATCATCAACAGACTGAAGGTGGTCATCTGGGCTTTTTATAGATTAAGGTTTTGGACGTTGATTTGGAAAATTAACGATTGTGTGAAAAGTGGAATACAGTGTAGGTTTTGACGCACTTACTGTCAAAATAAACTCATTGAACTGCAAGGCGGGTATTTGTTTTTACATTCAGTTAGAGGTTTGCTGCTGTTCTGACAGATAGCCAGTTTTGTCAACAACTGCGTTGACTCGCATTACACTGAGGTTACTTTGACTATCATAGAAGTAGAAGCATACAGCCACATTCCTGTTGTCCTGCTGTTGCAGTGAAGGTGCTGTATGCTTTCCTCCTCATCTTCGTCTAGACAGCTTCTACAGAAGTAGTTGGCGAATAGGCATTATCTTTTTGCATGAAGGTCTAAGGCGCAGTACTGATTAGTTCAATAAATATTCCCACTAGAGAACTATCTGTTCAAGATGAGGTCAGATTTGCCTTCAATCTATGTTTATTTAGTTGTTGCTTTTGTTATTGTATTGATAATAAAATAGGGACAATAGAAATCAGCTAATACACGTAAGAAAACATGGAAACAGGTGTGCGCGAATCGTTGGTAGGCCAAATAGGGCCGCTGTGGCAGTTTATATATATATATATATATATATATAAACGTGACTTTCGGAATGTCAAAATCATTTTTCATGGTTGATATCAAGCAAGTGATGTCGTGTCGTTTTGAATGTTGAGATCCAAAAGCCTAGAGATAACCTCGAACTCTATATCCCACCACGTGGATATAAGACCATGTACAAAGACATCAGAACTTGGTCGTTACTGATGGCAGCGTAGCCAAAACCATCAGCGGTGGAAGGTATCTATTAACTTGTAAGCCACAGCAATACAATCACCTCAATCACTCATCAGCCTGTTGACTGACTTTTTTAAAATCCAATTGTATTTTATATCCCAGTAAAAATATTTCACTTTGAATTCATTTGTATTGGAATGGATGATACTTTGGTTAAGACTTATTTAACAATATCAATTAATTATGAATATAATCTACTTTCTATGTAGTATCTCCAATTGATATTCTTAAATACGATCGGGTCATTTAAAGTTATTTGAATAAAAAAAAACAAAAAAAATATTTCATCAGAACGCTTATCCTACCGACAGAGGCCGTTTTTCTGTTTTACGCATACAAAATTGCTAAAATAATTTTAATATTTTGAAAAAAAAATATACAAATTACGCAAATTTACGCCAAAGGTTATGAGCATATATCGACATCGCATGGGCCTATCATAAGCTGAAACACACAATTTACACTTCATTCACTCTCCTAAAAACCCGGTGGTTGTGTCCACTCATTTTCACCATTGCCCTACCATCTCCTACAAGGAATAGTCTAAATGGAGGAAACAAAGTCAAACGAACTGAAAACCTATGCAGACAGTAATAACCATGAGGAAATAATGAAATAAACCAAAATGAATACACCAATAAAGGTTTCTTTGATATGCTCTATCAATGTTGTTGAGAGATCTAACTGAAAAGGAAGTATTTTGTTTGTTATAAGGTTTGTTTTCATTGGAAAGATGTTTGGTCTTTTCAAACAAAAACGGGACATCACAATTGTAATTTATCAAAGTTATATAAGACAAAGAAAAAAAATGAAAAATATACAATAATAAGGAATAATAAAATGTGATAATGAATTCAAAGCTACTCAATGCATAACACAAGTTTCATGAATGTTCGCTTTAAGTTTTGAACCGTTTGTTCACGTTGTGAGTGTATGTTTCAATTGGGAAATTTGCATCTCCTTCCCTATGCTTTTTTTTTACTAAAAATATAATTGTACGATAAAGTAAGCTAAAGCTTTACGACATTCACTCTGGAAAGTTAATAAATATATTGCGCGGGTTGTGTTGTGTATCTTTTATCACAATTAATACTTAAACCAATATTTGTTGATTAATTCATACCTTCGCTTCTTCAAGTCTACCAAGAGCTTTTAATAAATTTCCCAAGTCACTGCGTACACAATACAAATCCTGAAATGAAAGAAAAATACATATAAACACTATTTGAGGTGCGAACCTTTTTTTGTTTTTGTTTGGATGGTACAACAGTCTGAAGTTAGCATTGGCTTAGCTTTTGCAACAATCACTCGTCATAAAGGTTGCGGATTACAAGAAACCTTTTGCATTGGTAAGTGTTTACAGCTAATTAATTAGTAAGTCAGGTTAGGTTGGAGTGACAGAAGCCGGCAGCGGGTCTGAAATCCTGTCCCGCGAGCCAATTACAGCTTTTGATGAAACAGAGAAGTTGACTTCTACCAATGGTCTTTAGTTCAGTCAAGTTATTACGAGCAATGAGAGGAACTCAATTGCATAGGTGTGCACTACCATAGATAGAGAGCCAAGGACATACAGTGTATGTATGTATGGCCCCGTGAAAAATAATTTTGTTGAATTATAAGGAAACGAACCTAGACCCCACCTTCAAGAAGTGCGTTGGGGTTGACGGCCATAATCACAATGCCGCGGCGTCTCGAAGAGTAGTTTGGATAATAGAAGGTCGGTGTTTTCAAGTAAGGAACCATAACAATTGAGAATAGTGGAATGTCCGGAGCGGGATAACTTTCACATGTGCAGAGATTTCAGTCTTATCGCCATGCGGGCGCAACCTCTCTGCGCAATAACTCTATTAGCAGGAGGGATTCATGGTTTCTGAGCGTTTCCTTAGCGCTCCACTGAAACACCAATAATATACAACATAAGTCTACGAGGACTTAAGGCGGCCAATAATGGTCGAATAGTGGGATCATCGAAGATAGGAGTCTTGTATTTCCTGGCAACGAGCACTATTCTGTTTCTGTTAGTTCACACCCAGGCCGCATTCTCTATTAAATTTTTCTAGTTGCAAGAGGCTCTTCGGCAAAATATCCATGATACTGGATATATTTGCTTCCCAGAAAACACAGTTGCAACATCGTCTACATACCCAATAATCTTACACCTTGTGCTTCCAAGGGTTAGTAGCCTTAAGACATAGTTTGTAACGTGAATTAAAAGTTTCTTATGAACAAAATACGTAGCTCTAGTTCGTAGTTCATTCGAACATACAGCTGGATCAATTTCAGAAAATTACTTGATAGTGGCAACTGTCTGTAGCTCGAAAGAGAGGTGGTGCCGATGTGTTTGAGCTGTGTTTTCAAAAACGTGTTCTTCTTTTCACAGTAATTGGAACTCTTCCATATCGAGCAATTGAAAAACAATATTTATGGATTTGTGTTAGTAAGAAATTCTGTTTACATTTGCTAAAATTATTTGTCTGCTTTTGCACGTCACTGTAAAGTTGCTTCGCGTAAAGTAATATTACTCATGTTTGTAACAAGTAATTGCTCAAATAGAGTGTTCAACTGTAGCAATTTTTATAATTACGAAATGCATGTTTAACATATTAGTTGGACCGGCCAGCTGAATGCATCCTTACTGCACCCGTATTATTAATACTTACTGGATTGTATTGTAAAGCAGTCACATATGCTTGAACCGCTGATTCCATGTCTCGTGCGGCAACCAAGGCTGCTGCCAAGTTAATATAACCGTCTATAAAGTCAGGCTTCAAACGCACTGCACGACGATAGTTGTCGAGAGCCTCCTGAAGTTGTCCACGTTCCTTATACACGTTACCAAGATTACTAAAACGAAAACAAAAACGTTATTGTGACCGAATAAACACATTTTTGTCATACTATTTACCTATAAGCTTCAGCTAAAAGTGGATTTTGCTTAATGGCCATTGTAGAGAACTGTGCTGACTTTTCTAATCGACGACATTGGAAATGAATCGACGACAGTAACAGCAGAACTCCAGTATTCGTACTATCTTGTCTCCAGAGTTGCATACAATGTTTCTCTGCGTTCTCATAGTCCACCGCCTGATACTCCCTGTGGGCCAATTCAAGTAAACCTGTGTGGGGATAAAGTACTGCTTTTAGAAAATATTTTGGAATTTTATATATCACACAAGAAGTTTGTTTTGTGTTGAAATTTGTCATTTGTTGTGTGGAGAAATTCGTTTATTTTTTTTTTTGTAGTTCATAGCCCTAAACCTACAATTTGTATATGCTTGTCTAATGTCTTGCTAGATCCTTTCTTTTTGGCTTTATTTTCGAAAAATTGTCTTCATTATCTTTCATACTTTTTACTTTTTTGATACTATGGAAATCAAATTTCTAAAACTGCTCCAAGCAGCACATCACATTTATTAATACAAAAATCCATTAAAAGAAATGCTTGAACAATAACAATTATCACACAGAAAATAGGTAAATAAGCACTAAAAAATTTATAAAAATTAAATTGAAAATTCGGACACTTAGCTATGGAGCACAAGGAAAATGCATCATCATTCCTGGTGGTAAACAAAAATAGATTAACAAATATAGAATACTGTTAAAATGGAATCATAAAAAAACAACACCCCAAATACACACGCAGAGAGACATTTCATATTTTTCCATTGCTTAAAGAAAACGAAAGTGAAAAGAACTAAGAGACACAAAATTCTAGTTAAACCATGTGCCTAGACATGAGTGTGTGAGTTTAGTTGTTTTAGTACCCATTAAGAGATGAATACTTTTAAAGTGGCCGAATGGTCGCACTTTAATTGTATTCAACCAAATCCGAATGCGCAACACTGGGGCTTAAAAACAAAGTGGAAAGAACGAAAAGAATGCATACAAATAATTTTAGCATAACTTTCAGAAAATAGAACTGACTCTCGTTAACTCAATGCCAGGAATCAAGCTCTATAGACATACAGCGACGGAAAAATCTGCTTCATATAATAAATTATTACATTTTTAAAAATGCCCTTTGAAGTGGTGAGTCAAAGTTCAATAGAATTCAATCGGATGGAAAGATTTATGTTCATCGCCCTAAAAGTCAAGACATCAATCAAACTTGGAAACAATTAACCAGGGTGTTGGAAATTAATTTCATGAATGGCATGGTAATTTTTTTTTAGTTTTGGGTTTATTATTACGATATCTGGTACAATGGATCAACATAAATACAAAGATATTTTGCAATTAACTCGTCTTCGAAAATCTTCTCGTACTCTGGATGTTTGTGCATTCAAATGGCCCGAAGAGTGTGTTTAGTGGTTTCAAGACAATCAAATAATGTTTTAAGCTGTACCCCACAAGGTATAGATCTTAACCCAATTGACAATCTGTGGTATCGTGTCGAATTTCACTTAAGTGAACAATGTGACAGAAAAGTATTTTTGTCGTACACATCAGGGATCAAACCTAAACGACGTGTTTTAATGCCTAGCGATCGACGCACATACTCACTACTCCACAAGGGTGATTATAATTCCGCCTTTTTGGATATACGTTTTGCTTAAATTACATATATCTTTTCGACAAATTTCAAGCTATATTCGGCAAGTTTTTGTATTACGAAGTATGTGTGGTGCTATTTTTCTTGCCGCCACTGTAGCTGACATCGGATCTGATTGTCTTCCTGACAGTTATTTCTGAATTTTTTAACCTATCAAGGATATAAAAGATGCAGTAGCCATGTGTGTCAGTTGGCATTTGTTCATTGAGTAGGCTTAAAAAAAATATCGACGAGATCCTTCCGTCCGCAAACCATTTTAAGGAGGTCCCCAAAGGCTATAAAAAGTATTTATTAATATTCCACTAAAGTTGTATGTTGGTAGGGGTCCGCCAAGTTGTATGCTGTCAATTGAAATCCAATTTTTATAGGTCATCAGAGATAGAGGTATCGTCAAGAATATCAATTCTAACGTGTGTACTTCTGTATATGATTGAAAATCTCTCTTAACGAGATGGAGACCGGATGCTCTGCGTAGACATGAATCAATCAGCGTCTTCCAAGCTTGGAGATCCTTAATATAGAAAGTTACAGGGAACCGATATCCAACCATCTTTGTAGACAACATGGCTGCATGAAAACATTAAGATACTGTTCGACTTAATCAAAGGCTGTTATTAAATGTCGTGCTTCATTGAGGTACAACAGAGACCACAAGCTCAAAGTCTGGTCCGTGGACCACGTTCAATTAAATGGAAGAAAAAAGGGGACGAATTGCCCAGACATCATCAGCGAAGTGGACACGCCACTAACAACTCCAAACAGTGTACTTCACCGACAATAATAAAAGCCAACTCGTCTTGGCTTGAAGATTGGCTACCAGACTACAAGACTAACGTGGAGTTTAACATGGACAAAACAAACAAGCTCCAGGGGTTAGATCGATCACAGTACAATGTCCGATCGAAATAATGCTCCGAAAGTGGAAACAGGAATCCAACGATCGTTGCGGATGTATGGGGCCTTTAAAATCCACAAATAGCACTAATGGTTTTGACCACCACGCACCATGACATGGAAGAAGAATTCTGTGCTTCACAAATGCTGGAATTAGCAATGGGCTCCTTCGCCTCCGAGTGGAAGTAATGATCACATACCCCTTCCGAAACATAACCCACCCTAATATACCACGCCACACATTTCATCTGTTACTGAAAATCTCCGAATTATTTTTCATAGCGTACACACGCTATGAACAATTTAACTCTCGATTCAAAAATAAAAAAAATTGTCGATTGAAACAACAACTAGTTTGGAACATCACACAAATTTTTAAATCTTTGTGCAGACGACTTAAATCACATGTAGTTGTACTTCTATGTTTACTTATCTTCTGCGAATAGATGACAGTCCATTAGTTTCGAATTGTTTGACGAAATGCATATCATTTTTACGTATTAGATTCGTTTAAACTTTTTTAACAATCATACGTAAAGAAGGAGAAAAAAAACCAAAGAAACAAATTAAAACCGTTCAACAACACCCAGATTCCTCTATTGTACCATCGATTTTTTTTTTATCAGCTATACTTACGTGGTTGATAATAACGTTTTGCCAAAACTGAAAGTAGTACAAAGCAAAAAGACATTCTCATTAATTAGCTGCCACCAACCATTATGAGTATATATCTAATATTTCAGTAAATATGCAGGCACTTTATATGTGTTATCATAATGTGGGGAAATCAACAAAGCCAAACAAAGAAACTTACGAGTATTCGAGGTAGCTTTTTGTCGGCATTATCTTTTAAAAAAAAAGAGTATTAAAAGGATCTCAATATTCGTAGGAAGCCCTATTGCGATCTACTTCTTGGTTTTATCTCAATGCAAAAAAATGGTATAATCGGTATATCACATGACACGTCAGGTTATTGAAGAAGTTTATTGATTCAATTGTAGACTTACCCATGCACTCTGGCAAAGCGCTGAAATACTATTGCATTACTATTGATAATAATGCGATCATATTTAAACACTCAAGAGTAAGCAATAGTGGTCGTTAAGCAAATAAAGCCATTTATGGAGTAGAAAGATTAGATGAAAACGTTAGTTAGGGAGACAAATTTCTATCTACTCTACAATGCATTTAATTAAACTGAATCCCACTAAGCCATGCAAAATCATTCACCTATCTGCATTTAGGCAGAAGCGAATTCTACGTCTTATTTATTAGGGAATAGAAATTAGGATTAATTATGGTTTTATTGTATGTATTAACTTACTTGTTTACAAAAAAAAATCTGGAAAAAAAGTCGTAATACGTTAGAATTATTGATCGTAAATAACTTAAACCTGGTTTACCTGGATTACTAAAAGATTGAAAAGTTGATGAATAAATTAACACTACTAAAACTTCCCGATGAACAAAGTCCACATTCAGATCGAAGCTAAATTGACGACGCAGAGGCAGGTTCAAATTTTGGTCCGATCGATTTTACTTCATTATTCATGAATTTCGTTAGGTCATTGTTGACGACCATATTTCAAGCTTTAATCACGCAGAACAGACTGAGCGAATCAGTTAAGAAGTTACAGAAATTCATCATTCACTCTAAGTAACCTCGTAAGCAATTCCGACTGGCTACAGCTTAAGCTCAATATACAAGCTCAAACAAGTGAGCGGTTTTGGAATATGACTTACGATAAAACGAAAGAAGTTCTGGAATCAGGAAGGTCGCTGGCTAAGCCGAAATTGTTGAAGATAATCATACCTCTGAATTTTTCATCTGCTCAAAGATTTTACTGCAGAACACCTGGTAGGCCAAAATCGGATGGGATGAATTAGTTAGCTAAGCCAAACCAGGATCTCTAAGATCATTTGTCGTTTGCAACTCTTTAAAATCGCTAAAAGCAAACAATGCCCATCTTCATATTATCACAGATGCTAGAGAGAATGCATTTGCCACCAGTTGTCTTAGAGTGCCAAGTTGATGTCGCCTCTATCGCCGCTAAAACTTCTACTATAAGCCACAGCCTTACAGCAGTCGCCTGTAAAGTATGATCGAAGCCAATCATCAATTCAAAAGAGTGTGCAAAATAGTTTACGGGAATGACGCAGTGGCTAGTCTTCGGAGCGAAGATACAAACCGTTCGTCACGCATCAAATCGTCGAAATACTAATCAGGTCAGTATCTAAACGTCGCGCGATAATGGGAGGCAATGAAGCAATTGAAAAATATGTTCTGGGAGCACTGGATCCACGAATACTTGCCTGTGCTAGCCAAGGAAACGAAGTGACATGAAACGGTGACTGTACTCAAGCCGGACTACTTAGTCTCTATATAAGAAGGTAACCAACCACGAAACAAATGAGTGTACCCATCTAAGAGCGGGTAGGTGACAAAATGCTGATGTCCGTAAGTCCGGCGAGTACTTGACCGTTCAGCCTCAAAACGAATCGTACTCCACACCAATAGTGAATCGTTTCGAATGTTCACGAAAAGTTCAAACGCGCTGATCCGCCTAGACATGTGACCGACCATTCGGCAAATTTGCCTCTCAGTGCGTTAAAGAAAAAACGAACCAGTACGAACCTTGAAAACAAGTTCACGTGTAATTTTAAACCTTTTGCGGTCCACTTTAAACATGACAGACAAATAGGCAGATAAATACTGTCCTAACACATTTGGTACATGTACATAGAAGTATACTTTTCCGTAGTTCCTACCGTATAACACAGAATTTTCCATTTCTTCTATGATTGCTAGTTCCTGCCCTACAACGCACATTTTTTTCTTCTTATGTCTTCAGAAAATATAAAAAGGAATTTACGAAACATGTGAGACCCAATCGGCAATAAGATTTACACCCATGACTAGATCATTTCGACTTCCAGGTTTTATTCCATCGAGCGCAATGCGCAGGAAAAAAAAAGTGCTTTGCCCACGTTGGCCGTAGTACGCGTGCACCCGATTCACTTTGTAGGTTGTATGAAGTTTGTATGATAAAATATAGCATTTTTGTATTAGGAAGATTTAATCCCTGAATATACACGCATACAAATGTCGCCATCAAATAATGCATTTCATTGTATACACATGCAATTTTTTCCGTACCTGCAACGATAGTCTAAAGACTCACTCACTCTAATTGCCTTTGCATTACTCGCACTTACCCCAGACCGATTGCTCCAAAGAACGAAAAGGCAATATGTGCATGCATATGTATGTATGCAATATACGCCGATGAATGTTGATCAGAATTGTAGTTTAACTTATGTGATTATAGCATTGCTTGTGACTCTATGAATATGTCTCACGTAATCCGGTGCGTTAATTGTGTTTTCATTATCAAATTTTATATAAACGACCTTGAACTTCTCCACAAACAACTTTAAAATGACAATTAATTTGTGTTTCTCGCCCAAAAATATATTGGTTTACCAAAAATTAAACATGTACTAAGCACTTACCAACAGAGGATAATGGCTGATTATCATTCATCTTCGCTGAGCTTGCACTATTCGCAGCTGCTGCCTGCTGCTGTTGTTGTTGAAGGAGTTGCTGCTGGGTTTGCTGCTGCTGTTGCGGCTGACCGTGATTAAGGGCTTGCTGCTGTGACTGCATTTCTTCCTTTGATTTAAAGACGTTTCTTCTTCAAAGCTTACTGAGCTGAGGTTGGTTGTATTTTTACGTGTAAATCGATTTTTAATATTTTTGCAATATTGCTATCTTGCTTTTCCCGGAAGAATGGCGGAAAATGAACGAGAAGAGTTGAAACGAAAAATCAATGTCTAACACGTCAAAAATTGTGCTGTTTGTTGGTAGTGGTGTTATTTCAGCTTGCTTTTTTTTTCTTTGATCACACTACAATTAAGTCAATGAATGGAAAATTACGAAACATCAATCCACCATTCCGTTTTTTGAAAAAAATTCAATAGCCCAGAACGTTTTATTTTTCTTATCTCGTGATTTTGGGTTTGTTGTCGATATTTCACTGACTTATAATTTTTGAAAGTATATTTTTTGTATGGTTATTCACTAGACAAACTTGTTTCTTCTTAAGTTTTCCCATAAATGTACTGCAATGTTTAGTGACTCGATATACAAAAGTGCATATATCGCATTTGCACTTGCACACACTTCTATTCGAGTGATATTTTAGGGCGATTGGATTAGTGAATTTCACAATATAATACGCACTTGATGTTTTAATTTGCATGGGTTATATATGAAAGTATTTTATTTACCAAAAACTAGAGTTGATATAATGTTTCCACGAAAATTTGTAATCACTCTCCAACCTTGTCTCAAGGAAAAATTCAATAATACAAATGTGGCTGAGTTTTCTTTTGTCTCTTTCTAATATGACTGAGGAAAAATACTACAGCCAGGGATGTTAAATGCGATATGTCAATCACTGAAATAATGAAGTCGAAATATATTCATATATGGTGGTACTGATAAATTTTACTATCCTGACTGAAATTGCTCTGTCTTACTTTTAACCAATGATGGAAAAAATTTGTTGTTTCCACAAAACAATGCGTTTTTTTTAGAATGTAAGCAAAATTTTATATACGGTATATACAATGCAAAAAATCATAGCAAACCACAAAAGCTTCCCCGATCGACTACACGAACGCATCCCATGTTATCTCGTTTTTTTTCTTGTACATTTATCATTTCATATATTTCCCTGGTTAGAGAAGGAAATTTTTTGACGTTTGAATTTTCCTTGACTACGTCTCTACTGGCAACTCTAATCCAATTATATGAGTCTTTCTTTTTTTCGCGCATGGAAAATATAGCTTGAGTGCCATCATTTCACTCCTCTAGATGACGTTTTTAAAAGACTCCAACTGTCGCAGGCGGCATATTTGCAGATCCGGCACATTGATGATTGCTTCAATTTTGGCATTCTTCTCGTTGTTCTCAACAGCAATGGCAGCAAATAAGGAGCGTACTTTTATCATGGTTAAACCCGATGGAGTCCAACGTGGACTCGTCGGCAAGATCATCGAACGTTTCGAGCAGAAGGGTTTCAAGTTGGTCGCCATGAAATTGATGTGGGTATGTATCTAATAATTTCATTTGCTAAAAATCAATTAATTCCCATTTGCCATAGCCAGCCATTGTTCCATGTTCTATCTAACCTATAAAAGTTGACTGAACAAAGGGCAAATGGGGAGGCTATAGTCAAGAAGTGTTTAACGGAAAAACTCGAGAAATATATTCACCGTTAAAATATCTATTTCGAAAACCTTAATTTGAATATAAAAGTTATACGATTGTGTTGAAAACCGCATGCTTGTATAACCTCCAATTAACGTCCTGTGACAGCTTGTATACGTCATCATTTTTAACTTTCCCTTTTTCTTTATTCTTCTTTAGCCAACCAAGGACTTGCTGGAGAAACATTACGCTGATTTGTCAAGCCGTCCATTCTTCCCTGGTTTGGTCAATTACATGAGCTCCGGCCCTGTGGTTCCAATGGTATGGGAAGGTTTGAACGTTGTCAAGACTGGACGTCAGATGTTGGGTGCCACCAACCCAGCTGACTCATTGCCAGGAACCATTCGTGGTGATTTCTGCATCCAAGTTGGTCGCAATATTCTCCATGGTTCCGATGCTGTTGAATCTGCCCAGAAGGAAATCGCTCTGTGGTTCAATGAGAAGGAATTGGTCTCATGGACTCCAGCTGCTGAAAGTTGGGTGTACGAATAAGCATACAGCTAAGCTGGATGGTTTTCGTCGTTCTTAGTATTAAGCCGTAAAATTATAAAACATTTCCATCTTTTTAAAAGTAAAATGCTAGAAAATACTACCAACAATTCTGTGGAACAATAAAACAACTGAAGAAATACACATATACAATGTTTTATATTTGTCTTCTGTTTCCCCTTGCAGCTATTTTTATGGTCTGACGCAAAAATTCGTTATCGCGGGCAGTGAATACACTGGAATGGTGCGGTATGTTTGTAGTTCCTTTACATAACGGAGTGAAATCGTTATGGCCGTTCTAATTGCAATTGGGAAACCTGTTATAGCATGATAGGTCATTGAAGGACATTTAAAAATATGAAAGCTTTGACAACTACAAGACACATTGCGATAAAACATAAAATGTGTGGGGCTGCTTCGAATTCATGAATACTTCGTAGATGAAGAAGGAATTACGCGTTTGTTTGGACTAATGTGCAGCGCAATGTTCCATTCTATACAAATGTTTACACAAGCGACAGGCTATTAGTTTATGCGGACAGCATTTGACTTTTAAGGTTTCAGTCGGAAATAAGTATGCACAAGGGCAAATCAATACGTGCATAATTGATTTCTGTGCATAAACCTTTCAAGCTTAATCCGTTAAAACAATTCATAAATCACCCATCGAGCATATTCGCTTTGCAAATTGTTGTGCAAAATTATTAACCGGTATATTTAGCAATAAACCACGCACTCCACAGGCTGTACAGTGGCATGAGTCTGGCGGATGCTCTACTAGTTCATCGCATAAGATGCCTAGGTCAATGTAGAGTACATGGCCAACTTGGGTCCAGCCCGAAGGCGACTTCTAGTCTGTGGAACAATGCAGCAGAAGAAGTCAACCAAGTTGGCACGTACCAGAAGGCAGGCAATTCTGGCAACTAGTTGTGTGTGTAGTTAATAGAAGCGCTACCTGGATAGACTGTTTAGTACGTTTCTTCTCTTCTTACACAGTCCAATAACGTGCAGTATGGGATTGCAAATAGTTGTTGCATTTTCGCAGTATTTTTAGGTTAAGCAATGCAATATATTCCGCATCTGTCAAAATGGTGTGACTTCACTCGGTGAGCAATCACTGAGAAAAGATTTCTACAGTCTATATTTTTTATTATTTTTTGCTTGGCTTAAACAAGTCTTCAACTCTGAGCTATTGGAAGAACGCAACAGAGGATGTCTTCGAATGAGATTACCCAAGCAAGTCGAGAAGGACCTCAACCAACTTGGTGTGCGCAACTGGATGCGGCTGCCTAAAGATGATGCTTGGAGGTTTAAGATCAGGTCCACCCAGACCGTAGCGCCAAGCGAAGAAGAAAAAAACTATGATGTCAACTATCAAATTAAATCAACATTCAACAATTTGTTAGACCAGTAGCTTCCTTGTTCATCTTTTATCGATTTTATATCGTTTTAGGAAGTTGCGATACTTACTTCTCCAGGCCGACGATCCATGGGGGATGTAGCTGCTTTCCATGGATGATGATCCTAGGGACGCTGCTTCCACTCATCAAGCCAAGCGCAATGACGATGCAGATTGCATTATCATTTCTAATGCTACGGCAAGCAGGGATTTTTTTTTTCGGAGATGCCTTGGATCATTTAGATAGGACGGTTGACCACTAGGCATAGCGAATGTCTCGATGACGTTAGTACAATGAAAAAGCACAAATAAAAAACTCTTCGGTCGACCTTTTGAGTTTTTCTTTCTTTTAGGTCATTCTCTACACTTGATCGGTTTTGGGACTTTTTTGCTTTTTGCTTTTTGTAAAAATGTGATACACTATTTCTACTGTATTCGACACATTTTTGTGACCAGCTTCACGCAGAATGGATAAGGTACGTTCACATTATACTACCGTGTAGTACGACATGTTGAACGACCGGGTCGTATAGACTAATTTGTACTAGGTTGTAGAAATGTCAACGCGCTGTATGACCCTAATGCAATCTTCAACTCACAAAAGTTATAAGATGTCTTCATCGAAATTAAGGCACCTTTTTAAACTGACAAGCGTTTGTGTTGTACTATATAGACCACTGTGCGGAGGCACGGTCTTCTTTTTCTCCCAAACACCAACTATGGGACATTTTGAGATCTTTTGGAATTCGCTAGAGGCTCATTTCATAAGCATCAATTTAACGAAAAATGAGTGCAAAATTGAGCATGAGCCGAATGTCACTCACAGTAATCGATAACATCTCTAATACAATATGTCCCATCACTGGACAAGTCTGACGTTTGACGTTTGAAAATAGCCTGCTTGTCAACTTGTCACCGGCAAAATAGCAAGCGTCCGCCAAAACAAAAGCGAACAACTGGTTTTTGAAGAAAATAAGTATTAACTAAGATTTTGTAACAAAAATGGTTGAAAGGATAGAAGATCTAAATTTGCCAACATCTGTTGTTGCACGTCTAATCAAGGAATCTCTTCCCGACGGAGCAATAGTCAGCAAAGAGGCTCGAGCTGCAATTGCTAGAGCCGCTTCCGTGTTTGTCATATTTCTAACATCGTCATCCACTGCTTTGGCAAAGAAACAAAATCACAAGACCATCACAGCCAACAATATTCTTGAAGCTCTGGAGGAACTGGAGTTTAATTCATTTATCGCACCGCTCAAAGGAGACCTAGAATCATACCGTAAAATGGTCAAAGACAAAAAGGATTCCAAAGCGAAGCCAGCAAAGGAGGATGCTGCTGCAGATGTCGAAGAGATTGTAGAAGACGAGTAGTTATAAATTTTTGTTTCTTTTTTTAGTAATAAAAAACGTTATCCCTTTTATTTTAATTGTTTTTATTTTGCCAACTGATAAACACCACCGCTGAAGATGAGCTTATGTTCTCGCACTTTGCGTTGAAGGAAATTTTTCAATTCCTCTTGTGAAAATTCCACACCGGGACCGTGTGAGGCGAACATTTTTAACATTTGATGTATTCGTTCGATTGGCAGTGAGTCGAGATTTGTCAGCATTCCCACGATGTATGACCAAAAGACCTAGGAACCATTGAATTAGAATATTTCAAAGAAATTCTGAGGACAAACGTACCTGGAGTTCCTCCTCGCGCTGGTCACTGGCCGACGCCATGGCACTTTCGCTTTCTTCATCTTCGGCAATGTCCGTGGTTTGCATTTCTTCCATTTCCGTACTGCCAGGACTCTCGTCGACTAAAACGTACACGTCGTGCTGAGTCTCTCTGAGGATGCCGTGCGTCTGCCAGAATACAATCCTGCGGCGAAGCACAGAGGGTGGAATTTTCATTATAGCGCTCAGCTCATCCAGTGACCATTGACCTAAAAACGAAACGGTGAGCATGAATAACGAATTAAAATCATAAGCATTACTTTTGTTCTGAAAATGATATATGATGATAGCCTGTGTTGGAGCGGCTGTGATTTCAATCGTCCGACCTCCCAACTCGATTTCAAGCTCCACCCTTCCCGTGACATTGCGCCAGCACAATGTCCTGTTTCCCTTGTAGGCTTCGTACGACTTCGTGAACTTCTTGAATTCGTCTTCGATTTCCTCAGGCAACTCTAGCGTTTCTTTGTTGAACGCCGGCCAGAACTGAGATGAGATTATCAGAGATTTCAAGTCGAATTTCCTATCTGCAATCAAAGAGAATTGAGTTTCGAGTCAACGTCCATGTCAACGCACCTACTCTCATTGTAACTGATGTCGCCCTGGATGTGCCCGTTAATGCGTTTCGAATCACTAATATCCTTCAACATAACCTCACAACTATGCAAAAGAGTCTCTCCAAACCTGAGTTTAAGTAGCTCCAAATTTCTGATTTCCCTGTCGGGGTTAAAGTCAAGACTCGACAACAGCCGGTCAGCCAGTAAGTTTCGATATTCATTGACAAACAGCTCTTTGCTCCCGTAGATGTCCACGACCATGGAAATAATGTCCGCGGAACGGTTGCTTCGTGGATTTTGAGAGAATACAGAGGGGGTTGCATCTACAGGATCTGGTTGCCAGTTCTCCCAATTGGCCATTTCATCCTTTCTAGCCGCATCAACATTTTCCTTCAATGCTTCACTCTTTGCCAGTTCTTCGGCCAAATCCGTTGGACCTTCCTCAGTCAAGCCTGTGACAACCCTTCTCACTGTATCGCTCCGCTTTCTCAGATAATCCTTAATAGGTTCGGTAACTGTTTCAAGAATCACCCCACTGCTATCCAGATGGCGAATGGTCTTTATTGCTGCTACATAACCAGTAAGAATGTCCATTGTATTAACGCCTGGGTGAAGGATTCTGGCTTCCAATGATTCCTTCAACGACTTCACGAGGTGCTTCCGTAGATCTATCTTTTCTAGACAGATTTTGAGATCATCAATGGCTGGTATGGAGTCGGGGTAGTCTGCAAAAAATTGACATGTACAAAAGCACTGAATACACAATTCTTCTTTACCACAAACCTATGATAATACTGAAGAACTGCTCAATGATGATGTTAGCGTACGTTTCGTACATGAAGTAGGTTAGCTTCACTTTGAAATCTTGAATTACATTCTGAATCTTTGTGTCGCTGGAGTCGATCTTTAGGTGACCACGATTGAATATTCTTGTTAACCAGTTCAGAACAATGACATCCAGCCACTGAAGCAAGAAGGGAATAAGTTAATTGACTTATGTAAAGAAATAGTCGATCGTTTGTAGCACCTTTTCCAAACCCTTGAGGTGGCACTTATCAAAAATGCCCAAGCACGAGTCCCGAACATATGTCGCAATCCTCTGCTGAATGAGAGTAGTAAGAGTGTGCCCAGCAAGTCGATCCAATAGTCCCAAGTTCGTAAGATGTTCATTGGTTTTGTTAAACAAACAAACGAGATTCTGGCAGCGGCATACGTCTGCGTCACGATCGCATCCGTTGCACTTGATCTCATCGATATCACTCATATCGTCATCTGGAATTATTTTAGAACATTGATTTCCGAATTGCACGCATTATCTTCACCACGAACCCTCTCCCGTCTGATGACTATTTGCAAACACTTTGAAGGAAACATTGTAGAACGCATATACAACAGAATTGAAATTGGATGGCAATTGAGATAAAAGCACGCTCCTCAGCATGTTATTGACTTCTTCAAAATCATTTCGCTTTCTGTTTTCTGGATTTTCAAACCTGCACATTGATTTCAGCACTTCCAAACGCCGGATGATTTCCTGAAGGCCGCGATAGTCTTCTTCAAGCTTAATGATTGCCGTTTGAAACTTTAGAAACAGCATGTATTGATTTTCTTCCTCTTCCCGAGTTGTATGGAACTGTGCCCAAAACTCTGGGACTATTTTGCTGCGAAGTGCTGAATTGATTTCGATGAGGATAGACTCGTAAACACAATCGGTGATCTCAAGTTGACAAAGTTTACCGACCACATATTCGAAATCTTCGTTGATAACGGGGGTACATTGGAGCTTTATCAAGAAAAAATGCACATCGGAATAGTTGTGATTGATTATCAATTTTTATTACTTACATTTTTATTTAAAATTGGAAATATTTCGTAAGTTTTTGCCCAAATTGTTTCAATTTCGCTCATTGTGCTGTGAATTTTATTCAAATAGTTTAGATGGTAAGTGACAGTCAAGGAGGTATGTTTGTTTTCGTCAACATTATTTGACAATGTATAATAATTGGATGCTAATTTCGTTATGTATGGACAATTATATTAGAAGGCTTGTATGTGGAATTGCTCTAATTTTAAGAAGAATTTATTAAAATTGTAATCAAAAACAAATTTAATTTTATGGAACCCGACTTTCAGAAAATATTTTTCAAAGTTTAGGTCTGAACGTAGCCATCTGTGTTGGTGCAATCTTCTGCCATTCTAGACATCAGGTTTGTTGTCCAAAAAATCAGTTGTCAAAAATGCGTCATCCTTTAATCAAGTGAAAGAAAATAATTGTTGAAATACATTTCTTTGAAAAAAGTAGAAAATATTAATAACGCATAACAATGCAAGAAAATCCCGAACTCTACGAAGAAGTTAAGTTATTTCGAAATGCAAGAGAACGCGAGAAGTACGATAATATGGCTGATTTATATGCTATTATAAATACACTACAAAATCTGGAGAAGGCTTACATCCGAGATTGTATCACACCGCAGGAGTACACGGCTGCATGTTCGAAATTCTTGGTACAATACAAAGTTGCATTCAAGCAGGTCCAAGGCGATGAATTTCCAACAGTCGATACATTCGTGAAAAAGTTTCGCTTAGACTGTCCGGCCGCACTTGAACGGATCAAAGAAGATCGCCCAATTACAATTAAGGATGACAAGGGTAATACCAGCAAATGTATTGCCGATATCGTATCATTGTTTATTACCATTATGGACAAATTACGACTTAAAATCAAAACAATGGATGAATTACATTTCGAACTGAAGGATTTGGTTGACACAATGAATCGTTTATCATTGATTCCGGCGGACTTCGAGGCGAAAGCAAAAGTAGAAGGCTGGCTGTCCACACTTAATGATATGCAGGCGTCTGATGAACTAACAGACGGGCAAGTTCGTCAGTTTCTCTTCGATTTGGAATCAGCGTATACAGACTTCACAAAACTTTTACATAATCAATAAGTGGATAAAACAAAATAGTTACGCATCGTGATAAGGTTTATTACTCGTATTTTTTTTTATTATATATCAATTTTATTAATTTTAAATGTACGCAAATGCACTGTCGTTATTGAAATAAATGATGATTTTGGTACACATCATAAATGGATTTTATTTATGAAATCTTTAATAGGTTTCTTTGACTTGTTATGGGTGCTCTCTTTGGTGTGGCCTCGTATGCAGATTCTACAGAATATAAATGCTCGCTGTGCATCCTATTGTTCTCAGGTGAACAGTGGGGGACCTTTTTGAAGACTCAAGTGCACGACGATTTTCCTACTCATTACGTGTTTATAATCCTTGTATACCAGTCATTCTCTATCTATGGTAGTAGAGGAGTACTTCCCTCTTAATAATACAAAAAAGAACATAATTCTTATCTTTCCTCAGTTGTATGTTGGGAGAGGTGCGCCAGGCAAAAATTGTTTGCTAGGGGTCTGCACGTTTTCAAAGGTTGGTATACTATGTTGAAAGCAATTTGAGGAAGTGTGTAGGTATATCTTCGTCGTAAGAGTCGACTTTAACGCGATGGCCATGAGCGGTGTTATATGGGTGCGTCCAAAAATTCTGGAGCAGCTTTTCCGTGTTAAAATCTTGGAGAACAATTATTGCGGTCCTCAACGGTACGCTATAGGCACGTATGATTCACGACTGAACATACCACAAAACGACTTTTGCAAGAGATGAGGAGGAAAAAAAATCTGTCCAACATATGCTTTGTTTTGAAATTGCTCTGACAAAGAAAAGAAAACAGTACTCTACTTTGCAGACCTAGAGGACTTGTGCGATGTTTCCGTTTTCTGTAATTTTCAAAAGCGATAATTGAACAAAAACTTGAAGTCTTGGATGTTGTTTCGGTGGTTTTGATAGGAACAAAATATGATCTCAATAGGAATACATGACAGAGTGGCAGACATGAAGAGTGAAGCTTCCAAATCATCAATACCGAAGCCAAAAAGATATCAGCTCTCCCTCGACGTGTCGTCAGCAAAGCAAAACAACAAAAAGAAGACAGTTTCCATTTTATGCCATTAAATGTTCTATTATTATTTTTGTTTCTGTACCCATTATAAATATACTCTTAGTAATTTTTGCCTTATTTCATAAACGTTCTGGTTGTGTTTTGTGTAATGTCTTTAAAAAGTAGTTCTCTCTTTTGTAACTTGTTTTTTTTTATTCTTTTGATTTATTCAAATCTCGCTTTGGAACTAATGGTACGTGTAAAAAACAAATACTAATAAATTGTGTATGCATTCAAAAAGTACAAACTACACTCGACCGTTATATTTTATTTTTTATTTTTTTTTTTTCATTTACCTTTTGTTATATCAATTTAATTGAAGTTTCTGTTTTCAATTTTTCTATATAAACAATTTTGTTTCTCTTTTACACTGCAAGTAACTCTTAATCTACGAAGAGCTCTCATATTTTGTTCTGTTGGTTTTTATTTTGTTTATAAAATGTATAATTTCTGTTTACTTTTTTTTTTCAAACTTTGTCGAAAAGAATTATTTACGATAAAGCTATAAACATATATATGTGTGTATATATATATTTTGTTTGAATATAAAGGTGTGGATATAAAAAACGAAATGAGTGTTTGAATTGTTTTCTTCTATTTGTTCTTCATCTTTTTAATTAATATATATAAATATATATTTTCGTACCATCGGTATGTTTCTACATTTTTTTTTGCTTTTGCTTTCATTCAAGTCAAATATTTAGTTAGCAAAACAAAAATAATAATCTAATTGAGATACTCCGAAACAAAGGATAACTGAAGTCTTTCTCATTAACTGTTATTTCTAACATAAGTCTAAAAACTGAAACGCATAGTTCATTTATTGATTTATTTGTTTTTGAATTTATTAACTACTCATTGCAATTTTGCTTTCTGCATTGCATGGATGTGTGTTTAAAAAGTTTCTGTTCAACAAATACAAGTGGTACATGTGCCCATTTAAATTAAAGTTCTTGAAGGAGGCGTTTTAATTTGTTTATTTTTTTCCCGGGTTGTGAAGTCTACTCCTTGCTGCGATCTTATGTGTATATATATATTCATTACTTCTACGCTCTCACTGTTTTTTTTCATTCGCGTTATTTATTACATTCATTATCTACTAGAAAACAAGTATCAAAAAACAATTGATCAAATACAGTCGCCGCTTCGGCAAGAAGCAACGGAAATTATTTCATGTCGTTATTTATTGCAAGGTAAAATACATATATTATTTCGTACAAAAAAGACAAGAGGAGATGAGAAATTCTTACGTCTGTGGCCTATATATATATGCATGTATATAAGGATTTCCATATAGATAAATTTCAAAAATGTTTACAACATCTAAAAATATACATTTATATATATATTTAAAATGAATTCTATGTATATTTCAAATCTTTACTAAAACATCTCTTTCGTTAATTACTTTCGCAAGAATATACAGCAATTTGATTCGCACGCCACATATTGGATGGATGCTGGTGATCAATCAATAAAGTGCGTACTCTTCCGCATGGGAAATGATCATGAAGACTAACCAACCGCCGTGGCTCAATTTTGATTGACATTTCAAGAAATGTCGCTTCGGAGTACGTAACGATAACGTCGTCGACAACCCTAAGATGCGACGATGATGTTCACTTGTCTCCCTTATGAGAGGAACTAGAACTAGCATATCGGCTTCTTTATCCAACGACTGCCAATAGACAGAGAATGTGTGGGATTTTGAATGTTTATCTGCCTCTAGCATTTAGCACATTTGCTTCTGTCTCTTTATAGATACATGTACATATTCCATATCTGCTAGTATTAAAAGACGTGTTACTAATTTAATTTATAATTATTATATTTATGCATTAATTTATATTTATTTATATATATTAAAAAGTTAAACATTTAAAAGAAACAATATCCAGTTTTATTTGCTTGTGAACGTGAGTGTGTGTATGTCTGTCGAAGGAATGGGGGAGGAGATGGTTTTTAAACCTATATAAATATATGTATATGTACACATATATTCAATCGTATATAGGTTTCTATTGAATTGATTTTTCGTTTTCTTTATCATTTAAGCAAGGGCGCACATCGATAAATTGATGCACTAAGAGAACATGTGTTTTATGTATTTCTTTTTCTTCTTTTTAATATTCGCCGCTAAATGAGAGCGGGATATATATATATATATATATACTATTACTAAAAAATCTGTCTGTTGGTTAATTTGTTTAAAAAGTATATTTGTTGTTTCATTTGTATTTTGTTTTCTTTTTAAATAGATAAATTTGAATCGGGTTTGTAGAGTGTTATGCAAACTTTTCTTGATTTTTTTCATTTTTTTTTTTATTTTATTTTGTATTTTAAATTTTCTGTTGGGCCTAAATAAAAACATTGATGGTGTGTGTAAACAACATTTCCGGCGTTTTTTGTTATGTTAATCGTAGCAACTGTAGACGATGCGCTTAGTTTTGTCCTGCCCAATAGGAGGGTGAATAGCCCTGTTTGGTAGCCGATTTTGTCTGGTTACTCGACTGCTGACGCTGTCCAGTGCTGTTCGAATCCTGTGAAACATTCAATTTATTAGTAAACATTAGAATAGGATGGAGATATTTTTTATCTGTGAATTGTTTTGATTATAAACGAATTGATTATTCTTTTAGTTGCATGGTTTATACATATATTTTTTAAGAACTTTACATGTTAGCTTAATTAGTTTAGACTGTTGTGTTACAAAAGAATTACATTCCAATAGTTTTCAATAAACTTTTGTCTTTGTTTCATGTCAACATACTTAAGAGTGTATGTTGAATTTGTGTGTCATTATTGATGCACATATTTACGAGTGTGTGGCAATTGGAAGCAGTAGAGGGAAAGTTAGAATTGAGAACTTCAAAATAAGTAACTGAACAAGATCATCTATGGATCTAGAGCTCCTGTTGAAATTGTCCCATAATCGAATTATTTAATGTACATAATTCTCACAAAATCAAAGGCCAATTGAAATACAGTCAAACTTTGATAACTCGAACTTTTATGACAAGCGATTCCTCGAGTTGTCGAAGTTCGATAAGTGATCATTTTCTGTATGCAGGAATTGTAGAGAAAAATGTGTAAAATCAGTTTTACACAATACAATGTATTGGTTATTAGTTGTGTACGCTTGTCATAAGTGGAGAATAGCATTTGATCAGCTTCTGCAGCGGCTCTTCATTAAGTGTTTGGCTCCCTGTGTGTCATATATTTTTGGGTATCAACCAAGAAGCCTCCATGGCTGACACCAGTGCTAGCAAATAACTCTTAACCTTTTGGAAGGTTTTCAAATTACTGCGTCTTATTGAGACTTTAAAAAAGTCACTTAATAACCGAATCGCATCACCCTCATTTTTCGCTCTCGGTCGAAGCGACCATGAGTTTTTAGAAGCATTTACCATCCCTCTATAAGGTGCTGTGTGTGTAAGAATGCCTCATCTACATATACAGACTGTTAGCGACAAACAAAACTAAATCACAGCTAATAAATGAAGGCTATCGAAACCTTCTTCCTTTCTTTTTGACAAAAGGGTGTATTTAATGTTTTGTTGAGCGTGTATAATGGCTACTAAATATTTATTCTACGTCCTTGGCGCCCAGGCGTCACCCACAAATGTGCATGAGGTAAAATCTGTCACATTCCAATTCACTTTGTCATGTGTCAAATGTGACACAGGAAATGCACAAGATCACCGGGTGTCACAAATTTGTCAGCGACTTATATTATTGTGAGACACGACTACGAGAATAGGGATGAATACATAAGTACCTGCTGTACGAGGCTATTTTATGTCCCTGTTATTAAAACTAAGAGTATACGATATACAGTAAAATTTAGTGGAAACATGGTTGCATTATATTTTTAATGAAACGAAAAAAAAGCACAGCTTTGTGCCCTGTAATATCCTTTGTGTGTAGAGGTATAAGAAAAAAAAAAGAACTAGAAGAAGTGGATACTTAAACGTTTGCCCACAAATAAACAAAAAAATGTTTCATAAAAATTGACAAAAAAAAATTAAATTCGAAGTAATATAAAAAGTACCCTGAAGGCTCGTTAACGAAACGATTATTTTGTAAGTATACTTTAATACGTTTCTTCTTGACAACAGCAAAACAAATGTTATTTCGTTAACATATAGACTCAAAAATTGATTGCAGTAATATATACGAGAGATTAGTCAATGCAATTATATACAAAAATGAAAAAAATTGTTGTTTTTAATTTTAATTACTAAAATATTAAGCAATTGGCATTAAGGAGATAGAGAGAGAGAGAAAACACAAAAATAATTGACTAACTTACCCGACGGGATGAGTTATGAATTCTGCCGTCCATCTAATGACGAACCATAAAAAATCAAAAAATAATAATAAAAATAATAAATCATGCAAGAGTAATCTTTGTTGTTTTTTTTTTCAATACTTAATTGCTTTAAAGTATGAGATTGTTTCAATGAATTGATGATGAGGTGGGTAGTACACCAAGATGTAAGAATTTTGGAAATTGTATGAAAAAAGGGGACGAATTCCACAGAAAGGGAGATCAGCTAATTTATGCGTATGTACACTGGGTATTTTTCTAACAAAAGTATGTGGATCAATTAACTGATTCTAATATCAATTGCTTTTCTAGTTGTGATCTATATTTACGAACTGTTTTTCTCTTAAGGAGCAACACACGACATATGACTAAGTGTACGAATGTCTGAATTTGAATACGTTTGCCGAAGTTCATAGCGCACTGCAGGTGGGAGGCAAATCTCAGAAATAAAATGAGCGACAGGTCAGTTTTATGAAAGCTCAAGTCAATTATACACACACACACATCGATCTACCAAATCAACATGAGCTCCCCTATTAAGTAAAAGAGAGAGAGAGAGAGTGGCCAACGATCGGATAATTCCGAGAGGACATGCCAGGAGCAATCATCACCTTTGATCGCGAAAGGGTAAGGTCGTTGTTAGCTCGTGGTAGACTCATTGCAATGCAGTTCGATTTCAATTAGTGTGTTTTATCAAATACGCGTGATTCACTTTCTATTTAGGGGCTTATCGCGAGAGTATATTCAGAAAAATTCTATTATACTTTTTTCGAGAATATTCATTTCGAATTTGGTGTCACAATAGAATTGATTTAAAAGAATCCCGAAAGCTATCGGTGAGCTTTAACTGAAATAACAAATATAATTCACTTTTGTTTATTGTCTTGCAAGATTTATTTGGTGTTTGGACGAATTAGACGAGACTCATTGTGCTGCAGTTTTACCAATTCGATAAAGAAAAAACTGCAGCGTTTGTTAACTTTTTGAAATCCTCTGAATGTTAAATGTTCTGAAATTCGTCGGCGAGAACTGCATTCTTTGATTTCGACTGATGCCTGGGATTGGTAGGTCACTTTGAACCCTCCAGGACTATCGGCTTAAGTGGGATTGAACTTTGTGTTTGCAACCATTTCGTTGGTAATCTTCGTTTTAGTCACCTTTGTTCGCATGTTTGTAACAACACAATATAGTCAATTGAATTAGTTTCTATTCGACTTTAGCTCTATTGGGAATAGACTCTCGCAATAAGCTCTTTATATCCTACAGTAGTAGTTACAATCGATTCGCATTTGTCTACTAGGACTAAGCTTCTACAGCAATCTCTCGTCTTCATTATTCTAACTCGAGTTGAAGGGATATCAATAGTTTTATGGCGACTCAAAACGCGAGCTTTTTGGTGAGAAACTTTTTTTTCCAAACAAGAGCACTCTTTGAGTATTGTGGTTGACACGAATAAGGTGCTGAAGTGAAATATGAAAGTTAAAAAAATGTTGGGATTGAATCTGGCACTCCCGACGAAGAGAGACACACCAATACACGATCGCATATCGGTTGCTATATCGCAATCGCGTTGCATCAGCTAGTGAATCAGTGTGATGTCTCTGCTGTTATCCCTTATGTAGTATGCAT
Organism: Eristalis arbustorum; assembly: GCA_916610145.1. Lineage (NCBI taxonomy): Eukaryota > Metazoa > Arthropoda > Insecta > Diptera > Syrphidae > Eristalis > Eristalis arbustorum. The sequence continues at coordinate 35,367,696 of OU744319.1, read as the reverse complement.
TATTCTACCCCTCGAGTATTTACTACAGCACTTTATTGCGACATAAGCATGCAGATTTGTTTGCTGTCTTTTTATGTCATCTCATTAATCGATTTGAGATTACTACAATACAAACTACTTTCAAATCTACTAAATAATATTCAAACTCAAACCGGTTTCCTTTTTGCCTAGTGTATGATCAAATTGATGCCCTGCAAATGTCCAAAGATCTTGCACGATTTCAGTTAAGCCAAATGTTTTGTTTACGTAATTACAATCAGTTCTAGACACTGGAACACCGAAATGCCTGATCTAATCATAAGTATGGATTTTGAATGAATTTTGAATTTCAATCAGGTGAGTTAGTGGTTGTTCTTGCTATGTACGAAACACAAATGTGGTCTCATATCGATAGCATGTTTCGCCACAAGGAATATTTTGCTTTCAACTTTTGAGACAAATACATCACGATACAACACATGCAACTAGCAGATTTAACTTTCATTTTATGTTTATGAAAAGAGACGCGAACGATATATGCTTCAAATTTAAATTATTGAATTAAATGGGGTTTTACGTTTTTTGAAAGCTTACCGGGTGAATGGGCTGATGAATCATGTTATGATGTCCTGTTGGCATCGGCTGAAGGTACATTCCATAGGGCTGGGCCGATGTTCCACCAGCAGTCTGTGTGTTCGGCATATTAAATGGGGGCGGGGTACCGGAGTGAAAATTTTGCTTTTCATATGACTGTTTGAACGAGACATACGTTCAGTACAATTAATTTGTTATATTATTTGGGTACACTTAAACACTTACATTGACTTTGTTTAATGCTACATGACCCTTTCCATACATTGATGATGTAATATCGGAACCAGTTCCGGCTTGGGGTGGATTTGTTACATTCTGCGATTTAGTCTGCTGATTTACACTAGATGGGTACGCTCCCTTAGTATAGTCCTGTGAGGCCTGAGTTAAGGCGTCGTAGCTGGTTGAACCATACCCAGTACTATAGGACGGCTTAGGGAATTGGCCACCAGATGCTGTGTTGGCAGCTGGAATTTGCTGCTACAATTTAAATGAATTATTTTTAACTTGCATATTTATATCGAAAGATTAATTGTGAAAACATACCGGATAGATTGCTGGTGTTCCATATTGAAAACCTCCAGGCATCATGTTACCTCCGTAAAAGTATGCGTAAGGAACGTTAAGCATTGGACCGCCAGATCCGGCCTGTTGCGACATGGTGCTAGACACCTTTTGAAACAAACAAAATATTAATGACGAGATTTTTATTTGCTTTTGAAATACTTACATTACTAACGGGGCTTGAGTTATTGTCAGTTCTGGTAAAACGACCATCAGTCATTGCTGAATATGCAACAGAACCTAAATTATCGCGCACGCCGGCAGCGCCTAAGCTCGTTGGCGTGTAATTCAGATCGTAGTACCCCTGCTAATACAAAGCAAAATTAAATAGCACAATTAATTGAATATTAGTGATCAGTTAGTAAGGGAATTAAGATAGAATGCATTCGTTAAGAAGAGATGTTAAAGCGAAAGAGATTTGGACTTAACACTAAAACAAACAAGATAAGCCAAAAATTAGGATGAGGACACAAAGAGAACGATTGATTGGTTATATGCTTTTTTTTTATGCCGAATCTTGTTTAAGGAGGTTCGTAGGTTGGTTATTTATGATTTTCTGCTGATGAAAAAGAGGTTAAGTTATGCGTGTGTTTTTTTTCTGATTTTTTGTTCAAGACAAAATTTTCGAGACGAAAACGAATGAAATAGTGACGTGCAATTATGTGTGAATGAATGTGTGTGTGTGATTGTTTTTTTTTTTTTTTAATGTGTGTGTTGTCATTTGCATTTTAGCAGCAGGAACTCACCACATGTGGCACTCTCTGTTGCATCATTTGTATATCCTCGTAAGAATATACTGGTTGCTGATAGTAGGGCAATCCAGTCTGAATATATTGACTAACCATTTGGATGTTGGGCACGATTCCAGCACTGTTCTTGTTGGCGTTGGTGGCTGAATTTGTTACTTTTGTATTTGTCAAACCTAATGACGGTGAGCTCATACTGTTTGTAGTCGCTGTTGAACTGGGAACGGAACTTACGGTGCTACTTACAACGCTGCTTGCTGTTACACTTGAGACACTACAATTGAAATGAAATAAAAAATAAAACATTATCTTTTTAATAGCATTTTCTAATGGTTTTGTTACTTAATATTCCCAAATCGCCTTTTGGTAGTACTATTAATAATTTAAGAAGGGATCTAATGAGACGTGCAGGCAGGTGAAAATATGTAGAAAGTAACGTAAGCGGAGCGGATATATGGTAATTTAAGGCTACTCATACTCACCCTCTCATGCATGAGGCAGTTCAACGAATCTACTTACGAGTCATGTACACTTCGAAATATCAAAGCAAAAGATCAAGATCACGATAAACATGGCGCATACAAGTTTAAGGAAACTTCAACAAAGTTATGTGAAAACTGGAGAGCTGGTGCTAAAGAGGCTTACTGGGGAGTTTACCAAACACTCTAGCCTCAGCACAGAAGACTGACGAATTAGGAGTACTTTCAAACTTTGCTATTTAAGCAAAATTGTCATCTTTTACTATGGTTTTGGAACAAGTTCAGAGTGAACATATTTTTTAAACATACTCATGTCGGGGTTCTTTTATAAAACTACAATATATCCACATTGCCTAATGTAGGTTAAAACCCTCACATCTCATCATCTGATCTGATTATGAAAAAAATCGTTGATACTACTTGAGAACAGATACCGCTCCCAATCTACATAGTGCCTTAAGTTACTACATATGCGTTAGCGTTAGCCTATCGCGGAGATTAAAAAATAGTCACAGTAGGTATATCTTTCAATAAACACTCAAGCATGCTCACACACGGCAAACCTTTACTTTTTTTACAATAAAACTTGTTATGCTTACCTGTCGTAATGAGAGCTAGACGATGTAGTAGATGTATCCTTCAGTTTAGCACTACTAAAGTTACTGTACTGAGATGATGAAGTGCTTGTGCTACCAGTGAACCTATATGTGATGCGATTTGATTTTTAGTAAATTAATTGGCTTCACACGATTAATAAAGATATGAGCATTAAAATGTGAAGAGAAATTACAAAAAGAAATAATAAATAATTCTTTTGAGGAAGACAATGGTAACAAACGAAAGGAAAAAAATAAAAAAAATCCATCGCAAATGGTAGACTTTACACAGTGTTTAGGATAAAGACTATGTAATCAAATGAACGTGATTGCTCCTCTTTTCAAAAAGGAGGACATAAGTAACTGCTTCCAACTACAACGGAACTGAGGTCCGGCAGATGTACAATCTGTTTTGCAAACGCCTGCCTCGATGTAAACTCTGCAGGAGTATGAGATCTCTCTCGAGATCCATTCAGTGCCTATACACAAACTGTAGCAGCTGTGTTCGGGTTGTGAGTTTTTCACGATCTTCTACAGGACGATGCGTGTCGCCTTGTCTAAAACCTTTTTTGACATTAAACGCCCCAGTGAGTTCGTTACCGACTTTGATGGAGCAACGAGAGTTCTTCATCGTCATCCTGCACAACCTGACGAGTTTGGCAAGAATGTGAAAACTTCATTTGGCGTTTTATAGCTCGTCTATTCGCAGACTGTCATATGCGGCGAGCAATGAAAAGGGTCTCCTTTCTTGTGGATCGGGCAAACGATATTGAGATTCCACTCGTAGGGCATGCTTTCCCCAGACTATATTTTAAGAAGAAGCTGATGCGTGCGCCGCCAGATCATCAGCAGCTGCCTTAAACATCTCAGCGGACAAACTGTCCGCTTCGGCAGCTTGGTTAGACTTCAATCTTGATATTGCTGTCTTGACTGTCTGCTGTACGAAAATCACGCCTGTCATCGTATAGATTGAGTGAGATGTTCATTTATCAACAAAAACAATCCGTTCTGAAACGCAAATGAACAGTTCAGTCACCATATCGCGTCAAGTGTGCATCGCAAAAAGCAGTGGTACCGTCGCACTGTGCAAGTGTTTCACTGAGTCTATGTTCTATCTGGTATCAGATCAGTGGATTTTGTTCAATTTATCACCATTTGATCATAACTAACTTAAACCATTCGAGTGACGAAAAAGTGTCTTACTGAACTACCGTCATTTGGCAAACTTTATTTAAGATCGAAAAAATTTAGCAACATGCGTCTTCACTCCCGAGTCAATCATTTACTTCAAAATACAACATGGGTTCGATGATTCTATGAAGAATATGAAATCCACTCCCTTTTGATGAGAACAAGTATATATGCACTGCATTTTATGAAATAGTAAAGACACCAAGTGCATCTAAAGATCAATACACAATAACACGTGAATTCAATAACAAATTGTTTCGACTAGATGTTTACTCTGGCCCGCACAGGGACAAACATTCAATATGAACTTACTTCCAATTGTTTCCAATGTTGTAATGACGAAATGAGCTTCGCGTAATATTAGACTCTATATTAGTTATTAAAGCATTTCTCTTTTTTTGTTTAATTCAAATCAAAACTAAAAGCAAATCAAAGTATATGTACATGTAAAGGAGAGAAAAGCATACAACAAAGAAGATTCGGAAGAAGTGTATACACATAAACATATAAAACAAAAATGATAAAATGTAACACATATTAAATAATTATGTAAGTAATACAACATTAGTAATTGAACACGTGTTGCAAATGGAGTACATACCCTGTATTGTTTGAAAGCCCAGTACCGCCGTAAACACTTTGGCTGTTTTGGTACGCGCTTTGCTGTGATGGATAAGCCGATGTTGTCTGATTGCTTTGGTACTGGCTGGATAAATATCCGGCATTTGAATTTGCACTGTTAATTGTTTAAAGGGGGAAAAAGAACAAATAGTTTTTTTGTTTTTGGGATTTTTCTAGTAAATTTGTTAAAACATAAATAAAAATAAAAAAAATCAAATTCAGCTCTCTAAATGTTAGTTGTTATTACTTGAGTATTACTTGATCGTATATTTGACTGTGTGCATGGATACATGTTATGTGCTGTGAAGTGAGGTGCCTTTATGACTTCATATGTGCATATTTGTGCATTTGTCACTTATGACATGTTAACTTTCGATTTCCAACCTGAGCTCCAATTCTGTACTTTGAAAAGATCTACAATTGCACACAGAACATAGACGCATGTTCTCTATGAAAAATATGTAGAATACAACCATGAATGCAACGCATGAACCGATTTAAAAAAGAGCAACATTTGCTTTTTGCATTACAGATATCATTTGCTCTTTGCGCGGCAGGTGCCATTCGCGTCTGGGTGTTAAGATTTTGTCTCTATGTTCATAATCTTTACTTTCGTCGAAATTACTCATTAATGAAGAACTTGAAGATCGCGAAATCGAAGAAACTGGGGGCGATAGTTCGAAATAATAAAGCAATGGATTTTGTACTCTTAACACCAAAAGAATGGAGTTGAAGATACCGACGATGATGTGCAAAGTGATGAACAATTAAAACCGTACGAACGAGACGAGGCTAGTTTAAGGTCGCTCAAAGAACGAGGAATGTTCGATTTAGTGTTTGACAAAAGCACGAAATGGCTATGGCAAGATGGAATGATAATTCTGTTCTCACGAAGAGATTGAGCTGATGCATCTATGTTGGGACCGGAAAATAAAAAAGATGCAATCGTTTGAAAAGCGGTATGCCTGCCTTAAATACAATCAACGTGTGGACTTGTTCGATAATGGTATGACTAGCTATTGGCATTGGCTTGCGCGGAAGCAAATGGTATTGGCCTCGCCTTGGACGCAGAAATAGCCAATGCATAGAAACCATTGCAAGATTCGCATACATAAAGAGACATAAGCAGTGCATTTTGACAAATCGAAGGGACTGAAATCCAGTGCTAATCGAATAAGCTACACAACTGCTTATTACTTCAAGTCAAGAATTTTAGAACATCTGTGAACAATGAATGTTCAAATGAAACAATGAACAAAAGAATCGCGTTCAACGACATTCGTTTTTTATCAGCGAGAAGCAGCCAGCAGAGGGCTCTTGTCATTGAGACGGAAGATTATTCCGTTCATGGAATTGGAAAAAATCCCATGAACACAAAAATATACAAATCAAATCGCATAAAGGGGAATATGTGATTCATTTAGGAAATTTATCACATGATAGCGAAAATTCTCAATGGCAATAAAAGAAACAATTTCCTTTCCATGAGTAACATGAATGAGTGAGCATAGCAACACACCACAAAGTGCATATGATCAGTATTAACTCAACAAGTATTCCTTTAGTTTTTTAAGTAGAAAAAAAAAACTTGAAACGAAACAAAAATAAACCGAAAACACAAACATAACCAAAAAGTGAATTTGTGCGAACATCACTTACCTTGCATTATTCACGGTACTGTTACTGCTTCCTCCCACGGGAATGTTTTGCGTTGACCCACTACTATTCACAGCGCTACCGGCAACAGAATTCGATGAACTATTCACAGAAGATACACTCGCCTGCTGCTGATAAGAATTCACAGAATTCTGATTATAAGAATTGTAGTTATTTGACGGTTGCTGGTATGTGCTGGCAGATGAAGCCTAAAATAACACAAAACAATATTCATGCAAGTGGAAAAGAGCAAATAAAATTATACATACTTGCACATTATTGTAAGCACTAGCATTGTAGCCTTGACCAGTGGCTGTGGGTTGGTATGATGATGATTTGTTAGCCGATGAACTTGAATTGTACGAGCTTTGGTAACCAGTTGTACTTGATGTATTGGATTGATTGTATGGATCATTTTTCGACAACTGATCCAATGAACTGTTTGTTTGCGCATTCATTGAACCAACACCGCTAGAGCTCTGCTGTTGCTGAACGTTTGCTGAATTACGTTGTGGGTACCCTGATGTAAGGCTATCCGACTGTACGTGGGTGAAAATTGATTAGAATTAAAAAAAAAATTATCCACAGACAAAGTGAGATATAGCTTACGATTTGAGAATTTTGCAAACCACCAGCTAGAACGGCTTGTTGCTGGGAAGTTGGCTTCGTTTGATAGTCATTCGAAACAACCTCTTGCGACTGGGCAATCTGCTGGTTATCGATTGTGGTTGCGGCATTGAACTTTTCAGGCAATGCATCAAAGGAATCTTCTGTACCAAAGTCCAAACCACCAAACTGCACATCCAAGTATCCAATGCTGTTGAGGGTGTCACCAGGCATTTCCACAGCAGTCGATGGGATCTGAAAGGTCAGAATATAACCCCATAAAAAAATAGCAATTAATAAATAAAAGAATCGAATTGATTTACCTTCGATGGCGGTGGCACTTTGGCCCTCGCTCTTCGGACAGATGGCTGCGAAGAAACATTTTGATCGCCAAATACTGTTCCATAAGATGTTGGATATTGCACAGAAGAATTTTGGTAAGAATTCACATTCACCGCTTGTTGAGAAGCAGCAGCTGCTGCCGCCGCCGCGGCTGCTGCTACTGCAGCAACAGTTGCATTTTGCGATGTCAACGAATTGAAATACTGAGATTGTTCTGCCGACAAAGTCGATGAACTCTTAATTTGCTGCGAATCCAATCCACTCATTCGCATATTATGACCGGCGTTCGACGAATGAATATCAGGGAACTGCGGTTGATTCAGAGTTCCAGCTCCTGACACTGCAACATTAGAATTATTATTCACCACAGCACTACTGTACTGCTGAACCAAATCATCACTATTCAGTGGCTGCGGCTGTTGCTGCTGCTGCTGTTGTGAGGGAGCAATATGATGCTCTAAGCCTGGTGGTGCTGACAATTCAGCACTTCCACCGCCACCAACGCCAACAGCAGATTGTTGGTTTTGCTGCAAATTGCTCGGTGTAAACACTTTGCTATCCTTTAGAGAGCCAACGTATTCCTCATTGTCCCAATCACCCCAAGCGTCATCCTGTTGCTGCTGCTGCTGTTGCTTCTCAGCATTTGTGGCAATTGTATTGTCCCACAGCTCAACCTCTTGATGGTCTTGATCTTGGTGCCTTGAGTAATTACTGCGGCTACCTTGATCCCTGCCCATTCCGCGCTGTCCCAGGCGACCGCCACGTCCTCCTCGTCCAACATATCCACCTCCACGACTAGAGCCTCGACCACGATTACCACCGCGGTAGCCGCCATCACCACCTCCGCGACCAGAAGAGTCTGCAAGATTTCGTTCATTTTCCCGAGCCTCTCTGCCGCGCCCTGCAGTGAATATAAATATAAATGCAACCATTTGAGATGAGAATTCAGTTGAACTTACAGCCGCGACTGTCGTTACCACCTCGACCCCCGCGAGTGCTACTCCTATTGCGAGACTTTTCCCGTTTATCCGTATTAGCATTCGCGTCAGTCCATTCGCCATCGCCGGCGTTTTCACTTGCTGAATTCGCGGCACGACTCTTTTTCTTCTTTAACGTTTCAAATGCTCCCTACAATCGAACAAGGAAACAAAAACCATTACTAATTTGACTTAATTATACTCATCAAAATATTACTCACCACTGGAAGTGTTTCTAACAAGAAAACAGCAGCTCGCTCCAGATTATTATCGCACTCATACAGTGCGCAACAGACTTCTTCTTCAGACCTTTGAGTCATTTCGATCAATGTTGCAACTTTTTCCGGCATTTTGGGATCCTCTGCAACAGTGCTAATCTCGGCGGCCTGAGCAATACGAATCTGATCTAACGTGGGCTAAAACGAAGTAAAATTACATTAATTTATGAACTTAAAGTATGATAAGTGTGTTCATAGTTAACCTTTAGTACCTTTGGTTGTGATTTTTCTTTTTCTGTTTTGCCTACATCACCTTTTTTATTGGATGTATCGCCACCACCAGAATTTGATTTCTTCTGGTTGCGACCGCCGCCGCTGGATCGATTTTGTGTGCTCATGTCTATGTACACTGTATTTACAAATTAGCTGAAATGAACATATAAAAAATTGGTTGGATAAAGAGATGGTAAATATGTATGGATTCATGTGCGACGATTGTTGTTTGTTCCTGCCTTTGCTGAACTCGGGAAAGTGTATGCATTTGATTTTGAGGGATCACACTCGGTGAATGAATCATTTAAAGATCATCCCCCTGGTTCCCGGTGAATACTTGTTTTTTTTTTTTCATTTCAGGTATCTGTGCTGTTTTCGAAGACAGGTACATATAAGAAAGGCAAGTGTTTTTGAGAGTACCAGCAAACCAAACACAAAACGCACATGTGTGTATGTCAGTAAAGGGATGAATGAACCCGGGCACAAGTTTGCTTATAGAAATGCTAATCACTGTGTTGAATGTGCTACACACACAAATAAGCATGAATGTGAAACGATAAAACTAGATCTAGGTGCATCATCACCGGAAGGTAAAACATGATCCACGTGCAAGAAGATACCTCGTCGATCCTTCCAAGAATGTGTGTCAAATTCCATTGTAAGATCCATTGAATGCAAGAGTCACTCTTGGATGTGTGAAATAATGTTCAACCAGACGGATCGTAAAACGAACTTCAACACTGTCTGAAACCTTTCACAAACCAAAAACCGGCACCTTTCAGTGAATCCCTATGGAATTTCATTGGGAAACCATGCACGCTCCGATAATGATTCTACAAAACGGTAATGAGAGAACGATAACTTGTTATAATGGAGGAGCAAAGAATTTCTTACTTTCTCCATTTTACTTTATTCTTTTCACTAACATTACCGTTTCCATGTACAGTTCAGTAATATATCAGACTAAACATCATAAGCTTAACCGCATTGCAAAGAACACAAGAGCAAAATCTTCATGCATATAGGAGCATGTACCTATGATGACAAAATACCAAATCGATTGATTACACGCGTTAAAAAAAAAGAACATAAACTAAAACGTTCTGACGCCGCCACTAACAGCGCGTAAAGCAAGTAAAATTTGGAAAAGTAGGCCGTGCACAGGTCAGATGATTGTAGAATGTTGATCAAAGGGCAAACTGGAACAACGATACGATATTCTTTAGGATTATGTTGAAGAGGCACGCTTCGGACTTTAGCTGCCGCCTACATTACCACAAGATGAGTGCGGCGCTAACTACAGGTTTGAAAATGGCGTATTTTCAACTCAAGCGTTGATCCATTTTACACTTTGCCAATCCAGAAGAAACAAAACAAAGTGGCATGGTATTGAATCTGATAGGCATTTAGTATTGATTTTATGCGATTCCTCATACATAATTTTTTTTATGGAAAAAAAAAATTCTTTCTAGTAATACTGTAACATAGACTTAAGAATAAAGGAAGGAACAAAAAAAAGAATATTAAACGACAATGTAAATTCCAACCGGTTGCCGTTTCGTTAACCCTAAAAAAGAGGTGTGAACCATGGAACACAACACGACGACAATGCTGATGAATCAGCGTGTGTACAATATACTGGCTGATTTGCTGCTGCAAATAATGCAATGGTCACAATAACAAACCAACAATGAAGAAAAAAAAAAACAACTGAGCCAGAGAAACGAGATTAAAGATTTCATTTTTCTTTTGTTGTGGGTGAACGAAATATATGTAATTTAGTCTTCTTGTCGTTTGTCGGTTTTTTTTATGCGGAAATTTTCCCCACCACACACACTCCAATCTCCACACCTTGGTGGATCAGTGAATTAGCGCACACACAGGAGAACTTAGTCTTTCACTTTTTTTTTCTTCATCAAGAAAACATAGAAATACATTGTTTTACATAACATATTCTATAGCTAATGGAGAATATTAATTGAATAATTAATTACAAATTGCATACACAAGAAAATATTCAATGGAAAAAATACTTTTTTTATCCGAATCGCGTTCGTGAACCTCTTTATTCCTTTTTTTTATGGCTTTTCTTACTCCCTCTTTCGCGGCTGGTTGCTGTCGCTGTGTTCCTCTCAAGTTGCGCTGTTTTGTGTGCGGCCAACTCGGTACCATTTTAATGCCGTCAATTTGGTAAACCTGCTGTTTGTCGGCATTTCGTATCAATATATTGCGCTCGCTCTAATCACTTGACAATGCCAACACCAGCGAGAAGGCATATGTTGAGCCGAATTGAAAAAATAACGCACAGAAAAGGAACAAAAACGATGAGCCGGAGAACGGGGACAAAATGGGGGTAAATCTGAGTGCCGAGAAGAGCACAGGATAGAAGATATATGAAAAAAAAAATCTATAACTCAATTTTTTCCCGTGGTGTCATTCATTTTTCCACAGAATTATTGGGCATATGTATGATTCAACATAGAAAATGTTTTTAAAAAAACGTGCAAGCGTTTTTCTTGAGTTTTCAATTCATTGTAGTCCGCAAGGAGTACTTAAATTAATTATGGCCATGTGCCCACGGAATATATACACACAGACGCCATTACTTGGAGAATTTTATATAGCCTTCTTTTTCATTTTCATCTTCATCTTTTTTTTTAGGGCACAATTAGCGGAACGTAATGGCAACTTTCCACATTAGCGGCTGGAGAGACGGCAATGGTTGATACATTTTCGATTAAAATGTTCACTTAATGTTTTATTGATTGTTATAGATTATGCACTTAATTGTTGTGTAAGATTAAAACTATAATTTACCACAAGAGCTCGGATAACAGACGTATTGTTTATTAGAAAACTATATTTTTACAGAGCGACACAAACCGTACCTGCAAATGCGCCGAGAAAACGCACTTCAATATGGAGGTCACGTGACCCGAAGGATGAGTTCAGTAATAACAATTTACATTGTTTTTAGTACATAAATGGTATAAACCATAAAGCAATTATACCAGTTACATGAGTGGTATAATGATTCGAAAATTCTTAACGATAGCTTGTATTCTTAAAATTTGCTTTTTTTCAAATGCTGTTCGAAGAAACTTCGCAATAAATGTTTCTTTTCTTTAAATAAATGTATATTTTAATGTTTTAATAAATTGGAAAATACATAGATTAATTTCAGATTGGGAAAGAGACAACACTCATGGGTGTTGTTGGATTAGGCCCAATTTATATTTGAACTTCTATGCAAATCTAGATCACGAGTTTCTTTATATAAATGCCTTAATTCCTCAATAATAACTATGAAATGTAAAATAGTTCACCTCATAGGCCGAGATAGGTAGTTGCAAAAATTGTTAAGTGTCAAAAAGTCACATAATATGCTAATAAAGCAATTCAATTTGTAAAAATCAATTCAACGTATATTATTGCTTATTGTTAAAATGCATACTTAAAAACTATAACCAAAACTTGAGTACTAAAATCACATATGTAAACATATTGAACACACCTCACGTATAAACCAGGAATAAACCAATCGGCTGGTCAAAACTTGACACAAGCGTGAGGACGATTTGTCAAATTTTCAATTTCAGTGAAGAGGATTTTCTATTATATATTTCTGAATTAAAACAACTTAAAAACAATGTCATTGTCACCAGCAAGTGGAATTGGAAGGTTTTATAAGAAATCTGCAAAAATAATAAGATGTGTCCGTTGGGGCTGCACAAATAGGCCATTTTATCACATTGTTGTGATGGAGGTAACCAATTCATTACTTGAAATCAAACCTTATGAAATATATATATTTCTTGTTTTACAGCGAAGAAAACATCAACATCAACCTGTGATTGAACAAGTTGGCACCTATGATCCCCTCATCAATGAGCACAACGAGCGATTGGTGGCATTTAATTTTGAACGCATCCGTCATTGGTTAGGTAATGGTGCACACTTGTCGAAACCCGTTGCTGAACTACTGGGTATTGCTGGATTCGCTCCAATCCATCCCGCAACATATATGAACGCATGGAGAAACAGACAACGAAGAGCCACAGAAAACGACGCGGAAGCTCAAAAGAAAGAGGATTCAAATGTATAAGAAATAAAAAAAAAACAGTTTTCAGATATTTGTCTTTAACATTGTTTAAAACTAAAATTTTATTTGAGTTCACTTAAAATTTCTTATTTCAAAGGTAAAGCACAAAGTACATTTCTCAAGGCATAGTTTATATATCAATTGCGTGTGGAAGTTTGTTTCGCTCTCTGATGAAAAGTAGTAGAATATTCAAAAACTTACAATCCTTTCACCACAATGAAAAATGTATTAATATTTAAAACAAAAACTACACCGCAAATTTGTAGTGAAATGGAAAAAGAGACTATTGGAGATGAAGGCATCACAAGAAAACCGTGGATGAGATGAAAATGTCGAGAAAATGCAACCCTCAATTTCGAATCATTTAGTTTCTTTTAAAATTCTCTTCTTTTAGCGTGAAGGTTTATTCGCCCTTGTAGACGGTCTCAATGGACTTTTTCGCCTTATCGATCATGTCGTCCATTAACTTATCAGCAACTGAAAACAAATAGATATACATTTAAGTTAAAATGTAAAAATAGCAATACACATTACACATACCTTTGTGGTGTTTTAAAAAGTATGGACGGACAATGCGCTGATAGATGACCGATGAACCGTTGCTCTCAATCGGCAGCATGCACCAGACAAGGAAAACGCACTGCAATTAGAAAATAAGAGGAATTATAGGATACATTTCGCGGATAAGTTATATCAGCATCATCAACATAAATTAATGGTTTTATTTACAGCAGATGGGGTTCTAGTAAATATCCATTAAAGGCAAAAAATATTCTGCGGAAACTTTTAAGAGGTCTTTTTCGCAATTTATTTAGAGAAGATTCAAGCACGACCTACGGAATCCACGGCACGAATCTGCTTGCGCACATAAGTGGAGAAAGACCGTATCCAAATTAGCGTGTGAAGGTTCGTTAGGTGGGTCACCCGGGCATGGAGCTTTATAGTAGCTAAGGCGCGCTAAGATCTCGAAATGATTTCAGTTTTGAAATGATATCTGGTGCGACACGATTATATAGTTGACGCATCATCTGACTCCATCGTCTGAATAAAACGATTAAATGTGCTGTTGTTTCGTCGGATCAGTAATTACTGACGCATTAAACCACGAGTAGATTATTTAAATTCAAAGCAAAACAAAAATCTTATACATACCTTCAACAACCAGTAAAGTGGAATAACTGATGTCAAAATCACGGAAAAGTACTCAATTATTGACAAGATGCCATATGTTACCCAATATGTCAACCATTTAGTATCATCGACTTTTGTACTCGATTCAATTGCGTGAATAGATATATAGGCTGGATAAACCACACCGATTATGTTGCACAACAATTGAGCTCCATAACCGAAAATCAGATATATACCGCATAGCCCAGCAGCAGCTGAAAAATCCAATCAAACAATTATTCATTACATTCTCCATCACTATATGTTCAAAAATGCAAAAAAATAAATTATGTGAAGGTTCTTGTAAGAAATCCTCTCACCAAGCTGATACATCCAACCATTTTCACTAGTGAACAATTCGATTAGTTTATTTGTAAGTTTCTCAAACATTTTCTATCCCCAACCAGATCTCGATGTATGTATGTAGTTACTGAAAACACCTCAAGCACTAGCAAACGTTTATTTAAGAAAATATGACTTGTTCCTACCTATCCAACCATTATTCACTGCTCCTAGGAAGCGACAGTCGAACACGAGAAGATCGCTGCGAGCGCATTTGCCATTTCTATAAATGTTCTCTAGCTGTTGTCAAAGAATACAAATATGCACTTCATATAATTGTTTGAGCGAGATATTATGACTCGATGCGATCGCGATGAGAGAATGCCTGTCTAATGTGCATAGAAAGAAGCCTACAAGAGAAAATATTGGGGTATTTTTAGAAAGGGCATTCGTTTGTGTTGGGCATATGCTTATGGGCTTTTGCGAATATAGATTAAGAATTTATTGCAGATTTTAATTGCTTGATTTGCTGAATTGAGTTTTCACAGACGATTGAATGCAGTGCGTGGCGAAAAGATATTGAAAATGCATGTAGTTTCGTGTTCCCTTAATTGATTTTATCAACAATGAAAAGTACAAGCAATAAATTTGTAAAATATTTAAACAAACGAGTAATGAATTCTTCAGAGCAAAAGCAATGTAGTGCAAGGACGAGAAATTGTTCGAACGACGGCAAATTGATTGCAAGGTAATTAAATAAAAAAGACATGTTTCCGTCCACGTAGGTAAAATAGTTGACGTTGCGAAAATAAAAAAAAAAACTTAATGAATTTCCATACCTATTAAAAATTGATTATCTATCATGACGTTTCCTTGGCACCCCTTATTACTTGCTTCTACTGAACTACCATCTCCCCAATTCAATCTTTGAACATGATTTATTCCAATAAAAAAATACAGTCTAGCTTTACCACACACCAATTAATTCGGATGATTCTGGTTTTTTATAATAACCCATTAGACAGAAACCAGTTTTTTTTTTCTAATTCATCAGGTATTTTTTGTAAGCCCTAATTCAGTTGTAAACATGCGATGACGTTATGGTTGACATTGCACGTTGTCATGCTAACATTAATCTAATTCCCTTGCCACGAGTCATATCAGTTGAGCACTTCTGAACGTTAGTTTTTGAACCTTTTCACATATGTCTAGATCACATATGTTTAGACAACATTCAATTTCAAAATAAACACATGTTTTATGAACATTTAAGATCCGCCTAGATTTGCAACACATGTATTACCTTTAAACACTCTGACTAAGGCACTACTGCGACTACCTCCATACGTTCGGGAGCGCCGTAGGTAACGATTGGTCATACCAAAGGAAATTAAAATGAAAAACAGAATAAGGCTTAAGAAAACTATTTTTCCAATATGACTTTCCGCTTGAGTACGTGTCAGTATAAGCAGTTGACCTTTTCAACGTATCCAAAAAAAAACACAGTGAAAGTGAACGGACAACATGAACCAACTACTTTGCTTCCTCCGTTTTTTATCAGATTTGATAAGACTGTCGTCGGGCATGTTTTTTTCTCGACAACGAAAATAATTAATTCGAGACATTTATGCAAAGCTCTTTTTTGAATCTACAAAACGTTTGGGGACGCGACAAAGGACATGAGAGTGATATTCTAATCACAGCGCTATAACGTATTTATAGATACGTTCCATTTTAGAGATGGATTGTACCTTGCTAATTATCCCACTGAGGTACTCAATAGATTACTCACCAAAAAATAAATATAGTCGAGGTATGTTGGACTTCGATTCTAAAAATTCAAAGCCTTTTGTCCAGGGCTTGCTATTGTCGCGAAGGGACTTGTCAATAGTATCCTTAATTTTATCAACTTGTAAAGATGCCATTCTAATTTCGTTGCTACTAGGTAAAAAAATATACAATTTTATCGGTATGATTTTAAAAGGATATCGTCTCCAATTAGCAATTCACGTACTTTTTTGATGACCGAAGTTGACAATTGAATAAAATAATGGGGGGGCAGGCAGCTGAATTTTCGGAACTCACATGTCAAAACCTTATTATGTGTGAAGTTGGTATTAGTTGGTTTAATAGAAGTAGACAAGTACTGCCAGCAACAAATTTAGTATCGAACTATTTTTTATTTTTTTGTTGAATTTATAGTTTTACACAATGAAACGACTAAATTACATTTTAAATTATCTTAATAAAATTAATTATTCAAAACTCAATCGACTCATCACATCACATCAATCGACTTACAAGAACATCGTCACGGAAATTGCGCGTTGTTTGTCTATATAATTCAAGGTTGTTTGAACTTGATTAGAAAAACAATTGTATTTTATTGACAGTGAATTTCCTATATAATTATCGCTCCAACAAAGAATTACGTATGATGTCGCTGACCTATATGACGTTTCCCTTTTTTGCGTCTAGACTTAATCGGATGGGATCTGCAACATCTGTTCGACGCTTGGCTGGTAAAAAAGTCGAAATAAAAATAATGTCAATTTACGTGTAATGCTCACATTTACTTGTCATGTTCACGATAGTTGCAATTGGCAATTCAAGCAACATGTAGAGAAAGAACGCGGCCACAAAAGACATAATGATCGACGCCAATATATACATGACCTTTGGCAAAGTGCAAATTAGCAGGATTCATCAAAAAAAATGTCCCAATTCTTACCACTGTCATTATGTTAAAATACACAGGCTGACGTACAAATCCAGTAAGACACCGAATCACTAACGTGTGAACCAAATAAACTTGAAACGATAATCGTCCCATGTGCACGAATACTTCACCGGTCGTAAATTTGTGTAGAATTGCTAAAGGAACACCCAATAAGAGGAGGCCAAAAAAGAGTACAATCATTCCACTTACTCCCTAATTTCAGAGACGTTAACAGCACTATGCCACAGCTCATAATTGCCCATACATTACGAAACAGCGCAGCATAAATTGCAACCCAGATTGAGGGTTTTGGGAACTCGAACTGATAGAATATCTCTCCAGAGAAAAGCATTAAAATACATGTCAGCATGCCGAGTAAAATGATCGCATTGAATCGCTTTTCGTGTTTCTTCATATTCTTAGCTTCGTCCCTGTACTTTAGATAGAGCATGGCTGTGATGGCACCGAAGACAGTTCCTCCCATATTTGTATAAAACGGTGAGTAACCCTTGTAGACGGTGTCCCCATTTGTCCAGAAAAAGTAGCGATAGGATCTACATACACAATTACATTCAATATCTTCTTAGAGGATTATGATAATAGTTGAATAATTGTCTTACTCTGGAGTTTCCTGGTGGATGGCATCAAGTTCCTGGAAGTATGTTACAAAGCCTGGAACTAAAAATGATATCACAATTCCTGCTGCAACGACATAAACTTTTGTCTTTGGGAACCTGTTAATGAAATACATAAGTTGTCATCGTAACTCAGCCGTTTAAAAATGTAGTACGGCGGCCTAATAAGGAATGATAAATATGTACATATGACAATACAATTTTTCTATGCAACCAATGTTTAGACCAAAAGACGATTTTGAATCGTTGATGATAAAGAAAAATTGTCTGCTTGACACAATCCAGATCGATTTATACCAATGCCAGATATGAGCCAAGAAAAAAGGACTTTAAGTTGGTACTACAAATTAGTCAATCACTAACTGACGCATCGAGATTATGACAATCGCAAATTGCATAGTGCCGCCTTTAGGTTAGGTTATGTTTATGCTTTGTCGCGGTGCGAAGGCTTAGTAAAGGTCAATGACCCTATATCTATCTATATCTCTTTGAGGAGATATGAAACTCCCATATTCGTCTTCTCCTTAATGCCCTTCTCCCTTTCTCTCCAATACTATTCCCACCCAGTGGTGTGGGTTCAAGGTGTCGCACCAACCCTACCGAAGAACAGCTTGTGCTCATTGGGCCCTAAAGCAGTTCCTAAAGCGCCGCGGTTAAAGAAAGCGGCCAGTTCCGCATCTAGTACTTTCAAAGCCCATGTGGAGCTCAACATCAACTCAAATCGCAATCATTTGCGGGTAGCCGCTGAGCTCTCGAAGGCTATAGGATTGTTGCAAAATAAACATAAGGATGTGCGATTTTCTTTTAAGATTCTGGAGTGAAACTCTTCGAAACCAAAATGAGTTTTTGGCCTGGGCTACAATGGTAGTTCAGAACCTGGCCTAAGCGAACCAGATCAGCGAAGCTATAGCCCAACCTGTCAATATGGCTAAAACAGACAGGCAGTGTTTCAATTCAAATTATAATTATACAACATCGGCCGTACAGTGAGTTTCTACTGCGGCATCTCACACTCCATTTGAAAGAAGATAGAGGGTGGCATCAACTCGTGCTATCCAAGCATGATTGCCGATAATGGAGGCGTGGCACCTTTCGCCTATGATGTCGAATGGCACCAAGGCCGAATACAAATTCTGTCTCTCAATGACCAAAGGTCAGGCGGCCTTTAGAAAAAAATTAAAGTAAAATCTCATTAAAGGTCTTGAAGATTAGTCTTTCATTTCTTGTGCATCGAACACACGGATGGTGGATCATCATCTCCGACTTTTTCTAGAAAATGCACTCACAGTATTGCCTTTACTAGCACACTCATTGGGTTTTTCTTGATGCACTAGTTAAAAAACAGAAGCCCTAACTTCTGAAGTTGCGAACGGAAATAAGTTTAAATCGTAATCAATGCATGATGAATTTATTTTTTGCATCAACAACAAACCTGAAAATATGAGATGCACTTGAAGAGCCTATTGAACCGTAGTTATCGCGCTTTCTATCAATGTATCAACATATTTCATGCAAAGAATGGAATAATAAAAAATAAGCAGCGCACCTTGCTATAAATATAAGCGCTGTTGCTAGGATAAGATACAACTGAAAATCGGCCGCAATATACCACGTTTGATGAAGGCACTGAAAAAAGAAAATTAATTTATAATGGAGGAATATATATAAGGTGTTTGAAGTATACAAACACTCTTTTTTAGTGTAAAGTTGTTAATAAAAAGTAAATTGTGCCACCAAGTCTCCCTGCAAAGCTGATGCTCCGACCCCGTAACTTGTCGCCAGTAGGGACCGTTTTGAAGCCGAGCTAAAATTGATGCATTCAAGAGAATCATCAACCCTAACGATGGCGCTAATCTGAAATGATAAATTCTGAGCCAAGCCTACGTATTATTAAAAAGAAATACCAACCTTAAGTAACGATATAAAATCAATTTGATCCATTCTGCAAATCCAGGACTTTTGGAAAGTAAATTTTTCTGGAATGCAACGCATAGTAAGAAGCTACTCATTAGGAGGAACACCTGAATGATGACAGTTCCATTTATTAAAAAATTTGATACAACAGTGTGAAATGATTTTTCAGTGAATTCAGCGTTGCGTGTTGGAATCGATTTTAGTATAAGTAGAACATGCGAAAATACCACTAGAAGTGTCGAAATGGATCGAAGGCCTTCGAAAAATTGTATGTCCTGCCCCAATTCACTGCGCGATGGCTCTAGGAAACGATAGTAATTGCGATAAATTGAGAATGATGTCAAGAGTGTGTCCCCTGGAATTAAAAATTTGCATTTCATTTGAAATTCTAAATGGAAATAAATGCAACTATACGGGGAGTGTGCAGTTTTAGCTTGTAGAACTCATTTCCTTTGAGACACGGGCCATCATTATTCCTTAATTGCCGATCATAGCAAGACGAGAGTATCGCCAGAATCACAAGTGTGCACGCAGTTATTATAAGGACGATTTCCAGAAAATCTATTATCCATATTTAGCACTGAGATTCTATGAATATTAAACAATATCACTTACCAATTGTCTGCAGATCCTTGTTTGTATCGCAGTATGTAATAAATGATCTCAGTTGTAACCCATACTGCGGTCTAAACCTGTAGTTAAGACAAGTGTTTATCACCTTATCATAGAGAATCCGATCGTCAGATACCCTGCTGTAGATATCAGTGAGATATTCTACTAGCTACTCGAAGTTGTATCAAAAAGTTTAGACATTTTGGGTGTATATTTTTTTGAAATACCTCGATGTTTTCTACGTGACCCGAGTAGAGCTGCTCCTTTTGAAATGAGCTAAATTGGTGAAAAAGGTCTTTGCATTGATTCACACAAACTCCAAATATCAAGTTGTCATGTCGAAAGTGACGCCTGTAATCTGCGGAAAAATTCTTAAGAAAAGAGAAATCAATATTATTGAAAATTCTTGAGTTAAATTTAAAGAGGCATGATTAAATAATGTTCTAAGGCTATACAAACAACATGATATTCTGCAGATTTTTCTGAGTTTGCTAGAAAACTGTCAGCATGGGCAGTGATTCAGGTTACTGGCTATGGATAACTATTCTTTTACATTTGCAGCTCTACTCGATAAAGAGCACATCGTATCCTTAAATTTCGACTGCTAGCTATTAGCGAACGAAGAAGAGATCTGATAAAATCTCACATTCAATGTACCTTGTTCAATATAAGGTCACCCTCTTCTACCCAAAATTCACCAAATTTGTAGTGTGCAAAGAGTTTACTCTTGTGGCTTTCGCGGACATTGAAGAAATCTGCTTCTAGCCCTACGCAATGTCAGAATCAGTCAACCAGCTGAGCTATTAACATTAATTTTTTAACAGACTCAAGACAGGTACATTGTACTACCAGGCAGCAACCTACAATTGATGGTGCTGTGATTTCTTCGGAAGGCCTAGCAGGCGCTTCTGTGATAAAGGGCCTACAGAATCATCTCTCGGCAAGTCAGCGTCAAAAACCTGCCACCTGATCCGTAAGGTGTCCACAGTGACAGAGGAAGTGCTCTGTAGTGTCGTTGTCCTCTCTACAGATGTAGCAGAGGATATCTTTGTCAAAGGGTTAGTGGCCCTTTATTACGTCGATAATTCGTCTGCAGTCTTTTCTGTCAAACAAACAAACGCTTTGTCTCTCTACATCCTAGAGAATCATTCCTTCTCCGATTGTTCTCTCGAGAGTTCTAACCATCAATGGAAGCCCCAATCACAGACACAGGTAGTCCGATATCAGTTTCAGCTCCTGAGAAAGTTTCCTCTGATGCTTGTCTGGTAAGTTTATCTACGATCTCATTTCCGGCGAATCCTTATTGTCATTGGACCCAGATGAGTTTGATTTCCAATCAGATTTTCCTAGGTCCATACGTAATTTGGGTCGTATTTTTGTTTGCCATTTGCAAGTTGAGTTTCTATCAAACTCTTGAATAAGTTTGAATTTTCCATAAGGAAACACTTTCTTTGTAAACTGCACTTAACTAAATACCTACTGCGATTTGGTTCCAAAGACTTGAGGTTGTGTTTGGGACAATCTCTGTGATTGCTATACAATAAGTCGACGTCTCTGGAGTCTCCAAGCACGCATCGTAATCATCAAACGAATATAAAGGTGGCATTTTCCGATATTCCGTCACTGTTTGGATGAACATTTCTTATTAAGTAAGTAAGTTCTAACACTTGACACTCTCTGATATCTGAACTTACTATTGAACTGACCAAAGATAAGGAATGGACACATCACCATAAAAAATACAATCGAAAGGACTTTCATTTTTTAAATATTCCGTTTTATTAAGGGGACTGTTCTTCCACTTCACTTCTTTTAAAAATTGCACACAAATCTTTTGGAACTACTGACTACACCAAAACTACACTTCCTTGCCTCGAAATCATTGATCAGATAAAATAGCGCGACAGCGTAACGTAATAGCGATTAATGGCCAACTAAAACTGAGGACTTATTTTGATTTCAGACATCAACTTGAATTTATATTGCCAGCCGTTATTTAGTCGTCAGTAGCATCCGTGCAATTATTGTCATGCTTAAAGTAATCGTTTTATGAAAAGAATCTCACACGCAGTTCATGTTTGGGTCACATGCTCCCCGATCTTACGGATGAATGAGTGCATTGTTCAGTTGATTGTTAAAATTTATTGTCTCAACTTAAATACCCACCTTTGGGTTCAAAATTATAATTTTTTAATGCATGTTTTAAGGATGGTATGTTAAATGCTATATATATAGCGAAATCAAGAACAAGTATTGTTTTTCTCTTTTCTGAACATTCGTCAAACAATTACTTATTTTATTCCCTCAATTTCGAAATTGACTTGCAGCTTATTTCTTTATGGTGTGCTCGATTGTAAAATGAATGTTGCAGTTGGTTTTATTTTATCGTACACTGATCAATTCGTCCCATCGTCTGACGTTCGCTCAATAACCGTTGAGTTGCAGTTTGTGATTTTTATCGGTATTTGGATTTAAATTCGCACGAGTTTTGTTTTGTTTAATTTTTGTTAATGGTTATATCTGTGAGTCTGGTCATGAAAAAATACTGAGAGATGGTTAACAGTTCTAATTTTTGGAATATACAGACTTATTTTGATGAAAAATATAATACATTATTTTAAAAAAGGTTCTATTGAACCAAAATATTTTAACTTTTATAAGATTTCCTTGAATCTGTCTGTTATTTTATTCGAGTCCCATCGCCCCTGATAACGCTCTTCTACTGCCCAACGGTACTGATGAAATCGTTTACCCTGATCCGCACCCTGCAATCAACAAGCTGGCACGGTCATCAGATTGCTCTTTGCCTAAAGTATTACTCATAACCAAAACAAATAAATTCCAAGCTTTGGATTCCGCCTCAAACATTGATTTGACAAAATTGGGATCCCTCACGAGTTGCCCAATATTTTAGCTCTTTCCTGAGTGGCCAAACAAAGAATAGATAAATACAGCAAAATGATAATGTAATCCAATGGCTCGATATCAGAGGCTAGTTAGCTATAACTCAAAAACAAGAGTTGATGGAAAAAAATACCTATCAATATGAGATAGAAAAAAAAAATAAATCAGAGGAAACAACTTTGTTTTGTTGACCACTGTTATTACTCGACGGATATTTGACGGTATCTAGGGAAGAAGATTCAACCACGAACTGTACGGGCTGCACAGCGACATGAGCCTATCCAGGAGTCCACATCCCGCTTATGGACAACGCAGCAGAGGACGCCCACATTTACTGGGGCGAGCCTGAGATCACTCTGGTTCGAGAGGCTCATTGGTTGAGGCTCAGGTCCACTTGACATCGGGGTGTTCTATTCCGTGTACCTATATTAGTTCTCTCGCTATGGGGTGATGGTGTAGCGGTCTATTTAGTCTATCTGCTATCACTAATTTGATAGAAGTGATACAGTCCTCTTTGTCTTTGGGAATGTCTGGTCTATTAGCAGATTGTAGTTCGGGGGGTCGAACTTCTCAGATCTCTGCCTTAGCCATCTTATTGGGTGGTTGCGCATGTCGTGTAGTTGCCTGTGGAACTGTGTCACCAAATATTGTAGTATATGGACGATGCGGGCTTCTTCGTAAAGTCTCTTGTTGCTGGTTTACTTCAATCCCTGTTATAGGTGCAACCGGTGTGTATTCGAATGATCAAAAGCTTTTCCATGATGGTATGTCATATATGGAACGCAAATTCTGGCCTAGTCCATTTTGTTTTCTCATGAGCGCATAATTGCTATGAAATCGAGAACTGGCTTTTTGACAGTCAGCTTCTAGTTGTTTTTAAATTTCAGTTTGTCGGTTAAGTTAACACCGAAGTACTTCACCTTGTCTGTTGGTGTTATTGTATTATAATATGCGCCATTGCGAAGCACTATCCTCATGTGCTGGCATTTTGTCCTTTGAAACACATGATTATCGATTTGGTGTAGTAGTTTTACTTTTTGCCTGCTTGGTTTTTGATTCCTTGCGCTGCGATTCGTAGTGACATTGGTGTAGCGTATCTTGGTGAGTCGCCTGCGAATAGACACCATTAAACTGTGTCGACTTGATGCGATGTTGTATAGTCATGGTCCTAAATAGCTTCGATCCTTGATCAACTCTTGCCTTACTATTCCGCTCCGTTGACTGGCCGCCTTCTACCTAGACGTTAAATTGCCTTGAATGCTTGTATATATATATATATATATATATATATATATATATATATATATATATATATATATATATATATATATATATATATACATTTTCCCCTTCAGCGTTCAAATAAACAATTACATCGAACTTCAGACACTGTTTTGTTCACACACGATGCACATTTTTTATAAGCTCGTGCGAATTGCATTGGTGAACTCGTTATTTTCCTCCAAACGTTCGAGCATAGATCTTGTTCAAGAATGTATGTACTATAACTAAGTATTTGTCGCACACCAATCTTAAGAGCCCACTCGACACCAATTATATGCATTTATACAAATATATTGTAAATGGATTTTACAATAACCTAATTTTGTACATGTATGGCAAAAAGTATATTGCGCACCCTTCGGTTGAGTAGAACTGTGTAAAATCGTATTGTTCTACACAACTGAATGACGTGATAATCACACCGTTGGAAAGGTAACGTAGATGTGCACAATGCGTTGAGTAGAGATTGAGGTTAATATTGAATGGAACCTTGGTAAACACATGTACAAAGTTATGTTACAATTTTACGAAGCTTACAGATAGAAAAAAATAAGTTCAAGCCTGCTAACCTTTGGTGGTAAATATTAAGAACAAGGAATGGGCAACACGTATTTATATATAGATATTCGTCGTATTTGGACGACGGGCAGGCCTAGTTATATATTGTGGTCGGATGTGATGGAAGTACTCAATATTCTCAATACAGACTTTAATGACGGTGTTCGCTCTAGAAGTTTAGACGGAGTAGACGACTCACGATCAGGTATTGGCAGAAACCAGGGTTGACAGGCATTTGATGACACCGCAGATCGTTCAGCGGCCTAACAAACGTTTCGCAAAATGAAAAGTGGTGAAATTCAAAAAAAGAGATTACAAAGATATGTTTGGATTCTTCGCGAATACCGCACACTGGTATGTGAGACAGAATTCGCTTGTAGCTTTCCTGAAAAGACTCGTTGGGAATGGGTGGTTTGCAATAATATTCGGCGTAATAGACAATCGGCCGGTAAGAAGGAGTTGCATCCCAAAATGCTCAATATTTGGTGGGATTGGAGATGAGCTGAGTTCCTTTGGCTGGGAAGTTCCGGGAAGTTTTGTAGCACCCACCGTACTTTTAACTTGGTTTTGATCTGTTGTCAACGAAACGGATCTGTTTTGCGACAAGACACTCAGTTTCAGTAGACCCTCTACGATTTGTGCGTGTAAGTCGTTCATGTGGAGTGTCCGGAGTGGAGCCCCCCACGGTCAGCGATTTCAGTGTAATCGCCGTGCTGATCACAGATAGTCCGGCGAATAATTCTATAGGCGAAAAGTTCAGGAGTATAGTTATGAATATTCAGTGTATGTGCTGCTTATACCCGAAACTTTGCTGATTTTCACAAAACTGGTACCAGGCTACCATGACGGCCAATATGTATCTGCTTCATTTATACGGTACAGAACGGTTCATGAGTTGCCTAAAGACTTTTGGGCTGCAAACCAAAAAGGGCAGCAAATGATATATTTCAAAGACGATTGTAATAAATACGCAATTCGATTATTTTGTCTTTATTATTTTTCTTTAATTTTTTGAACAAGGTCATTTAATTTACAATATACAATATTTACATTTTAGTCACACTTTTCGCTAGTTTGGTCCGTTTACCCGTAATGATCTAAGGATCGGATGTATGTTGGGGGCAAGAAAACAAACCGTTTTATGAGGTTACCGGGGTATCTGGTAATTCTGGTATTTCCTTCTTTGGTCCCAGAGTGAGTTGCGCAGGGATCACAAGATTCGTGCGACGTTTGGCTTTAGACGAAATTAAATTTAAATCGCAATTATTTCGTACAAATTCCTAATTAATGCTTACTTTTAGTATATAGGATATTCACGAGAGTTGTGAGAGGCAATTCAAACATTATATAGAGGAAAA
The DNA here is from genome assembly GCA_916610145.1 of Eristalis arbustorum. Classification (NCBI taxonomy): domain Eukaryota; kingdom Metazoa; phylum Arthropoda; class Insecta; order Diptera; family Syrphidae; genus Eristalis; species Eristalis arbustorum. The sequence continues at coordinate 35,341,319 of OU744319.1, read as the reverse complement.
AGGCAGCCATATAGGACATAAGGATTGTTGCAAATGTAATTGCGAGCTTAAATAAAGTCCAGATTAGCAATATAATATCGAAAAACTTTGATTCTCACCATTAAGAACTCATTCATGTATAGAGGCTGACGGATACATCCACCAGCGAAGCGGAGCACAAGGGTATGAATCAAATAAACTTGAAATGATATTCGTCCCAGAGGCACAAATACCTTCATTGCCGCAAATTTGTATAGAATTGCTAGAGGGGTGTTCAATTAGATTTGAAAAAAGGAGGATTCGAATTAATCTACTTACTTCCTATTTTGAAAGACATCAAAAGGACGATCGCGCAGGTCATTATTGCCCATAAATTGCGAAACAGTGCAGCGTAAATTGCAACTATGATTGAAGGTTTCGGAAAATCGAAACGATAAAATATGTCTCCAGACAGAAGTATTAGAAACGGTATGGGAGTACACAGTACAATTATTGTGTTCAGCTTCGATTTGTGTTTCTTCATGTCCTTGGCCTCGTCCTTGTACTTCAAATATATCATTGCAGTGATGGCACCGAACACAGTTCCTCCCAAATTTGTATAGAATGGTGTATAGCTCTTGTAGATTGTTTCGGTGTTCGTCCAGAAAAAGTATCGATAGGAACTGAATGAAATAATGTAATTAGAATATTATTGATATTAACGATTTTCTTACTCTGGAGTTTCCTGGTGGATAGCTTCAAGTTTGAGAAAGTATGTTACTAAAGCCGTAGAAAGGAATGATATTGCTACCCCTGCTGCAAAAAAAAAGTTTTTCGTCCTTGGAAATCTGCAAGTGAAATAATTCGTCATCGAAGTGGTGATCCAATAGAACATAAATTTATTTGGTGAATTTGTGTTTGTGTAAAACTTGATCGTTTAGTGTAGCAGAGGCGAACGGGGGAACGTGTCTGAGTTGACTATAACTCTTTTAACCTTGATTATCGTTGGGAACGTCGTTGGACGATATTGTTAATTGTGTATACCTTTTTAAGGGTTGTTGTCGTATGATTAACCAACCCACCTTGCTATAATTGTAAGCACTATTGCTAAAAGAGCATACAACTGGAAGTCGGCCGCAAGGTACCAGGTTTGATGAAGGCACTGAAAAAATAATATGAATGGATAATAGAGCAACATATACGTGTTTTGAGTATACAAACACTCTTTTTCAACGTAAAGTTATTAATAAAAAGGAGATTCTGCCACCAAGTGTCTCTGCAAAGCTGATGCTCCGCCCCTATATCATGTGTCCAGAAGGGGCCATTTTGAAGACGAGGCAAAACTGATGCATTCAAGAGAATCATCAAACCCATCGACGGTGTCAGTCTGAAATTAAACATTTTCAATCGCGCACACAAATAACCACGAAACTAACCCACCTTAAGTAACGATACGAAACCAATTTGGCCCACTCCTCAACTCCAGGATTCTTTTTAGCTAGGTTTTTTTGGAAACTTATGCAGAGCAAAAAGCTGCTCATAACGAAGAACATCTGAATGATAACAGTTCCATTTATAAAGATGTTTGATTTCATAGTGTGAAACCATATTTCAATGAACTCAGGGTTAAGTATTGGAATTGATTTTAATACAAGCAGAACATGAGCGAATATTACTAGAAATGTCGAAATGAATCGAAACCCTTCGAAAAATCGCAAGTCCTGCGCCAATTCACTGCGCGATGGCTCGAGGAAACGATAGTAATTGCGATAGATTGAGAATGATGTTAAAAGTTTGTCCCCTGGAATTAAAAACTGAAATTCAATTCTTAAATGAAAACAAATGCATACATACGTGAAGTGTGCAATTTTTGCTTGTAGAACTCATTTCCGGGCAGACTTGGGCTATCCTTGTTCCTTAATTGCCGATCGTAGCTCGTCGAGACAATCGCCAGGCACAAAAGTGTACACATAGTTACTATAAAGATGTTCTCCACGAAGTCTAACAATGAAATCAATATGATGTGGAACGAATAAAATGATTTGAAATTCAAAAGTTAACCTACCAAATGGCTTATTGTCATTGTTTGTCTCACAATATTCAATGAATGATGTCAGTTGTAGCCCATATTGCGGTTTGAACTTGTAGTTGAGACAAGTGTTTATCACTTTGTCATGTACTATTCTATTGTTAGACTCACTCTTTAGAACATCAGTGAAATAGTCGACTATCTATATGAAGTTGATTTGAATAGTCAATGCATATGAATTATATTTTGTTGGCTCCCTTACCTCAGTGTTTTTGATCTGACCCGTGTAAAGCTGTTCCTGTTGCTCTTGACTGAGATTTTGGATCAACTCGTTGCATTGATTGACACAGACTCCAAACAATAGGTTGTCATGTCGAAAGTGGCGCTTGTGATCTGAGGAGAAATTCTTAAGGGCCATATGCATACAAATTAAGTAATAAAAAGTCCAAGCAACAATATGGTTTTTAAAAAGACCCTACTATAATGAAAATTAAAATCAAAAACTTTCGAAACTCGATTAATTTCACAGACCCAGCAAGTTATTGCCTTATTGAGAACACAGTTGAATCTGATCTTAGGTGGCGACAATTTGCATACAAGTGAATTCAAGAATATACAAATATCACAATAAGTGGACGTCTGGTAGATATGTCTGCATTTCAATGTTCCACCGACATATCTTGGGAACTCTTTCCGAAATGTTGATTCTATTAAAGTGATGGTTACAACATGGATTTCAAATATACAGCAATAATCTAGAATAGATTAAATATAAGCACAATATAAGGATTTGTTGGTATAAGAGTCTGGGGATTTACGTTTAACAAAACCAGAGTATTTAGTTGAAGCTGAAGTGAAGTGAAGTTATACCTAAATAATGCATAGTCTTAGGTATTCCATTAGTCTTTTATATTTTATAAACATAAATGCCTAGAATCCTTTGCTATTTTTTTCAAACTCGATGCTATAAAATAACACAGAACTTCAAAAAAAAACTGTTAAGAATCTTGAACTTCCTACCTGTCCGGATATGTGAAACGGAAAGACTCACGACTCAAGAATTGGAACGGCAGCGAATGGTAAGCACATTGAATTCCCATCTTGACAGCATTAACTGGGTATGAAGAACAGATTGGAACTGTCAATCAATGGTGTCTGCTGTCACTTAAGCAAATCCTTAATAAACAGTAAACTCTACATCCTTCCTGTGCCCCTTCGTGAGCTGTCTGAAAAGTTTCCGACCGCAACGTAAAGATAGTTGTACTCGTCAATTAATGCTAATGAAAGATGAACCTAGAAGCTGACAAATTCAATGACGCCGTTGTATTCAAAATTGCTTGAAATTTTTGATATCGCGAAATGCTTTGAAATGCATCAAAATCGAAAAATAGACTAAAATAGATAGATAGATAAAACATGGAAACAGGTATGCACGAGTCGTTGATAGGCGTAGTGAACTTAGAAACTGGCCAAATTCGACAAGGCCTGCTATGTATGGTAAACTGCTAGTTGTGTATCTTTTGTCAGTTCCTCACCGAAGTTTCAGTCATTTTGGACATGCAGTTTTTAGTTGATAGTTGTTAGAATGAGTCGATGTGAATGTTTTCTTGAAAATAGGAAAAAAATGGGTATCGGATTGTTATTAAATTCTTGAAAGGCAATAAGCCTACGGAAATCCACAAATATTCTACACGATCTTTTACTACAGTGAAATTGTGGGCAGCCTTAAGCATGCGCGAATTAGAAAAAAAATACTATTCACGAATATAAAACAAGTGGAGTGAACAAGCTCCAAGTTCTAATTTTGGTGGTTATTATTGACTGGCTGACATTTAAGTTTGAAAACCGTACTAAATCTTTAAGCAAACTCTAGACGGTGTAGTCTAGGCTTGATTCCATGTCTGAATGACAAACAGTTACATGGCCTTACCTCTTAGGAGTCATTGACATGCTCAAAGAGTATTCCTGTCTAGAAAAAGCTTCTTAAATTTGGCCGTTGGGAGTTGGCATTCCTTCCACCCGTGACAGAACAATTGTACGCACAGCAAGAGTAGTTTTCTAAGAAGCTAGGCCGTGGCCCTCTACGGGCTGTTGCGCCATTATTATAATCTGGTCAGCAATTATTTTTGCTCTTGGTTGGTCCTACTGGAATGCGTTTTTGACATTATAATACATAAATTTAAATAATTTGTTTTAATTGTATTCTAACAAAAAAATATCTGGACATGCTTTGTGCATAAAAAGAAAAAGAAAAAAATAAACGAGAAGAAAATGTTATTTGCTCCGAATGAATCGAATGTCAAGAACTGCTTGAAAATTAGAGGGAACTAAAAAAATCAAAATGCTATGTTATGCATTAGATCGCAAGCTAAGTGGTGCAACTGTAGGCGAGGCATTGATGTAATATGAGTAAATGTAATATTTTTGAACTTTGGATTGGAAAAGTTTTATGAAGCAAGTCTATTATTTAATTGGTGAAGGGTGAAATTAATTTGAGCGATTTATTTAACCCCGATTTCTTAAGGTTCAAAGAAGATTACTATGCATTTTCTGGAAGTTATCCGGACTCAGTTTCGACTTAATTGTCTGAATTTGCATCAAACTTTTTGAGGTTTTTTCCTACGAATAATAATGGTTTTTTATTTCATCTACCGAATTGCAAACAGATTGCTGAAAGTTTTTTTGTTTTACAGTATAATTGAGATAAAGTTGAGATATAATGTCTTCCTCTATCCTAATACTTACCGCTATTTGGTTCCAAAGACTTGATGTTGTGTTTGGGACAATCTCTGCGATTGTTAAACAATAAGTCGAAGTCTCTGGAGTCTCCAAGCAGACATCGTAATCATCGAACGAATATAAAGATGGCATTTTCCGATATTCCGTTACTGTTTGGATGAACATTTCTTATTAAGTTAACAATTTCTAACACTTGGCACACTCTGATCTCTGCACTTACTATTGAACTGCCCAAAGGCAACGAAGGGACACATCACCAAAAAAACAACCACAAGGACTTTCATGTTTGATCTACTATGAGAAGTAACGAATTACGAGACGAGACGGATTCAAATATCACCACACAATATTTGATAGGTCTAGGCCTATCTTCTTTCAGTCACTGTCACACAACTCTATTAAAACTATAGATCGCACTATGTACTGTGCCTAGATATCATTGATCACATTTAACAATAAGCACAGCCTAACGCGATTGCGATAAGTGGACAACTGAAACTGAAGACTTACTTCGATATGATATTCAGCTTATACTTATATTGCTGCGTGCTTAATGTGTTCTACACTTTGGGGATAATAACACCCGTACAACTACTTTGCCATGGTTAAAGTATTTATTTTTATGTAAATATACTTACACGGAGTTTATGTCTGGATCAAATGATCTCCGATCTTATATATATTGAAAAACATTTCTTACATGGATGTTAGCATTTACAGTCTCTCTTTCTGTTAAGCTTTTGTAATCGCTTTACGAGTTCGAAGTGCAATTTAATGCTTCGTTATTTCAAATGAAGCGTTGAAGGCTTAAGCGTGTATTAAATATATTTCTTCGCATAGTTAAAAATTAAGTAGGTCTTACTTTTCACTCATGCCATTTTCAAAAAGGAATCATACTCATGGTATAACATTCCGTTAAAAAATTTATTCGGTTTCGTTTAAACTGTTATATGAGTTCAATTTGTTGCTGCGTTTAACTAAACGTTAACAAAGCAGTGTATTGGCATATTGAAAGACCTTACAAATTGTGACAATGCATATGGTGGCCTGAATGTGAGAACTGTTATTTAGATATTCTTAAATCCAATCTCAGCTCTGTTGATTTTAATAAGAGAGGAATTTATTATTTATGTATGACTTTAATATATCATCCTTGGCAGTATCTTTTTAATTTATTATTTATATACATAATTCATTTATAGCGAAAATGTGTGCTTAACTTAAATTTAATTACACTCAATACAGCACCACATAGTACCCTCCTTTATTTAAGTCATTAATCAATCAAAGATGGTTGGTTCATGAGTCACCTGCAAAGTAAAAATGATGAAATAAAAACTTTCATTAAAATCATTTTAATTACAATTTTTTTTCGGTAGTTTAATTCTGTTTCCAGGGATCGCATGCATGTTAGGAGTAAGAAAACAAACTGTTTTATGAGGTTACTAGGGCATCCGGGGCTTCCTTCCTTGGTACCAGAGTGAGTTTCGCAGGGATATCAACATTTGTCGAATGTTTGTCTTTAAATGAAACTAAATTTACATCGCAATTATATCGTACATATTCTCACTTAATGCTTACTTGTAGTGAATACAACATTCACTAGATTTGTGAAAGGCAATTCAAACATTATATAGAGGAAAAAGGCAGCCACAAAAGACATAAGGATTGTCGCAAATGTAAATGAGATCTTAAATGAAGTCTCAATTAGCATTATAATATCGAAGAAAAAAAATCGTGATTCTCACCATTTTGAACTCACTCGTATATAGAGGTTGACGGATAGATCCACTTGCGAATCGGAGCACGAAACTATGAATCAAATAAACTTGGAATGATATTCGTCCCAAAGGCACAAATACTTTCAATGCCGCGAATTTGTATAGAATTGCTAGAAGGTTCAATTAGATTTGAAAAAAAAAAAAAGATTCAGATACACTTACTTCCAATTTTGAAAGACATCAAGAGCACGATCGCACAGATCATAATTGTCCAAATATTGCGAAACAGTGCAGCGTAAAGTGCAACCCAGATTGAGGGTTTTGAAAACTCGTAACGATTGAAAATGTCTCCAGACAGAAGTATTAGAAACGGTATGGGAGTACAGAGTAAAATAATTGTGTTCAGCTTCGATTTGTGTTTCTTCATGTCCTTGTCTTCGTTCTTGTACTTCAAATATATCATTGCAGTGATGGCACCGAACACAGTTCCTCCCAAATTTGTATAAAATGGTGCATAGCTCTTGTAGATTGTTTCGGTGTTCGTCCAGAAAAAGTATCGATAGGAACTGAATGAAATAATGTAATTAGAATATTATTGATATTAATGATTTTTTCTTACTCTGGAGTTTCCTGGTGGATAGCTTCAAGTTTGAGAAAGTAAGTTACTAAGCCCGTAGATAGGAATGACATTGCTACCCCTGCTGCTAAAAAAGAGTTCTTCGTCCTTGGAAATCTGCAAGTTAAATAAATCGACCAATCGATCCCATAGAACATAAATTTGGTTAGAGCTTGACTAGTGAGATTGTTTTGTTCTTTTTAGTCATGGTGTACTTAAGTTATTCTATGCATGAGTTGTGACGACAATAATTTATATTGATAACTAACGCACCGTGCTATAAATATGAGTACTGCTGCTAAGAGGACGTACAACTGGAAATCGGCCGCGAGATACCACGTTTGATGAAGGCACTGAAAAATGAATATGAATGCAAAGCAGATTAAAAGATATATGCTTAATTATACAAACACTCTTTTTTAGTGTAAAGTTGTTAATAAATAGAAAATTCTGCCACCAAGTCTCTCTGCAAAGTTGGTGCTCCGCACCCACACCTTGTTTCCAGAAGGGACCGTCTCGAAGGCGAGGTAAAACTGATGCATTCAAGAGAATCATCAACCCCATCGACGGAGTGAATCTGAAAGAATTAGAACCCAATCAAACACACATATAACACAGTTCAACGAAAATTTTGTTTGTTCTAATACTTTCTATTTTCTTAGATATTTTTTTTCTGAGTAAATTTTTCTGAATTTTTCTGATTATACTTCAAATATATTAGATATATACTTCATTATTTAAGTTTCATGCATTTATTACGTGGCAACTTATTTCTACTTCGTTTATTTTGATTGTATTTAGGATGCAGTATAAATTGCAAATTTGCAAAATTAATTCTCGCAAAAATCTGCCACATTCTTTTACACCGCTTTTATAGCCAAGATACCATAGAATCATTTTCACCATAGCCCATAGACCGTCTTCGCGTTGCCTTGTAAATTAACGTATCCGTTAATGGGCGAGGACTTTCTTTTACTATTTTACTATTTTTTACTATTCAGTTGTGGTAGTTATCAAGGAGATTTCAAATGAACATTTAATTTTTATATATTTTGGTGGTCCGTGGCGTTGAAAGTATGTGCGCCGACCGCAACCTCGACATCGTACATTCGATCAAAAATAATTTTCATGGCCCCAACTCTTTCGAGTCACTGACAATGCTCAAAGAGTATTTCCTGTCTACAAAAAGCTTCTCAAACTTGGCCGTTCGGAGTCAGCATAAAACTGTAGGTCCCTTCCACTCGTGAGAGAACCATAGCATGCACAACACGAGCGGTTGCATATTTAAAAATTTATCCTTTCTTCCAAGTCGAATTTTATGTTGACTTGTGTCGTAATTGCTTATATTAACTAACCTTAAGTAACGATACGCCACCAATTTAACCCACACGGCAAATCCAGGATTCTTTGTAGCAAAGTTCTTCTGGAAACTAATGCATAGCAAAAAGCTACTCATAACGAAGAACACCTGAATGATGACAGGTGCGTTTATAAAGATGTTTGATAGAACGCTGTGAAACGATTTTTCAATGAACTCAGGGTTAAGTATTGGAATTGATTTCAATGCAAGCAGAACGTGTTCGAGTACTACTAGAAGTGTCGTAATGAATCGAAATCCTTCGAAAAATCGTGTGTCCTGCCCTAATTCACTGCGCGATGGCTCGAGGAAACGACAGTAATTGCGATAGATTGAGAATGATGTCAAAAGTTTGTCCCCTGGAATTAAAAAAATCATTTCAATTGAAATTCAAAGGTGAAAGGAAATAAACGCAAATATACGTGGAGTGTGAATTTTTTGCTTATAGAACTCATTTCCCTGCAGGGTTGGGATACTTCTGCTCATTAATTTCCGATCATAGCACGTCGAGACAATCGCCAGAATCAAAATTGTGCACACATACACTATGAAGATTATCTCCGGGAAATCTAAAGGGAAACAAAAAAGATGTGGAAGGAACAGTGCAAATGAATTGATTTAAAATTCAGGAGTGAACCTACCAAATGGTTTCGTGTCATTGTTTTTGTCACAATATTCAATGAAGGATGTCAGTTGTAGCCCATACCGCGGTTTGAACTTGTAGTTGAGACAAGTGTTTATCACTTTGTCATGTAATATTCTATTGTTAGACTCACTTTTTAGAACATCAGTGAAATAGTCGACTAGCTGTATAAAGTTGATTTGAAAAGTCAATGCATTTGAATTATATTTTGTTGGCTCACTTACCTCAGTGTTTTTGATCTGTCCCGTGTAAAGCTGTTCCTGTTGCTCTTGACTGAGATTCTGGATCAAACCGTTGCATTGATTGACACAGACTCCAAACAATAGGTTGTCATGTCGAAAGTGGCGCTTGTGATCTGAGGAGAAATTCTTAAGAAAAGTACATACATGCATTGATGCATAAAAACTAAGTAAAGGTCGATTCATAGCGAGGTTTTTGTAATGTAAAATAAAGCATACATTTGAGTAAGTAAACTTATCATTTTTTCTATCGGTTAAAAGAACAATTCATGGCATTTACTTTTTAAAAATAATAGCAAGTAATTGTAATCCACGACAACGTCTGTGCTGGTCCGTTCAGAAGGTTCAATTTTGGGCTCATTCGTTCCAGATAACACGAGAAATGTTGGCGAATCGACCCGTCTTCGCGGACAGCATCAGCTGCTATAGTCCTTTTACTACGTGATGTATGAAGGATCTAAGCTGTGGAATATCGTCCACTAATCTAAACTGGGACTCAAATTTGCGATTAATATTGGCAATAGTGTCTTAAGTCGACATAACGCTTAATTTCGTAATCCAGCTGAATAATTTAGAGATGCTCTTGTTACATGATTCTATCTATGATGGCTTACCAAATGATACTAAACAAAAATGACAAACCAATTTGAGGAAAATTCACACGGATCGCGGAAAATTAAACCTCCACTTGTTTCAGTTTTTAAAAACTAAGGATTTACGACTTACCAATGAAAAGTTAACTTAACCACTTCACGTTTTCCTCCTCAAAAAGGAAAGGGAGACTCGAATGAAAGGTAATCCATTTTCGAATGAACCTCAATGAAATTCCTTCTTAAAATCACCTGTTTCTTTAAATTTTCTGACATCTAGATTTGATTTAGTTTTAAAAAAATTATTCAGATAATTAAAAAAATAAATTAGATATTGTTTTTGTGAGTCCTGTAGACGGGTTAGAGCAGATGTATAGGAGAAAAGCTGACTTTATTGAACCTTCCCAAAAGTACGGGAGAAGAATCCAAAGTTAGAATCAAAAGAATGGGTCTGACCAGACCACACTACCTATTGTATGGAGATATCAGAGATCAGCGAATTTTAATGAAATTGGAAATTATGCACAAATTATTATATTTAAAACTATATTGGCCGACGGGCTAAGTAATAAAATAATGTTATGCATACATATATATTGTATGGCACATTCGTTCGCGGAGATTTAATTAACCGACTCACAAGCTTGGTGATATCAGAAGTACAAATACAAAATAAACAAATATTTCTAATTGTCTAAATACATATATCTACTTATAAGTTCTTATCTATGAACAGCAATACAGCTATCCCCACTGCAGCCAGGTCATCGACTGTATGTGTGACCTATCGGTTCAATCGCATGATTCCGCATTCATAGCAATAATAGATGCTCCAGTGTGGTACTGGATTTGGTGGTGGTTTCCTTGAAGTTAGTTAACTTACATACTTAGTTGGTAGGCCTAATAGGGCCGTTGTAGCAGTTGGAATATAACCTATGAAATGCATCAGAAAAGCCTTACTAACAACTGTCAACATTTTCCAGTAAAATCTTAATGTTGTCGGAGAAGGTCCTTCCACACCTATTCCACTGATTGGAAGGTTTTGAAACGTTCATTGACAGACGGGTTAGCGAGTGTCAAATTATTGAGAGTCGACCGTACATGTAAGTAGATAATTTCAGGTAAAATTAGAATTCCTCTTCATTGCCTGAAATATATTTGCATACATCATTTCTGTAAGAAACAATGTAAACACTTATCGTATTTATAATAACTGTTCCAGTGCATAGCATTTAGCATAACATATAAACTCTCTCGCTCGATCTCAGTCGAAGTGGTGTTTTATATGCGTATATGCTCTACTAAATCAATGTGATAAAAGAAAAAAGTCCAACGTTTTCCTACATTTATTTAGAAGGAGTTCAAAAGTTCCTCACAGCATGTCTTCAAAAGTGATCATTATCAACCCGGTTTATTGAAAAACCGCTAGCTACATACGGATCAAACTTATCAGCAATTCATTTTGCTCTTGGTTGGTCCAAATGGAATGCGTTTGTGAGGTTTATTGAATAAACCCAACCTATAATGCATAAATTTACATAATTTGTTTTAATTGCTTGCAACAAAGACTATCTCGACATGCTATGTGATTCTTTTCACTGGAAAAAAACGAGGAGAAAAATATCAACATAATCTCCTTTAAATTTAGCTTTAAGGTCGTACGAATCTCAAAATTCAATGTAAATATAAAAAATCGACTTACTTTCGAATGGAGGTAAATCTAAAAATGCGTCTGTGTTGCAAATGTAAGCGAAGCATTGATGTAATATCAGTAAATGTGATATGTTTAAACTTTTGATGGGAAAAGATTCACAAAGTATTTCTATTGTTCAATTGGCGAACGGTGAAATAAATTTGAACGATTTCTTTAATCCTGATTTGGTAACGTTCATAGAAGATGACTAAGAACTCACCGGAAGTCGTCCGTTTTTTAAGCGTCAACAAATTTGCTACATGTACTTTTTTTCATTCACTTGAAAACCACACTTATTTAAATACGTACAGCGATTTGGTTCCAAAGACTTGAGGTTGTGTTTGGGACAATTTCTGCAATTGCTAAGCAATATGTCGACGTCTCTGGAGTCTCCAAGCAGGCATCGTAATCATCAAACGTGTATAGAGGCGGCATTTTCCGATATTCCGTCACTGTTTGGATGAGCATTTCTTATTAAGTAAGTTCTAACACTTGGCACACTCTGATCTCTGCACTTACTATTGAACTGTCCAAAGGCAACGAAGGGACACATCACCAAAAAGACAACCACAAGGACTTTCATGTTTGATCTAATATGAGAAGAACGAGTAGCGAAACGGATCAATTAAATATCACTACACAATATTGGATAGGTTTGGGCCTATCTCCCTACTGTTACTGTCACACAAAACTATCCTAACGCGACTGCAATAAGTGGACAACTGACAACTTACTTCGATACGGTATTGACCTTATACTTATAGTGCTGCATGCTCAATGTGTTCTATAATAACAACCGCTCAACTACATTGCCATGGTTAAAGTATTTATATTTGCTATAAATATACTTCATCGGAGCTTATGTCTTGATCAAATGGCCATATGATGAAAAACCATTCATTTCTTACCTGGATGTTAGCGTTTATAGTCTCATTTGATTAGCTCTTATAAAAAAAAACATCAGCTTTACGGATCGAAGTGCAATGTATTGCGTCGTTATTCCAAATGAATCTTTGCAGACATGAGCTTATATTGATATACCAAAACTGTATAAAAACATCTTTTTGTACACTTACACATATTGCTGTCTTTACTTTTCATTCGCATCCACTTTCACAGAGGAAGATTGAAGTCTGAAACTTCAGTTCAACGAATTAGTTGGTTGCACAGTCTCGTTTAAGCCTTGATCAGAGTTTAATTTTTGTCACGTGTAACTAAGCGTGAGCATATTACTACAAACAGCAAATGCATAATCAAAGGTCTTCATAAACTAAGAGCTGTCACATCTTGTTCGCAAACAAGGTTTTGCTGATCTGAAGTTCATTAAGACTCGACGAATGATTTCAAAAAATTTAACTTGGCATAGCGTTCGCTTTGACATTGCAAGTGAGGTGTATTATTAGTTATATTTCTAAATCCAATCTGGGGAGTTAAGGAAGGACATTAGTTCGTTAACATGCCTTACTGATATCTCATCAGGCGAGTTGAAGAATGCTATACGCCAGTGCACGCTATCTGGATCTAACAAGAACCCGGCAGTTTCATATAAAATTAGACAAGGTCTTCCTCTCAGCAATGTTGTGTGTTATGTGGGATGTATACCTATTTTTGCGAAATGATCTCTTATCAACGTTTCTTATAAATCGCCACCAATCTACCGATACTATGTCGAGTTCGCAGAAGGAGATATCGGCTGTATCGGCTTTACTGAGGCTATGTCCTCGCCAGTTTTTCCTGGAATGTCACTGTGACCTTTAATAAAGATAAGAAAGACAACGTTCATACCTTGGTACTGTCAGGTCTAAGTCTTTAACACTATCAGGGATTAGAGACAAGCATCCTGTAACTGGTAGTCCCAGCTATGAACTTACCTTCTTGTTGAGGATTGCAAGTAAGAGCTTTGAGGTTTGTTCCAATACCGCATGTATTTTCCCATTTCAGTAGATTTTTTTTTAAAAAACGTGTTAAAGGTGTAACTTATCTTTTTATTTACAAATTCATATAAATTGTTTCCTTTATTTAAATAAATATGGGCGTTTACAAAGTTTGCAGAAATGCATTTAGTTCAGTAAGCAAGTAGAATATACAGTAGGGAAAATCAATCAATCAATCAAGTAAAGTCCATTATAATTATGTGCTACACTTATTCTAGGTTCTCCCTCTATCGAGTTCGTCCGCTTCACAAATACAGTACCCTGGCGCCCATGAAAGAACCATGCTAAAATACAAGAGAAAATTCAGGAAAGTCTTCGAGTTATGAATCACTGCACTGAGTAATTTGCAGGTAAGGACCTATGACAATTAAGAATAGTGGAGTTACCGAAGCGACGTTCCTTCAGCATATGCAGCGATTTAAGTCTTATCTCCGCACTGGCCGAAGTCTCAGAGTGATTGTTGATCAAATGGTTCATGTATAGACTAGACAGATATTCCGCTGCATTGCTAAATTGAAATCAACTTAAGTCATTCAACATCATTTGTAATAACTACTCGGTTCGATTATTTTGTGTCTCGTTCATTTCTATAAGGTCATTAAGTTTACATGGTCTCGGTAGTTTTTTCATTTAGACGAATGATATAGGGAACGTGTCTAGGTGATTGCTTATGAAATTACCGGGGTATCGTGTGTGTCCTTCCTTGGTCCCAGAGTGAGTTGAGCAGGGATATCAACATATGTACGACGTTTGGCTTAAACGGAAATTAAATGTATATTATAGTCGTAAATATTCTCATTTAATGCTTACTGGTAGGGAATAGGAAATTCACGAGAGTAATGAGAGGCAATTCAAACATAATGTAGAGGAAAAATGCAGCCCCAAAGGACATAAATATTGTCTCAAATCTATATGTGCTCTAAAATAAAGTTCAAATTAGCATTGCAGTATCGAAGAAAAATTCTGATTCTCACAATTATGAACTGATTTGCATATAGAGGCTGACAGATACATCCTGAAGTGTATCGGAGCACTAACTTATGGATCAAATAAACTTGGAATGATATTGATATTCGTCCCAAAGGCACAAATACTTTCAATGCTGCGAATTTGTATAGAATTGCTAAAGGAATGTTCGATTAGATTTAAAAAGGACAAGATACAAATCTACTTACTTCCAATTATGAAAGACAACAAGAGCACAATCACGCAGATCATAATTGCTCATATATTGCGAAACAGTGCGGCATAAATTGCAACTATGATTGAGGGTTTCGGAAACTCAAAACGATACAAAATGTATCCAGACAGAAATATTAGAAATGGTATGGCTCGTGGCGCTGTGTATATGTGCGTCGACCTCAAGCTTGCCGTCGTAGGTTCGATTCCTGCTCTGTGCAACAAAAATAATTTTCACGGCCCTACCTCTTTCGAGTCATTGACAATGCTCAAAGAGTATTTCCTTTCTAGTAGAAGCTTCTCAAACTTGGCCGTTCGGATTCGGCATAAAACTGTAGGTCCCTTCCACTCGTGAGAGAACAATAGCACGCACAACACGAGTGGTTGCTGAGAAGCTAGGCTTTGGCCCTTTACGGGCTGTAGCGCCAGCCATATTATTATTATTATAGGAATACAGAGTAAAATATTGTGTTAAGCTTCGATTTGTGTTTCTTCATGTCCTTGCCTTCGTTCTTGTACTTCAAATATATCATTGCAGTGATGGCACCGAACACAGTTCCTCCCAAATTTGTTAAGAATGGCTCTTGTAGATTGTTTCAGTGTTCGCCCAGAAAAAGTAGTTCATTAGAATATTATTGCATTCAATGAATTTTTCTTACTCTGGTGTTTCCTGGTGGGTAGGTTCAAGTTTGAAAAAGTATGTTATTAAGCCCGTTGATAGGAATGAAATTGCTATTCCTGCTGCTAAAAAAAAGTTTTTTGTCCTTGGAAACCTGCAAGTGAAATAATTCGTGAATTTATATTTGCGTAAAACTTGATCGTTTAACAGAGCTTGATTTTGCACGTGACATTGTCTGAACGTGTCTAATAAATATCTAGTATACTATGGCTCTTTTAGCTGCGAGTCTAGATGGCACGGGTGTTGGACGGTACTATTTACTGTGCCGATAAGAGAAGAATAACCGACGCACCTGGCTATAAATATGAGCACTGTTGCTAAGGTACCATGTTTGACGAAGGCACTATAAAGAGAAAATGGATGCATAATAGAGCAGTATAAACGTGTTTTAAGTATACAATCACTCTTTTCTAGAGTAAAGTTATTAATAAAAAGTAGATTCTGCCACCAAGTTTCTCTGCAAAGTTGGTGCTCCGCCCCAATAACATGTGTCCAGTAGGGACCACTTTGATGACGAGGTAAAACTGATGCATAGAACAGAATGACTAACCCCATCGAGGGTATTAATCTGAAACGATACATTTCATTCAAATCCACAACTAATTTTTAAAATTAAGCAACCTCAAATAACGATATGAAACCAATTTGGCCCAGTCCGCAAGTTCAGGATTCTTTGTAGTAAAGTTTTTCTGGAAGCTAATGCAGAGCAAAAAGCTACTCATAATGAAGAACACCTGAACGATGACAGTTCCATTTCTTAAGATATTTGACCCAAAGCTGTGAAACAATTTTTCAATGAACTCAGGGTTAAGTATTGGAACCGATTTCAATGCAGGCATAACATTAGCGCGGACTACTAGAATTATCGAGATGAATCTAAAACCTTGGAAAAATCGCAAGTCCTGCCCTAATTCACTGCGCGATGACTCTAGGAAGCGGTAGTAATTGCGATAAATTGAGAAAGATGTCAAGAGTGTGTCCCCTGAAATCAAAGAATATATTTCAAATGATATTCAAATGTAAAACGGATATAAATGCAAATATACTTGGAGTTTGTAAGTTTTGCTTGAAGAACTCATTTCCCTTCAGGATTGAACCATCTTTGTTCCTTAATTGCCGATCATAGCTCGTCGAGACAATCACCAGAATAAAAATTGTACGCACAGTTACTATAAAGACGATCTCCAGGAAATCTAAAGGTCAGAGAAAAAGGTGTGGTTGGAACATTACGAATAAAAAGATTTTAAATTCAGAAGTTAACCTACCAAATGGCTTCGCGTCACTGTTTGTTTCACAATATTCAATGAATGTTGTCAGTTCTAGCCCATACCACGGTCTGCACTTGTAGTTGAGACAAGTGTTTATAACCTTTCATAAATCATTCTATTGTTAGACTCACTCTTTAGAATATCAGTGAAATAGTCGACTAGCTGTATGAAGTTGATTTGCATAATCAACGCATTTGAATTATATTTTGTTGGCTCATTTACCTCAGTGTTTTTGATTTGTCCTGTGTAAAGCTGTTCTTGGTGCTCTGGATTGAGATTCTGCATCAAATCGTTGCATTTATGGACACAAACTCCAAGCAATTGGCTGTCATGCCGAAAATTGCGCTTATAATCTGAGGATAAAGTCTTAAAGAAAGCGCATGCGTTAGTTAGTAAGAACTAATGGCTTCGGGTGTCTTGTATATTAAGTTTGAGAACCTGATGTGCGAATATCTTCACCAACGCCAACTTGAAACGGAGGGTCATCAACCTGTCTTTAGGGCAATTTTGTTCACTACATGTTAATCATAAATTTGGGACTTTTCTCTTCAAATTCTGGGCTAGCTTTCATTGGCTCGATTCTTATAATTTCAGCTTTCAGCTTACAATTCAATAGATTTTGTTTATTGTTTGTTTGCTGCGCCACTAAGGGTCATCTACCTACTATTAGTCTTACAGATTACATCGACAAGCATATAAAAACCAACTTTTCAAACCATATTCGTGACATACCAAAAACTAATGAAATTGCAAAGATCTTTAATTGTGTTTATGCACTTTGTAATACAATAGGTTCATTGCAACCATAGTTGGTTCTATGTCTTTTATTAATGAGTAAGCTTTGGGAAATGTATATTAATGAGAAAAAAGTAATTCTGGTGAATTTATATGATTATTATTAATAATGTCGTGGGTAAACATGGTCAAAGTTATCTTACGCCTGTACCGGTTTTCAAAACAATTATTTCACATCTTTTGCTATGGTTAGTCTAAGTTCTGGTGTTTCATATGTTGAGTCCCAAATGATGGATGAATATTCTAAGTATGGTCCAACTAATGGCCTTTAGACTAGATGTGCTCCGAAAATCCTTACTATTTCTTTTCAAAAATCCCAACATTGCCTTAGACTTCGCACGGTGTTATCAAAATGTAACGATACAACTAACTCAGTGTCAAATAAATACGATTAAAACTTATTGCAGTCGATTACACCATTGATCAATAGTATAAAGTCGTCTTCGAATGCTTTTCGCAATTATTAAATATTTTACTAACACCTTTTAGAATACCGAAATAAAAATGTGCCCATATGGTAAACTTGTAGATGTCGGAGGATTTAGTTGTCTGGATCTCCAGGTTCGTGCTTTACCCCCCGACCTCTTTATTGGATCATGCGGGTCGAAAAATTATGATTATGATGATGGTCTATAGTTCAATTGGCGAACAGAAAAGGTATTTAGAGAAAATTATTTAGAATTTTCGGGAAGCCAACCGGATATGTTTGGACTTGTATCAAACTTTTTGAAGTTTTTTTTTTTTCATTCTCGTGCTACACCACACTTAATTTAATACGTATAGCGATTTGGTTCCAAAGACTTGAGTTTGTGTTTGGGATAATCTCTGCAATTTCTAAGCAATAAGTCGACTTCTCTGAAATCTCCAAACAGGCATCGTAATCATCAAACGTGGCATTTTCCGATATTCCGTCATTGTTTGGTAAACATTTCTCATTACGTAAGTAAGTTCTAACACTTGGCACACTCTGATCTCTGCACTTACTATTGGACTGTCCAAAGGCAATGAAGGGACACATTACCAAAAAAAACAACCACAAGGACTTTCATGCTTGATCAAATCTGAGAAGTAACGAGTAACGAAACGGATCAATTCAAATATCACCACACCACACAATACCGCATAGGGCTAGGCCTATCTCCCTACTGTTACTGTCACACAAATCGATCCTAACGCGATTGCAATAAGTGGACAACTGAAACTGAAGACTTACTTCGATATGATATTCAGTTTATACTTATATTGTTAATGTGATATATATATACTTTGTAAATAATAGCACCCATACAATTAATGTATCATGATTAAAGTATTTATTTTTCTATAAATATACTTCATCGGAGTTTATGTCTGGATCAAACGATCACATGATGAAAAACCGTTCATGTCTTACCTGGATGTTAGCACTTGCAGTCTCATTTGATTAGCTCTTATAAAAAAAAAGCATACGCTTATGAGATCGAAGTGCAATGTGTTGCGTCGTTATTTCAAATGAATCTTTGAAGGCTTGGGCTTATGTTAAACCAAAACTGAATGAAAATAATGTGTAGTTACAAATTACAACATTGCTCACTCCAGTCCAGTTTCACAGAGGAAGATCTAACCCATCTTTAGGTTGAAACTTCAGTTCAACGATTTAGTCGGTTTTACTGTCTGTTGTGTTTTTACATAAATCTGTTTTAAATTTTTGTCGCGTTGAGCTAAACGTGAGCATAGTAGTGGTATGCAGAGCGAATGCAAATATCTAATGCCCTTAAAAATTGTAGCCAATCCATATTTATTAAGATCGCACTGCACAATGCAGATTCAGATTTCACTTATGAAATCATGAATTGAACTCGGCTTGGGATTCAGAATAAATGATACTTAATTTCAAACATTCACTGTGGTATTGGGCCATTTAGCATCACAAAGGGCGCGTCTACCCGAAAGGGCGATTCTTTACTCCGAGGATATCTGCTCGGAAAACTATGCCGTAGCCAAGAAGTTTCACTGAACGGCGCTAACATTTGGAAGAACAACATTACCATCCCGAAGCCGGCGTTAATGCAAATTTGTACCGTCGACATCTAGGCATTTTCAGCTTAGCCTGCCAATATACTATGCTTTTTTTGGTTTATTGCAGTTTCCAGTGTAGATTTTTTCTCACCCAGACTTATGCCTAGGTATTTTGCACTGCCAGTCAGGGTTAGGAACGTATATCCTATAATTGGTAGCATGGACGGGGATTAAGAGCCCAGAAAGTGAAGATTTACAAAGGCAAGTACATAGAGACATGGATGTGATTTTTTTGTTTTGTTTTATTCAATAACAGATGCTCGTATGCGTTTTCTAAAGAATTTTTAAGCCTATCTACCTAACGGCTTTTTTTTTCTAATTTTCTTGTTGTTTCAATTAAATAACCTCAACCATATCGTACTCCATACCAACGTACTCATAGACACTTCCACGATCCTTAGAATAGACCGCTGCTCCAACTCATATTCTTTCCATCTGTGAAACTTCGCACAGCACCATTCAGCGTCTGATGTTCAGGCTCCCACTATGATTTGCGAACATCATCCTGAAGAGTAGCCTGTGTGTTACAACTTCCTGTTTTTAGATTGGGCGTATGCAGTGATTTGATCCATACCATACAATATCGCGCCGTGCAGCCATTAGTCTAAGAAATTCTATCAGAGGGAGTTTTAGGAGTTTGTTCAGGGGGCTTTTTCTTAGCGCTCCACTGATACACCAACACTTATCATCTGTTGCACTCTTTCGAGCGGTATTTAATTGATGTTTCTGAGTAGACCTGTTCATCATATTTGTATGTGGTTGTATGGGCTTTGATGACGATGTCTTGGACAGAGCGTCACAGTGGGCAGCTGTAACTTCGAGGTAGTCAAGGACTTCACATTACTTCGGCTCCGGAGTAAATTGTACACATAACATTAGTAACGAGATCAAGAGTAGGATAACTCTTGACAACCGCTGTTTCTTTGGCCTCAAGAGGCAATTGAGCAATAGAGCTCTCTCTCAAATTACCAAGTTGACTCTATATAAGACACTGATCATTCCAGTCTGGGGTGAAGAAGTCCTTGGTCTCTTTGAGAGAAAAGTTCTGCATGCGGTCTTTTCTCCTGTTTGTGTTGACGTGTTAGTTAGTGTTAGTGACATGAGCCTAGTTAGGCGTATGGATTAAGTTGTTGGTTGAGGCCCAGGTCCACTTCGGATTGTAGCGCCACACAAAGCGGAAGAAGACTTAACCCATAAGTTAGCTGACTTTTAAAAAAGGCATTAGGTCCTTAATTTACCACGATAGACAATATCTCTTTCATTTAAACAGGAAATGTGGACTTAACATAGAAGCCGCAGAACTAATTGAACATCACCACTGATTAATCTTTTTTATTACATATTAATGTGGCAGTGGCGTTGTGGGTCTGTGCGTGGACTCCTAGTGGAACATCGTAGTGCAGGTTTGCCCACATAATATTATTATAACTGTCATAATTCAACCACTCAGAGCGATGGTTGATTAAATGGTTCATGTAGTGGGCTAAATGATTTTCCACTACAAGGCAAAAAATCAACTTAACGCTTTGTAACGCAAAGACATAGTATTCACAAAATAGACACAAAATATAAATACAACTAGGAAAAAATTGTAAACCAAATGCTAACTAATGTTTTTTTTTATTTACTTATTAAAAAAAATCATGTATTTGGAGATTTGTAATAATACCATAAAATTTTACTCTCTAACAGTTTTCGACGTACTTTAGTTCGGTTTAAGCGTAACGATCCAGTGAATGTTGGTGCGGAGCAAAAAAAAAAACAAATCGTTTTATAAGGATACCTGGGTATCTGCTGTTTCCTTCTTTGGTCCTAGTGTGAGTTGCGCAGGGATTACAACATTCGTGTGACGTTTGGCTTTAAAGGAATTGATATTTAAATCACAATCGAAATTATTCTCACTTAATGCTTACTGTTAGCGAATATGACATTCAAGACAGTTATAAAAGGCAATTCAAACATTATGTAGAGGAAAAATGCTGCGCCAAAGGACATAACGATTGCCGCCAATACATAGATGCACTTAAATAAAGTCCAAATTAGTATGATAATATCGAAAAAAAAATCGTATTCTCACAATTATCGTCTGATTCGAATATAGGGGCTGACGGCCACATGCAGCAACGCATCGGAGCACGAACGTATGAATCATATAAACTTGGAATGATATTCGTCCCAGAGGCACAAATACTTTCAATGCCGCGAATTTGTATAGAATTGCTAAAGGAATGTTCGATTAGATTTGAAAAAAGAACGATTCGAATCAATGCACTTACTTCCTATTTTGAAAGACATCAAGAGCACAACCACACAGGTAAAAATTGCCCATATATTGCGAAACAGTGCGGCATAAATTGCAACCCAGATTGAGGGTTTTGGGAACTCGAAACGATAGAAAATTTCTCCAGAAAGCAGTAATACAAATGGTATGGGAGCACACAGAAAAATAATTGTGTTCAGCTTCGCTTTGTGTTTCTTCATATTCTTGGCTTCGTCCTTGTACTTCAAATAAATCATTGCGGTGATGGCACCGAACACAGTTCCTCCCAAATTTGTATAAAATGGTGTATAGCTCTTGTAGATTGTTTGGGTGTTCGTCCAGAAAAAGTATCGATAGGAACTAAATAAATGAAATGATGTCATTAGAATATAATTGCATTCAATGATTTTCTTACTCTGGAGTTTGCTGGTGGGTAGCTTCAAGTTTGAGAAAGTATGTTACTAAGCCCGTAGATACGAATGACATTGCTACCCCCGCTGCTAAAAAAAAGTTTTTTGTTTTTGGATACCTGCAAGTGAAATAATTCGTCATCAAAGAGGTGGTCCAATAGAAAAGGCCGGCCCCACCATATGTGAAGGATTAGAGAGAAATGCGCAGGGGGCAAAGCTAATATGGGCCTATAGTGAAGATAAAATAAACCTAAGGACACTATGTATTTATAGACGCTGTCAGAATTCAATTATTTTCTAGAAGACCATACATGATTTCATCTGTTAACAAATGTGTGCGAATTTACACAAAATACCGGATTGGTCAGTGGGTTAGTGCGTTGGTCGCACTCTTTGCTTGCAAGTTCTGAGTTTCTCTTCTTTCTTTATACGGAGTACCACATCGTATTCTTTTGATATTTTTCGTGTCGTAGTTGTGTTTTTTACAAAAAATCTGTATCATATCTCCGCGGAACGAAATGAATCGCATTACGCTTGAACAACTTTAGGGATTATTGCAGAATCAAATGAAATTAAGTACCCACCGCGGCTGCTGTACTCGAGTTTGTTTGCAAAAAGCTCGTGAGAAGGGTATGGCAGAGCACAAAACGTATGGTCCTAGTCGTCGTCCGGTGCACACATGTGAGAATGTAGTTGCTGCTGTGAACAACATTTTGGTGAACGGCGTAATATTCAGACCTATGTTACGTGATTTTTGTACTGAAAAATGCAGGATAGGTTACCGGTCCATGACACAATCCATCTTTTGTGCACGAAATTCGAAGATTGTGTTATTATATATTATTTTGTGGGAAACCTCGAATGACCGATGTTATGTATTTGGCTTGTCCTGTATTTCACTGCGGAAAACAAAGAAAAAATGTTTAAAGTGAGGACATTAAGAAGAAACAAGAGAACGAATTACTCTTCAAGAACAAGAAATAAAAATGACACGTTACCGAAAAATACGACTGTCGAATGATCACCGAAATTATGCTAGTTATCAAGCGATTCAATCAATTCCAGAATGGTATTGCATGTCAAGCACCGAAATGTTTCAAGCTAATGTTTGGAGAATAACAAACGTTTTGGTTTGGAAGGTTTCTAAGGCTTACACGGACAGAACTATATATTTTCTATTATCCCCGGGTATAGAACCAGGATCATGTTCATGTTTATAAGTGTTAATTATGTTGAGTATTTAGAATACAATGCTCTTTTAGCAGAACAAGCAAAAGCTTACACCAGAAAAGTTAGCTTCCTAAATTGAGCTGGCAAACTTGAAGAAATGTGGCGCCAACAGGGCACTCAACTCAAGCACACTGGCTTGATTTTGCCAGTGGCGGAATAACAAGTGAGATTTCTTAGTAAGGGAGACAAATACTTCCTTAGTTGTATGGGATATACAATATCAAGTTGATTGTGACTCTTTAAACTGCGAATCTATATAGGACTCGAAGAATAACCTTTTAGGATTCTTGTGATATGCGACGCACCTTGCTATGAATATAAGCACTATTACTAAGAGGGCATACAACTGCAAATCGGCTGCAAGGTACCATGTTGGATGAATGCACTGAAAAAAGAAAATTAATGTATAAAAAAGGAATATATATGTGTTTTTAGTATACAAACACTCTTTTTCAGTGTAAAGTTATTAATAAAAAGTAGATTCTGCCACCAAGTCTCTCTGCAAAGTTGGTGCTCCGCCCCTACAACATGTGTCCAGTAGGGACCGCTTTGAAAACGAGGTAAGACTGAAGCATTCAACAGAATCATCAAGCCCAATGACGGTGTAAATCTGAAAAAGTAAATGTTCAAACAGGCACACAAATAATTTCTAAAATTATACAACCTTAAGTAACGATACGAAACCAATCTTGCCCACTCTGCAAATCCAGGATTCTTGGTGGCAAAGTTTTTCTGGAAACTTATGCATAGCAAAAAGCTACTCATAACGAAGAACACCTGAATGATGGCAGTTCCATTTACGACGATATTTGCTCCAACGGCGTGTAAAAATGATTCAGTGAACTCAGGATTAAATACTGGAATCGACTGTAATATAACCAGAACATGCGCGAATACGACTAGAAGTGTTGAAATAAATCGAAACCCTTGGAAAAATCTTAAATCCTGCGCTAATTCACTGCGTGGTGACTCGAGGAAACGATAGTAATTGCGAAAGATTGAGAATGATGTCAAGAGCGTATCCCCTGGAATCAAAGAACATTTCAACTGCAATTCAAATGTAAAATTGATATAAATGCAAATATACGTGGAGTGTGTAATTTTTGCTTGTAGAACTCATTTCCCATGAGGCTTTGGCTATCTTTATTCCTTAATTGCCGATCATAGCTCGTCGAGACAATCACCAGAATCAATACTGTGCAGACAGTTACTACAAAGACGATCTCCAGGAAATCTAAAGATCAATTAGAAAAGATTTGTATGGAAAATCACAAATTAAATTTTGTTAAATTCAGAAGTCAACCTACCAAATGGCTTCGCGTCACTGTTTGTTTCACAATATTCAATGAATGATGTCAGTTGTAACCCATACCGCGGTCTGAACTTGTAGTTGAGACAAGTGTTTATCACTTTGTCATAAATATTTCTATTGTAAGACTCACTCTTTAGAACATCAGTGAAATAGTCGACTAGCTGTATGAAGTTGATTTGAAAAGTCAATGCATTTGAATTATATTTTGTTGGCTCACCTCAGTGTTTTTGATTTGTCCCGTATAAAGCTGTTCCTGTTGCTCTTGACTGAGATTCTGGATCAAACCGTTGCATTGATTGACACAGACTCCAAACAATAGGTTGTCATGCCGAAAGTGACGTCTATGATCTGAGGAGAAATTCTTAAGAAAAGTGCATGCAATAACTCTTT
Organism: Eristalis arbustorum; assembly: GCA_916610145.1. Taxonomy (NCBI): domain Eukaryota; kingdom Metazoa; phylum Arthropoda; class Insecta; order Diptera; family Syrphidae; genus Eristalis; species Eristalis arbustorum. The sequence goes on along the minus strand of OU744319.1, from coordinate 35,316,219 downwards.
AATCTTGGGGAAACCATCATTTGGTGCTTATCACTTAGACATGTAAAAATGGTCAAAAATAGCAGTTAAAACTACAGGAAGCGAAGCATTATATTTTGGTCAGTATTAAAAAACAAAATATGGTGGCTTTATTTGCTAACATTTTTCAGGGCTTTCAATATAATTGCTTCGCTTTGTAGTTTTAAAATGATTATTGATTATTCGTTCGTTCTGTATCACCACTGATTCGGTATAGTTGTGGAATGCGCAAAAAAAATGAAATAGTAAAATAAATGAAAAGAAAAAAGAGTAAGAAAATATTTATCAAATCCAACTTAGAACGTTTGTGGCTCATCTTTTAATTAAGATAGGGAAGATCTGCGGTATGGGTTTCCATTGTAATAATGTAAAATAAATTTAAGGAATGGATTTCATTGTCCAACCGATGAGAGAAAGAACAAAATACGAAAGCAGGATCTGAGCAAAATTGTTGATGTGCTGAACTGATGCTTGAGCGAAACTGTGAAACCGAAAAAACTGTAGAATAAGTTGCCTACTAAGAGTAAGGATGTTAAAGATCCACTGTGAAACAGGGTATAAACGTCATAAGTTTAAACGTTTAATTAGAAAAGTTGTATGAAGTAGATTCATGAAGTTAACTTTCTTCGTTCGTGGAAGAGGGTTCACAGAAGATTATTATTGTTTTTTGAGAAGTTGTCTTGACATGTTTAGACTTTGATTTCTGAACTTGCATCAATCTTTATAACCATATTTTTTCATCTGAAAACACTTGTGTGGCACACTACACTTCTTTAAATACGTACAGCGATTTGGTTCCAAAGACTTGAGGTTGTGTTTGGGACGATCTCTGCTATTGTTACACAATAAGTTGACGTATCTGGAGTTTCCAAGCAGGCATCGTAATCATCAAACGTGTATAAAGGTGGCATTTTCCGATATTCCGTCACTGTTTGGATGAACATTTCTCATTACGTAAGTATGTTCTAACACTCTCATTTTTGAACTTACTATTGAACTGCCCAAAGGCAATTAAGGGACACATCACCAAAAAAACAACCACAAGGACTTTCATGTTTGATCTAATATGAGAAGTAACTAGTAACGAGACCGATCAATTCGAATATCCTCACAAAAATATTTCACAGTCTAAGGCTATCTTCCTCACACAAATCTATCCGAACGCAATTGCAATAAATGGACAACTGAAGACTTACTTTGATATGGTATTCAGTTTATACTTATATTGCAGAATTCTAAATGTGTTCTGTAATTACACCCGTACAGCTACTTTATCATGGTTAAAGTATTTATTTTTATGTAAATATATTTAAACGGAGTTTATGTTTCATATGATGAAAAACCATTAATTTCTTACCTGGATGTAAGCATTTACAGTCTCATTTGATTAATTCTTATAAAAAAAAAACAATAAGCTTATGAGATCAAAGTGCAATGTGTTGCGTTGATATTTCAAATGAATCTTTGACAACTTAAGCGTATATTAACATAAGTTATCAGTTTTTAGTATTTATTTTAAGAACTGAATAAAATATCTTTTTGTACAGTTACACATTTTGTAGTCCTAACTTTTCATTCATGTCCAGTTTTTCAGAGGAGGACTGACCTCTTTTTTGGGTTTAGACTTCAGTTCAAAGAAATAATCAGTTTCACTTTCAGTTGAACTGAGAAGTTGAAGCGAAATAATCAGTTTCATTTGTCACGTTTACTACTACAAAGCAGAGCAAATACACACTTCGAAAAACAACTTTAAAATTGTAGCAGAGGGTTGCTATATATTGTTCTATCGCAGAACACAGAACAGATCTCTCACAAAATTTGAACTCGGTTTAAGGTTCAGCGAAACTTAAGATTAAGCCCTATGGGGTACGGAGACCCATGTGCCAAGTAGAGTGAAACCTGTGATGTTGGCTTGTTCCTTTGAACCTAAGAGAATCATCATCATTTTATTCTTTCGGTCACTACCCACATTTCATGAGAGTTGGAACGCACACCGCGTTGAAAATCTATACCTTGGTTATAACAGCAAGCTCCGCCTTTCTGAGTGCAGATCTTCCAAACTATTTGAAAATTGATCCAGCTTGGCCAATCATACAGGAAGGCTCAGCATTACTTCCCCCATCACTTGAACTTCTCCAACTGCTTTAATCGAACTCCATTTACATGCAGAGTGCATTGAACAGGCGTTCAGGAAACTGCCATAACCTTTGATTTGTCCACGTTGAGCTTCATCTCAGCATCTGCATATACAGTCACAAACCTATCGAGTGCACGCTGGAGTTCCGTCTAGCAGGTCGTGATGATAACGAAATTTTCTGCAAAAAACAGATAAATTACCTTCAACTCTTCCAATATGAAATATTTCTCACTACGACTGCGCTGCAAGATACAATCCATATATAAATAATGAAAACGAGAGGTGACAAGACGCAGCCTTGCCGAAGTCCAACGCCCGCGGAGAAGGGTGTTGATTTGGCACCGTTACCCAAACACAGATGCTACGTTTGTGTATAACGACTGAAGGGATCTCAAAAGAGAACCATCAATCGCATTCTCCTGCAGAACACTCCATAGTTTACCTCTAGGCACTCGATAGAATGCCTTTTATAAATCTACAAAGCAGCTATAGCATACTCGCAAGCCATCTCGATTATAATTAATAGAGTGAAAATCTGGTCGTATAGAAGCACATACGCACATACACATACGCACATATGCCTAGACGAAACTTCAGTTTAAACTTTTCCGGAGAGACTTAAAAGAGGTAAGTATGCTCCTGTGGTTGGAGCATTCTCACCCCTGCTTGCCAATCGCTAAGGGTCTCGCCGCACTCCCAGGACACCTTAATGAAACGAGGGAGTCATAAAAATCCCCTTTTTTCCCATTGCCCACTGTAAGCGATTCCGTAGCTAAATTGATTTTCTCCACCGTTGGACAATTCTTCGACCTACTAGAGACCATAGGACTGCTTAAAAATATTGAACAAATACATTTATTTATTGGAATGAATTATTTATTGGATTTATCGCGCAGTATCGCCCAATAGAATAGTATGCAATCGACTCTTAAGCAATCAAAGTGCAAGGAAACTATTTAATGTGGTCATTTTCAGCTACATAAAATCGTTAAGTTAGCGCGTCCATGGCCGTCCAACATTGTCGTCGTTGGATGACGTCAATATTAGAATTGGCATTGTTGCAACCTATTTGTATACTTAATGCCCAGTATCACAGTGCTCGTTTAAGCTACATTTTTGGTTTACACTTCAATTCAGCGATTTATCCGGTTTCACAGTTTCGATTGAGCCTTGAACTAAGTCAAATTTGTAGTTTAAGTTCTACACCTCAACCATCTTGTTTCGTTCTTTTCCCCTTTTTTGTATATTTTTCTCACTGATATCTGCTGTGATACACAGAATGCAATGTATTGACAGATTTTTTCTCGACCGCTTTACACAAACGAAGTTTAAAGTTCAAATTTGAAGTTCACATTTGACGGACAGGTTCAAGCAAAAACTGGAACTTCACTGATTCACTGTGAAACTTTTTTACCCAGTGTTCTCAATAAACAGCGGTTATTTATTGACAACTCAGCGAAAAGCCTATAAGCAGTTGTTTAACGCAATGGAAATTAAATTTCCATATCTTCCAGTATCTCAAAACAAGTGATAGCAGTGATGGCCGGACACATGCGGCCTGGAGGCCTTGTTTTGGGCAACTTTGGTCTACAATGTCTACATCATTTAGACTTTTATTTGTCAGACGAAAGTAGGTGCCTTTGTATAGTTTTTTCTGTCGGAAACAAAATTGGGGATCCGTTATAAGGTGCTCGTGCGTTTCTTAAGTATTTGGGAAGCAATAGGTAGAAGATTAGCGATTTATAGGGTCCTTGACTGAACTTCGGAATTGTGAATATTTTGAATTCTTAAATACCTTGGGGCATTAATTTACTCTTAAGTTGGCGTTAGTTGGCTTTTTAGGTATTTGTTGTGTTATTAAGTCGAGTCGTCAGGATATTTCGGTATTTAGTTTGTTGGTTATGTAGAGTTTTATTTCCTTGGTGGTACTGCTTTGTTATATGGAAGTGTATCATTATCTCCATAGTAGACTAAATGCTGTTTTGAAGTACGCTATGTGAAGTATCAGCCTTGTCAGCGCTTGTTTTGGCCCAGACGCCGTCGGTATTCAACAAAAGTCGTTTCTTACACCCCATTTTATTTATAAGAAGTACGCAGTTTGATTATTATGTCTTTCATTCCTTTATTTTTTCAATAAGATAATTAAATTTACAATATATTTACATAGTCATAGTCACAGTTTTCGGCAGTTTGGTTCGGTTCAGCCGTAAAAATCCAGAGCACTTTTGTAGGTGGGGCAAGTAAACACATCGTTTTATGAGGTTACCGGGGTATCTGGCACTTCCTTCTTTGGCCCCAGAGTGAGTTGCGCAGGGATTACAACATTCGTGTGACGTTTGGCTTAAAAGGAATTCAAATTTAAATCACAATTGTATCGTACATTATCTCACTTACTGTTCAGCGTGCTGTTAGTGGTCATATTCACTAGAGTTGTGAGAGGCAATTCAAACATTATGTACAGGAAAAAGGCTACCGCAAAGGACATAAAGATTGCCGCAAAAACATAGGTAACCTTAAACAAAGGCCTAATTAGCATTATAATACCAAAAAAACTCAGATTCTCACCAGTATCAACAGATTCGAATATAGAGGCTGACGGATACATCCAGCAATGCATCGCAGCACGAACGCATGAATCAAATAAACTTGGAATGATATTCGTCCCAGAGGCACAAATACTTTCAATGCCGAGAATTTGTATAGAATTGCTAAAGGAATGTTCGATTAGATTTGAAAAAAGAACAATTCGAGTCAATGCACTTACTTCCAATTTTGAAAGACATCAAGAGCACAACCACACAGGTCAAAATTGCCCATATATTGCGAAACAGTGCGGCATAAATTGCAACCCAGATTGAGGGTTTTGGGAACTCGAAACGATAGAAAATTTCTCCAGAAAGCAGTAATAGAAATGGTATGGGAGTAGACAGTAAAATAATTGTGTTCAACTTCGATTTGTGTTTTTTTATATTCTTGGCTTCGTCCTTGTACTTCAAATAAATCATTGCGGTGATGGCACCGAACACAGTTCCACCTAAATTTGTATAAAATGGTGTATAACTCTTGTAGATTGTTTGGGTGTTCGTCCAGAAAAAGTATCGATAGGAACTGAATAAATGAAATGATGTCATTAGAATATTATTGCATTCAATGATTTTCTTACTCTGGAGTTTCCTGGTGGATAGGGTCAAGTTTGAAAAAGTATGTTATTAATCCCGTAGAAAGGAATGCAATTGCTATTCCTGCTGCTAAAAAAAAGTTTTTCGTCCTTGGAAACCTGCAAGTGAAATAATTCGTCATCGAAGAGGCAATCAAAAATAACATTAACTTGGTAAGTGAATTGTTGTGTGTGTAAAGCTTTATCGTTGAGTAGAACTTGACTAGTGAGATTGTTTTATTCTTTTAAGAGTTGTTGTCACCCGCAAACGTTACTCTTGTATATTATATTAGCTCTGCGCATGAGATTTAACGATAATGAATATGAATAATTTGCATACCTTGCTATAAATATAAGCACTGTTACTAAGAGGACATACAACTGGAAATCGGCCGCAAGGTACCAAGTTTGATGAAGGCACTGGAAAAAGAAAATTCATGCATATTAGACTCTGTACCTACATATGTTTTCAGTGAGTATACAGACACTTTTTTTCAGTGTAAAGTTGTTAATAAATAATAGATTTTTCCACCAAGTCTCTCTGCAAAGATGGTACTCCGCTCCCACACTTTGTTTCCAGTAGGGACCGTTTTGAAGGCGAGGTAGAACTGAAGCATTCAACAGAATCATCAAGCCCACTGACGGTGTTAATCTGGAAGGATTCGTTTTCAGTCAAGCACACGAATAAAGACTAAATTAATCAACCTTAAGTAACGGTACACAACCAATTTGCCCCACTCCGCAAATCCAGGATTCTTATTAGCAAGGTTTTTCTGGAAGCTAATGCATAGTAAAAAGCTACTCATAACGAAGAACATCTGAATGACGACAGTGCCATTTATGAAGATATTGGTTACAACCGCGTGAAACAATTTTTCAGTGAACTCAGGATTAAGTGTTGGAATCGATTTTATTACAAGCAGAACATGGGCGAGTACTACTAGAAGTGTCATAATAAATCGAAACCCTTCGAAGAATCTCAAGTCCTGCGCTAATTCACTGCGCGATGGTTGAAGTAAGCGATAGTAATTGCGATAAATTGAGAATGATGTTAATAGTATGTCCCCTGGAATCAAAGAAAAATGTAAAGTGATATAATGTAAAATGTAAAATGATATAAATGCAAATATACGTGGAGTGTGTAATTTTTGCTTGTAGAACTCATTTCCCATGAGGCTTTGGCTATCTTTATTCCTTAATTGCCGATCATAGCTCGTCGAGACCATCACCAGAATCAATACTGTGCAGACAGTTACTACAAAGACGATCTCCAGGAAATCTAAAGATCAATTAGAAAAGATTTATATGGAAAATCACAAATTAAATTTTGTTAAATTCAGAAGTCAACCTACCAAATGGCTTCGCGTCACTGTTTGTTTCACAATATTCAATGAATGATGTCAGTTGTAACCCATACCGCGGTCTGAACTTGTAGTTGAGACAAGTGTTTATCACTTTGTCATAAATATTTCTATTGTTAGACTCACTCTTTAGAACATCAGTGAAATATTCGACTATCTGTATGAAGTTGATTTTAATGCTCAATTACTTTGAGTTATAATTCGTTGGCCCATGTACCTCAGTGTTTTTGATTTGTCCTGTGTAAAGCTGTTCCTGTTGCTCTTGACTGAGATTCTGCATCAATTCATTGCAATTATGGACACAGACTCCAAACAATAGGTTGTCATGCCGAAAGTGACGTCTATGATCTGAGGAGAAATTCTTAAGAAAAGTGCATGTAGTAACTTATTAAACTTGAGGAAAGCATCATTTGGTGGTTATGATTTAGATATGTGATAATAGTCACGAATAGCAGTTGCACCCACAGGAAGCTAAGCATTGTGTTTTTATCAGTTATGCCTACGAAATTGGTGTGTGTATTTGCTTATATTTTTAAGGGCTTTCAATAAACTGGCTATTTTTATCATTTGCAGTCTAATGCTCATTCTTGTAGAACTCACGTATTTTGACCAAGGAAGGGCTAAAATCTCAGGGAATAATCACAGCCAAAAGATTTCAGTTGAAGGAATGGATCTCATTACCAGCACCAGGTGACAGAGAGAAAATAATACGAAAGCTTGAAAAGGTAGCAAAATGCTAATGTGCAGAACTAAAGGTGACCCTTGTTGATTGACGGAAGTAACACATTGCTTTACTTCAATAAAAAAAACTCGCTATGACTACAAGGTGGTAATCACACCCAATGAGACATTTAAGTGCCATTTAATCTCCATCTAATTAGTTGTATACAATGTTTTGTATAATTTTAGCTATGGTAGCAAAGGTTTTTTAATTAAAAGCTTAGCCCTACTTTGCTTGTGTACATACAATTCTGAATACATAAATATATTCAATAGATTTACTTTTTGAGTTTTGGAAAAAAAGAAGAAATCAATTGGAGTTATGGGATATATATATATATATATATATATAATATAATATGGGTGGCGCTACAGCCCGTAGACTGCCAGGGCCTAACTTCTCAGCTACCACTCGTGTTGTGCGTGCTATTGTTCTCTCACGAGTGGAAGGGACCTACAGTTTTATGCCGGCTCCGAACGGCTAAGTTTGAGAAGCGTTTTCTAGACAGGAAATACTCTTGAGGCACTCTTTCTTTACTGTCAGTGACTCGAAAGATGTGGGGCTGTGAAAATCATTTCTTTCGCACAGAGCTGGAATCGAAACTACGACTTCGATGTTTGGGGTAGATTCACATAGTCACAATGCCACGGGCCACAGACCGTTTTTACTAAAAAAAAAAACTAAAGTGGACTTGTAAGTACCGTTGAGCAGTACAAGAGTGACACTTTACGTTACACGTAAAGTGCTGTTTCAGGGTCGGAATGTTTTCTTGAAGGATAAGGAGACTCCGACTGTGATTGAGGAATACCTTTGAATAATAATGAAGATACCGATTAGAATCTAAAGATAAACCAAGTTTACTTTGAGTTCATCCAAATTTCGAATTGGTACTGTACCTAAAGAGGGTTGAGCTCTTTCACTTACAGGAATAAATGTTGTTTTGAACTTTGAATTAAGAGAGCCTTATAAGGTTGGTTCGTATTTTCTTTTCTTCGTTCGATGTTTTTAATCCTGATTTGTGGGGTTCATAGAAGATTATTATGTTTTTTCGGGAAGTTTTCCGGAAATGTTTCGAAATTGTTTTCTGAATTTATATAAATTATTTTTTCATCAGAAAACACTAGTTTTGTACATAACACTTCTTTAAATACGTACAGCGATTTGGTTCCATAGACTTGAGGTTGTGTTTGGGACAATCTCTGCTATTGTTACACAATAAGTCGACGTCTCTGGAGTTTCCAAGCAGGCATCGTAATCATCAAACGTGTATAAAGGTGGCATTGTCCGATATTCGGTCACTGTTTGGGTGAGCATTTCTTATTAAGTAAGTTCTAACAATTAGCACACTCTGATCTCTGCACTTACTATTGAACTGCCCAAAGGCAACGAAGGGACACATCACCAAAAAAACAACCGCAAGGACTTTCATGTTTGATCTATATGAGAAGTAACAAGACGAACCAAACAAGCCTATCTTCTTTCAGCCACTGTCACACAATTCTATCAAAACTATTAAGCGCACTATGTACTGTGCCTAGATATCATTGATCACATTTAACAATAAGCACAGCCTAACGCGATTGCGATAAGTGGACAACTGAAACTGAAGACTTACTTCGATATGATATTCAGCTTATACTTATATTGCTGCGTGCTTGTGTTCTATACATTGGGGATAATAACAGTCACACAATTACTTTGTCATGGTTAAAGTATTTATTTGTATGTAAATATACCTGCATGAAGTTTATGTTTGGGTCAAATGATCTGCGAACCGCGGATGTTAGCATTCACAGTCTCATTTGATAAGCTTTTGTAATCAAACAAAAACCTATAAGCTTTACAAGTTCGAAGTGCAATTTATTGCCTCGTTATTTTAAATGGCTTAAGTGTATATTAATACCTTTTACAATTTACCAAAAACTGAATAAAAATATTTTCGAATAATTAAAAATTAAGTACGACTTACTTACCATTCATGTCCATTTTCACCCTATTTATGGTTTAAACTTCAATTCAACGATTTAGTCGGTTACACAGCATCGTTTAAACCTTGATCTGAGTTCACTTTGTTGTCGCGCTGAAGCGTTTAACTAAACGTGAGCGTGCCACAGCAAAGCTGAATTGCAAAGGTATTTATCGAAAGCCCTTACAAATTGTAGCCAATGGGGAGGGTAGCTTTATTTTGTTCTGATCTTGATCTGAAGTTCAATCTCACTGTGATCCCGGGTGAATTAAACCTACAATTTGAACTCGGTTTCAGATTAAACCTTCACCATTAGGCATTATAATGAGTCTCCGAGGACATAAATAAGACGTGCTTTGGCGTGGGTAGTCGCGCCAGATCTATCATTGAAGAGAGAGCTGTGAAGCATATGCTTGGGGATTAATCTTCCAGTCTTTTACGATATCTCAGCTGACAAAGATCGGGGAAGTGGAAGATGTGGTGTGTATTATCTGACTAGGGGAGGGATTTGTGGGTTTAAGCACAGCTGAATTTATTGCAAAGCGTGAAAGGGATCTCGTAGTTAATTAAGGTGTGGGGGTCATTCTGGCGTGGTTTTCGATTTCTTTAGATTTTTAAATGATTGTTTTATCAGGCCTGATATGGGTCGATATCAGCATCCTTTTCTGCAGTCGTAAGCTGCGTCATTGATGCCATTGCCCCATTGAACCTTAAGCATGGAGTAGGCAACGTGGTAGGCAGGTACAAGTGGTGGTTTAGTGAGAACCGAAATAGCACTGTTTGCCGTTTTATTGCCTGAAGTGTTAAGTCTTAGTGAGATGTCTCTAAATGCAATCTAAGGATTTTAGGTAGGACATTAGTTTGTCGATGTTCTTTGAAGAAATCCCTTCTAGTGAACTGAAGGGTCTACTAAGCGCAAGAGCAGGGCAGCTAAAAATTAAATGTGATTAGGTTTCCTTCTCAGCAGTGTTATTGCAACTGTGACAGTGTGTGTTAGATTGGGTACCTAGTTTTGCGAAGTGATCTCCTATGGGGCGGACTGCGATGCCATGGCCAGTTCGCCAAAGGAGATATTTTGTTTTTGATTTTTGATGTAACACGGTTTGTCAGTCTGACCCGTCTGAAGTAAGCTATTTCAAGGATATATATGCATTGACTGCCTGTATTTGGATGTGCATCTTCCTGGCTAGGTTGGTTGCCATGGCAGCATTTTTGGGTTTATTTTGACTTCACGACTAGTACCGCTTGGAGTAGACTAGAATCGTTCTGCAGCCGCAACGACTCCGCCGCCCATATTGGAGCCGTCCACTTGGATTTGAAACAATTTCCTTGTCATGTAGAATGATAGTACAAATAACCATTCTATCAGAAGATGTTATAATTGTTGCAGATGGCGTCTTACACCAATATCACATTTGATATTCCTGCAGTAGCAAAGCTCAATCTCAACTACGAAGGGGACGATTTTGTGTCGAAAATAATCGTGAGCCAAGAGGCGCAGTTCTACTTAAGCGAATCAAGATCGACTGATTTGTCCAACCATCCCGGATATTCGACAGGAATGCGATCAGTTATCTCCGAAACTTTGCGGAAAATCATGAAAATGTGATAAAACCGAAACGAAGTCAGAAAACGGCATAGTTAAGAAGTATGAGTAGAGTAAGTTTACCATAACACTTTGGAGAAAATGCATGCATACCACCCCCAAGCGGCCATGCAGTTGGGTTAGTGCTAAAAGCTCAATGAATGTTCTTTGTGAATGTACGCTTTGTCGTTTGTTCACCCCTCCTCACTGTGTTGAGCATTTTGCAACAAAATTTGAAAAAAAAATCATCGCAACGAGCGAGGATCTGTGGTTTATTCACACACCAACAAGTTGTTTAGTTGGTTTTTTTTTTTAAATAAAAACGTGTTAAAGGTGTAACTTAATATTTTCTTTTTATTTACAAATTCATCTAAATAGTGATACAAGAATTTATTTACATAAATATGCATGTTAAAAAAAAAAACAGATTCGCAGTAAAAAATATATGCAGGTATATATGAATCTAAATCGTAGAGTAAACTAAAAAGAAATTCCGCTGCTGGAGAAATGCATTAAGTACAGTAAGCAAACACAAAATAGTGTGGGAAAAATGCAGTCAAAAAAAAATCCATTATAATCATGTGTTACACTTATGCTACGTATGCAACTACAATGTACGGTTTGGTTTTTGTCAATTTTTTCATATAAATATTTGTTTTTGTTTATTTTTTCTTTCATCTTCCATTTTCATTCAAAATATTACAAAAAACTTCACAATATATAACGTTTTTCTTTTGTTGTTTTATTCAATAATAGTTCCTCTTTTGCGTTTTATAAACAATTTTTAAACCTATCTACCTAACGGTTGTCATTTATTTTATTATGTTTCTTTTTAATATCAAATGGGCATTTGTAATTTATTATTTTTTTTTTTGTTTTTTTTTTTTGTTCTTTTCTGTTTGTTCTGTTCAATTAAATTTATACATGTCGCATTAAATAACCATTTACTTTTACAATATTTTCTTTAAGGTCACATGGTATCACTCAAAAATTCATATAATGTATGTATGTATATAAATATTTATACTTATAGAACATTTTGATGATCACAAACAGGTGTGATCTTTCCAACATAACATAAATCAGAATCAGATGAAAAGATACATATATATTTATTTTATTTCTTTATAACCCATAAGTCACAATACTACATGGCTAGTGTCTACATAATATAACAAGTGGCTGAAGTTATTTCAAAAAATCGATTCAAACGTCTTAATCGGGAAAGTTGTACATTTAAAAATATATGTATATGTATGTGCGTGTGCGTTTACAATTACGAAAAATATTGCAAGCAATATTCATTTGTTTTTAATCGGTAGTAAATAAATATATAAAATATGTATCTTTCCTAAACATTAATTTTTTAAGAGATGATTCTCTCTAAAAACGGTTAAACGCTTTAATAGTGTATGCATCCTTACGTTTCTTACTTTACTGGGTTCTAGACAAACAGTTTTACTTAAGTTTTGAGGACGATGAAAGAGACAAAGTTATACGTTTGTCCATCTGAGGATGTAATTACACAAGTGGGTTCTAAATGAAATGCGGCCAACTGCGGAAATACAGATTTGATGCCGGTTACCTTTGAAAATTCTTTAAAATTTAGACGGAGCAGCTATTGGAACTGGAGTACAAGATTCTATGTGCATCCAAATGAACAACAACCCTCGGATAGTGATATCTTGCCACGTACATGAGTGCTACAGGTGGTTGAACGAATCGGGAAAATAATACGAGAGTAGCTGCATTTACAATTATCAATAACATTCTAGAGTCGCAGAAGTAAGTACTTACGACAAAAGAAAAACGATGTTCTACATTTAAATGACGTCAACCATCAGTTGAAAAATGAAAAAAAACTGAAAGTAAACAAGGTACTTCCATAAAACGTTTACAATGCATTTGGATCTGGCCTTTCGCTTTACTGTGCAATTAAAAATTTATTTACGCAGCCCATTAGATGTGGAACTAAAGGTTGTGTTCGACAAATATATGGCGACAAACGTGGCGCTTCAATTTAGTAACTGTCAGATTAGGTTAACTTTCCCTATCGCGGTTTAACAGACAGATTTTCTTTTAAATTCCTCTTGTATTATGTGAAATTGTGTTGAAATTAATGTGGTCACACTGAGGCAAAGCAAAGTCGATTGTTTTATAACCCGTTTCAAACTTTGTCCCAATCATATTCTACGATGGAGTTAATTCACGCTAATCATACGTAGCTCGCTCAGATTATCAGATTGTCATTATCAGTAATTGATATTCAGTGAAGCGAAAGAACACTGCGAGAAGAGATGGTTTGACATTTTTTTTCTCACTTGGCAGGAATTCGAAGTTGGTAGACAAGTTTTTTTTTAACGTGAGGCCTGTATAACTGTGGTTCAATTACGCCAGCTTTTTGTTACGTTATGATTGTATTGATTCAATTGCGTCTGGTACTAAAGTTCAACCATATTTCTGATATTCTTGATGACATCATCAACTGGAGTCAATCGTCAGTAGAAGCTCAATTAATAAAGGATGATAGTTCTTTTCAGGTTTTACGTTGCCATTTTGTAAGAAACATTTTGAGTTTGCCTTTTAAGACATGCGGCAGTGACACCGTTCTTTTGGCTGCACATATCTTGCATCCAAAGGCAATTCGAAAAGATAATATATACAGTTTATATAATGAAACCATAAGTGATGTTCATGACAGGATTTCAAATGTTCCCCCATAACTGACTAACTGACAGTCTAATGGAAACCATTCGCAGTCTGAAAAAAACTGGATTTATTGAAAATAAGGTAATAGTCACATATAATAACTATGGAAACCGGAGAGATTAGTCAAGAAGGGAATTTTCCTTCTTATAGTAAAGATAAATATATATTTTTGCATTTAAACTTAAGAAATTTTCATAGTATTCTAACAAAAAAATAAAATAAAAAAGAGACGAACAAACAAATCGACACATAAAATTTCCTATTTTTTTTCAGATTTTGTTTTTGTTGTTTCATTTTGAGAAGAGAAAAATATATGTTTTTCGTGAAGATATATATATAATATTAAAAATTAATATGGTCACAGACATTCGCCTGGATTTTGCGCACAGTACTTAGGAAATATGGGTTCGGCTTTGATGCCTAGTTCAACTAAACGATTTCGAAATACGGACATTCTTCCGAATACTTCTCTTGGAACAATGTCCATGTCATGCTCATCTGCCGGATCAGTCCAGAGTCTGAAATGATAAAAAGAGTGCTGGTTTTTATTGAAATGAAATATTTAAATATCATTTAATTTGACTGCATATGAAAATGGTTTTATTAGTGGAATGGGGAGAGAGATAAATTCTTCTTAACCAAGATGGATTCAAACGCAAAGCTGTTCACGACACGCCTGCAGGGTTGTCACTTTCCTACAACTGCAGTAGATCTACTGCAATACCAAAAACTTTTATTTGGCTTGTTTGGCTTGTAGAACTGACATATTCTGAATCAAACGAATAATTCTTGAATCTAAAGCAATTTTGTGAAACAAAATATAGGATTAGCTACTGGTAATACTTCTGTCATGAGGGACAACGTAATTGGTGCAAAAGCGAGCCTGGAAGAAGAAAATAATGTTCGATACAGTGTGCACATGTCATTCCTTGCATTTATGGGCACCGGTAGCAAAAGTTGTCGGGGCTATGAAAAAAGGATGAATACATATATGGAAAAGGGCGATGTTAATAGAGATTGTAGGGAACCTTCAGATTCAGTGGGTCTTATAGATAAATTAATACTCTACACTTTGAAGGGTGTTTTAGGAAAAAAAAACAATGTGGCATTGCTGTCGTTTTTGAACAAATTTTAAGACTGGTATAAATATATGTGCAGTCGTCCGACTATCGATGAGTCAGGCGGCCGCTCTATAGAGTACAAAGGATAAACATACTCAGAGGCATTCGAATGACAAGTGATAAATAATTCATCAACATCTGCAAAACATCTCGCTTCTCAAAGTCATGCGAATAACTACAAATGAGTAATTACTAAAAATGGTTCGAATTACTGCTAGCAATGTAAAAACTCGATGTCTACTCAATTAAAATCGAGACAAATTGTACTGACAATCAAATTAAACAATGAATTTTAAAACGGTGGTACGACAATATTAATTATTGCTTTCGGAAACATAAACGCTGTACAAGTTTGGCAGCACCTTCAATTTCCCATACAAAAAAACAATCTTCTATGTTAAACTCCCTCTATGCCGAAATAATGTTGGTGTCCCGTGAAAATTCAACTAAGGAGGGACTCCCGATCCTCAGCAAGTATAGTTGTATACCCAGAGACCAGACCTCATGATACCTACACTCTGCAAGAAGTTCTTCTCAAACAGCTCCCCTAAACCCAGGAACTGGATCGTCCACTGCGAATTTTCACAGATCGATCGAAGATGGATGTAAGCCTGAGTGTTGGTGCCTATTCCAAAGATCTAAACATCCAGTTATCTTTCCGATTGCCGAACCATTGCCGCGTCTTTCCAACAATTAATTATTAAGCAGAAATATCGTCATATTTTCTAATAGCCAGGCAGCGATTAAATATCTGAGTACAGTCACTTTTAACTCAAAGACCTCTTGTCTATCTAACAACGAGGTGGGGAAGTATTTTAACATCCCACAGAAAACTAAAAAGCGGCATCGAAAGGGGGAACTACAATGCAAACGTCTCGGTAATGGACTCGCTACTTGTCAACAAGACACCATGGTCCTCCACACGAGCGACTGAATGTTCGGCAGGGATACCGGTACCGCATCCGCATCAGCACCGCGGAGTTTCTCGACTGTCTCGTGTCGGGATTCATAGACTAAATCCATGCAAATCTAGTCAGTTTGAACAACATTACAGATTACTCGAAAAAAGTTCAACAAGTCAATTCAACATTAATGCATATTTTAGTTAAGATAATTTGTTTGAGTCATACCTTTCTGCTAATGCAGCCGCCCTTGGCCACAATCTGTTGTCTAATTGACCTTCGTCCACTTGTTCCGTCCATAGGCATACCTCACCGCCGAGAACCTTCAATTTGTTTTTTTTTTTTTTTTTTTCAATTAAATAAGTTTACAACAAATTCTATGCACATTTACCTGTTTTATTCTGAATTTATCCAAACGCATACGTTCCCACGGTCTGTGTTTGTACACATTCTGCCACGTTCTATATGGTGAGCATGCTGCATCACCTGAAATAACAAACGTTCAAATATAAAATAAATCACTCATATTTATTTGTTAATTCCGTTCACCTGTAGCTCGCCAACTCCCGAACCCACAGTCCAAATACCAAGCATCCACATGCGAAAATATCAAACTAAACCCGTTGTCAATGAGATCGTAGTTCTCCTGCCATGTGCTCCCACCCCACACTTGTACGGTAAATTGGTTTTTAGAGAGACATTTTATGTTGGTCAGGCCACTGGACCAAACTGATACCCATTTTGGTAAAGAATTATTGTTTGCTATTTTCAAACTGTAACGAGGGAAAATAGAAAAAAGAGAATTCAGTACAGAAAGGGTTATTGTCTAGGAAGGGATGATGAGGGCATTTTTTACCGTTCCAAGGCTTGGAGCATGAAATCACACCACATTCCCCGTAAATCGGTTTCGTTAAAATACTGCGCCCAGCACTCTAGGTTGACTTCATCTCCACCCAAATGGAAATAGTCGGTTGGCCCGGTTAGATTCAGCAATTCCTCGTAGAGTTTTTGCAGAATGAGGTACGTGTGGTTATTTTTTGGATTCAGCTGACCACATGGTGGTTCTCCTGTAGACAAAAAGATATTGGAATGAATTTGTTTTAAAGTGTGTCTATGCCTCATGATTGGCTCACCACAATAGAAACTCCACGGCTGCTGATTGACGCAGAGGCTCAGTTCACCGAGTCCACGTTTTGGTCCCCATTCCCAGCCGTTGCCGGCGTGAGCGGGTGCGTCTATTTCGGGAATGACCTAGACAAAACAAATAATGGAAGAGTCGAGTTTTATTGCCGTTTTATATTATGATGACGTTTGGAATGTATTCAATGATCTAACTTGAAGGTCCTACCTGGATTCCTCTTAATTTGGCATAAGTGGCAACTTCCTTGACGTCTTCATCGGTGTACGTTTCACGTTCCGAGTATGCACCGTGGGCAGCTAGCTCAGGATAAAATTTTGAAACAAATGGAAAGCTCTGCGAGTCGGTGATATGCCAGTGGAATCGATTCAGTTTTGCCAGAGACATCGCAGCCAGTGTGCGTTTAATGGCTTCCACCGAAAAGTAGTGCCTTGACGTGTCCAACATAACTCCACGGTATCTGTGTAGCGAATAGACAATTGCAATTACATCAACATTATTTTGGTTGCCTTGTAGCATACTTAAACTTAGGAGCATCCACGATTTTCGAACTAGCCAATATCCTTAGAGTATTGCTCTCGTCGTCGAACCAAATCATTTGCTGAAGTGTAGACAGGCCATGGCGTGCCCCGAAAAATGAATTCGCGTGCACTTTCACCACCATTTTACGATCATCAGCTGTGGAAACATATAAAATTAAGTACTTCTTCTTAAGAAACAGATTTCAGAGATGTAACTCACTTGATGTGGTCAGATTATAGCCCTCGTCCGTGTCGAAACTTAGATTAATATCATTTGATTTCTTGATTGCCACCTCGATCTCAAGGCTATCAATATCACAGTTCTTGCGCTGTAGCTTTGATAGAAAACTATTTCTATGCTCGTGTGTGGTTTCTGGTTCTTTACTAATACTATTCATATTGCTATTGCTACTGCTGCTACTTGCTACATAAGTAACACTGCTGCCGGGCTCTTGAAAGTCAAGCTTCTGAATGTGCCTCAAATCTTTGAGGAAGAGATCAAATGAGCTGCGAAATAGTGTATCGACATTCTGGAATGGTGTAACCATGGTCAGAGTCACATCGTCTGATGTGAATTTAAGGGATTTTGCAGTAACTTCCGATTTGATTGTTGGATGTGGCCAGATATTTATGTCACCACACGTCATGGCGCAGCTTAGAAAGGGAACTCGGTCCTCAGTCGATGTTTCTGTCAGGTAATGATATCGAACACATTTATCGCCCTCGCACTTGTATGTCCAAGTCTTTTCCGATGGTCTATTCAAAATGAATTCATAAGTAGTCAGACAGAGATTTGGCACTGGTTTGTACTTACATTATGTACATGTTAAAGTTGGATCGTTTTTTGATGGACTTTTGAAAAGTACTTATAAAAGACTGATGTTTCATAGCACCTTGATTCCAATACAAAACTACCAATATGAACACCGTGGTAGTGAGCAGCATTAACAGCGCCCTTCGCAGTGACACTGCGAGTGCCATTTTTAGTGCAAATCGTATCCTGGAAGAAGAGAATAACATATAATTCCTTAATTGAAATTTTTATACAATATTATTTAAATATTAGAATAATATATAACAAAATGTGGCGGCAGTGGCGTTATAAGTCTGTGCGTCGGAGAAAATATATGCGGCTCCACCTCTTTCGGCAAAGCTCAAAGTGTTTAACTGTCTAGAAAAAGCTTCTGTCTCGTCTGTAGATCCCTTCCACTCGCGAAAGAATAACAGCGCGCACACAGCACGAGTGAAAAACAAGAGTTATCAAGTTAAAATTACAAGTAAATTTCAGTTTTGACACCAAAAAATGCCCAAGAAGTTTGACTGTATTTATTTGGATAATCCATTAACCAACCCACTTTAATGGAAAGGAATAGATATGAAAAATACTTGATGTTTACTAATTGCTTCCTTTTTATTCTATCTCCAGTATCCTTTGTACGATTCACATTTCATCCAACAACATCGAAGCAGAGGCAATTTCACGCGCATTTAGCCGAAATCGGTAAATGGTGGTGGTTTATCAGCTTCTTACTAACATAGCAACATACTCTTACCAGGGATGTGCTACTATCTATAGAGGAGTTAATAGGGCACCCCTCAGGGAGGTGGTCCGGGGCTATGTAGACGGTGTTGCCACAACGGCGACTGTTAAACTCTAAGAGATATAATACAAAATGCCTTTATAAAGCTACAAGCATGGCCAACAAAATGCGGACTTGATGTCAATTCTTAAAGAACGGTGCTTGTAATCCTTTCTATATAGATACAAAATCACCCACTTTGGCTCAGATACTGCGCGGCACTATTTTGAAACAACAAACTCGCATCAGTTACTGGACCTACATCTCGATTGGCAGACCGACAGTACTGTTGTTGGTTGGTGGACAGCACTAAAGTCTATCAACTGCAAGGCTCTCAATCGGGCCTAGAGACTGGCCTGCACATACATCAGCGAGCTGCTGAGAAGTACTCTGTCAGACGCATATAAAATACTCCCGCATATTCCACCTCTGAATAGTTTTGGTAAACAATTAGTCAGTAAAGCCTTGCGACTCAAAAACATTCCGGCTATTGCCTGAACTTACCATCGGCCACTCAGCCATTCTTAACGAAAATCGCTGCCTAACGACACCCACTGCCCACTACCCCAAATCATATTCGAGGTGAAATACCGGGCAATTGCAAGGCCGACGAACTCAAACTTGCTTGGTGTGGCACAACTTCCTCTCTAACAACTGCAGGAGTGTCACCTTCCGTGTCGATCGCTACAGCCTTATGGACAATCAAAACCACAAATGGCTTAGAAGCCTTAAAAATGATCTTGGGCCATCCCTTAATCTAAAACGGTCAGTCAGTCTCCTTAAAGTCAGTAGACCCTCCTTATTGAAGCTCATCGGTGCCATAACGGGACTCATGCAACCGTACATGGTCACACTGTTCAGAAAACAGATAGTCATCATCAACCTGAGAAACACAGACCGCAAAAACACAGCATCAGCGCGATAAATTTGCTAAGTGAACAGAACTTCAGAACTAAATCGAACACCATCGAGGCTGAGTTGTCTCCCAAACTAACACCCCGTCACAAAAACACCAATATGAACACACGGATTTGAAGAGCCCGGTGGAAGCACTGGCACTTCACCGATATCATATTTCCAAATGCAAACATTAAACAATGTATCAGTTGGGCCCCTATTGTTCAGAAAACACCCTAATCCTTAGACTAGTTGTAATCTCAAAATAGTTATTGTTCACAATAAAATTGTGAAATTGTGAATCCGGGATGTCGAAAATGGCTTCAACGGTGAATGACTCATAGGACACTTATGCATCGAAGTATATATTGTCTGCAAGGAAGGACACACATCATCGATGATTTGACGATAACACCATATGCAGATATATGTACTTTCGAAGTAGTTAAGGACTTCTGTGTTCAATCTTTTGCCAAATTTGCATTGATGTCGCTTAAAGAATAAGAATCAAGCGCAGTCCGAACTGCGATATGAGTTTAGGCAGTCCTCTGCAGATTAAACGTCTAAGGTAGCTGGCCATGGACAATAATGCTCAAGGCTAAAATGTCCTTGAAGGACCTCCACTAACTTGGCACACGAAATTGCAGACAGGTTGATTAAAAGCGTACCAGAAGAAGAAAAACTTCTCTCGTGTCACAATCAATTATGAGATTTCTGATAATGTGGTACATTCACATATTGAGTTTGTTCTTTTTGAAACTGAGTTCAATTGCATTTTCCTATTTAGTGCTCCAGTGAAAATATGATAGTGTTAATACGTGATAACTTAGTGCACACAATCACAGAATAATGGAAGTCTAATAATCAACAAAATGTACACGATCAATTTGTGGGCACTTGTTTATTGGCCTATAGGTCTAACGTTAATGGTTTATCATAATGAAGCTATTAGCAATATTAAGTGCTTATCTATCTATCGTTTACTCGATCTTCGATTGTAATTCATTCAATCGTAATTTTTATTTCTACAATTAAACCAGAAGCCCGATACGAGTAATCGACGCAGGTAAACAAGGAAATCAAGAAATTGAATGGTTTAGGGTTCAGGAATAGGAGTTGGCAAACATCTTAAAGAAATTTAATGATAAAATGTTATGCTTGTGGCTACAATCTGGGGGTATATGCTCTTTAAGCAATAAGCCTGTTCAGCAATCACAGTCGTTAGCCTTTTATAGATTATCACAAAGTGTTGGATGGGTTCTGTCCCACACCTCTTTCAGCTGTTTAGATGTTTGTATGTCCTTTGTAGACTCTTAAATAGTAAGAGATAGATGTGAGAGATGACTGATGTCTTTGGCAAATTTGTTCATAATTGTCTGTACATAAAGTTAATTTTCGGCAACATCAACGAAAAAGCTTTCGTACCCCAGTGGTATATCTCTGCTACAAGATCTGTCCAGCGTATTGTGCATAAGGTTTAAAGTCGTTTCGCATCACACTAATCTTAACGTGTGACTGCGATTTAGTCCAGTTCGGAGATGCACTGTCGTGAGATTTCTTTAGTCTGGTATTAGAGAATATAGTTCAACGGGCAAAAGTAAATATGGAAGGCAGTATCTTCTAGAAATCAGTCAAACTGTTGAAACTTTGTGTCAATCGAAGAACATTCGAAGTGATTTGGTCTTAAGGTGAATGAGGATAATAAATATATTCTGTCAAAAAAATAGTGAAGGGACAAACGTAACGAACTCCAATTACATCTTAGTCAGTGATCCGACGTAAACGGCATTTGGCAACCGATGTTACTTCGGTTTGTCCAACCAATAGCACTCACTCGAAATGACTCGGAGGACCACAGTCATACTTTACAAGTCTCTTATTTTGCCAGTGCTACTACGAGCTGAAATCTGGAAGAAAAGCAAGAGAACAGAGCTGACTACTGGTGTCTTCGAAAGACAGGTTAATGAAGGAGAATACACAGGCGTAAGCTGTTCCAGGTTGTGGATGTAGTCCGGAAGGAACAAATTCTATCAATATTACATGGCCACATCGAGCATATGTGGACGTCAAAACACAGAAAATCTTGGAATCAGAACCTTTTTGTTCGAGAATCATCTGAGTAAGACCGTACCTCCGGTATAAAGACCAAGTCATCGGACGCATGACATTTTGAAAGCAACTTACTTTCAACGATGGCGCACCTACAGCTCATGTGCATACCGTCTATATGTTACAGGCCTCACGGGGAAATTAGTTTTGTACAATCTTTTCGTATCCCTTAATTTCAGCCATTGGAACATCATTCTGTTACGTTGCGACATCAAACAGGGAACAACATATTCATTGATTTCCAAATTGTGGATCCCTTCAAACGAGCAATGCTTTACTTTTAAAAAACTAAATTAGAAAAAGCTTTCAAAACTGCGCTTAATTCGACGTAGACATTTTTCTTCGAAAATCCCCCCAAAGTACACAACAAGAATAAGTTGTGCATGAATGTAGAATGGTGCTTGTTGAAATTTGTAAGGAAACTCATCCGATTTCGTGTGGCTGACAATAGTCATAATAATAGTATCCATCTAATTTGCATAACTTAGTGAATCATGAACAACGACACACGATAAGTTGCATCACTCCACATGTTTATGAGTGGAAATAAAAAGAAAGACGCTTATATTCATGGAATTCATTGTATATCCTTGGTAGAAAAATCGTTAATGCTTAATGGTTACGGTGTGGTGGAAGGGATTTTAAAGAACGACAGGTTTTGTTTTCATCCGTCTTGACCAAATGCATTGTCACATGAGAATCATTGGGAAAACAAATGCAGCACCCCGAGTTGAAGACCTGTCTTTAAGACAATACACTGTTCGGCGGTGACCCGTGAATTGACTGTGGTTTGTATAGCATTTTTAAAAATTTTCTTGTTTATAGTCTAACTGCCACAGTGGAAATATTAGACTTACCTACGACTTGTATCAATAGTCTCTGAAAGTTTGAAATGAATTGGCCGAAAAAAATGACAGTGGTTAGTAATTTTTTAGTAGTTTATCTTTCAACTGCCAATGCGGCTCCAATATGCCTACTTATGACCTCTGCACATTTTTTGTATACACTACGACATAATAAAACGCTTTGCATACCTACGCTCCGAAGATAATACAAACAATAACACCACCGCGGAGATAAAACGGTGGATCACGCTGGCCAACCGCTGCATTTACGCACTCGGAAGGCCACTAAGGAATAAAGCCATCTCTCGAAGAACCCAGATATCCCTATGTAAGACCTTCATAGTCCCAGTCCTGCTGTATAGCGCAGAAGCATGGACACTACTAATAGGATGAGGATATTCTTGGTTCCTTCAAAAGAAAGGTTCTTCGAATTATCTTCGGTACCGTATGTACGGATTGTGTTTGGAGGAAGAGACTGAACGACGAGCTCTACGGGCTGTACTGCGATATCCTGGTCAAAAGGGTTCGAATTTCTCGTCTCAGATGGCTATGTCACGTCGAGCGAATGGACACCAATGCTCCGGCCCGGAAAGTCTTCGACGCCAACCCCGAGGGACGACGCGTTGAAGGAAGAACACGCCTACGGTGGCGCACGCTGCTAGAAGGGGACCTGCAGAAGTTGTGGGTGGCATGTTTGCTGAGGCCCAGGTCCACCCCGGACTGTAGCTCTAGCCAAAGAAAATAAATATATAAGTATGGCACACTGGCACACGTATACCGAATGTGATCGAGAAAAGCACCATGAAGTTCATGCGGTCTGTTAACGTGTGCATAAGCTGGTGCGTTGCTCACGCTTCTCGCTTATTCTGTTTTCGAATACGCCTAGAGTTTTTCTTTTGTTTATATAGGCAAAACTTTTTTGTTTTTGTAAAATCACAGTTTAAAATCACTGGGATTATAGATTCGCAATTAGGAGCATAACATCACTGTACATTGTCCCCAGTTCATCTTAATATAACAACTTTTGGTTTGAAAAATAAGTTACCAATTTTAAGATCTTACAACTCGACTAAAAGCGGAGTAGATACTATGAGCAAAAGCCACTTTCGACTTCTATACTTCCACACAGAAATGTTCAGGATCACGGAAAAATTGCTATAAGGACTCGACCGAAATTCTCATATATTTACCACAACTTGGACTCCAGGAACGGAATACAAGCAGAGTAGAGCAGTATACAGCAGAATAAAGTGTGGAAATTAAACGATGACTAATCTAGTCGCAAACAGGAAGGCAACTGTACCCTATGCTATGTCAAGTCAAAGAGACGTCCAACTAGAGAGGAAGGCCAAGTTTGCAACAAGCCAGTCTTTGTTCAGTACATTTAAGATCTTACTAGCAACACTGGTTGTCTGATTGATTTCAAATATGTGGTGGATCACCATTAAGTTCACTCAATCAGTTCTAAATACAAGCAATGCAGAGAAAATGAAACGCACATAGGTATTGACTACGCGTTGTGGAACACTCGCATTGTGTCAAAGGTTAAGCCATATCAAAATATGTCTTTGTTGCCCAACGTGCGAATTAGTCAGTCGAACCTAACCTAGCGAACGAGAAGAAAAAAGTTTCACACGTTCACACGAAGACTAATCCATTTAGTCTCAAAAATAAGTTCCAGTTCTTTCTACATAAGCAACTTTATTGTCGCTGAGCTTAACAATTGAATGAATACATATTTGTAAAGAACTTGTGTCTAGTCAAGAAATGTCCCATTGCAATCCAAACAAAGGTTATTTCCCACCCTCTAGTGAGTAATTTCTTTACACAAATCGATAAGTAATCTCAGTGGAATCAACTTAATGTCAACTCTCGGCACTGAGTAATAACATGTCGCGACCGAAGCACGCACCTTGTACTCAACACACCACAAAAGCTTGAAAAAAAAAAATAAAATAAATAAAAGTCCCATGTGACTGCGAATGCAAGTGTGTTCAAACTTTTGAAGGACATTGCGGCTAGAGCCTTGAGTTACCACCGTCCACGTGTCACAAATATAACAAGATCGACTCACCAACCACAAAGCAACAGTTAGCCCGACCCTGTTGCCGCCCACAATGTGGTTGCATCTATTCCACGAAATCGTTTGCATTGCAAACTGTTTCAAGTCATTCGCATGTTTTATAGGACACAAGAGAAACCTCTCGTAAATGAAATTAAAAACTTTCATATTTATTCATTTCAATTATTTGTTGTTGCTTTTGTTTTCTAATTTACGTAATCGTGAACAGTGAGCGGAGGAGAACACAATAAAGTAGCGAACACCAAACAAGGGACTAACAACGAATTTGTTTGGGACCATAACATGTTTGGTAACTTTCAGCGGGCAACAGAAAGGATACGCCATAGGTACATATGCACGTACAGGCACATAGCACATACAATAAGTTGTTTTGTTAGGGTTGAGGCACACACCTCCGACCACTGCCGGGCACCGCCTGTCTTTTGTGTGATAAACCGGGGGTGGCATCTGGTGGCATGGGTACTCTCCATTATCCACGAAGAAAGTGTTAAGCGCTCCATTTTATGTTTAGATGAGCTTTGTTAGCTGTGAGGGTTGTTCCATAGTTGACAGTTGATGTGTAGCTTCGTTCGCGTTTTATTGTGTTCAGCAACCGTGTACAGGTAGGAGTATTGGGTGCTGTTGGTATAGTGTTGGTTAGTTTTTTTTTTTGTTAAAGTCATGGTGATACGTAGATACTATGTACGTTGTCATGTTAACTGAAAAATGTTAAACTTTACTGGGTCACGCAGGATAATCGTTATTCTCCTTCACTTGTCAGTTCAGTTCAGTTAGTTGCCGAATGTAAATGTAAGTTCGTTTGACTTTTCGTTGGCGCAACAAGTTTGGGTTATGGATAGACGTAGAGGTTAAGTCGACATATAGCAAACCCTACCAGACGTGGTTTTAAATCGAACACATTAGCTTTTGTTTAGAATATATGATTAAATGTTAAGTCATTTAAATTGTATTTTGGTAATTAATGTGAGCTCGTGGTTTTTTGTTATCTTGGCTACAGGTAACATTCAATAATTCGAATCTAAAGGGGCCAGAGACAAATTTTAAATGACCTAGGTTTCAAAATAAATAGAAATTCAAAAAAAAAGAGAGTTTAGTTGAAGTTCGTGTCATATTACCTCAAATATTTTCCTTTTGAAAAAATAAGTTCATCATTTTCTGATGAATAAGCGACCCTCTCTATATTTGTCTAACCAAATTTATATTGTGGTAAGAGCAGAGAAGAGGTCTCTGAGGGCCTAGAGACGTAAGAGAGCACCTTGCCTCGCTTAAAGTCACTTGAATTGGTGGTTGTTCTTCTATATTATATAGATCTGTACTCTGTACATGTACATAAACAAATGACAGGTAGGTTGATGAAAAACGCTTTAAATTAAAGAGAATGGGTGGGCTGACGTCATGCTCAACCCTATTCTGTTAGTCGGGTTACCCAAAGATATGTGTCACCGTGACAAAACTGTTATAGGTACAGTCGAACCCGCTTAATTGAAACTCGTTTAATTGAAAAACCCGCTTATATGAAACATTTATTCTATCCCCGTGAACATTTTCACAAATTTCATACAAACTGGTCCCTTTTATTGAAACCCGCCTAAGTGAAAAACTCGGATATTTGAAAAAGAAAATCTGAAAAATGTATTACTTTTCACGGAAAAAACACCGCTTAAATGAAAATGTTTCTCAAGAAAGATCAGATGCACAGGCTTTCAATGCATCTATTGAACTTGTAATTTTTCTGAAGTTCTGCGTGAAAGTTTACCTCTTAAAGTGACAAATATCAATTCTGACAACACATTTCATCATTCTTTTGATATTCCAACGATTTGTATCTGCTATGTACTGCTCGTTAAAACATTCGCCTGTAATCTTACTTATTTCAAAATGTCAGCCCAAAAATTAACGTTCATAAAGTGAATTAAATAGAAATTGAAGTAACAGAGAAATTATCAAGATTTACAGCGGCCATGATTCTAAGAACCAAACAAGTTTGTCTATAAAAGACAAACTTAAAATTTTAAAATATCTTGATGATGGTGAGAAGCGGAAAATCATTTATATGCAGCATAATATATACTCACGCAAGCAAGGATATGGATACAAAAAGATTTCATTCATCAAATTTTTGGATCCACGGACGAATAGTTAGTCTAAATGAAATCTTTTTTCAATTACCCGAGGTCCGCTTAAATGCAAAACCCGGTTAATTGAAATTAACATTCCGGTTTTTTGTCATTTCATTTAAGCGGGTTCGACTGTAATGTATTTCTTCAACTTCTATTTTCACAATTACGAAAAATTCACATAAACGAGTGTCAAGTTATCTGGAGTTGACTGTATTTCCATTAATAGCAGAGATCTGAAATGGACATCAGTCAAGGAACTTGCTTTAGCTTGCAAGAATCGATTGTCAAACGTCAAAATGAACTTGGCCAGAGCTAAATATCGCCAAAACGATGCTGCTTATCGCGTTAGACCGAATCTCGATCACTATGCTAGTCGGAGTGATTATAGAACCAGAAATCAGGCGATCCGTGCGTTAGCTGCGGCCATGAAGAAAAAACCAGGACAATCCAATTTAATCTTTTCCACTGCCCAGCTCTCCAGAATCGGCGCGTAGCTTCGTTGTGCCATACATTGTCCACAGAAATTGCGGACATAGCTAATGCTGATAAAGGATCAATGCCTTTTAGCCTTCGAGTGGAAGTGATGGTCAATTATCACAATCCTATCCCAAAATCTAACCAAATCTAACATAAATAAAGCAACAGCGGTATAAGATATAAAATTGATTCTTCCTCCGCTGTCCAATAGGTGCACCGTTATTCAAGCAAAAGCGTTTCGAATTTTTATCTAATACTCGTAAAAGTGGGTGGTTTGGCAGAGTGGAGGAGGATAATAATCGAGTTGTGTCAGTTTGCATGATCGTTTGGCTGCTTGATTAATGTTTGTCGTAATATGATTCAGTCGTCCGATTTTTGCTTTTACAACTTCGAATATTACGTGACTTCTATGACATGTCCGGCTTTCTTGTTATTATCACAGCTCGTTGTCGAAAATCAGTTAGTTGATCTATAAGCGAGACAGTACCTTCAGAGCGGGATTTTTGCTGGCCAAATTATGTATGGCGACCAACATCTCCGTCGGAAGGTTGGCGAGCTCATTTCGTTGCCTATTGCTGTCCGACTTCAATTCTTCCTATAAAAATCTAATCTAAAAGGGACTCCAAAGAACAAAATAACTTAAATGCAGTTTTCTTTAATAATAAGAAATGCACTTATAGCAAAAAAAACTATGGACGATAATCCAAAAATGTGACAAAATTTACGTTAGCAACAAATTATTCTTCAAAGCTTCGGTTGCATATGCTGTTGACGCCTGAATTTCGTGAGATTGTTCAACTAATCAAACCCATTAGTTCTTTGAACAGTAAGCTGAATTTAACACGCTAGATGATACCGAAACTATTGCAGAACTTTCTACGTTATGTACAGGTGTTACGGAACTTAGTTTTACGTGGTAGATTTTGCTTTTGATGACGATTATTCTGTTTTAAGTACCTCAAATTGTTTCTTGTAGTCTCTCTTGAATTCTTTCTGCGAAAGCTTACTATTGTGGTTGACTTTAGGACCAGTTCCATCCGCAAAAACAGACGAGTTGATCACTTAAGCTGTGCAACCACACGGCAAAATGGATGTCAAGTGTTTAAAACTGAGCCGACATTTCGATATGTTTTTCTTTTAATTGTCGCAAGCGTAAAATGATACACAACAAAGTGGTAAAACTTACAAAATAATTAAAAATGAAATAAAAATGAAGTCAAATCGGAATCGGATTTGGTATCGAAGTCGCCTTTTCTTCTCTCCATGCACTGAAATTGATTACGAACATTTAGTGTAACAAAAGTGGCAAACCTAAAATAAATGTAGCCCCATTTTGCCCAAGTTGAAATTCTGTTCTAGTGAAGCGATTGGTCCTCTCCGTTTTTTTTTTTTTTTTGTTTGTGCATCTGTCTGCCTCCTGATATTGTTTGCGCACGGTTTTTAAAGTGGAGCATACACGAAAAGTATGTAACCATCCTTAGATCGTGTCATTTCGTCGAGCACTAAGCACTCATTCGGAAATCAAACATTTTTCACAGCCAACGGCTTTGGATTAATTTTCCGCCGACGACAACTACAACGAAGTCAGCAAATTTACACTCTCCCCTTCCCAAGCGGACTCATGCGCTTCCTCACTACAGTGCGCCACTGAAAAATCTTTCAATTTCGTCGTGTAAATACCCCTGCGTCGTATCATCATCAAAGTAGCGGGCGTGCGCCCGCTTAGTCTGAGCGAAAAGTTAAGAACATCAATATAGTTTTGTCCATTGACTGGGAAGACTTATCCTACACTAGACAGCGCCAATGACTACCCACCCACTGAATCATTCGTCCACAGGGGTGTCTTACAGCCCACCCCTCGCCAATTTCGTTGTTCGCCCATTAAGATAGTCCTGTTTCACTGTTTCAGTTCTTTGAGAGTGTATACTGTGTTGTCGTAGCACCGACGAGCACCGACGAGCACCACGAGGACGATGACGGTCGACGAGAGATATCCCTTCCATACACAGCACAACGTGGCATAGTGTTTGTATTTTGGATTGCCGCTGCTCCCTGCTATTCAACTGTGCTGTCAGTTTCAAGCTTTTTTTTATCCTATGTTCGTTTCCTGCTGCCGCCGTCGACACAACTCGTGGATATGGCAAGTGAAAGTGGAAACAAACCCCTAGAAAGGCAAACGCGCCACAACACACAGTACGCCATAGTACAGGAGAAAAAAAATATATAATAAAAATAACGAAACGAACCCCGAGAAAGGAAACCTTCTAGTCTGCACTACCTTTTCGAGTTGATTCAGTCGGACTAGAGGAACCAGGTTGGAAGGTCGAATTAGAACGAAGGAATATTATTTCACCGTCGGACGCGACGCGACTTTCTCTCGCTTCTCGTGGGGATTTAGTTGATTTCTTTTGTCCTGCTTGCTGGCAGCACACTCTTCCTTTCAAATTCGTTACCTGCATATATTGTGGATTTCAAATTCATGATTACGCAAGGATATACAAATATAACGAAGGGTCTTATTAGTGGCGTGTCTATGTGTGTAGCATTTTCTTCAATGCTTCTTGTTTTGTTTAAGTGATAAGGATTTAGACAAACAGACCACGTCAACAGCAACAGCAACAGAAAGAGAAACAACAGCGAGGTCCTTGGATAAAAATAAATTAATTATATTTCATGTGTGAAAGTGTATAGCCAAGTGCAAGTATGTACGTTAAGATCCTACTCCTTACACAGTGACAGACAGGAGTACTTCATATATCTGTAGCGAATCAGGTGGAAAGGTGGACTATGCCTGGAATAACTTGTACGCTTGTACGCGACTTGAATTAAATGCTAAACAATCGCAGAGTTTTATTATTTTACATAACGGTGGCGGTTTTAAAGCGTTTTTTGCATCAATAACGGCCGCAAAGAAAATGTCTATGAAACGCTTGGCGGTTATTGCGGCAGTGAGCCACTTTAGCAGTCATGGAAATCATAATTCAACGACAATGACAACAACGACAACGGCAATCGGTGGTGGTGGTGGCGGAACGACAATGTCCTTTGCGGCAAATGCTGCTTATAATCAAAATAATGCCAGTGGAAGTGGTAGCAGCCCACAAATTGGTGGTCTCGGATTACTTCATCAGCAGAATTTAAGAAGTGGCGCAAACCCCGCCATCGGGAGCTTCACAGTGGGTGATATCGGTGGTGGTGGTGGCGGTGGTGGAGGTCTTGTTATGGGTGGCGGTGGCAGCAGTGGCGGTGGCAGCAGTGGCGGCCCAGGTGGATCGAATAGCATAAATGGGAATGTTAACGTTTTGCTTGGCGGGTGTGTATATAGTTTGTATCTTTTTCTATTTATATTTGTATCTAATTGCTGTGCAAAAATGTTTCATTATTACACTTTACTTCAGTACTAATTATTATTTCGACTAAAACATGGAAAACTCATCATCAACGCTTCATTGATTTTTGTGTGGTTACTCTTTAATCATTAACGTGATGATACTTAATATTCAATATTCCAAATTGAATTTAGTTTCGTTGCTGTTTCTGTTCTGGGATATTATACTCTATATTTTGTACTCTTCCAATTATAGGTTATGCATGATCGAATGTGCGTGATGTAGAAAATCGTGAAAGAAATAATTCAATTTAGTCGAACCGAATGACGTTGGTACATTTTAATTGGATCAAAAATTGCCTCGTGAACACTGGAAAGAATTCAGTTTTGGATTTTCGCTAAAATGCTTTTTTTAATTAGAACGTAAATGGAATCGGCTAAAGTGATAATTGGCTACTTTTGGTTGTCAACATGGATTATCCACCACATTTCGCGATGTGTTGTGTGGACGATAGAAATTATGACGTGTATTGGCAGCATTTGAGATTTGAATTTGCTACAAATTGTATGTATGGTTTTTCGATGTGTGTACATATTTGCAACCATTTGTAGAGCAGATTTTGTTGTGCGTCTTGTGTTAAATTAAATATGTACAATATTTGTCTGAAATATTATTGTTGGCCATAAATACATAAAAATGTCACATGAAACAATCGCCAATTTGCAGTTATTAAAACGAGAACCGTTAAAGGACATTACGCAGAACAAGAAGCCCCTAAGTCCCGAATATATTTTGATTATTAATTCGGTTCGGTAGAGCAAGTGATTGCGACTAGTGTAGATTCAAACAAGGACTATGCAGTTGAAAATGTTGCTACCAACTCGCTGTTCAAAATGATTCCAATCAAAACTTTTTACAGATGCAAATCGATTGCTTGAGCATACATTTGTGATTTGGAAGAGATCTGACATTTCACGTTCATTTTAATTAGGTGACACCGAACATTTGGAATCTACATCTACACTCTCATAACTTCGAATGCTTTTTAGTGGTGGAATCCTAGACCGTCTGTGATTTTAGATCCTTGGAAATGGTATTTCAGAACATTAGACTTGTCAAAGTCGAGTTCTAAGGTTGCTGGTATCTGACATAAAATTCTGGTAAACTCGATAAATCGCGTATCAAGGCTTGCCAAAGACCGAATGCCTGAACGGATATAATATGCAGTAAGTGCGGAGATTTTCAGAGAAAACTGCCAGATTAAAACATAAAATTCTACTTACTCTCTTCAGCACACATTTAAGATTTATTTCTTAATAATGCCTGGGCAATTTTCGTGGATTAAGAACATTTCTTTTTCTTTTTCGATAAATCACGTTTCACGGTTGGCGGGCAAGAATCTCAGGCCTTGCCGCCTTTGAGTGGCGGTTTATAAATCGAGCTGGCCATGAAAAAAAAACAGCAAATGTCTGTTCGTTAAAATTTATTTTAAATTCAATTTTGAAAGTCACTCCTTGCACAGGACCATTTCCCACATGAAGAGGTCGAGGGAGAATGAATGAAATAAACGATCTACTGGGCCCTCGGAGTATGTGACGAAAATGCGTTGTTATTTGAATATTGTCACTTTTTAAGGATATGAAAAGGAAGATGACAAAAAGACCCTGCCTGCCTGCTCCTAAAGTGGTTCGCATTCTACTTTTTTTGTCATAAAAGTTTCAATTGAAACGCAGTCGCCAAATTATGATGATCTATTATATTACATATTCGCTTCTAGTGTTTTAGTCTGCTTTATGCTGCGTGCTTTATGACGGTACACGCACCAGTGATATTCAACAAGGATATGGGGTAATTTGCATAAAGATCCTTGTAATGCGGATGTGTAAATTTATTCATTCGTGCAGCTAAAAACCTTCCACCCCAAACTCACTCGCACAGCACAGCAACGCCACATGCCTCATAGTTTTCATGTGGGTATAAATGTCCTTTAAATAGTAGGCCTTTATGTTTTTGATTTCAGAATGGGGTGTGGGTGATGAGAACATGGGGGGAGGGGGATCTCGCTAAGTGCAGAGGCTTGTGGAATTCCTCAAGAGGAAAGCCATCGTTTGCTTTGGAGAACAGTTTTATTTAGTTTTTCTGTTTTTTTTTCTTCTTATTCTTTGTTGTTGTGTGGATTGCAAGTGTGAACGAGGATATGTATACCTTAGAATGAACAAAGGACATATTTGCTGCGAATATATTCATGTGTGGATATATGGATTAGCTTAATGAATTGGCTTATGACTTGGTGAATGTCGCGAAAAGACCAAATTAGGTTGGTTTATAGTGCATTCAAAACTTACTACTCAATGTACGGAGTGTGTGTTGCCAGCCGATGTTACTTGGAAATCATATCATTTTTGTTTTCTGATTTTGAATGTCACAAAGCAAAGTGACGTGTATGTGTATCTGTTATACTTGAAGTCGAAATAAAAGTAAAAGTAAAGTTGATTTGACACAGAAAATCAGTTCACTATAAGTTTATTAATGTTGAATGTTTTGTTTTTCGAAATATATCCTTTTACCTGAAAATGGAGGTAGGCGAATGGCATTAAATTATTTGCCGGGAAATATGTAAATGAAAACTGAACTGTCAGCCTAAACATTTGATTCGACGTAAATCCAGCACGAACGACGCTTAAGCGGCGTTTACACTCCGCTTGACGATAAATTGGTGCTTAGCCTTTACACAAAAAATTCTTGACAGATTTCAGTTCTTAGAGAAATTTCGAAGTGTTGAGTTCTAATGGAGGCAGACGGTCTGCTGATTTTTGGGGATTTCAGTTTTTAACATACTTTCCACACCTCTGGAAAAAGAAAAAAATCAAATCATTCATACTTCACATTTGATTTCATTTATTATTCGGTCGATAGGCGCTCCGCAAAATCCCATTTAAAAATGAAAAACGTACTGAAACTGCACAACGCGAATCAGTTAGAATCGGCAAAGAAAGCCAAAAGGTCAAAATATGTTGTCTACCGTACCACAAGTCCATCAACTTGTAGTAACGATCGTTCACATAGACGGTTTAGCGCATCAAGAAAACTTGTCAAGCAAATCGAATCGACAATTTGTTAAGGGAGAAGTGTGAACGCCGCTTTTAGTTTTACATTTCTACGAATTCGGTGGCCTTAACAGTTTAAAGTACCTCAGCCCGCCCGACAAGGAACGCTCGAACATCAAAATCAACGAAGAGGAGGATGAAGACAGAGGTACTGGTTAGCAAGTTCATTTGACCAAGCACTAAGCGATTGCTTTTAAACATGGATCAAATGGGTTTCGATGTAACGAATGGGCTGAACATTCCATCTTTCGTTATACTGGACGTCCAATGTATGAACATTATTTTATTTTTAGCTGACCTTATCTAAAAGCTATCTACGACATTAATTCCTACCAAAGAATAGAGCCTACCCTTACTCGCACACCTTTGGAAAGTTTTCAAAGTTTCCTCCAGAAAAAAGAAAAATAGAAATGAGAACGTAAAAGCCACCCCTTCGTTTAGTACCATCCCAACCACATCCAATTCAGGTCATTGGTTTCTGACCTGAATTCAAACAATTCCATGTCCAACCCGTCGGAATTTTGGGTTACTACAAATATTTTTTCGAAATAATCCATCTTTGGCGTAATTTAATTTTGAACGTATTTGAATGCCCGAACAAATTAATGCTGAAAGAAAAAGTTATATTTATATGACAGTCGCTCAGAATCGATACAGAATGCTTAGACACGGCTATAGGTGTAGTCGTCAACTCCCTTTCGTGGAGTAAGTCGCTTTATGTGGATAATTTGAATTTCGAAACAGACACGAATCCCTTTGTGACTTTAACACGCAAACCTGGGCCCGCTCGATACACACCTTTCGAGTGTTGTATACACCGCAATTTATTGATTACTTGTAATGAAGGAAAAAAAGTTAGCCCCCAACCTCGTATGATTAGAAAGCGTTCAGACAACCCTTGACGTTTACCTCTCTAGCTCTAGAAGCGATAGCTTCTGATAAGTCGCAGATTTTTGTTTCGATAGTCGCAGTAATTGCCACTCATTTGCGCAGTGATTTGATGTCTTTGACGGTTGCAACTTATCGCTTTGGATTTAATTAAATGTTAATCTTTGACTCTGTAGCACCGTGCTCTTATTCTGTGCCAGCTTTTGGCAATTCAATTGCCAATCAACCGGATGTGATACACGAATTTGCATATGGATACAAGAAAATCCTATTATACAGAGGGTGCTGTGAGGATAAGTAGGTGTTTCTAATAAAGGTTTACCGTCCTGTCGTCGCCCCCCTCCCCCCCCAAAAAAAACCACACACACACAATTCTCACATTGATTAAGTGGCAAATGGGAAAGCAGTCTTCATGACTATCGTTTCCCCATTATGTTCTGACCAATCACATGTGTGAACCTAGACACCTGTGGGCCGTTTCCCGACAAGGATACAACTTCAACGTGATCTCAATCTAAAAGGATACGAATAAGTACAACACATATACAATCTATTGTTCTTAGGTACAGGACACCGGGGACAATGGAACGTCGACACGATACAAGTAGATTATAGATTCTGTTTTGTTAAGTCTTCGTTATTAGCTGAAAATAATTCTGTGTAATAAATATTGTATTTCTTTTGTTCTTGCAGCGCTATGCTGTCTGTAGTGTCAACAGTCCTCTGTGTCGTTTGCTACTGCTGCCACCGTAATAACAAGAAGCGAACCGAAGCCGCCTACCGCCAAAGGTGGATGGATAATGATGCTAATATGGAAATCTACAGTGTAGAGCAGGTGAGTACGGGTGGAATGTATACATTGAGGGGCCAAATAAAGATTTCTTTATGGGGTGATGAGATGGTGGATCAATGGTTTGTTATTGATGATGGTTTATTATTGGAAAATATTTATCGTTATTGTGTACGTCTTGCCAGAAAGCATATGATATGAATATTTTTTTGAACTTAACAAGAACAAGGTTGAACCATTCCATCTTAGCAACAATTTTGTATAATTGATTGGCAATTTGCCGGCCAGGCTGGTATGAACTCAAACCTCAATCGACTTGTCTTTAAAGACCTGTCCTCGCTTGATTTGAATTCTGCAAAGAGAAACAACATTGTCACACTCTTGTCCGATTTGTCTCTGTTTTAAGTACTGTTTTGAACGGGACTACTAATTAATGGCGAAAGGCATAAACTTTTGTTTCGAGAAACCGAGGCTATTTTATGAGTTTTTCTGGGTCTATACGTTTACAACGAAATACTGAACACGCATTGCTGTTCATATCGAGAAATTCTTAGAATAAAGGCGAATGAACGCATCGCATAGCGTGTTTTGAAGCAAATATTTATGGAATCCCCATTAATCTGTCAGTCAAGCTGTCACGTTATGTGTGACTGTTATACTCACTAGTTCCCTACTTATGAAGATTTCATAATATACTGCTCACTGATTTTGATTGCTGTGTTAATCAATTGTCTTACTTGATCGTAAGTCGAATAACTTGGCATCCAAATTTTGATATCTCACTTACTCACAGAAAACTGTGTCACAAGATAAGGGTCGGCCGCAACTTGCTATTTATACCAGTGAATTGCCGGCTTATCAATTCTAAGTGGCACCCGTAGAGCGCCAAAGCCTGGGTTTCAGCAACCAATCGTGTTGTGCGTACAATTGTTCCTTCGCGAGGAAAAGGATCTATATTTTTACGCCAATTCTAAACAGTCTAATTGAAGGAGGTTTTCTAGACATACAGTTACACTCTTGTATCATCGAAAGGCGGGATAGTATTTCCGTCTTACCGCAAATTGACCTAAGATACCATTACTTCAAGTGCGGGCATACCCACAACCAGTGTTGGGACTTGACATTTTCAAAGCGTGGTCGAAGGAAATTAGTGGTAGATTTGAAAGGAAAGAAATTTTACATACGTTAAAGCTGCTCCCTTAAATAAAATTAACATCTCCTCCATCTCCTCTATATTCACTTAGTTATTACATTTCTTTGTAATTGTGTGTATATATTTTCTGTAGTAATTAAGTCGTGAGAGATAAGAACCGAAAAACAACAATAAATTGCAATATGAAGAAGAGTTGCAATGTGTGGTAAATTTTAAAGTTTCGCAAAAAATTAATACCTAGATCTACCTCAACGCTACGGTCGCCAAAATGACTTTAAAGGGGTTCGGCGTCTTACGTTTACAGCAAAAATACTCGTTACACGTGCCACGTTTTCTACCGCGTGTACATTACGATTCAGTTCTACACCAAGTTTGGGCATTAAATCCGAGAAGATAAGTGTGTTCTAAAGAGACGTAATTATTAATATCAAGCGATTGTTTCGTCAGTAAAGCATATGGATTATTATTATTTCGTTTGAAAAACCACATAAATATCGTCGCTTGTATAAGTAGATGCATATAAAGTTGTTCATCAACAAAACTTCTTTAGCCAGAATTGTGAATACTTTTAGAATGCGTAAGCCGAAAGCGGTATTGTTTAGTATCAGGGACCTCACTATCTCAGATACGGGTCAAATACATAACGTATTTCCGTTGCAAAAAAAAACGATAGAAGCGCATGTTTGATAAGAACTTATTAGGCATATTTTGCTAACATGCATTTGTTTCCTGCATACAAACTGGTGAGCAATGATTAGAAAAGGAAAGGCCGCCAAATTTGTTTGCTTATTCAGTTTAGTTGCAGATGGTAACGATTTTTGGAGAAAATTGACTGTATTCGAAGGTGTTTATGTTTTTACAATAAACCTGTACAAGCTAAAATACAAACACAACAGTTTTTGGTTTAAAGAAGTTTTCAGCATGTCTGGATATGTCTCAACTCTATTGTCTACCCCCAATTTTGGAATACCCGTTTCCATATACTCAAAATTCAAATTCCACTGAAATAACTAGATGCACCAAGTGAAAGTCAACAATTGAACACAGAAAGTTTGTTTCAGTTCTCAGAGATAGTTATGTAATTTGCTTAAGTGTCATATTCAATGTTCCTCTTCGAAGAGAGTGTTTTACTTCGAACATAGACAGCAGAAATTAACTTTCGCAGTGCACCCGTGAGGACACCAGAAGTTTGCTTAAGATAAACACTGAGCATGTAGCCCCTCGTCGTCGCAAGCAATTGAATGTTATGTCAAACACATGCTACCGTCGAACTAAGATTTCCATTTTCATTAATTATGATGGAACTTCAGTGTTGATTGTTTAAGTTTTCAAGTGGTTAAATACAAATCGTTATACAAACACTTCTCTAAATTAATATGAATTTATGGTGTAATTTGCATGGAATGCATGAAAAATTGGTTATATTCAACCGCATAGTTCCAGTTGGGCATTATATAAACGACTGTCTGGTGCAGTCATTCTCAACATGTGCAGCAGTTTCTGAGCGTCCGCGACGGTCTTTTAATAAAATAAAAAATACGTCTTTATTATTAGACCACTACAGTTTTATGTTGGGATTTTTTCGTCGGGAATTAAATTCGTTGCTGGAGGTCCGCAAAGGCACAAACTAGTGATGGTCTAGAGAGTTGTGGACATTTGAGTTTTCTGTACTAACTTTGACCATTTATGTTCGATTTTGGAATTCTCAACAAATTGCAAAATACATGTGGTTTGTGGCAAAACAACCTCTGATCTAAAACTGAATAACTTCATTACTTCGTAGTTCTACCCAATGGCAATTAAGTGTTGATTTGACGTCGTTGTATGTATTGTGCGTAGCAACAGTAAAGATCAAAAATAAAGATACCTCAAGGCAAGAGACAAGTGTCACTCTTGTCAAGTTTCCGCGTTAAGAAGTTTTAATCTGATTTTTCTTGAACCATTGAATGGGTTACGCTTTGTACGCGAAATCATGGAATTCGAACACGAGGATTGTCGGAGCATGAAAAATGATTTCAGAAAAAACCTTTTAAACCGTATAACAAACAACAGGTTAGAATATATGCTCAGTTAACGTGATCACACTCAGCATATGTGACAATTTAGTGGAGCGGCGCTTATAACCACGCTCTTTGTATCAAGGCTACGCACAGGCTCATAAGGCCAAAACGACACAAGCCTGGATAAAAAAAATTACGATCCAAACCTTTCGAAGCAACGCTTGATTTCCTCTCAAGGCTTGAACCCAAACTAAAGCGAATGAATTTAAAAAAATTGTGGTTCTTTTTGTGAAACCAACCGTGTGGAAGGGACTCTTTTATTTAAGGGAAATGTTAAAATATTCAATAAATGGCACCAGCTATTGAATATAATAGTGCCCAACTGGACATCCAACTTGCGCTCTATTTAACGTGTATATCCACTTGTATATGATATTTATCCAAAATCAGTAAATGTGAGCACGCAAGATCTATTAGAATCAAATTCGGTAGACGAAATATGTTATATATTTAATGTCGGTTCTTGCCCAGGTATATTCCGGGCCTGGACGCACAGAGAGGAATCACTTCATTTAACCAATGCCTATGATTTTTAAATTTTGTACCACTGACAACCTCCGAACACAACTCATTCCGAAATGTTGTAGATCTGAAATCGCACCTAAATAATGTTCCGAAATTCAATTTTAGAAACTGCAAATGGTGTCAACTCATTTAAATGCATTATCTTCTTGTTTTAGGCAAACATTTTACCTAATTAGCACCGATAATCTATGGTGAGCCACCAGTTCTGTAAACCGAATAGTAAAACAATTAAGTGCCATTTGGGGAATTCCCATAGACGTTTAGCCTTTGTGCGTGCAATGTGTTTTTAATCAATTCCCACTCGTACGTTTTGCTAGCAGTCGTTAGTTAATCATTTTTACACGGTTGTACAATAAGCGCGAATTCAATTATCGTTCTCTCTAAATTGATGGCAATTAGCTCAATTAATTTACGAGAAGCTCCATTTAAATTAAGATCGAACACATCAAATACTCATTTGCAGAAGTTTCAAGTCAATATATGTACATGTGCATTCATTTATATGGGTTGGAGAGAGCTTCAGTTTCTCATGGAGGTGCAAGAGGTCATTTCGACAATAGCAACTTTGTGTCGCTGACCCTTCAAATCAATTCTGTTTTGAACAGAACGTCTTCCTATTATCATGAACTTACAACATTGCAATACAGATATCATATATTTTCTAGAAGACCAATTGCTACGACAACATGTTCATTTCAATTAAATCGGCCACTCAACGGGATGTGTCTGCTTACTCAAAACTGTCGTAACCAATGATGCCGCACGTTCTTTCAAAAAACTACCCCCCTCATACCCAACGCACAGCAAGCCATATTTCGAATGATAAAATGTTGAATGAACCAGCACCCTCCTTACTTGCTGCTGTAACCCCTTTTCACTGCCAACGTCAGTCCTGTCTCGGCGTGATATCTACCACCTCTAAATAAGGGTTCACTCAGGTGTGCAAAATCTCGTAGAGCTGTCGTCTCCTGCGCACGGTTGGCAATTAATTTTGAAATCTCTCCTAGAGCGTAGAGAAATATAAACCTAAGGTCTGGTGTGTGTTTGCCTTGGTCGCCTCCTGGTATCCGTTGTCAGCCAGCAGCGCCACGCCGCTGCATAATTAAAAAGAATGTCGCATCTCCACTAATTAAATGATTTATATTCCCGGAGGGTCCCCCTCACCACCCATCATACGCATACACCCCAACATTGCAAGTTGATTTTCTTAATGTCTCAATTAAAGTCTTTATCTTTTGGCGATTCGTTACAGTGCTACGAGACATCTGGCCTCTTTATGGAGTCATCGGAGGGATTGTCAGTACCGGCATTGAGTCACGAACCACCACCATCATATGATGCAGTTGTGGCCATGCAAGAGGAGGGCACCAGTCAGGCAGCGAGAATCTCTCCCCCACCCGACTATCGGTCGATGAATGATGTATCTGGGTCATCGAACCCCAATGAGATGCCCAAGTTCATTAAAGGTACCAATCTCTTGGGCATGAAAAAAGTTCTCAGCGCTCAGTCGTGCTGTTCACTGCAACGTGCGGAGGCGGAGAATTTATTTCAATTAGGAGTAGCTGCTGCTGCTGCCGCTGCCGCCACTTCAGGACGTTTCGGTGCGAGTGCCTTAGGGAGGAAATCCTTACCATATTCTGTTCGCGATTCATCGGCCATGGGCGAGGGGAGATTCACCAATCAACCTTACTACCGTGGCTGCCCACTTTGCGGAAAGTTTCGTTACGATGATTCCATGTCTTTATCGAGCGACAGTGGCCTAGATCAGGTAATTGTAGCCGCGGACGTTAGTAATGGAAACTTGGTGGTGGGCGTTGACAAAGACGCTTGCTACTGCACGCCTTTGCAGAGTCCAACAATTGATGAGCGCAACAACAACAGCGACCGACGAAGTAGTGCTTCGCAAATAATGACAGAGAGTCAAAGTATGACTTCATCGCGCGAAAATGCAATTAACAACAACAATGACAACAGTTTTAACAATCCACCCACAATTGATGTTGCAACTGAACCAGAGACATCATCATCATCCTCGGCTGCAGCTACTGCGTCAACAAGTGACACGGCGGTGCCAGATCTCGACTCCATTAATGACAACGGCATCATTCGCTTGGACATGAGCAAGATTATTGACAAAACGGGATTACCTACATACGAAGCGGCCTTAAAACTAGAATCTAGTGGTTATGTGTAAGTCTACTGAGAGTTGTGTGCGTGTGTGTTTTAAGCACTTTAGTCAACATAGCATATGCAACAGATACATAATAAGTTCGCGTTCATTTTGTGTTGCAATAGAAATCTACAATTTGGATATTCAAACAAGCTCATCTACCGGGCTGCTTTACTGCTGTTGCATTCTCGAAGCATCTTAATATCAAAATATACAAACTTAGCGTAAATTAAACACTTTAATTAGATTCAGTATGTACATACATATAAGTATTGGGAATAAAGAATCTTATGTACACTTGTTTCACAGCGAATTTTATAATAAACTTTTTAGGAAGGGACGGTCATATCATCGAAAGGGAAACCAGGTTTAATGGAATCTACAAACGAGATCGTAGGGGTGTTTTGAATTTAGTCTATTTACGGTTTTGACAAAACAACAAAGGTTTAGATTGATTCACTGAGATTGGTCACGACTAATGTCGAATCGTTCGTTCGGTGAATAGCTTTAATTTAGATTTAATGCAGCAAATATTAAAGTGACCACATTAAAAATAAAGGACATCCAGCAAAGTAACATCCGGTGGTTAAGAGCCTACTGATACTTTTCTCAAATCTGCACCACGGCCAATGTTCCCTAGATTACATATCACCACGAGACTTCCCAGAAAGCAACTTCGAAATCCTCAGCCGACCCATACACATCATCGACATATGGATCCCTAGATGGAAAATCAATCAAGAAGTGACGTTTTCTCTAAGTTTTCAAATCTGAACAAATCTGTTCATCGGAAATAATGGCAATTACGAAGTCCTGTCCAGGCTAAAGTGGAACGTGAAACCCTCCCGAGAAATCGGTGTCTTCATGGATAGTCGGGCAGCAATTCAATCCCTGGCATCGTTCTCTATAAAATCAATAATAACAATTAAATAGATATTCGATCAGTTCAAAATTGGACTGTGCTGAGTACCAGGTAAAAGAGACATTCCAAGAAAATATAGAGCGGACAAGCTCGCTAAACGTAGCAACCCGAAGCTACCTTAACCTACAGATCCATAATCTGTTAGCTTTACCTACCAAATTCAAAATGCTTTGAACTCAGAAAATATATGCCACATGGTTGACAGGGAGGCAATACCTGTCGAACAACAAAACAAATCTGGTTTCATCTCAATGCAAATTGATCAATTAGCCCGATTCCTATAAAAAAAGATCTGCATTGGGAATAATAACCAAACACTGCCTAATGCCTATTAGGACATCAGTAGAATCTGGCTACAAGAAGACGAAGAGGAAAGACCCCACCATCTCCTCTACCACTGTCCTTACTTCTCATCAACTAGGAAATCCACTTACACCTCCATGACAGCCTAAATGATTTTAGAAGTACACCAGTCAATACACTGGTAAAATTTGTTCACAAAACTGGCTGCCTTTCATAATTACCACTCCTAAATTTAATTAACCACGTGGCGGTACAATGTACTTACTTTGGCCTTAGTGCATAAGTAATATCAACTTTTAATAAACAGTTTCCTCTGGCGCCATCTATGAATGAGATTTTTCAGTGCGTCAAGTGAAATTTTACTAAGTAAGTTGTTTTGTTGGTGCTTCCCGTGTAAAATCTTACTAAGTTGAGTACTGACCAGTCAAAAAAACACGCCTTATGAGTTTGTTTTTCAAATGAAAAACTACTTCGGTTCACTTTGATTTGAATGTAAATGTGTGAATGTAAATGTTATTGTGGATCCCAAAGATAATTGGAAATTTTATATGTTGCTTCAAATCGGATGCGAAATGCATTCCTCCGAAATTAATAGTTCCGTGCAAGTTGAACTTTAAAGAGGAAAGTAGTTTTCGATTGATTGGTGCAATCGAATATTTCTTACAAATGTATATCCTTACAAATGTTTAAATGAGTACGGAAAACCATAGCTGAAAGACTATTCCAAATTTTTAAATTCCAAATCAGCTGTAAATGTTTTTTAGCCGTAGCTATACTAATATTAAATTTAACAGAC
Organism: Eristalis arbustorum; assembly: GCA_916610145.1. Lineage (NCBI taxonomy): Eukaryota > Metazoa > Arthropoda > Insecta > Diptera > Syrphidae > Eristalis > Eristalis arbustorum. The sequence continues at coordinate 35,272,729 of OU744319.1, read as the reverse complement.
AAGGCATAACCATTGTTTTCTTTTTTCGGCATTTAAGTACAATTTAAAGTCTTATGATCGACTATTTCTTCATCTTATCTGACCTTAGGATCTACTTTTCGAAACATGCACACCGGTGGGTCAAACTTAACTCGGTAAGTGTAATTTAAATCACTAACACTACAGCCGCAGCACGTTTAACTGGACTAAGATGAACGACCAGTGGACTCACCATAATACGATCCAGCTGGTAACAAGTACACGCGTTACAAGTTTTTTTTTGTAAAGGAAACATTTAATGAGCCCATAACTTCGCGAAATGAGTCTGTAAATTGGTCCCCACGAGATTGCGCGGGTGCTAGCCTCAGAATAAAATTATTGCCTGGGGGGTTACGTGAAGAAATCAGAGACATTGTTACGAGTTACGACGACTTGAAAGCGTTTACTTTCGCCACATTATTGCCAAACTACGACCCCGTGTGCAAGGTGAAAACATTTTTATTTAACGTGTAGAATATTTGAACACGCGAGCCGTTCCACTAGATTGCTTCTATTACGCAAAAACAAAAGTGTACGCATGCTTTTAAGTGCGTTTAAAATTGCTGCAGAAGGTTACAGTTCTAAGGATGGGTCGTTGAAAACACGTGCCACACCACTTACACTGAATCCACATCGTCTCTCTGATTGTTCTCTATCAGGTGATGAAAAATTTGTGCAACACAAATTGTCATATTAGTAAAATTTGCCATGGATACGAATGTTCTCAAGTATCTGAAGCACGGCCGAAGGTATAAAAGAAGAACGGAAAAGAAGATAACTGTGCACATTGGTCTGAAATGTTCGTGGGAAATATTGGGCGGAATAGAACATTCATATTCGCTCATAAGGGGTGAAAACTTAATCTCTAAATCTTACATTAAAGCAGTCTTTATGGCAAACTGGTGAGCATTCCCGCCGGGACCGATACTGCGGGTGAATGCATGTAGTTGGGGAATTAAATTGGTTGACTTGAGCTTCGTTTGGTAAAACTATTAAACAGGAGACACGGACTCTGTGGTATTGTTGTCCCTTATGAGTTTAATTGTTCGCTTTTTGTATTCCATTGTCCAAGTTAAGGTCTCAAAGGTACTGTACTCAAAAGCGGATATAACCGAAATCAGAAGTTAAATATAAGATCGATTGAGGACACCTAGACATTTCGCAGCATTTTTATAATCTGAGGACTCCATCGAAATTCGAAATTCGAGAAAATTTAGAAGAGATGTGACATTTCAGAACGAACTTGTTAGAGGGGATACAGCGTCGTGCTCCTCGAATGGAGACATACCATCCGCGCCAATCGCTACTGCCAAACATTTACTAAAACTTGAACCGCTTACACACACAAACCCTAGATTGTCCACTGGCACAAACCATTTTTTACTTTACAGCCTTTTCCTTTAACGAACGACGCCAAAAGGTGTGGCTTCCATGGATGTCATGAACTCTGCTTTGATTAATGCTGCTTTATGGCTTTTCAAAAGTCTGTGAGGAGTTTTGCAGCCTTGTTCTAATTCTGATTACAATTCAAACCTGGACAACCCGGCGGACAATCTTCTGCTACTAAAAAAACAAGGAATATTCCTCTGCACCACCTTGACGTTGGTTTTTGACATTGTACGCTGGAGCAGAGTCCTGTTGGATAATCCATTTGTTTTTATTGAAACATCATCTCGGTAATTCTTTGCACTGGTGGTACGTGGCGTTGTGTGTATGTGCTTCGACCCCAACCTCGACGTCATAGGTTCGATTCCTGCTCCTTGCGACAAAAACAATTTTCACATGCCCGCCTCTTTTGAGTCACCAACAATCTGCTTTCAAATGCAGATTATTTCGAATTGGCTTATTCGAAATAGCCCAGATTATCACCCCACAAGATGTTTTGAACGATAAATAATGTAACAGAACTTATTGAGGGACTAGGCACAACAGGGGCAATATTAAAATGAGTTGTGCTGAATTTTTATTTGGAGGAGGAGTTAACCGAGGAAAGAATGTTTCCCACATTCTCTTAATTTACATAGTCTTTTTAGACTCGGGAAACATCTTCTACAATAGTTGCTACAATCTTAATGATATACAAGTTTACCTTGTTAATTGAATGTTTCTATTGAGTTCGCATAAGTGATGCATGATGTAGTCTCTCGAACGCGAGAGACAGAGGCCACCTCTCTGCCTACCTAAGAGGCACACAAAAACCAAATCAATTTACAACACTACACGCGCAAAATAATCGTTAAATGATGTGAATCCTTCTAAAGTCAAGGCATGACACAAAATGCAAAATTCTATGTTCAATTGTACAAATCAATGTTACATGAATATACGTTTCGCATCTGGCACAGATTGTGATACGAACAACTTATAGCTGTGACCTACTGCTCCTGCACAGATGGAATATATTCAACACCCTCATGAAAAGTTTCAGCGATAATTCAATTCCAACATGCTCACATACTTGTAACAAAAGCACAACTGGTTCAAGCATTTATTTGCCGTGTGCTTAAAAAGATTCACTCCTGACACATATATTATGACGAGCAGCAAAACCGTGCTCTACATTATGCAGATGCTTGAAGGTTTCCTCCTTGAAATGTATATTGTTCAAAAAGGTATGAGTGATTGCTGGTGGAAAATGAAAACATGTGTGCAGCGTGAAAAAAGATCCCCACAAAGCACGGCGTGTAACAATAATCCAAAATCAATAGCGACACAGAGAGACCGAGTGTAGTGCTCGCGGAATATGGGTCATTGGCAGGTTTTTCATTTTCTGTTCGTGGTTCGAGGTTCGAGGTACAGCACTCGTTTGAACGCATTAGACTGGGATTAGGGTAAAGGTGAAAATAAGTGGCGGACACCAGTAGAGTTCATTGTCAATTTACGTTGCAAATGTTTCCACGCGGTGAACACGAGCTATAGAGCGATTACATGTGCATTGGAAATTTCAAATCAAGGTAAGCAAAGAAGTGGGAGGTGGAAGGGTGCGGACCAGTCGAAAGTATCCACAACCACAAGAGAAGCATCTCAATCGAGGCATGACTAAATGCGTGAAGCTATTTCCATCATCAGTGCATTGTCAAGAGTCTCTTTATTCAATTTCCAAACCAAAGACTGTAAAAAAAGAAAGAGATACATCTGACGTGCTCATACGTGAATTTTGCTCAACGTTGCCAAGAGATGTAGAAGTCGCAAGTCAACGGTGAAGTCACGATCTTTTATAATTCCTAACAGTTACACAATGAAATGAATGAATGAAACGGTAAACATGCGTGATGGTGATGAAGCGCTTGCGGATATTTCAACGGAAGTGACAGAAATACGCCGGAGGGCAGGGTAAAACAGGGTAAAATACATGCTAATGCTCAAGAACTGGTCAGAATGTCTAAATGGAACTACATACTTGTGTTGTCTATGGTTGGCAATGAATGCGGAGGGGAACTTCAGAAGCCACTCGCGTTGTGCGTGCTTATTGTTCTCTAAGGAGTGAATGTCGTCTGCAGTGTTTTCTGACACCGAGCTACCTGCAGCTTTGAATGGCAGATATTATCTCTGGACTGGACTGGACTCGGGACGGAAGAGAAGAGACTAAGATAGGTCTTGCGGTCAATGAGGGCAAGAGAAAGTATATGTGGTCTAAGATAATAATACCCGACATCTTACACAATACGTCACTATAGACGGCTACAACTTCAAAGGAGTGAAGGACTTTGTCGTCGTTCTGTAGTTAACGCAAGTAATGATATAATCGCGCTTGCCGATCCGTGTGTTTTTGGGCTGGGAAGTCCAATGAGAAATAAAGGGATGTTGACTGGGGCCTAGATCCACGCCGCACTATAGCCAAAGAAGAAAAAGTGGTCAAGTGCCTAGGAATTATTGCATTTGAGCGGAAGAGGTACTCGGTTTAGACCGTTGTATTTGTCTATGACCGTTCACACTGTAGACAACAAGAATGAAGAAGTGCCTGTGGGGCATTGCAAGTATGAATGAAGGGTTTTAGGGTAACACTATGACTCGATCGAGGAAAGGTCAACTTTTAACCCTTTGCGACCGTATGTCCGCTCTCAGCCACCAAACCTTTTTTCACCGTTGCCGTTGTACGTCTGTCTGCAACGATCAAAGCTTTATTACGAATCTAGTCGTATGTCTCGAACATATTCAAAACAGGAAGACCATCGTCCTCAGATAAAGAGGAAAGGCTAAATGGCGACTGAGGCATTGTATATGTTTAATACATTTTATTTTTCATTCACAATCTTGTATACTGTGTATTACTGTTTTTTCAACGAAAATTAATTCCGACCAGCATGACATCCATATATAATATTAATACGGTCGCAAAGGGTTGAATAAATATGGGTGGTTCGGGTGATTCGGGGAATCCGTTTTATTGTTCTCCCACGAGTGAAAGAGACCCACACTCTGAGTGGCCAGGTTTGTGAAGACATTTCTAGATAGACATAGATAACATAGACATAGATATTAGATAGACAGTGCGCTTGCTTCGAGACCAATTTTCGGTAGCCTAATTGGTAATGGAGCACAAATACTCGCTGAACTGCATCTTTCACTTTACCAAGTTAAAGCTTAAGTAGATTGAACATGTATCCAGTATATAACGTTGCATATGCACGTCTTCAACTTGTAATCTACTCGAGAAGGGAATGAATACCCCTAGCGATGTACACCCAATTCTGTTTTTAAACAGTTTTGATATAACACGGTTTGAAAATAAAATATTTTTAATTTTTTTACACGGTTTTATTCCATTTAGCAGGATTTAAAATTGTGTTAATGTTCATATCACAAAATCAAGGGAATTCCCTTTTTGCGCGTACAAGCAAATTTGCTGGTCAAAGCAAATGTAAATAGCACACATTTTGGGGAAGTCCCAATCTCTTTTTTTATACGTTTTTTTCTGGAAACAATCTACCGTGTAAATACATAATTAGGTGTATATAATAAACAGGCACAACATACAAGTAAAAGTATTCCATTCGTTTTGACAAATGAAACTCGATGAACCTGGCAAAAGATTGTGAAATGGTAGCTTATACCAAGGCTCACCTCTAATTGCAGCATCATGCACAAAATTGTGACGATTGCGGAACCTTTAACGAGGTATACAGCATATACAGCTCAATCACTTTAGTGGGACAGCAAGAGATCGAGCAGGTTTTTCTGATTATCCAAGAATGTAGTGTATTGGAATTTCTTCGGAACCGCTGTCATTGTCATTCATGAAGCAGCAAGCTAATCAAAAGCGTGTATCTGCTGCGTAGCAAAGTTACGTCATTATAATTACAATATGTACATGTATCCATTCCACAACGTGCTTCTGAATTACCTCAGTTAAGGCAACAGCATCTTGTAGTGTTTTGCGGACAAGAAGTAATGGAATTAAATGAACTTGAGTAATTGCCGCAAAAACCATTGAATACGATCAGTGGAGCAGGTTGTTCACAACCAGTTTAGCACGTTTAATGCACATAGGATCTACCCACGCGTATGGGTAACTTAAAAGGGGAGACGCCGGTAAAACTATGCTCATTCCATTCCAACTCGTGGGTGAACAAATGCAAAATGGATTTATATTTTACTAGAAAGAGAGAAATTTACAAACTATTGGAAGCAGATTAAGCAGAATTTCATCGTACCGAATGTCAGTAGGCAAAGCTTTTTTGACAACTAACTTTGCTTGAAAATAGCGGTGTCATTATCACTTATTACATCCCGTGGCTCTTGCCAGTTCTCTCTCAAATCGTAAAGATAGTAAAGATCGTAAAGGATCGCCTAAGAACGCTTTCGCTTGGTATCCTAGAAGCAAAGTTATTGTCAAATATGTTTAATAATCTGTTTGATTCACTTTTGATTTCAGCTCTAAAACAACAGCTACAAACGATTGTTTGTTTCCTACAAATTAGATAGCTTCTCACATGTATATCATTTCCAAAGCACATTGAACCTCGTGGATTATGGTATATTATTTGCGGAACCCTCTTAGCTCTATCTCTTTAGTCACCAGCTGTACAGATGTTGACAAATTATTGGTTTTATTTGCGGAATAACTTGTTTTGCAACACTCAGCGTCTTCTACAGCGAAGTTGACACATGCACAATGAAAAATAATTATGCAATCACAGCGTTTTATATTTGTTTGAGAATATTTGTAAACAACAACGACACAGAACTCTCAAACTCAGAGCTACAGTAGTGGCCCATTGAAGAGGACATTAGAATTTCGATTCGTTCCGATCAACTAAATCAGATTCGATTCTTAACCCGGTCGAGGGCGGCGTTTCAGATTCTTTTTCTAGACTGGAGTATTGTCAGTGACTCGAAACAGGTTGAGTTATTAAATTTTGAGATTACATCAAGGTTAGGTTAGGTTGAAGTGGCTGACTGCTGTAGGAGAGGACAGCAGCCATACTTAGACCGGCGCGATGTCAGCGCATTGTGTTACCACGCGTATATATGCCTATTCCGCAAGCCGTTTTGTCTTTTTGATGAAGCAGAAACCGAATACTACGCTGCTTAGTTCGGCCATGTTATTGAAGTGAAAGGCTTCCAGAAGTCCGCACTAACGGGATGAGGAAGCACTTCAGCCGCAAAAGAAGTGTAAAATAATTTGCGTCAACGTGTAGCGATTTTTTGCATCTCGCATAGATGTTTCATTATGAGGCATCCTGTGCCTAACCACCTGCCACTTTGCTTGAGCAAACTTGTCCAGCATTAGTAGACGCTTAAAAGCAGCGAGGCATGGATGGTCCGTTGCCATCCGGAGAGAGTACAACATTTGTTTGGCGAGTTCGTCCGCTTTGCAAATCGCTGAGGTGTCACGCCACCCACATATGTAGAATGTTAATATACTGGACCATTGGAAGTCTTGCGGTTGCATGACTGTCGGTTTTGTTCTTGATGCACATTGTTTTTTTTTTAGCCTCGATAGAGCATCACTGAATTTTAGGGTTTCAGACTGGAAGTTGCTATAATGGTTCGGTAATCGCACAGAAAGCTGCACCAACACCAGCGTCCTGGATCCATCTGTGAAAATCCGCAGTGGACCCTATAGCATCTGATGTTCCGACTCTCAGTAAGTTCTGAGGGAATGCGGGTTGAGTAATTCTTCGTAAAGGAGTTTCTTTTCCAAACAGATACGCTGCGATCTCAACTTATAGCTACTTGGTGTCTACTGACTAGGTCAATCGATCATCGGGTAAGTTCAAAACAAAAGAGAAGGCATATCGTAGTGCTCTTCTAATGCTTAGAAGAGGCCATTCATTGCACCCTTTCGAGTTGTTTGAGATTAATGTTCTTATCTAGTGCGGTCCCCAAAATCGCGACACCATACAGCAGTTTCACATAGTCTGACAACTGATACAAATACCCAGCAGATCATGCGGCGTTGAAGTCCCCAATCGTAGAGGCCTTCCTGACATGCTTCTTCAGCATTCAGTTCATTCAGTTCAGTTTCGTGTCTAGTTTAAGCTTTAGGAATTTTGAACAGCTATTCTGGTTTGGAGGTGTCCCACATATTGAAGGAGGGTAGTAATCAGGAATTTTTTAAAATTTCAAACGTAAGTAGTCACCTGCTCACTATGCGACCAATGATATTCACAATAAACTATCTAAATCACAATAATTTAAGGATTTTTTATGCATTTAATAATTCCGAACACCAATGTCTTACGCTGACTTATTCACCCCTATCACGAATTCCATTGTAATCGAAAATGAGTGAGGAACACAACTCGAAAAATCGACCACAGAATTTATTCGTAGGAGATTGTGAAAAAACGCTACAAATTTCATGGAAGTTTGTGATTCCGTTCGGATTGTGGGATTTTTCGTGGTTTGTATGCTAACTTGGATTCAAACGAATGGTTTCTATGAGACTTTCTATGGTCAATAATCTGTCGATGCGGTGTATTCCCATCGAAGCCGCGTTATTACGTATGCAACAACGAAGTTAAAAACAGTATCGCTAAACGAGCAACACACAAGTTAAAGTGTGTCACTAATGAGCAAATGTACGGCATATAAACGCTTATAACCATAGAATTCAAGATCATTAGTAAAATGTCGGCCAAACTGGATGCAGATAGGCTAATTACCTTTCCCGCGAAATGGATCCACCTGTATTTGCAATCACATAACTATAGAGGCTGTATTTTCTGGAGTATTAGGTTGCAGTCAAGAAACTGCCTCTAGGTCAATTATATATATGAGCTAAGCACATATGTGCACACAATGTCGGAACCGATACAAGTTTCACAAATTATTAATAAAAAGCAAGAGACCACACGTCAATGACGTTCGAAATGTATAAGAGATCGTTTGATGACAAGCGCTAAGCACAAAAATACGTCTTATCAGCAGGTCACAATACAACAACAAGCAGCATTTAGTGAATTCCCAAGTCAGAGTTTAAGGTCAAACGATTCATTGCCGAAATTAAACATCATCGAGATACGAAAACAAGAAACCACAGACCTACACGACGTATTGGATGACAAATACGAACACTTCAATTTGAATGAAACACTAATAGAAATACACAAATGGACTGGAAAAAAATTCAAGATAATTAGGAAGCATCGCACTTATGCAACACCATTCATCTGTCAATAAAACCTTTTGATTATTTGATTCTCAAGAAAGCCTGCAGTTTTGTAATTAAACGCACCTGCGAAATGATACCATATCAGCTGCAACCGAGTATGCTGATGTGTAGACAGTTTCCCTGGTATAGAGGAATTTAGTGACGCAAGTGCATTTGGCTATGCTCGTCCACACCCTCTAGAGGGTACACAACAAACAATTAGACACACAATTATATCACATCGTTGCGCGACTAAATTACAAAATTGAGCTCGAAAATAACCGCAAATAAATTGTACTCTGTTGTCATTGAAACTAACAACGACGAGCCTCCGTGAGACAGGTAAATAAAGTTAGAATCTCGGTGTTGCCATTAAAATCACTTTCTTCGCTTCTCGTTTTTAATTGCAGTTCACAGATAAAATAATATCCTCGTATTGGAACTCAATGTTGAACTGAGAGGAATACACAAAGTTGCGGATATCTGAATCGCTGAATCGAGCAAAACTACGACAGACACTCTGCGGCTAGCAATGGGCTCGCGCACACAATTAGACGACACAGCACCTTCACTCGAGTTAGCTTATGCCGATGTAAGATGGTGCCAATAATAAGGAAGCCTTTGTAGTGACGAGTTCGTTTCGTTGTTTCGAACTCGAGGGTTGATCACATTGCTCATAATTTATGTACATACATACGTACGTCTGTCTCTCTACGTTTTGTTTATACGTTTAATTTGTTTATTCGCTTGAAGAAAACGAAGCAAATAGCAGACGAAACAATGACTTTACCCAGAGGAAAACTGATGTTTTTATTTTTATACCTAAGAGATATTTTCTGTTTCTGACATTAAAAATAGCTTCGGGTATTTAATTAGACAACCATGACTGGACACCTGCTAGTGCACATTTCGCACGCGCTATCGTAGCGCACAGACTATTGGCCAAGATGTTTAGAGGTGGGACATGGGCTGCATAAGATCGTTCTCTCTTGAGCTCTTTTGATTGCAGCGTTTTCTTTTCAGAAAAATAAATGGGGACCTGCTAGATAGCATAAATCACTGTAAGCTTTTTTTTTATTAGATTTCTTACGGCAATTTGTTGCTCAAAATCGATGAGTAATGGTAGAAATTAATGAAAGAATATAAAAATAACTGACAATTAAAGGTATGTTCGAAGAGTATTTCCTGGTTCATTGACACCACCAACACAGTTTGGGACAAACAACTGATTAAATCAAACAGATTAAATCTGTTGACAAAAATGATAACCCGCGGAATATGTGCATCTGACTGAATATGGATGTGAGTGCAAGTTTGCAGTTTGATTACTGGTCTACTGGAGTGTCTGCGCAGTCGGCTGCTTGATGCATATGCCCTTGTGTTTCGAAAGAGGTATTGGAGAGTGTTAACATAGTGTTTATCCGGAGTGTCCTGAGCAGAAGGGAAATTGCGGTAGAGTTCATTATTATGAACAAGAGATGGGAGAAGTAATGCTGAGATTCTTCTCCTATAGGATTCGCCAAGCTGGGTCACTTGGAAGGTCTGCAGATAACCAGAAGAGGTACAAGTACATCAATCCGCTTGAACTACTGCGTCGGATTAACTAATAGAGGGTCTTATGAAAGTTAAACTCGTTCCCTCTTTCCTACAGCAGGTAATACAATGTGGAAACCAGAGGTACGACCGTAGTACACATTTTTCTCTTCTACGACTGAGCATCAGTGAGGATGAATGAGACATGTTAGGGTTGATTATTTATTTAGCACAGCATCATAACATGCTCAATGATGCTGATGCCTCGAAAATAATCACGAAGTCTGTAGTACGCATAGTACTAAAGAACGCAATGCATTTTTTGGTCATTCGACCTGCTTGTACTTATATGTTCAACTCTTTTCTTTGATTGGCACTATAGTCCGGGGTGGACCTGGGTCTCAACCAACATGCCTCTCCAGCCAGCACGATCTTTCGCCAGCTACCTTCAGTTGCGCACACCAAATTGGTTGAGGTCCTTTTCCACTTGTGTGCGCCATTTAGTGCGAGGACGTCCTCTGTTGCGCTGTCCCAATGGATCGGTGTAGAAAACTCTTCGGGCCGGAGCTGTGGTGTCCATCCGCTCTACATGACCTAGCCATTTTAAGCGTTGTATCCGCAAACAGGACCAAAGATCGAACTTTTCTCTCAAAACAGCCAAGAGCTTCTTCATCCGCTTTCAAAAGCGTTCATGTCTCTGCGCCATAGCGCAGGACTGGAATGATCAGGGTTTTATACAAGGTCAATTTGGTGTTTCGAGAGATGGCTCTGTTACTCAATTGCCTCTTGTGCCCAAAAAAACAGCGATTGAAGAGTAATTCTGCGCTTGATTTCGGTACTGGTGTTGTTGTCCCTATTTTTCAACTCAGTATGTTCAAACTCTCAATATGGTCAAACAATGTGGGCAATGACGGAAGGAATAAGATCCGAAATACAAGCTGCCGAGATAAGATTTCTTCGTGCTGTTGGGGGGTAACTAAACGCCGTGATGGATGAGAAACACCGCAGCAGTATGCGAGGAAGTCAATGATAAGCTGCAGCCTCCTAGAATGGAAAGGACCATGCTACGACCATCGTAGCAACTTTCGAGGCGGACCTTAAGTGCGACTACGACATTTAGGCGACCGCTTGGCAGACCCAAGACGAGGTGGTTGGATTAAGTCTAAAAACCTCCCCGTTGCATCTGGCAATAAAAGCTGATGAGTTAGAGCCGATTGCGGAATATTGAGTAGCCTGGTGGTCTCTAGTGCGCGTACCACTGCGAGCCTACGCGAACCCTTTAGAGGATCGCGAGGGTCAGAAAAGCAAGAAGCAAAAGGTTAAATTTACAGGGACTGCTCAGAGGTAAGTTGTCAGAGGAATTCGAAAATCAAAGCAAGACAGGGCTGCATTACGACAGGCAGCATAGATTTTGTCGTTTGATTGTAGGCGATGTGCATCTCACGGTCCCTTTAACGAGAAAAAAAAATGTCTTGTCTGAAGATCACAACCATGGCACCCAATTTGAAAATAAAGAACATTTTGCATGCAACATGATAAAAGGGGAATAACATTATATCACGATATACCATAGCAGAAGACTCAGCCATCTGAAAAGAGCTTGGCGCGGTAATATTAACATTTTGCACATCAGAATTGGAACTAGCGATGGGCAATTGCGAATAAAAACAATCGAATCATTCGATTGTTCTTACAATCACAATTATTCGAATTCGAATTGAGCGGAGTCGATTGTTGAATTTCGATTCTTGTAGGTCCGATTCCAATCGCCAACGAATGTGTGTATTCGTCGATTCTTCAAGTCAGAGAGAGGTTGTTAAATTGTGTGTATTCGTCGATTCTTCAACTCAGAGAGAGATCACTAAATTGTGTGTATCCGCCGATTCTCGCAATTGCCCATCTCATTTTCATTTCGTTTCACTACTAAAGTTTAAACAATCCTCTCACTCATTGGGTGAGAAGGACGAAGAATAAAGTCAAACCCCAAAATTCAAATAGCCACGGAAACCAATATTTTTCAGAGATTTGGTTTGAATTATAGAAAATTCGATTTAAGGATGTTCCAATTACAGATGTTTGACTGTACTTCCATTCCCAATGTCCCTATTTTGGTAGGTATAGTTTCTTATTGGAGACACAACCTTACGCTGATTTTTTACACTGACACCAACATATGAATAAATCGAGGAATTAGTACCCGGCATTCTGTTGGTTGTAGTAGGTAGTGCGAATAATCGACTCGATTCGATTATTATTCGATTGTTTTGCAATGAGACCGAATAAATCGACAATCGAATTCAAATTCAATATTCGATTGTGAATTTAATTCGCAATCGCCCATCGCTAATTGGAACTGAGTTTTTACTATCGAAAGAATCGCTGGTCGACGAATTTATCGATTAATTCTACTTTGGTATTGTGTAACTTAGTCGAACGAGAATTGTACTATTGTGAACTAAAAGTGTAAAGGGTACGAATTTGAATAATTCTGACAGTTGTGGACATCAAAGCTCTCAATTCTTTTTTGCATTGACATAGAAAGCACAACAATATTAGAAAGAGACGGTGCGTGAGGTCTTTTTAGTGAAGAAAGACGGAGAAGATGTGGTCTTTGCCGGTGCAATGAAAACATAAAATGTATATCTTATGAAAATTTTATTTTTTTATTTTAAAGGATTCTACTGTTTTCGGGGCTACAAGGTTTGAAAACGCTAATTCATAAATTTCGACGAAATAAACACACAACTTACGTGTCAAACAGCTATAAAACTGCTGCCAAATCGGCAAATATCGAATGCGATCGACATTCACAACACTGAAACTAATTACCTTTAACTATCTTTACAGTCAACACTCGCAATAAGAGCCCTAAGTTGCTTTTTCAAAATTGAATTGTCATTCGGTCATACTTAAACTGCGAACCCAATGAACTGTGACATACATATAATCATTAAGATATACAACAATTGAGATTACTTAACATTATTGTGCATCATCCTCAGACATAAGTCCGTGTTTGGAAATCGGTATAAATTGCATTCGGGCTGTGTATTAAGGTGTATGTTTATCTTTTTGTTTAAATATTGAAAGATCAGATTCTGACGATTTCGTTTTTCTGTTTTGACTAGCACCGCGCCTGGTGTTCGCCAAATCAAACAAATGTGTGTACACCAAATTTAATAAAAAAGAAACTCAAATCGACTAATTGCTGCATTAGCTAACAATTGCTTTCGTATCCGGGAATTAAGTAATCAGTTTGTTTAGTCGACAGCTATTAGTTTAAAAGTGGTAATTTCGTGGTTCTTTCATTGTGTGAGCACAAAAGTTGTGCAGTGTATGAAATAGCAAAGCTAGAACTATTTAAAAGCTATTATTTCATGGCAAACTTTATGAAATGAGTTTCTGATGGAAGGGGCAAAAATATTAATGAAAATTAACAATTCCAAAGGCACAAATCGAAGTGGTAATCGCCAACTGGTTAAACATAAATTACACGAAAATAACCCTAAACGTAAACACTCACGTCATTGAAGAGACACATGTAGTTGAGCAACGCATGTAAACATAACTAGATAGGCACTGCTCCAAATGTTTCCGTCAAGAGTCGTATCTTGACTCGATGTGAAAAGAAACATGTGATACAACACAATAAAAGTGTATTTAAATGTAGGAAATACGAGAAAAACAGCACAATAGCACAGCATAATCCATATCGTTGTGCACTTACATATTTCAAGGGCGATCATCTGGATTAAGAAACAAGAATTTAATAAATAAACATGGACATTCTCTCCAAAGATTCAAAGGAGTACAAACATTTGAAAATAAACCACGAACACTATAGCCATGCGTAGAAAGAAACTGTTGTGGCGGTGGGAAACCGGTATGACATCTTATCGGGTTTGGTAAAATATCAACAAAACAACCCAACAGTGCGATAATGTCAAAAGGTCTTAAAACCGAGCTAAAAATATGGGCAATCAATCTCACTTACCGCAAAGAATGCAGGTCGTATTTTCAATTTAATTTTCAGTTTCCAATTTACCACCAAAGAACCAGGAAGCGTTTGCTTCAGTTTCACCTACAAAACAATAGCACCAACGAACAGAGCTATGAACTGTGAAACACTGAACAGTGGCAGCAGAGAAAGTTATGATTACACAGAAATACCAAAAAAAAAACATTTTTAAGATTCTCCTTCTTATCTGTGACCCAGCTACCCTGTGTGCATCTCTGTAGCTGATAATCAGAAGTAAGACTTAGTTATTCTCCTTCCGTTGAGAATAAATTCAATCCCAAAGTTTCTCAAGATGGTCTCTGATGCGTGTTATTCAAATGAGAATACAATGGGATAGATAGATATTCTCTGTCTGCAGTAAGGCGCAATGAAACCATGACAATCAGTTAAGGAGATCGAGTACTTTGCAAAAAGAGGACACCCTTCTAAATGGGGTGGGACGGTGGGTCACTTTGCCACCCAATGAGTTGACCTGTGTTTGCTCTGCAAATACAACGTTCTGCCTTTCGTTTCAATGTGAAATGCAAATCAGTGCGGATGACTATGTCTATGACTTTAGAACAGACGTTCAAATGACTTACCCTCTTTTCTTAAAAGATCCTTTACATGTCCTAGTTTCGCCAGATATTGAATTACCCGATGAAGTATCCGTTTTCGACGATGTATTTATGCACGACCACAGTTGCTTTATTACAGAAACAGGTTAGGTACTGTATACAACAATATTTAATTTTTGTTATGATCTACCGACTTTAGAGCATTTACAGAGATTAAACATGAACACATTCCTGGGGCAAAAGATGCTAGTGCCGTCAACCGTATAGATTCGGTGTCCTTTTCCTTTTTCTTGGTCAGGGAGTTTCTTTTCTTTTTATAGCATACAAACTTTAACCGTGACCGGAGAAATTGGATGCTGCTACACGATGAAGGGAGTATGTGTTCGTATTTTGCATTAGTGATTAGCAAACAACAAACAAGACAAACACGATTAAAATAGTTAAAACGAAATAACCATAATTGTTTTGTGCGAAACCGTATCAACAATATTACGAACTACACTTTGAGCGATGATTCAATGTGCTATCATTGCGGATTGATGAGATTTGATGCGAGAAATTTTTTTGGGAATACTTAATGGTACGTATTTTCACCGCGAAAGGAAACAAAAAATTTTGCGCTAATTATTTACTTTTCCACAATTGCTTGACTGAAAGGTGACGTTTGGTGTGGTACGGAGCGATATGCTGTTTTTGACATTTGTCAGTGTTTCATTGTGTGGGTACTCTACGGATAGTGGGAATGGAATGGAACATCTATGACGTGTTTGGTTCACTGCGGTGTTGAAATTCATTCGATTCATTGATTGAAATATGCAACAGAATTGAATTGGAATGAATACCCGTGACGTAAATGTTATCAAAAGGTAGTTTTATTTAAAAAATACACTTTATTTTTTGAAAAGTTAACCGGTGGCGTCATGTGTTATGAATTACAATACATTCAAAGTAGAATTAATTTTTTAGAAAAAAGAAAGCGAAACTTAACTGCTTAGTGATTGTATACCACTAGCAGACTGAGTAGTCGATCGTTTGGGTTCAGTTTGAATCTGTTTTGTAAACTATTGGCAGTTGTCTTTAATCAATTGTACTTCTATAAAAATGTATGCGCAGCTTATGTGTGTGTGCGCAGCAGTGTTCCATAACCTTGGTGAGTTATTTAAACAACGGAGAACAGGTCGTGGTAGCAGGGACAATTCGAACTCGTGCAAGCCCTACGTTCAGGCCCCCATTTCCCAGATTTGGCAGTCCAAATTTATTAATCTAACTATTCTAAGCATACAGAATGCTTACATTGCGCTCAATGTCTTGTTGGGAATTTGAGTTTTGCTTTGTTCGAACTAGCACATCTTGGTCTTTTCTGTGAACAGATGCAATCAGGTATGTTACTTGCGTACCGTTGCGCTAAAGTTCGGGGTGGACCAGGCCTCAATCAATAGTTTCGCACGCCAAGTCAGATGTCACGTTCCACATGCCTGCGCCACCTTATTCGTCGTTCTACGGCGCCGTGCCTCGGATATGGATTCGAACACTTTCCACGCCGGATCGTTGGCTTACATCGGCTATACATGACGTAGCCATCTCAAACGTTGGATCTTCACTCTTCTGGCTAAGTCGATGTCGCTGAACAGTTCGTCATTGTGCTATGTAAACATTTTTGTTTCAAAGGAACCACGAGCAACTTCGTCCACATTTGACAAAGTCCATGCCTCTGCACCGTTTAACAAAACTGGGACGATTTATCAATCTGGGCTTTCTTAGTCCAAAGAAGCTGCGATTGTCATGTGTGGTTCTTCCTTTGATTTCAGCGTGGATTGCATTGTCCGCATTGACATTGAGTACAAGGTCCTTATTTACCGCTAAGTAGTTCGAACGACTTCTGAAAGAAGTGCTGGCGTTTGGGTTTTGAACAATTATTTCAAGCGTGATGTTGAAGAAGTCGAGAGTCATTCCTCAATGCCTTGTATAAATCGTTTTTTGATATCAAAAGTCTCGGTTAGATCTTTACCGACTTTGATGGAGCAGCGTGCATTCTCCATCGTCATCCTACACAATTAGAGGAGCTTGGTAGGGATGCCATAGCAAGTCATTGCGCTGCATAGCTCTTCTCTATAAATGGTGTTATACGCCGCTTTAAAATCGGTGATTTGGTGGTGAGCATCGATTGTTTCCGGTTGTTGCTCTTGGGGAATCTCCAAAATCTACTGTGGTGTGATCGATGGTGGATTTTCCTGGCCTTAAGTCACACTGGTGTGGAACGACCATATTGTTGAAGCACGGCTTTAGGCGTTCTAATAGCACGGCAGATAAGATCTTATACGTGATACCTAGAAAACTGAAGCCTCTACAGTAGAGTCTCCTTTTTTGTGGATCAAGCAAACAGTGTTGAGGCTCCATTTATCGGGCATGCTCCTACCAAATTTAAAAAACTCAGTCGCTAGGACTCAGCTCCAGCAGCCTTGTTAGATTTCAGTTTAGATATGGCTTTGAACTGATGGACGGGACTCTTCGTCGTCATCTTCATCGTCCATTTTGGTGAACGGTTCATTCAGCCTAACAGTGGAATTTGATTGTTCGTAGCTGTTATTAAGTCTAAAGAAATGGTTCTTCCATATCCTCTATATCGACTGTTTATTTTACTACGTTCGGAGCTAGCAACTTTGACTGGTTAACTTTACCCTTTGATAAAACTTCCTTACCTCATTAATGCACTAATATATGTGCCTCTCTGAAAAGCCTCTGTTCGTCTTTTCTCTTCTGCTCGTAGAGCTCGCGAGCAGATCTTCTTGTCCTTGTATTGGTAGGCCTCCTGCTTAGCTACATTAGCCTGCCCGATCTCGTCTTCAAACCAGGAGTTTTGTTGTGGTGGTCGGGTGAAACTGAGCACATTACATTCCTGATGGCTTTTTGTCAATGTTGCCTCTTCAATACTTGATGTGGGCGGCGGCGGGTTATTTAAGAGGTTTAGGGAGACACGATCGGAAAAGGATTTGGCAGTCTCTCGCGATTGTAGCCGTCCGAATTTGAACTTGCGGCGGCTATCCGCAAACTTCCTTTGTCCGCAGCAATGTGACGGAGTCAATGTTGGCGCCTCGAAACGTTCTGACATCTATAATAATGGAGGAAAGCCTTGCGACAATCGCAATATAATCAATCTGGTTGAAGGTTAATTGACCAGGAGATCGCTATGTTCCTTTGTGCATATCGAGATGTGGGAATCGTGTACTAGTTATCACAACGCATCGCCTCCCAGCTAAGTCGATCCGTTATCGGATGTGGTGTCGTGTAGGTTATACTTCCCGACCGTACAACTTCTCTCTTTCTTGCTTTGTGTTAACATCACCGAGGACAATTTAAATATCGTACTTATGATATTGCTCATACGTTTGGTCCAAGAGCTCATGGAAACTGTCCTTGGTGTCGTCATCTTTCTATTCTGTGGGGACATAATGCCTATGTTTGCAAATTTAGCATCGATGCGAACTGTTGCAAGGAGCTCGTTCTTGGATTCACACTTCTTGGATGACAGTTATATCTGCTTAGCAGTCCAGGCCATCCGCTAATTGTTCGTCCGCACGTGGCCTATAAAGGGATCTTACATTCCACGTATAGAACCGAAGAAAGTTGTCCTTGTATCGTTTTAAGTGTTCGTCATTAGCAAAATAATCAGTTTCCGCGGCTTGTTGTCGGGCCCCGAAGCACGAAGCCCCAACTTGGAGGGACAGTTTCTTGTTTGTAACCTCTAGAATTAGATGTGGCACTTATAAGCTTAGCAAGTTGAGTTCGGGTGAACCATAACCAGCACCCGACCTACTTGGAGGTAGAGTAAGCACAATTGATGTATAGGAGAAGTTACAACAATGGGCAATGCCAGGTTGATACCAATCCGTGCCTACCCTATTTCCACAGCACCCAGCCATTTACATTCAAACAGCGTTTATAAATTCATATATTGCATCCGTTTACTTAGTTTCCATAATGCGTTCCTAAGCTTTTAGTGCCCTGTCCATTTGCACATCCTGCACATGTGGTGGTTCCGGCCCTGAGTGGTAGGGAAAAATTAATTCAGCTAGTAGACACCCCAAGAATTTGGATATTCTGTTTGGTAGTCTTTGCGTTGCTGTCGTCGATGGAGAAAAGAACTTAGGCATTTCACCCCATTTTCTTAAAGCTCTCGAGCCTTTGTTAGTGACCTACAGAACACTGTGGCATTAACTAAGACAGATATAGGAGAATTTTGTGCCCTCTTGTACAACCCATGCAGTAAAAGCAGCAACTCTGCGACATGATGAGACCGCAAGAGAGAGAGTGCAATCAACTACATTCACTGACCAAGCAAGACTAACTAGCCTTGTTTACCAAATAAGAAATTTAAAGGTCATCAGTGATACATACTGCAGTGGACTCTCTCTAAGTCCAATTGTCACGGTGATACCAAAACTAGTTCAGGTTTGAGGACAGTACTCTGTATATCGAAATCTACTACTAAATAGATACAGCCAATAATCATTGCATTTGTCTTAATCATATTTTATTTCGAATCGTACACATTAGAAACAAACTGAAATGTTCCTGTAGACGATCACTTAAATGACTAATATTCTAAACAAAATGTTAATTAGATCAAGTTCACTGCTCCTATTTTATCTGAGGATTACGTTACGAAACAAGGTGAGTTAAAATAAAATACAAGTATATTTTTATGTTTTTTCGTAATTTATAAATTATTATAAATAAAATGTCTTGTAGAGCACAAAGTTCAAGCAGGCGTGCTACATGGCCCCTTTCGCTAAATCGATTACGATCTCTGGTGTATCGTATTACTTTCGCCAATATTGCGCGAGTTTGTGTATTTGTTCGACTAATGCTGGCATCACAGCTGTTATAGATACATCTAGTAGACCTTGCAAATGTTGTACGGCCTCTTCGTCGGTCAGTCCCAGCTGGAGATTTTCCTCGACTTTTTTGACTGCCTTATCCGGCTCGAGTGCTATGTCCGGCACGGATGCATCCACCATGAGGGAGAATAAATTCAGCATGACATTGGCATGTCGTCGCAGATGGAGATATGCCGTGTAACACTGCTTGCGGAACTCGTGGTGGTGCTCGGAGCTTACGCCGCCCATAGCTTCGACCATTTCCTTGCTGAGCTTCATCGGCGGCGGCATTGGCTTTGGATCACGACCCAGAATATATCCGAAATCAATGTGGAATAGTTTACCATTTGTGGTGAGAAGTAAGTTATCCAAATGACGATCGCCAACTCCTGTAAGATGCATAATTATCGAGTGAACATGACGATTAGATGGAGGACATTACCTAGAAGGTACGTTATGACACAATAGCCTGCGCAGCTCTTGATGTACGTGTCCATGGTTTCGGCTGTGATACCATAGGGTCCCGTCTCACATGGATTGTGCTTCCTGAAGAAATTATGAATGCTTCCCTCCTTGGCGAGCACATCAGCGACAGTATACGAATCAATGTACTGCAGGAAACCGTGTTTGGAGCTCGTCGCTAACACTTTGTACGGGGTGAGTTTGAGGTCAAGGTTCTCTCTGCGCAGCAGCTTGTCCATGAGTGTTATCATCTGAAGGATGAGTTGATCCTGCCGGAGATCGTCGCCATGTTTGAATATCGCAACATACTCATGCGATGCAATTGAAGTTACAAATGTAAGTCTAGACGAGGAGGAATGGTCCATGTTAGACACAAGCATTGTAGGTAAGCTTTTCATACTCACTTGGCTGGCATCAGCGCACTTTTGAAAAGCGACGTTGTACTCGGTAAGACCTTATTTATGTAAACATCCGGATCCAGGGGAAATGGAATTGGCTCGAAATTCGTGAAATTCACCTTAAATGCATCCGACTCGGCCAGGAGTTGCTTGAATTTCTCCGTTTTTTTATTCCGATTACCCGGCTCTTTGGCAACCAATTTTACCAGCTTGACCAGTTCGTCGATGAAACGTTGCTGCTTCTTCAGATTGCTGAAGATGTGCTTTAGTTGCGGGTTACCTACAACGAAGATTACCAGTCAAATCAGAATTACATATCTTGTCCGCCATTTGAGAGCTTTACCATTTTCTAAGACTTTTAGGAACATTTTCAAGACCATCGCGTACATGTTGTGTACGCGCTCGTCTTGCTTTCGAATTGACTCCTGGTCCTCCACTTCGATCGATAGGTACCAGTAGAAGTAATTGGCCAGTGTTGGATTTTTACACGCTCTCTGAATGAGGAATGTCGACAGGTCACTGGCACCAATTGAACTCGTATCGCTCATCAATGTATTTGAAGCGTCCGATGTGACAGATGCTATTGAGGCGCTTGTAGCTGCTGTATCATCCTCGCCAGAGTTCACCGATACCACCATCGGAACGGGCCGTTGCGAAACGTCTACCTGTATTCCACTCTTCTTCAGTATCACTGATTGCTGGTGCGCCTGTTGTTTGCTGCTCACACTCATACTCACTTCAGACGCTGAACTTTGGTCGAACACATTATCGTCCAGAGACTTGACAATATCTCTGTCGGGTGCGATTTTCTTATAGGACTCTATGATGTCGTTGAAATTCTCGTACTTCAGCGCCTGCACAAGTTGCAGCAGATACAGCAGAAGATCTTCATCGGGCGCTTGCATAAGGCGACTGATTGCATATTTTCGAACATCCGGATGCGTGAATGAAGGACTCAACAATTCCAGGGCGTCCTCCACGTCCATGGGTGTCCATTTAGCCAGAAGACTAAGAGCCTGCAAAACTTCAGCGGGTGTTTGCCAATTGATGCACTTTAGGAATTTCGTGAGAGCCTTCTTGTGCGAACTTAAGTAGAATCGGAATTTCCACAGCAAATCCTGTTCCTCGCTGCTGAGGACGCATGTCGGTGGATAGCGGTAGACAATGGTGTGCAACTGATCGCGAATGCTATCAAATGAAGAAAAATTATGAGAATTCCTCTTAAGAGTGGTAGCTGGGGGTTTTTGTATTACCTTGCTGTTGGCTTTGCGTCGCGGTCAGATATGCGAGATCTTTCTGAACGGGCAAGTCGATGATGCTTACGTTCCACTAAATTTTCCTGTAACAGATAATGTATTTTGTAGTCCTAATTTCATTAGTCGCTGCAATGCTGCAACCTTGAAACTTTGAAATAATTTATTGAAAATCAACTTCTTAACATATGCCCAGAAACTGCACCACTTGAGTTTGATTTTAAATCTAAACAGGAGCGCCCGCAGGCCCATGAGACCCAAGAGAATACCATAAATCCACAACCGAGCGACACGAATTAACTCGAATGAATAGTCTCGTTCAAAGAACAAGAAATGAGGAAGGCCGCTTTGTAATCGATTTTCGTGGACACGTCAATTTAGATGTGTGAAAGCAAACAGCCAGAACTGTACTGAGGTGCTGTGGAATGTCTGAACCCAACAACCGTGTCTATAGTTGGGAAAGAATTATCAAAACAACAAATTCTTTAAGGGTGCAAAATGATTATTTTTGCACAGGTGGCAGTGGCATTCGATTGAGACTTTTCGTTTGCCAAACTCAAGGATAGTCTGTCATTCTTGGGCACACTGAGCCTTGACGAGTCGATTGATTTAATCCAAGTACTCGCAGCATTGATATAACATGAGCTTAACTCGAACACGAATTGTTTTGTCTCTAGGGAGAAGATCCGCCTCAAAATGCAAACGACAAGAGCTGCTATCGATTTCTGTCACTGATGATTCAGCAAATTTCTCGTTTATAGTTAACCTTTTAGGAAAGAAAATAATTGTGTATACCTGTAGAATTTCAGAGTCTGGAACCGTTACGAGCTTTGGCTTTGATATGATTTTGTTTGTTTTGTCACCTTCCGGCTCAAAATACACGATTGTATACTGAAATCAAACAAAAATAAACTAAGTCAACTGCTCAGCACCAGTAAAGATCAACACGAACATTAAAATCATCCACGGTGACTGTAGGGAATTCAATCATTAAGTAGATGTAGTTTGACAAACGCTTCTCCCTCTCGTTGATCAATTCGATTTCTCTGAAGGTGAGTCGGTCCAGCCAATCGACCTTCTGCAGATGTCCATTACGATGCATTTTGGCCAGTTTCCCCAGACGTTGCATTTGCGATTTACTCGATTCTTTGCCCTTGCCTGGTGTCCTCGACGGATAACTGCCATCGCCTTCGACGTCAAGCCATACACGCAAATCGTACATTCCTTGTCTGAACATTCCGTTTTTGCCAAACAACGATATGGATGTGCCGCCAACAATTGATGTCTCACCAGCGCCAGCGCAGTCCAGGATTGTTAATACCAATATTGCGGTTCTCGGTAGATCGGAAAACAACAATGGCAGTGATATCCATTCGTTCCAGCTCCATCTTTTTGTGAAAGCCTTGTAGGACGTTGTCACCGGCAGGCAGTACGGTTTGCCCTTATTGAACACTTGAAGACGCACCTGAAACGGTGGACATGACTCAGAGTACAGGCCAGAAAAAGCCAATATTGTCTTCTCTAGCAGTTTTTCATAGTCTGGTTTTTGCTTTTTGCCCTCTAATGTCCCACTAATATTTAGAATACAAGGAAAACAGAGAAAACATGATGAAATTACCAGCAAAAGGATATTATAGAAATTCAAGCACTTACATTTTAATTTGTATCCTTTCGTTGAGCGATGAACTGTACACATAACGAAAATGGTCGTCTGGCTGATCCATGATGGGAATTAAACAAGCAGAATTAATATTAATTGAATTTTCGCATTAAACTCCCTGGATTTTGTTATCAACAAATAAATGAAAAATAAGAAGAAAATGCAAAAAAAAGTTCATGACAGTTTCTGACAGGCAGCCGTCAGGGGAACTCAGCTGTTTGTCTCTATGACGTGTGGTACATGTTATACGATCTGTTTGTTTAGTTAGTTGTTTTTAATATCTTTAACTTTTTAAAAAGCTTTTACCCGTTTACTCTTATTCACAGCAACTTGATATTAAACCCACTTGCAATCGCGTCACGTAAATAATATCAGCTTACGCTAAATAAATGATGATACTGCGAGGATATAGCAAACGTGTGACATGGGGTGAATATATTATTTTTTGCATTAAACGATTGTTCATTCCTCCCAAAATAAGTAGGCTGCCATGACTAAATGAAGAAGATTTCTAAAATTGATTGAATAAATGAAAAATAGCTCGATGGATGTTATTGATTAAACTGCAAGGAACTACCTTGTGAACATAACTTTGATTGATTAATGTATAACACAATTGGAATTTAGCATAAAACATTTGTGGTGTCAAGTGCGAATGTCATTATCAGCTGTACTAGAAATTTGTGTTATTATTTGCATTCGGAAAAAACTAAATAAATCTTCAAAACAATGAGTCTGGAATTATCAAAACTTGCTTTAGACGGCCTCAAACATCTGGGATCAACAATTAGCATCGAAATCAGTCGAAAACTAATCGCAAGCACTGTCAAATTATCTCTTTATGCTGATGCAAGTAAGTCTTGTCCTCCACTTTATGGATCTTTAATTACCACTTAAATCGCCGTTTAGATGTTCCTCCCAATCCAGAGATATACGCCTCCAATGCAGATTTCGCAAAACAAAGTGAATTTGCCGTGGCTACATTGCTCTTTTTAGCAACTAAATACGGATACGATGGCAGTAAACTGCGACACTTTCTTGAACAGCATTCCATCATTGCACCCATCATCGAAGAACTTGCCAAAGTCTACGAAGCGAACCGCAACGAATTTCTTATGAGGCTTCTAAGAACCGGCCATGCATTCCCTCACATCACCGACATTGAATGGAAAATCGTTTGTGACGTCAAATCCGCGATGTCCGATTGCAGTTCGGGCGAATTAACATTCCATGTGAACCTCGGTAATTACAGAGAGAAGACGGGTGAACGCGAAACACTTGTTGAATTTGTCTGCAACACTGAAGAGCTACAATCCCTAATAAATAAGCTGAAAGAAATTGAACGTCACTGTGCGAAGTTATCATCCGGCGAGGGAGCCAAATAGCAAACAGCAGTTCACTTAAAATCCGTACACATCAATTTATTTCAATTAACAGAACGGCGACAACGTTTTTTAACAATATATAATTTCGATACATATACATGTAGAGGTCCTCAGTTGAATGAAATGTATTTATCTAGCTTTTAGGAAGTGTGTTAGTGTCTAGCCTAAATCTGTTCATCAATAAGTGATTTCAATAAAGCAAAATTTGATGGCGCATTCGAGTAAATCGCTCCCGAGAATGCGCTATCATTGTCCGAACTAATTATAATACAATTGTTTTGTGAGATTAGCTTCATGCCTATGCCCCGAAAGCGATTGTCGATTTTGTATAGGTTTTTTCCATTCGCCCACGAGTAGAAGGGTTTCCCGCTAAATGGATTCATGAAATCGGCCCAATATCCGTGTAGTCTTAAACGTGAGGTGATCTCTCTGGCAGCGAGAACGAACTGAAAGAAAGGAAAAAATTGTTTCAATTAGACAAGACATACAACAAAAAAATAATTCGAGTTATCGAATTTTATGAATACAACTGATCATAAGCTTCGACGTTTGAGGCGAACTAGAGAAAGTCGATCAATGCACTGCTCAACATTGAATTCCATATTTGTAATATTAGAGTAAAATGAAGCAGCAATGCGATTAATTCAATGTCTAGCAACTACTTCTGCGAGCGGTCAATGCTTCTATCATTCCCATCATCACGTCTTCCGAGGCTTGTCTTAAATTCGACTCTATCAGAAAAGCGACCCCTTGGCGATGTCCCTAAACTCACATGGTTACATCTGGGTATACTGATGACTAATGGCCAAGAAAGTTTAAATCATCGTTCTGAAACTGGACTTAGTGGATCATGCGATCCAGAAAATGAGGATGATGGTAAGAAATGCGTATAGAAAGTGTACAGCCATGAGACAAACGCTTAAACCAAATGTGAACATTATATTTTAACTCGACTGCACTGTACTCTGTACACTGTAACCGATGTGACGGTAATGTGTACGGATGCACTGTCAAGTAGAATGTGGCTGCTTTTACACACGCTGGTTTTGAGAGCATGTGTTGCATGTGTTCAAAAATTCTGCAAATTTTTGTATTCTCTTTTATCACCCCTCATTTATTGTCCGAATTCTGTCAGTGATGGGCTCACTCTTCACACTGCGGCAGTTTCCACAACCTATTCGTTGATTTCAAGCCCAGCGTGCATAGGGACGAGCTACACATCGTAACATTTTGTTTTGAAATTTTTGCCAAACTCCACAGATTACGGAGGGAGATGATGGAGATATCGCTGCTCGAGGTCACAGAGAGTGGAGAAGATCGTGCACAAAACTCACACGCTAACACTAGAAGCACGATCTGCCAGAAGTCCTTAAAATTGTTGGCATACACTGATGTAATTGACGTGATTGGACGAAGATACAGAGCCGTCAATAAGACGTTTGCTTGCGTTGAAGCGAAAGCGTTTGGGTCTGGCTTAGAAAGAGGGCAAAAAGATATGCTGCTCTTATGAAGTGACACTTGATATGAGCAATGGCAGCTATGACTGCAATGTAGTCAAAGACACTAGTACCGAGATCAAAGGCCAATGCCAGCTTCTTTGGGCTCAAGAGGCAGTTGAGTGACCACACGAAGGACAATACTCGCATCGTCCCTGACCTGCTCTGTGACACAGAGGCATAGATGCTTTTGAAAGCAAATTAAGAAGCTCTTGGTCGTTTTGAGAGAAAAGTTCTGCATGCCGTTATTGGTCCTGTATGCGGTGATGAGGAGAAGATTTAACCACGAACTGTACGGACTGTACAGCGGCAGAGTAATCAGCCACTATCTAGTGTTGATTATATGAGCAAGAGTTTTTTTAGGAATGATTGCTAGTTTCTTAGTTATCACTTGTAGACATCGCAAGTAACTCACAATGTATAAGCGAGGACGGAAATAAAAATGCTATACGATTAACCATTTAATGGTTACAGCAGAAGTAACATACACGCCCTTTACAAATGTAATTTTACATACGCAAGATCAATGTCAATGAAGGGCACAGATTGGATTAGACGATGCTTGTTGATTATGCTCTGACACTTGAACTTGCATTTCCCTCAATTTAAGTAAGCAGTATTACCTAATCTAGATGCAAACATTGTAGAGGTAGAGGACGGTTACAGCCTCACAACTTACGGGCGGGTTAACTACAACCAATTAATTGTGGAAATTCAACTGTGTACTCGTAATCTAGACAAGTGCATGAGGCCTCATTCAACAACATGCGTGTGTATTCTTCTTCATCTTTGATTGGCGCTACAGTCCGGGGTGGACCTGGGCCTCAACCAACATGCCTCTCCAGCCAGCACGATCTTTCGCCAGCTGCCTCCAGTTGCGCACACCAAGTTGGTTGAGGTCCCTTTCCACTTGTGTGCGCCATCTAGTGCGAGGACGTCCTCTGTTGCGCTGTCCCAATGGCTCGGTGTCGAAGATTTTTCGGGCTGGAGCTGTGGCGTTCATCCGCTCTACATGACCTAGCCATCTTAAGCGTTGGATCCGAAGACGCTTAACTAGGTGCATGCCGCTGTACAGCCCGTACAGTTCGTGGTTGAAGCTTCTCCTCCAAACGACATCAACGCAAACAGGACCAAAGATCGTACGCAGAACTTTTCTCTCAAAACAACCAAGAGCTTCTTCATCCGCTTTCAAAAGCGTCCATGTCATAGCCATAGAGCATAGAGCGTGTGTATAACTTCTAAACATTTTTCAATAGACATAAACCAATGCTCTCTTCGTGTTTCAAAGACGTATTCGTCACAAGTGGCATTTCTGCGCTCCAATTGACAAATGTCTGATTTTTTTCCAACCACTCTTGGGCTTTGCAAATTATAATTTATACGCGCTTACCGCAAACAAACAAACAGACAAGAAAAGTGTCAAGGTTGCAAATCACCCTACATTTCCACTCGCTGCCTACATATGCACACTCTCTGCATATCAAATCAACGATTTGTTTCACAATTGATAAACAAAATTGCGCACACCAAAAGCACAAAGTCCCATGACCTTCTGGGAAGCAGCCACCCTGAGGCAGAATTTTAAAACCTGTTGTCTGCAGTTGTTTATTTTTACTCACCTTACTGGCTCCTTGTTCGATATCCCCTTCATATTTTAGGGTCATCAGACTGAGCTTCTCGCTGGACACCACTTCTGGAGCGGGAAACAGTTCATGGAGGCTTTTCTTTATGAGCGACGGGCATTCATCCACACTAAACTGGAGTTTGGAATTTGCCTTCAGAAAAATAAACACACAAAAAAACCATACAATTACATAATTAATACCACATATGCAAAATGATAAAAAAAAACACAGCAAAGCAAGCAGAATAAATTTTTTGTCTGTTTATGCTTTCAACAACAACAATGTATGTACGTCCCATATCTACAGACACACACAACGATGTTCAATTGTTATTGAATCAATAAACATTAAATCTGCGTCGTAGTATACTAAAAATAAACGTAATCTTGGACACGAGCTTATGAACCCACCTTGCCATCAAAGTCGACCAAATTATCCAGCGGAACTTCTACTGTGATTGTCGTTGATGCCCCTTGCCATGCTGGACCAACGGAGTTGGGAAAATAAAACCGATTTCCTTTGGGTGCCAAAAGTTCCCAATTTGGACCACATTCACCTCCTAAGAAGTCCCCATCGTCTAGGAGAATGATAACCACATTAATTGCAGATATTGCGTCACACAAGTTGTGTTATGATTTTAATTTTTTTGAAAAAAACTAACCAACTGACTAACCTTCCACTCGAACCTTACTCTTGACCACTTTATATGATGTCTCGAGATCTTTAGAGTCACTTCTACGCGAATACAGCGCTACGGTGGATGTTGATAAAAAGTTTTTCCGCGAGGACAGAAGTTGCTTCCTCTCTAAAGTTGCACAGACTCTATTGAATGTTCTGAATATCGAAGTAGACATATTTCATGCTTGCACTAATACTTTGTTTTTTAGTGGATTGCGGATTTATTGTGTACTGTTTCTTATTTTATGCTAACTCACTTTCCTGTACGGAAAATCTAATTTGAAATTGTACGAAACTTTTTCCAATTAATTTACTTGTCGTCTCGAGTGGGTATCAGCTGTTTTAATATTTGCAAAAATATAAAATGTCAAATCGTGGAGCAAAATGGAAACGAAACGTCAGCATGAATCGGTTCACAAATTATGCTTGAATTTACTTATGAAAGAATATAGACACAAAAACGAACGAAATCCACTTCAAGTGATAATTGAAATATTATAATTATAATATGTCTGAAATACCGCTTAAATTCATCTTTAAATTAATATAACATGTTCCACCACTTCTGATTTCTAATCAGAAAAAAATATCAGTAAACAATTCTGACGCTAGCTGTCATGTTCATTTGGTACTTCAGCAAAATTGGATTTCAATTTTTTTCCAGAAATGTTGAACTTGCTTGCGGTGTAAACGTACAATTAACCTCATACTCACATTATTTTTTATTTTAAGATTCTATACAAGCACAAGCAATGCCATGGTATTAGATGTCAACACACTATTCAGCACAAGAACTTAGTACACAGTTAAGTACAGACTTAGTAAATTGTTAATAAAACACGCCACATATCAAATTCTCTCGGTGTACACCGACGAGTGTCACAAATATTGCACATCTCTAGAATGAACACTCTTATACTGCTGCATAAAAAGTATCATCACAGTTGACACATGCCACTGTTTTGACATCTCTCACGAGAATCGGCGACATTCCTTTTTGTTTTGATTATACGTACTGAAAATAAACAAAGGACTTGTCTGTAGACTTAACCGTGTCACCTATTTATATTTTGATAAATTACAACAAAATCATCACTCTTTATCCGTCGGCAGGAGAGAAAAGACATTCTATAATTGATTTTAATTCATCCCTGAAAAGATGGCATCGCCCTCAGACAATGAGGTCCTTCAGTATACACCGTTTCGATCGTTTGTCGGTCCATCGTTCTGGCATAAACTATCGGAAATAAAAATCGACTTCGATAGGCTTTCAGATGCTGCTAAGCCCGTATTTGGATATTACACGCATATTAATTCGCAGTCGTGCTTGTTGGAGGTGGATTACAGTGCATTTAACACGTAAGTTTTCAGCATGTCTTTGTCGAACAGACTGATTTAGTACAAAGTGCTTTCAGGTCCTTTGTGCCTCCGAAGGATTGTTGTTCTGCAATTGGAACGCTTTACAACAAGAACACAATAGAGGACTTTAAGGAGTGTGACAAGAATGCATTGCTTCAGACTGAGGGCATGAAGTTGATGGACGACATCAGGTCGGGAAAGATACTCGATGATCCAAGGCTTTTGGTCCGCTTCATGATATTGTCGTTTGCAGTGAGTTAAGTGAAAGAAAAAAAACTAAACCCCCTTTTGTAACATAATTTCCTTAGGACTTGAAAACGCACAATTACTACTACTGGTTCGCATTTCCTTGTCCCTTGAAACCAACACTACGCCTGCGACCCGGCGTAGGTACGCGACGTTTGTCAGACTTCCCCGAACTCGGGGACTTCAAAAACATTTTCGAATCCATTCCAGATGAGAAACGAAACTTTTTAATATTCATCGGCTCGGACAGAAAATGTAAAACCTTAAAAGAAGCAATC
This sequence comes from Eristalis arbustorum, assembly GCA_916610145.1. Classification (NCBI taxonomy): domain Eukaryota; kingdom Metazoa; phylum Arthropoda; class Insecta; order Diptera; family Syrphidae; genus Eristalis; species Eristalis arbustorum. Next base: position 35,242,287 of record OU744319.1, on the reverse strand, counting down.
GACGTCAAAAGTCCCGAAACGAATCTCAAGGATGATAATGTGGAGGACTTGTTTTTCTGCTTCGTTGATCCGAGCGAATATGAAAACCCTTCATGGATCATGCGAATTTATGCTGCATTTTTATATATAACATGGTAAGTGAATCGCAGAGCAAACAGTCTGGCCATCATTTTCACGCACCTGTGTTGGATTGCAGCCCGCTGATAGCAGGCAAGACCATTCGATTTTTAGGCGTTCGATATTCATCCGATTTAAAGTACGACAACAGTTTAATTTGGACTGCCTACCTGCCAGAGTGTGAGGCAGCGGGTACAACTGATGCTCAGTTTGTTGGCTGGGAACCAAATAAGAACAACAAAATGGGACCGCGAATAGTGTCAATGAAGGATAGCATGGATCCAGCGAAGTAACACACATTTCCCCTCAACCAATTTATGCACATATTCACTTCAAATGCTTCTCTCGCAGGTTGGCAGAGAATTCAGTGAATTTGAATCTGAAATTAATGAAATGGCGACTTGTCCCCGACTTGAATCTGGAGAAATTATCCGAAACCAAGTGCTTGCTCTTTGGCGCTGGAACGTTGGGTTGCGCAGTGGCTAGAAATCTGCTGGTAAGATAATAAAAAAATCAAATCAATCAACACAAGTGATTATGTAATGCCTTCTTTCTTAGAGTTGGGGATTCAAATATATCACTCTGATAGACAATGGCAAAGTGAGTTTCTCCAATCCCGTTCGGCAAAATCTCTACATTCACGCGGATGCAGTGAAAGGCGATAAAATGAAAGCGACAACAGCAGCTGAGAGATTACGAGAAATCAATCCAAATGCGGTGAGTTTCCAATGTTTGAACACTCATCAGAGTTAATGTGTGGACTCTTTGCGAAGGTAACTGAAGGGCATGTGATGCAAATTCCCATGCCAGGTCACACAATTGGAGACACGTTAAAAGAGGCAGTCGTCAAGGACTTGGAGACAATACTGTCGCTGGTTAGGAGTAACGATGTTATATTCCTGCTGACTGATTCCAGAGAAAGTCGTTGGTTGCCCACCTTGTTGGGAGCTACGTACAAAAAGGTGCGTTGTTAACCGATGTTTTTATTTTTATTCGGTTAGCTAATGGTGAATTTTATTTTAGATTGTTATAAATGCTGCCCTTGGATTTGATAGCTATTTGGTTATGCGACATGGTAATACGAAGGGATCTGGTGATGCTTCGAAATATGTGGATATTGGAGATCTTAAATGCATTCCGGGGACTGAACTGGGCTGTTATTTTTGTAACGATATAACTGCACCAGGGAATGTAAGTTGAACCACTTTGTTTTTTTTTTGTATGACTAAGTCGTCTGTGTAATTAGTGGTGACCCTTGTTGTGGGTATGTGTGTCGCTCCGTACGTAATTAAACCTCGACTTTTAGGTTCGATTCCTGGTCGAGTCACTGTCAGTGATTCCTCTTTCGTGTCACTGACAATGGTTTAAGAGAGTATAGCTGCATAAGAAAAGCTCTCAAACTTGACCGTTCTTATATTATATATACATTACTTCCACGGTACTACAGAGGACAAGGACAGTAGAGACAGTATTCTCCTGTCACTTGTCCTGAAGCGTGGTGGTTGTCAGTATCTAAGAATGATCTATGGTAAAGCCGAGCGCCGATTCTGGAAAACTGGGCAGTGGCAAAGCAGGTGTTGGATTGTCTCGGTTTCTTCCTCGTGGCCGTTTTCACCACATTCTCACCTGTGCGCACCGTACGACGGCGGAGACATTGAGTGTCGTCCACTATCGCATTAGTCTTACGAACCTTTTGAATAGCTTTACGTACAGCAGCCGCTATGTGCTTCATTCTCGCGTATCTGACATATCAGTGGTTGCAGTGCTGTGATCTCTTTGTTGATGTACGTTTCAGATCCTTGTCTGCCTAATTCGTCGTTACATTCGGTCCCTCTGATGACCTGTGGCCCGAGACCCAACAAAGTTTGATGTGGTGTACGATGGACATCAGTTAGTCGCGACATTTTTGACAGCCTTTGAATTCGTTGTCCTTGGCTGTCTACAGAGACGGTGATATCCGATAGAGGTATATCGGTTTCTTGTAAGTGTTCGGCTGTTCCTCTATTGCAAGGGTCTCTGGTTGGAAGAGACTAAACATATCAGGGAGTCTGAATGAGGCCTGTTCATGCAGATCGTCTGAGGAGAATCCGGGTCCAGTACTTGTCCATCTTCAATCCGTCAACGAAGAAGGCTATTGTGTTTATTGATATCGGTGTTTGTTAGTCACTCGTCTTTGTCCGGGAATAGAATTGGTATTTTGGGAGAAACTCAGTTTGGATATATATACATATATATCGTACGCCAATCGTAGCTATGTGGTTACTGAAACCATGATTCCTCCACAAATCATATATTATTTTAAATATAGCTGCATGTCCGTAGTTAGCTTCCTTCCCCGAAGACAACTCTCTTAACGTGAGAGCGCCTTTGCGCCTCAACCTATTATTACCACAATCCAATTAAATTACACTTCACCACAACACCTACCAGAAAGCAACTTTGAAACCCTTATTCTAGACAGAGACCTGCGGTACGGTGGCACCACACCCTTGTGAAAAGCCATACATTTCTACACAGATGGATCCAAGACGGGAGACGGCGTAGGAAGTGGGAAGATGCGTTTTCTCAGATTGACCAAATCTGAAAAAATCTGTTCATTTCCCCGATCACTACAGCGTCTTCCAAGTGGAAGCAATGGCGATTGGCATCGTTCTCTATAAACTGAAAAATAGTAATGGACTACATCTCTTGAAGAGATATCCGAGTAGTTGAAAATTCGTTTGTCCTGGGTACCAGAGACATTCCGAAAATCTTTAGATCTCACTGCCCTTTAGCCACCTTCAGTGATCTATCCTAATGCTCAATGTGCCTAGAAAATACATGCCAGATGGCTGACAGGCAATACCTGTCGAACAACAAATTAAATCTGGCCTCATCTTGATCGAAAAATATCAAGTAGCCTGATCTCTCTAAAAAGATGAAACTATCACTGCAGTGGGAAAATTCGCCGAACATCAAACAGACCACCCAAACAGACTAGGTCTTTTCACCAATGACTTCTGTGAAAGCTCCTAGACGACGATGAGGAGGAAAGCACCAAACATCTCCTGACACTGTCCTGCTCTCGCCTCAACTAGGAAAGCCACTATATTCTCTTACTTCTTCAGCAATACACCAGTGAATACCCTCTGCATTTTTGACCAAACTTGCTAGCTGTCATAATCACCCGTTCTATATTGATTTACCTAGGTGCAGGTACAATGGGCCTGATTTGGCCGGAGCGCATAATTGCTACCACCTATATACGTCCGCGTTGATTTGGTTCTTTTACCAGAGGATTGATCTCCTTATAGAACCAGGAGGCTTGGATACAAAGACTCTCATTGATGGAGCACACTTATCCATGGGCTCCGTATGTCCGAGGCACTGTATTCATATACATCTTGGCTGAGCTGTAGTGTTTTCTGCTCCATTCACCATGAACCCGACGTGGAAGTCCTCTCTCGAAGGCACCAAGAATCAGCTATGCAGTCGAACCGTGAACATTCGGCTTCATATGCCAGAACTGACAACGGGTTTTGTAGAGCAGAGTTTTTGATCCTTCGAGTTAGTAGTTATGACTCTAGTTGTTTCGAAAGGCCCTATTCTACGTTGAATCTCCACTTTAGTCACTGGAGTGTTCTTTAGCCTGATGTAGATTGTTTGCCCTATTTAAGCATATTCAGAGAAACACATCCATTCTAAAAACAATTATTTTTATAATATCAGGCTACGCAATTACATAATCATGCCCTGAATACAGCTCAAATCCCGTGCAAGAAGAGTCACCCATTTGTTGGTGATCAACCCTCGTGACGTGCATCCTCAGACCGTTTATGCATGTAATCTTAAATCCAACCAAGTTCAGCAAAATGCTTGCGGTTCTGTAGGCAAACGAGCAGTATCGCTTGCCGTCAATAGCAATGAGAAATTCATGCTCCGTAAATGCAATCGCTAAATTAAACTGTTGGTTAAAAGTGAACGGGAAGCCGCCGTGACGTTCTTCGTGACCAAATCTGAAATCGAACAAGAAGTCTCTATATTTCAGTAGGCACATAAAACGTGCGTGACTTACTCGAAATTCTTGTTCATTGAATTTCTAACAACAACCTTCTGATCGAATCGTACGTTAAAGTGAAGCTCCTCCCTTTTGGTGTCACTTTCCATAAACTTTATGATGAACTGTCCTTTCTTATTGTCAAAACATCTTGCGGTTAGAACAATGACATGTCCCGGACTGAAGAGTATCGGGATGTCATTGCTGAATGCTTTTCCAAAGTCTGACGCTTGTATGGCTGGCCAAGGAACCGGAAACGATGATCGATGATCAATTTGTTTCAGAGTCTGAATGTGTTCACGTATTTCAAGTGTTTTTATCAATTCCAATGGGATGCGGTAGTTGAATGTGCAAAACGGTTTGCTATTGATGGATATGTGAAATTTGTCTTCTGTTGCGAAGATGTAAATCATAAAGAAATCTCCCGATACAATTGGATTTCTAGCCGTATTCTCATCCAAATGTATATTGGTCTCTTCCTCGCCCCATTCAGCATCCTTGCGGGTATTGCGAACGATACAATCTTCACGGAAGTAGCAGGATAACCGTAGGCCAATGTCACAGGCTGGGTTCGTTGAGGTTTTCGATGTGCATAGATTTATGTGGAATCTGTAAAAAGAATAACAGGAGCAATATTACTATTACAGAACAATATATTCGCCTCGTGAACGATGGAACAACATAAACGCAGGTATTTGCGTTCGAACGAGCTTGAAACGGAACGAACTTTTTGTGCACTTATCGGTTCTCCACTGTACTTACAATTTACATATTTACAGCTTACTGACAGAAAAACAAAATGTTTCAAGGCTGTTCGCCTTTGAAAGTCAATAGTAAAGAAAAGAAATGGACACCACATTTTTGTACAAACACTGTTGGAAAAAGTATTCGGCATGTGGGTGTGCTCGGCTTAAAAACGTTATAAAATCCAAACGGGCCAAGCGATGATGCATTGCAATCGGTTTTTGGTGAGAACTTTTTTATATTTTATGGCGCCGATAACTAGCTTACGCCACTCTTCAGCTAGAGGAGTATTGATCTAAGTGCCAAGACATTTATGGACTGCAATCGTCTAGGTTAAATGTGCGATGGGGGATAAAGACTAGAGGGTCTATTGATCATATGAGCAATTTCACAGTGCTCGTTTTAACTCTATTCTCTTGGTTTAAGCTTTAGTTCAGGGACTTATTCCGTTTCGCAATTTCGCTTAAACCTTTAAACTGTGTTAAATATGTAGCTTAAGTTAAACGAGAGCCGGTTAAACTCTCGGCAAACCTCAGTTCTGCACTTCAGGCAATTTGTTTTGCTCAAATTTTCTCTCTTTCGTTTTTTTTCTCTCTGACATCTGCTTTTCGGCAATAAGATCCCTCCTCTGTATTAAAATCAAATGCAATGCATTCCTAAAAAGTAGGTTGCATTCCATTCCTCGGTTGAAAATGCGTTAATCTCATTTCAAAAGGAGAAAATCAAAAGCTTTTTAAAACTAGAAAGCGCAGGAATTTTGCAAAAGCTCTTACAAATTTTAGCCAATACACGAACAGAATGAAGAGCAAGATTATTTTTTCGATTGCTCTACACAAACAGAGTTCAACTGAAACTAAGTTCAGATTTCACTGTGAAATCGGACGAGTTCAATACAAATCATGAACACTGTTAGGTTAAGGTGAATTGAAGTTTTAAATTTCGCTGTGAAACTGGGCATAAATGTGTGCGGTGTCTTAGACAATATTCGAAAATAAATATAATATATCAAATCGGTTTGGCGGTTTGGATTTTATTACAGTTTTACGCAAAAAACACTCATTTGCCGAATACTTTTGTCCATCAGTGTATCGACAAATTTCGACGAGGGGCGAGCCTAATATCAACAAATCCTCCTTGATTAGGAACCAGTGTGTCTGTCTGTACTTCTCTGTTTTGCCGGATGACTTTTTGTACGAATTTTGATGAAATTAGCTGTGTACACTTTTAATCCAGAAGTTTTATCTTTACCAAATCGAATTATGTCACATCATGACTTCAGAACGCTACTTATCTATCGATATCCACGATCATATGTGGTTGAGACTTCCATGTGCAGAACGTCTGTTTATTATAAATTCAATTCGAGTGTTTGTGTGCAAACACACATATGAAGTGTATATTTTCGTCACGAAGTGCTTTTATTTAAACGCACGTCACGCATTTGTATTTTATAAAATAAATATGAATAGTCTTTTCAGATATGACACACAATTAACTATCGATAATTTACACTGATTAGGTGGATAAAACTGAACTGTAATCAATGAGCGTTAAACAAGTTTATGTGCTACTTCTCACCTAGATGCTCCATCAATAGTCTTTCCAACAATAACCAGCGAATGCCCGAATTCTAAACCATGAGCTAGATTTCCAACAAATTCCGTAAGCATTTCAGTAATTATTTGTGTTGAATGAGAAGAGTAGATACGGAAAAGGGAAAGGATTTACTTTTAGAGGCAAACAAAAAAAGTGTATTTATTAAGCCTTATATCTACAACACATGCAAGCGTACTAACTAGCTTTTCAGTAGTAAGTCAGACAAATTTATTTACCTTATGCGCCCGACGACACTGAAGTGTTATTATCATGAGTTTTTTTTGTTAAGAATTTCAACTTAGTTTATCTAATCGCACGAATATTCCGACCTTTTTTTCATTATTTCTCAGTTTAAACACACTTGTAAATGTGTACGTGGGGTAGGGAAAGTTATCAGTTATCATTAAGGTAAGGTACTTGCTAAGTTATGAGTTCCTTAACAGTTCTATGAGAGACGACAAGGTAATCGTTATACGAAGCTTTTGGTCTTGCGTGTATCGCCACCAGTGTGGGAAGTATGACTATTGAAAGATTTAATCTTACGGTTGAATTTGTGAGGTATTGTGCAAAGCTGCCAGTGCACCTCGACACAAATATTAATCTTGTTTGTAAATCAAAGCTTTCGATGAGATGTATACTCGTAAATAGATACACGATTATTCAATAATTCAAAGTTTAGATATGTGCTTTGAACGTGTTTGGTTTGGTTGTGGCCTTAGATTCAGTTGTGAATGAAATAGCTTTCGATAAGCTTTTACATTTACCTTTGCTCATCAAGCGATTTCGTGGATGCCAAAATTGGGCGAATGTTAAACTTTGATGCGATGATTAATATAAACTTTTGTATACAAGGTATCGGGTTTTGTTTGTGTATGGATACATGTGTTGTTTAACATTATCCAGCATTGTCACTCAACTTGTATAGTGGAAGTCTGGGAAATCGATTTAAATAAAACGCTGGTGATTTACGATTTCCACCTGACCTGATGCATGCCAAGCAACAAGGCAGACCTATTATGCATTTCATTCTTAGAACCTTTTGGCTTCTGACGGCCGGGATATTTGGTTTGGTATCTTCTAACCATGGAACCATTTATGTTAGAATATATTGCGTCATCAACCCCATGGGTTATCAAGAGACACTCTCTAAATGAGTGCTAAACTGTTATTTACCTACTAACTGACTTACTTAAGGTGACTCTACAGTCCGGGACGGACACTGCCCTCAACCAACAAGCGTCTCCCGCCTGCTCGATCTTTTGCTAACTGCTTCAAGCTTCGCACGCTTAGTTGGTAGAGGTTTCCCATTTCAGCGTGCCACTTGAGCCGCGGTGTTCTTTTACATCCCAGTCCCTCAGGGGTGGATTCGAAGACTTTCCAGGTCGGAGCATTGGTTTCCATCAGCTCGACATGACCTAGCGACTTAAATGATTTGATCTTCAACTGCCCAGCTGAGCAGCTTATACAGTTCGTTGTTATATTTCCTCTCCACTCAGCATCTATGCAGACGGGTGCAAAAATCACCCGAAGAATTTTCTTCTCAAAACAACTAAGAGCATCTCTGTGCACTTTTGACAAAGCTCAAGGCCCCGCGCCCTATAATGAGGACGATTGAGGTCTTTTATAGCTTGACTATGGTTAATGAGGTTTTTTAACCTTAATTAGCAGCGATTGGAGCTATTCTTCTTTTCATTTCAGTGGTGGTAGACAAAGTCTTTGACTACCTCAAAGCTATATCTGTTTATCATGACTTTCTGACCGAGACGTAGGCGTTCGATGACGTTTTGTATTGAAAGCATATCTTTGGTCTCTGATCGCCAATCCATTTAAGCCGCTTCCGTCTCAATGCTGGCAAGCGTCGCTCGATTAGTTCTTCCGATAATGTCAATATCGTGGGCATATGCGAGTAGTTGGACCGACTTTTGAAAGAGTCGCAAGCCATTACGTCGCCTAATATAAACCGTTTTTTGACATTAAAGGCCTCGCTTAGGTCTTTACCGCCCTTCCGTCGTCATTCAACACAAACCGACAAGTTTATTAGGGATGCCAAAGCCAGCATAGCTCTTCTCTAGAAATTTTGTCACACGCCGGCTTTAAATCGATGAAAATGTGGTGGGTATCGATTTGTCGCTCCTGGGGTCTAACCAAAAGCTGCCTTAGTGGGTATATTTGACCAATAGTAGATTTTCCTGGCCTAAAGCCACACTAATATGAACCAACCATTTATTGGCAAGCGGTCGTTGCGAAGATCTTATGCGTGATGTTTAGAAGACTGATCCCTAAATAGTTGGTGCAGCTCAAAGGGTCTACTTTTTGTGGATCGGACAAACAATACTAAGTTTCCATTCACCGGGCATGCTTTCCTTCAACCATATTTTACAGATGAGCTGGTGTATGCTCCTATCCAAATATCCATGTGAATCCTATTACATCAGGCGGCACCTCTGATGTCATTTTGAAATCGTTGCCACTGATCTTTGATACTGGGTGATGATAGCAAAGGACGTTATATAAGATTATGCCAAGTTCGATAGGAAAGGATTTGGCAATCTCTTGCGATTGTAGCCGTTGGACGTTGTAGTGCTTACATACCTTTAATCAAATTAGAGAATAATATTAGTGCTGTGCATCTTTTTATTCATACATAATATATTTAATTTATTTGCAGTCGTTAAAGGATCGAACATTAGATCAGCAATGCACGGTCACTCGTCCCGGTGTATCAAATATTGCAGCAAGCTATGCTGTGGAACTGCTTGTGTCTGTTCTTCAGCACCCGGATAGAGACGCTGCACCAGCATATTTTTGTGCTAGCGGAAACTCAAATGAAAAAGTTCCAGAGGGCCTCCTGGGAATAATTCCGCATTCGATACGTGGCATGCTTTGCAATTTTGAAAACATTTTACCAGCGACAAAGAAATTCACACAATGTATTGCATGTTCAGAGGTAAGGTTTAAATAGTTTATTAATGTGTTTAGAAACAGAATTCCACTTTTTTTTTCCTGTTGCAGAAAGTGGTGAATGAGTTCCAAGTCGACGGGATTGAATTTCTACTGAAGGCGTTTGAAACGGCAAAGTATTTAGAGGACCTAACAGGAATATCAGAACTAATGAAACTTGATGCTAACGTATGAAAATATACCATGTTTTGTTTGTTTTTAATTTAAACCTCTTCTTGTTCACAGATAATTGAATGTGATGACTCTGATTTTGAAATGTCTGATGAGGAATGAACGACCGCTAATTGCATACAGCTTGTAGTTTTAAGATCTATAATGAATTTATTTATTCCTTCCATAATGAAATTGTAATCTTATTGTTAAATGCTTAATAAATATGAAAAGCCTGCATATGATTCCAACGAACATTAAATCTGTTTCTCATTACTGACCGCACAAGGTTATGCAACGTGCCAAGATGGTAGTGTGGGATTTCTGCTGAATAGATAATTCACCCCCTATACATGCATGTGCACATGCATATCTACCTATCAATTTTTAAAGAAGGAAGAGAGAGAGAGAAAAAAAGTGACTTGGGAAAATTGAACTTGAGGAATGTGGGGTAGGGAATTCATATGAATGGTTTCTTTTATCATAACCGAAAATATCCTGCGGGCTTAGCGAAGACGAGTGAAAATGCGCTTCTGCACTCTGCAGTCATATTTCCATATTTTATACTTTACTTACAATGCCATTCTTTGGATATATGGATGTATGCGTGAGTGGAATCAGTTCAGTTAACCGTGAGTGGGGGACTGGTATAACAATCATGATTGAAAACACATCAAGTGCCGCCAACAAAAGATTCTGGCACGGAAATGGCGGTATTTTTCTTTTTAGAAAGGGCTCCCTCTTCTTCTTTTCTGTTGCCTCACACTGCTCGGTCAGAGTCGCTTGGTAATAGAGTAAAATCAGTTTTGATGTCAGCCAGTTGTTTGCATTCCTCTACATATCGACGGAATGTGAGATATGATAAAATATTTGGTTTGGTGTTATAAACCTTCTTTTGCGGTGATGATTTAATGTTGATTTAGTATTATTGACGTAATGATGGGTGGAAGGAATGGAAATGCTTGCATGTATTTTGAATAGTGACTGCTAAACTTATTCGTTATAGCAAGTTCACTAAGACCAGTCTGGTCCTTATTTGATGTGTTGTCAATAACTTTTATCGTTGACCCTATTCATTTTTTCGCCATACAGTGGCTTTTAGACATCTCTTATACTCGTGTCAGACAGACCTTCGAGGCAGTTGAAGTGATAGATGCCTTGTAGCAGTGTTGCCGCTATGCAAGTTTAGCCCTTTTTCGACACGACTTTTCTAAAAATCCTCGTTTTTGACATTGTATGCTTTTGTGTGACTTATGGAGACTATTTTCTATAAAACATATTTATTTCCATGAATAAGCCGAAAATGGGCTACTATTACAGAATTCATTCGTAGTAGAATCATTATGTAAAAACTGCTGTAAGGTTCGTGAAGATTTCTATACACTAAATTGGAAATTTGAATGATTTTCTACGACAAGTTATTTACGCCGGAGTTCGTAATTCCGTTCGGATTTGGTGATAGCATTTTTTGTATATCTAATTGAACAAATGGATTTTGTGATAGGGTTGATTATTAATGGAGGCATGCTTGTACATGTGTATTAACATGTGTATTAACACCGTCCAACAAAGCTTTAATAAGAATGAAACGCATAGGAAAACCGGACGTGGTTTGGGCGTCCCAAGGGCCAGCGTCCCAAGTCTACTGGCCTGTTTGCCTTCGAGGCAGTACTCCACGATTTTGTTCTCAGATTTCCTGATTGCTGGTATTGTTCTAAAACTTGATTGCTATGCTGAGGTATCCAGAAAATGGGAAGGGAACTGTTCTACATCATGAAAACCATGACCAGAGTATGAATGTTCCAAAACAAACAATCTCGACAAACTCGACGTTAAATCGCTAAATCGGTGGCAGTTTGTACGTCAAACTTTCCGCAAAACTAGTATCCTCCACAAAACACACTGTCGCTGTTGCAACACCACTGTAGCTGCTTGGCTCTTGCTAGATTCAGATGGCGGGCACTTGGCCATCAACCCAATTGATGACATTTCTACAAATGTTTTTAAGGAACTAGTGTGCTTCCTAAACTCCTCAAGGTGGATTTAGCGATAACTCAATAACACTGGTCATGGTGACCTGTATTTTTTCATTTGTTTGAGGAGACCATACCGAAGTGGATGAAGGTCGATAGACAAATGTCGGATCACAAAGACAGAGCTCCCATACGGTACGGAAAGATCAACCGAAAATAGGTCAAATACCTTGGCTTTAACTTCATGGAAAAGCTGAAGTTAACCAGGTTCTTGATACCATTAAAAAAGGTTAACCTAGGCTTCTATTGCATCTATCTCTTGATGCGTAAGCAAACTGGATTAAGCCAGAAGAAAAAGACGCTGCTCTACAACCAGCTAATACGGCCGGTCTTAACGTACGGCATCACAATATTGCAGACTAGCATCTCTAAGACTAGCCTGAAGAAACTCGCATTTTTTGCTAAACATTATTTGCTAAACAACATTTGCTAAACAAAAATACTGCGAATATGGACCGGTCTTAACTTCAACAGGGATGGTCGAAAGCATCACAGCAACAAGAAGGTCTACGACTTAGCACACATTTTCCGTTTTAACAGTACATGGAGACACTGCTCAGAAAACAGCTTCTGGAAATAAGCAAATATGCCAAGGAGGCAATATAAAAAATTAAAAACATAAACCCCGGACAACGTTACCTCAACGGGCGAAATTTGTTATTTGAGCAGAATTCCCAAATAATAACGAGCTGCATAGCTTCTACGAGAGTAGCGAAAGAAGCCACCATCGAGGCTATGTCGGCTTTCACACTTACAACACATCACAAAATATTTACACATAGATTTGAATAGCTCGATGTAAGCACTGGCCAGTCCAGTATATTAAAAGGTAGGTATTCCAATATTTTGTTAAATTAAACAGTGTACATTTGTTGCATTTGTAAACAAATACATTTTGTTGTTTCTTGCGCTCCAGCAAACTTGACAAAAAGAGCATATCTGCCTTATTTGACGGTTTGTCAAATTCCTCTTCCCTCATCGAGGAATTACCCATAATGAATACCCGTCCCAGTACGGAATGCAGTTACAAATGTTTGACACCAAAACCTACATCGATATTTACCTCTCGCCAAGCCACAGATTCACCCTTTACGTGGAATATTTAAAAAAAAAAAACTTCCCCTGTCCACAATCAACGATACCTATCTTAAGATTCAACGCGCCCTTTAATTCCCTCTGTTAAATATGACATACCTCCGGTAAATGTTCCCACTTCCCCAAGACATAACAGAGCCACATTCATTATTTCCCTCCACGTAGCTTGACACTTTTTACATTTCACCCCAGGAGTAAATGCCTCCGGTAAATGTTCCAACTTCCCCAAGATAACGAAGGCATATTCATATTTCCCTCTACGTAGCGTGAAATTTTAACATTTCACCCCAGGAGTATTTATTGAAAATTCCCCGTAAGCAAGGGGAACAATTCTTAAATACCGGGAATATTAGAATTGTTTTTCTTCTCCTAAAAATAAGGGAATAATCCCATAACCGGTTCAAGAGGAGAGCAAAATAAAAACACGAACGCGCAACAAGAGTAGTGAGCTTCTCATTTTGCCGCCAGACGGCAGATTCGTGGGCATTTAAAATTACCGGCGTATCGCCTTTTCATCCTAGTTTGGATTCAAATGCCCAATGGGTGGAACGTTGCTTGGTGGTTGCTCCACGAAATTCGTCTTCGTTTGTATCTACCTCGAGAGGCCATGTATTGTTCGCTGGTGAAGACCCCTTAAGCGAACATTTGTTGTACTTCTTGTGCGCCCACGTCGTTATTGTTACGGTTGAGATGGCTAAATATGAATCCTTGGCCATCTCCTTGTTTTCTTTTTTATTAGTAGCACTTCTCCCCACCGCATATGACCTACACACAGGCCCACGCATAGATTCTCCACATCCAACAGTCTTACAGTGCAATTTGTTTCCTTTTGTCAACTTCTCGTCACACTTCTTCTATTCTACAATATTGACGCAGGAAAACAAAACAAGTGGAAAAAGGGCGAGAAAAGGAACAAATACAAAAATGGACGAATACATTTACAAGCAAGCACGCCTTTATTGTTGTGATATTCTTTTTGTTTGTCGTGTGAGATTAATTAGAAGAAAAGAGAGATTTTGTCGCGTGGTATAAATATTTGAATGTTCAACCCGAACCCCTAGGGCTTCCAGTTTGTCGGGTAGTGTGGACTGTATTGGGCATGACTAGAAGTCAATTGCAGGAGTGTGGAGTGCCTTGCAGCAAGATAGTGGCATATTGGTGCAAAAGAGAATGCAATATGAAAATTGAAGGGACATTTTTAGGTTGGCAAAAATACACAGTCAGGCGATATGTGCTAGTAAGTCTCCATGGCGGTTGTATGGAACTTTATTTCATTGCACAATATAGATTTTTTCGAGAAGTGGTGGTGAGGTGGGTGGACTTCTGTTCACAATCCCAGACATAGTGGAATAGTGACCGTCTTCTAGAACAGGTGTGTAAAAATCTGATTTTATTAAAACCAATAATCGTTTAACATGACCGTCGACCGTCCTTGTGAATAATTCGATCGAGAATGTCCTCTAACTTCGTCATCCAGGAGGAAAGGATACTGCACAGAGACCGTTTTTTCTCTTCTCCCTATCCCTCCACTGATTGTAGATAAGAACAACGGAAGAGAACAGTGAATGCAAATATACACGATCCCTTCTTAATTAGAAATTGGTGCTTGTTTGGAAACACCATTCATATTAATTCTTCATCATACACAATATGTCTGCGACGATCTGAAAGTGGGAAATTCGATATTCGACTAGGGTATAATTATTGTCTTTTCCAAGGTCTAGAGCCTGTCTAAAATAACCTAATCCTCAATATCCTAACTAAACCTACTCTCGCCATAAACATTCTTGTTCTTTCATTTATGCACTTACGTATCAGATATGCGATTTGCCGGGCTCTCCATGGGCTCTCTGTTTGAGCAATAGCTGCTTTACATCGCTGACGGCCGCAGGGACGCTGCTTCCATTCATCAAGACCAAATATTTTCTTAGCAAAAACTGGTGACCCAAGCACAAAACTATCCTGTGAATGGATAGCCTGGCTAATCTTGACACACATATGGCAGTGTAGGATGGACGGTATTCCGCCAAAACTTCTTCGCTGCCAAAGCAACTGCGTAAGCTTTTTTATCTATCCCCCACTTCAAGTCTCTTTCCAACTAGATGGAAAACAGCATTTGTCCAGCCCGTCCCTAAGAAGGGCGAATCTTCGTCACTCACCTCGTACTGACACATAGCATTTACGTTCCTTCCATTTAAGATCTCGAAAACCTGATAAATTGTCGGCTTATGAAATACTTTGAATCGCAGAAGCTTCACAATGACCGGCAGTACCGTTTCAGCAGCAACAGGCAACAAGCATCAAGGTCTTTTGTTGAAAATTAGTGCTCATGGTGTCGATGAATGTTTTCTTTCGGTTGGGTTCAAGTCGGATATGAACAAAATAAATGCTATGTTTCTTAAGGCTCTGTTCCGCCTCCGACACTTTCTCATTTTTATAAATGTCTGCCACTTCTAATCTAATCCATTCGTTCGCTGATGACAGCACTCTCAGTTTTTCATATTCGTTTCAAAACTCAAGACCCAGCTATTCGGACGTAGATTGGAACGGTAGCGTATGCTAAGTACATTAAATTCCAATCTTTATAGCATAATTCATTGGTATGAGAAGAAAAGTGTGGAATTTAATGTTTCAAAAACTCAATGCTCTCTGCTGTCACTTAAGCGATTCCCTAATAATCAGTCATTATCCATGAATAGCCATTGTGTTGATGACAATTGAAAACTGTTCATCGTTTGTAAACATCACTTAGTTGAAACGAACACATATTGGAGGTCTCCACATCGTCATCCTTTATCGATGCAAGAAATATTGTACCACAAACTAATTTGAGTTTAATTTACAAGGCATAAATTCGCCCTAAGCTTGAGTACAAACTCATATGTCTGGTGTCCCCAAAACCACGCTGCACCTAGATATAATCCGAAAGCGAGCGATTAAACTTGTATGAGACAATAATATTGAGGTTCATTACCCTCACTGGAATACCGACGCACAGTGTCTTCTCTCCCTCTGTTGTTTCGCTATTTAAACAAACGATGCTCTTCTCGATGAATTCACCCGCAACCGTTTCACCAGGAATGCCCATCAATTTACCTTTAAGCCAGCTTTCGGTGGCAGAGTTAAATTTAGAGATTCGTTTTGCAGCTGCGATACACGAATATGAAATGCTCTTCCCAACTCAATTTTTCCCACTGCAGATATTTAAAACCAATGTGCACAAATACTTCCTGTTCCTCTACACCTTCGCCCAGTGCTGTGTCTCTACCTCAGATAATTAAGGCTATTAGTAGTTCATTTTACACGCTCAAATTTCAAAAAAAACAATCCCAAAACTAGCCTGAAGATATACCATACATATACTGCGATAGTCAAGCCAATCTTGATAGTGTAATATGATGTAAGGCCTCTCTAAGGACCTTTAACCTTAAACTTTTGGCCTCACAGGAGTCTTGTTGAATCTTGTCGCACTTGAGCTCTACCTACAGATTGCAGATGCAAATGTTATAGAGCTATACTGGATAGACTGCATGAAGAAACATTTATACAATTAATTCCAGAAGTGAACCGAAACCGACCCAACCCTTACCATACTAAACATTCACCTTCCTCTGATTTAACATCTGCGTAACCACAATTATGACAAACTTCTGAAACACGATTAAAAGGATAATTCATGATGATAGTAAGAGTTGTAACAGACCATAATCGTCTGAAGTTCAAAATATGACTTACCCTTGACGAAAATGTACAACACCTCCTCCGTCGCTGTCCAACATTCGCCTTGATTAGGAAAGCCATTCAAAAATAGAAGCGACCTCAGGAGGACAACAGTAAAATTAATTAATGGATGTCTGTCATAGAAAACACTTCAACTCTCACTCCCAGGTGGCGGTACAATGGGATTACTTTGACCTAAGTGCACCTTATAATGCCACCTTATGGATACCTAACATAACCTAGCCTTGACAACATCTGCAGATAGTATGGCGACGAAGAAGAAAGAGAGGACTTTTCTCACGGTCGTCGCTTGGATAGCACTTCTTCCAAGAACTATACGAACTAAAAGACGTACCTTGAAAATTTCTTTAGAGGTTCATCAAGACTTCGGGTGGACTAAGCATAGAACAAACAGAAAGGGAATCTTCAATAAGGGTACGAGAAAGGGAAAAGAAGAGGAATCCAGTCGCTCAAATCGATCTACGATGATCTAGACTTTGGCTCGTCAGACCAACAATGTAACCTAACCTAGTGTGTCTCTGTAGGTTTGCCAGCATTGACGTCGACCGGAGTGGGAATTTCTTCATGCATTATTGCTCTTTCACTTGTTAATAAGCTGTTGAAAGTGCTGGTTAAATATATCCACTATCTCACCTGCGGATCGATAACAAGATTACTCCCACAATTCATGAGCATGACCGCCTTTCCTATAGCCTGCTACAAGTCGTTTGATCTTCATTTAGTGAGGTAAATTCTACGGAAAATTATATTAAACTCTGTTAATAGGAAATTGCCTCTTGCTCTTGCCGCAAGCAGAAGAAGAACGAGAGGGAAGACAACTGGCATGGAATGAGTTCTTAAAGCATATTAAACTCGTGTGTTCCAGTTATATGAGTTTTCTCAACACACTGAACTTAAGAGAAATAGTTTTAACCTAATTTCAACTGCAGTTGCCAGGATGGATGGTCGGAGGAGAAATACAACTCCAAAAAGAAGATCCCACCGGTCGGACTATTCAATGGCAAGGAAATGTTCTCCTACAGTAAACCAGCAAATACAAATTTTTCTTTTACGATTCGAACGTTATAATCTTAAGGATAATCGACTTCACTTGCACATGCTTGTGTGTACACATCGAGTCCTATAAATGTGCCTGCGCCATTACGTGCAGTGATGTGCATACTGATGACGAAAACAAGCAGACGCTCGCATGAATGTATTGAAGACGAAACGTTTTGCTTTCACTGACATACTTGCCCCTAGCCTTTGAAAACTAAATGCAAACGAAAATAAGTAAAACAAACGTATCGTGTCCTTGTTTGGGTTTTGCCTCATTCTTTTGTCCTCCTTTGCACGTGGCTCACACATACGCGAGGCATGTACGTAGCAAAGATAATACACGTCCCACCACACAAATGACATTCAAAATAACAAATGCGTATGCGAACACATATGTATGCAAATTTAAGAGAAAAGCGAAGAAAATGTGGTGAGGGTGATCATTTTTTCCATAATGAAGTGGAATTTGATGAAAATGTACCACATACGCCACAGTGAACATTCGTGACATTCGATCTGACGTCAAGTATTGCCGTTTGTGCAGTTGTCCTTATTTTCTGTTGTGTATTGTAAGACACAGCAACTTAAATGTGTTTTAATCGATGCCACGATTCTGGGTGCTTCCTATCCCATGCACCATCGCCGGGTGCATCGCGTCCTTGAAAAGGACTTTTATGATGATACATTTTGTTATTTGTCACCGGGACGGTTTTCAGATTTTTTTGTATTCTTGTTTCCTTCAGTTTTTTTTTCCTTTTTCTGTTTTACTTGAAAGTCATCATCATCAGCAGCGTCGTTCAAAGCCATTTTATACATTTGAAATAAAGGAGACGGAAGGATTGTGTTCCTCTTGCTTTTAATGGACTTCAACTTCAGGACAATTGCAGCTGGCGACCTGAGTATGCATTAAGGAACTGAGGAACTATTTCATCTGGAAGACTATAAATTGCCGGCTTCATACACTTAAGCAGTACAATAATTTTTTCTCTCATGAGCTAACCGTGAACCACTTCGGAGGAGAACGTCTGTGGCATTAGATTGTTAAGCAGATTTTCATTTCAATGACATGAGTGGGTCGGGTAATATGAAAGTGTAGTCAAACAAAATCTCACTCATGGGGTCCAGTTTAAGAGTATGTTATTATACAAGTGCGTAAAGCTAACAGGTGCGTTTTATTAAAAAGAGATAAGTAGGTATATTGTTGTTTATTCATGTTGAACACGGTGGAAATACTATTATATACCACCGTACGGGAATGTCTTTGGGTTAAGGTTATTATTTGAGAAAACTATTAGTTAAGTAAGTGGATAAAGTCTAATTGTAAGCACTTAAAAGATTGTAAAAGAAATTATGAAACTCCACAAAAACCTTACTTAAGACACAAAAAGCTTATCATAATCTAATAAAATGAGTGGCGCCGCAGTCCGTAGAGGGCCACAGCCTAGCCTTGACAGCAACCACTCTTGTTGTGTGCGCTATTGTTCTCTCAGAAGTGGAGGGGATCTACAATTTTATGTCGGCTCCGAACGGCTGTTTCTAGAGAGGAATATTCTTTGACCAGTGATTCGAAAGAGGTGCTGTTTTGATCGTACGGTTTCATTCTGCGTACACCAAGCAACGCTTACAAAGCCAACATTTGATGGGGCTTATGGTGGAATTATGGGTCCTAAAACTACAAAGTAATTAAAGACCTCCTCTACCTCGGCTATGAAGTAAACTGTACGATGAAACACCAGTACGAAAATCATACGAATGACACTTGCCAACCGCTGGTTCTTTGGGCTCAAAAGGCAAATAAGTAATAGATATATAAGTCTCAGTCCCAATCCTGATGTACGCCGTGGAGAGACATGGACAATCTTAAAATTGGTTGAAGAAGCCCTTTGTATCTTTGAGAGAAAAGTTCTGCATGTAATCCTTGGTCTTGTATGCGTTGATTGTGAGTTGTGTTGTAAAATATTCATCCAAAGCTTGGCGTCTACGGTTTATTTTATTTACTCAAGTAAAAGCAACAAATGATGTCTGTTTAGTTCGGAATGATTAACAAAATTGCAATATAGTAGTTTTTGGCGCGTCATAAACTTTCATTAAGACCGAAGCTTTACGACGCTATAGCCAACGACCTTGACTGCCTATAGTATTCCTCTCTGATTCACCCGATCATTGCGCACTCTCTTCTTTACTCAAGAGGATAGCTTATGATAATATTTGACTCGATTGAGGAAAGGGATGATTGTTATTCCTCGTACAATGTCGCTCAACACTTGTAACTTACCAACTTCTTAACATAAAAACTGCCCCGAACTGTCGCACATCACTTAAATGGCCCTAGGTCAACCAAAAACAACCAAGGCACACACATTTTTACTGTACGGCATCTTGTGAAGCTTGAAACGGTTGTTCACAAACATCGTAGCCGGCCGTTTGGGATAGGCTGCCTCAATAAGAAACAATTATGGTCTAATCTCAATCCGATCATACGGTCTGATGAGAAGCAGTAGCTCCAATTGCAGATGATTTTTCCACTTTGTTACTTAATACTGCACCATTGTTCCTCATAATTCAAGACTGAATCTGCCCTACAACGACTACCACCGAAATTACGGAATAGAGGATCGGTAGGGGTATATTATTGTAGATACTCAATCACAGCAAGTGCCTGCAATCTTCCGCCACTGTTGTGTTTGTTTTGCGAAGTAGGATCGATCTTATGTAAAATTATGTCCACGTTTATAATATTCACGCATCGTCTTGGCGCAAATGTGTATTCCCAATCATCGCTTCAATAACTTCAAGACACGCTTATCCTTAGCCACCTTCAACAATTCCATGGTTCTCTTCTCTTATCGGGCATGACCAAAACTGACGGAAGAGATCCCTCATGAATTTTGTGTGACGGGCTTGAATGTTCTTTAGGTGAGAGCCACGAAGTCCCTTGACTTTCTTGTCGCCAGTGTATCTTGCATTCTTGACTTTGTTTGTTTCGTGTCCCATTTGAGACCTATGCAGAGTTCGTAACAAACAGCCATTGTACTTAAGACGTCAAGGGGCGCAAAGTTGAAATCAAAACTGCATGCTGGACGTTAGCCACTCGAACAGAATGTAGCCTGTGACATCTTGTCTTCGTTTTTGTCAACGAAATGAAGGCTGTATATAATTGCATATAATTGAGAAATTCCATGAGTGATGATGAATCTGTAGTTGTTGCCAATCTTTATGGCGACAAGATAGTTCAATATTAACCATTCGGTTTTCAGAAGGCGATGTCGTGTGCCATACAACTTAGGAAACAATAATTCAATTATGGTTTGACCGTAAAAGTCGTAATGTTGTGTTCTGCTTTGAAAATCAAAAATTCGCCGTTCATGCGATTTATTCGTTGCAAAGAACTGGGTCCCTGGCAACTAAGTCCACAGCGAATACCATTACATAAGTGAGTGAACTTAGTCCCCACATAAGGTGAAAATCTACTCCACTTTCTCATGGGAACCAAGAACACGCTCAAAAGTCTGCAAAGGGAACTAGCTTCCAACAACTATAATTGAAATTGCTCACAGCAGCTATGTATGTCTGGTATAACCAAAAACAGCTGGCAATCAGGATCTTGCACTTTTTCCGCAGGGCTTAACCCGCTCACGCGACTTCGTCGCTCGGCCATGGGTAAGTTAACAGCTGTCTGGCAGGCCCCCAGAGAGAAACGGAAACCCAATGACATACAACCAAGTAAAAGCTAAAGAGTCTTCTGCAAACATTTGATGCCCTGCTGCTCTCTGACTTTGGCTTCTTTACAAAACGAACAAACACAAACAAAATGTACGTGTAAATTAATAATATTAACACAACTATTAAATGCAAATAGTATCCCATCCGATCTATCTGTGCACATTGGCTTGGCGAGTATTTTCCTCGACTCCTACGCTGGGTGCCTAGATACAGTTCCCTCCACGATGAACAATTTTCTTAATTAACGAATACATCTATCTCTAGTCAGAAAGGTAATACCTTAGTAGACTTTAATTTGCGCCAATACACAAGGAAAACCATTCGGTTAAATTACATTTTGTTGAAAATACTTTTATTAACTCAAAGTGTTCAGTTTGAATCACCTCATTGCATCACTCATTTATTAACTTTTAGTTTGGAATAATATCGACCAAAACGAACATCATACTCCTACGTGATATCCTTTATGTTCATATCAATTTTCAAATCCCTCATTATTTGTGTTCCTGGGCAATAAATCGTTAAAGTAAATAGATATTCCTTTGTGGTTTGAATTACAAAACGCATCAACATCCGAACCTCATTAATCTCTCCCACAAAGCAGCAAAGAGGATTCGTTCACATTTTCTCCGCTTCTCGCAAAACGTGTGAGCCCACTTTTTTAATCAGATTACCTTACACAACCCGAAGCTGCTTTATCCTCGGATTGCTTTTCTTTTTCGCGTTCAACTAATCGATTCCAAAGTACGTGCTGGAATCTGAGATATAATTTAATTTTCATCCCAGCGTCACGGCCATTCCGTAAAATCAGTGCGTTCCTTATTTGCCGGGATTCCTTTAAGCATACCACAGGTACCTGCTTACTAGCCTCGTGGAAGGTATTTCTTTAAGGACGGCATGTGGCAGTGTAAATATTTCTCTTTATAGTTACTTTCTCGCTGGGGAAGTTGTCGAGGTCGAGGAGTGAGCAAAAAGAAACAATGCATTTTAATTTAAAAAGTTTAAAGCCCATTTGTCGGGACTGTTTGGCAATTTAGGTTAATCGGATGTAAAAGAGGAATAAAAGAACTGTTTGTCTAAGACATAATGCGCTGGTTGTAAAAAAAGTTGAAATATGTTCTTCACTTTGTTAGACAGCTGCTTAGGGAATGTGTTGAGGAACATTGAAGGCCAGGAAATATATGCGCCTACTTCCGGGTTTAATGGCCAATCTGAAATTATTCAAGGCTTTTGTGCACATAAGTAAATACCTTCTGTGATTGAGAGGCAGTACAGGATGGAAATGATAGACCTTAGATCTGT
The DNA here is from genome assembly GCA_916610145.1 of Eristalis arbustorum. NCBI lineage: Eukaryota > Metazoa > Arthropoda > Insecta > Diptera > Syrphidae > Eristalis > Eristalis arbustorum. The sequence continues at coordinate 35,219,751 of OU744319.1, read as the reverse complement.
TTAATATGAGATTTAAATGGGAAATGAGTATATTGCAAAATGTTTGACTTTAAATTTATTTTTTACTAAATCAAATCTTAAATTTATTTTCTTAGTGGAATCATAGAACGCAGAAGAGACGTCGACTTCCATTGGACAACCTAGTAGAAGCCACGTCTAGTGTTGCACACACAGGTGGAGATGTAACTCAATCAGGTTGTGGTTCCACTTGGAGTGATGACACTGACTGAGTGGAGAAGAATAGAACTATTTTAATAATTGTAGAATTAAGAACCCATTAACATAAGGACAAATCTATGTATTTAATCCAAAAGAAACACCCTGACCACACGTCTGTATTGCAGTAGCCGTGAGAACTTGCCCAACTGCTGCCATGGAAGTGCTATTTGATTGGAGTCCCTTGCATCGAATATTTGCAGTCCAAGCAAACAAAACAATTAGGGGAACGCAAAAAGAAGGGATAGGAAAAGACAGGTGCATCACATAAAGGCCATTCTGAAGGATGACGTAATTAAGAAATTTAATTTCCAAAAGAAGTTTATCATTAAACCGCAGACTGAGACACGATACGGTAATGGTAACGGATGGACCAATGATGAAGGCGCACGTGTAGAAATATTTGGTCTATGGACAAAATACTTCGAATCCATGGGTACGCACATCTTTCAAGCAGAAAATTATGCCATAGACGGATGGCAATCTTCCCAAGAAATATACCAACTGCAACCATCCTAGCACTAAACTCCTACATCATCAAATCTAAGCTTGTGTGGGATTGGATTGGATCTTACAGCGCAGCCCTGGTAAGGAATGTTACCCATTGAGAGAGTTGAGGGTTGGTCATCTGCTCTACCCAAATGATTTGGTTATCCTCACATCCTCACAGATGGAACTCCAGAACGCTCATTAGGTTTCTGACTTATTGAAATCATAGGCTTTAATTTGCGAACATTCACATTATCATGGTGACTTCTAGTAAGACCTACACTAAAATTATCAGCCTTATTCCCGGCTTTGGTACGACTGGATAGCTCAATTAGTTGAGTTAAAGTCTTTGGTAAGTGGGGTCCCCGGTTCGAATCGCAGTGAAAGCAGGGTTCAAGCGGACTTATCTGTCTCACCCAGTCACCATTTTCCGTTGGAAGAAAAATTAACGACCCTATCACTGAAATTGTAAATCAGTAATAGTAGTCTGATTATGGTCCTAACCTAACCTACAACGGGCATTCAAAGCTTTGAGGAATATACCCGCAAATATATCACCGAATCTCTTCAGCCCATTTGCTTAATATTTTCTCATTTATCTCATCTAGCCTTCTACCAAGTTATGGTGAGGAAGGCTAATCTCGGAAGGGTCGTCGAGGAAGGGTAATCTCGCCATCTTCGCTTTTTGCAGGCGGTACAAAAAGATCGATCCATAGGAAAACATTTATTTTACAAACACCGAGAACAAAAGGTACCTGTTCAAGGGTATTTATTTCTTTATGCAAATTTTCGATATATCATGTGCGATTTTCTGTCATCATCTACATTTCTGAAACTATCTCTATTTCTCTCAAGGCCAGGCCCGGTCCGAGCCTAGTACGCCCTGCGCAAGGGCGCTTCTTCAGCTAATTCAATCCATACACATAAAACTCATAATATTAAAGGTTTTTGGTTTTGAAACAGGGAAGGGACTTACATGGAGTTAAAGGAAATGTGCATTACATAGCCGTTCGAAGACGGAAACTGACTGAATTCCCAGGGTCTCTTTAGTTTGTAAATGACTGCCAACCTTGCTTTTGTCCCCATTCGGGCATCTCAAATTTTTTAGGTGGTATTATGTCAATATTGTAAGTGGCCAACGTGTCGGGTGAAAGGTAAAATCGTTAATTTTAAGAAAGCGGAAAAGGCAAGTAACTGGACAGAACGGGTTATGCAAATTATCTATTCATCTGCTGTTTACACAAGCATCAAATCATCGGACAAGTTCAAGCGGTCTTTCGCAAATATTTCCATCGCTAAAATCTGTGATGTGACGATTCCCATTTTAAGAATGGGCAAATGTTGTACAGGAAAATAGCATATAAAGAAAGATTCGATTGACAGTGGTTAGAAAGACACTTTTGTAGATTTTATTTATTATTCCGCGCCACAGTGGCGATAATAGGCTTGCACGTTTTTATACCTGCACGTTTCACACATCGTCGGTATTTTTGGAATATAATTAAATTCAGAAAGCGTTTATAAATACGTGCACCTCTAAGTCCTTTACGCCCTGTACACTTGCATATTCCACACATATGTTGGAGCCGGCCCTGTTCAAGGCCACTCACCAATTCCAATTTCCAAAATGAATCAACTCATGCAACGAATGGCCTATCTACAAACACAACCTTATTATAACCCACCACCATTTAAGCAACGCATATCAGATCTGTTCTTCCTCAGTAATACAAGTATCTCATATCATTACACATAGAAGTGTATCAGTCTCTTCGCGAGATGTATATTCATTTGGATGCAAACGACAGCAGCCAAGCCATGTTCGATACCACGGCTCATCAGTTAGTCCCACAAATGGAGACGATGCCTCCATTGTCGCAATGTGCTACTCCTGATGCTGTCGCTATTATTTAATATGTAAATATTCAATACACAATACATAAAGACATTTCGTAATAGAAAAACTTCAGCAGGAAGCATCACTTACGTGACGGGAATTTCTTTTCTTTATTCAAGTATGCCCGTAATTTTGTTCTGTGAGAATGAGGGATATCTCGGATGAGAATGCTGATGCGAAGATGTTTCTTTCAGTGTTGCCTAAAGAATAGAACACGTCTGGGAATGGTGTTATTAAGATGGATAATATTGGGTAGATGTTGAATTGTAACTAAAATGTACCTGAGAGGGTTAAATACCAAACATGTGCTTTCAACATAGAGTCAGCGATTGGGATCATTGCCCTTGAAAGAATTTACAAGAAAAAAGTTGGAGACGTGAGCTATGAAATGTTTTAAAATAAATACCCGTCTTCGGTATTGAAACCAAATTGATGGGCGTCTTGTTGTTGTGTAAAGTCTACTTCTTTATGTCACTCATTCAAATGAAAAAACCTAATGAATTGTCTGCAAAAAGATTCCTTTGAGAGCACGTCCATCGTAATTGTGAGATCATGTCAAATTTAGTTGAAGGTTATGTTTGGTTACGTAAGAGGGATTGTCACAGTTGAATCAACTGTGATTCGCTTAGATCCTGTTTGGATTCATGGCACTATCACTGACCGGTTCCTCGTTAACCAGTGTAAGAATAAGAATTACCTGCTGGTATCCAACTGGTCTCTTCAGAGATTGTCCACTTTCGCACTAGTTACATATGACCAGTTTGTATGTCCTGCCACCTTTCACCACGGGAACTATTCGGAAAACAAATAGTAGCCACCACAGCCTTGAGACTCAAAACACTTCGACTGTGGGCCCAACATAACATCGGCCACTCAACAATTCTCAAGAAGTTCAACTTCCTTCCTAGCGACACTGACCGCCTAATACCCCCGACTCACTTCGAGAAGAAATTCTGTATCAGCATTCCCTCCAGATCGAACTGGATGTCTGATAGGCAGACGCTGGATAATCCCTTGCGTATTTTCACAGATGGATCCAAGGCTAAAGATGAGCTGTGTGCGGATGTCTATTCCCAAGATCTCAACATTGCTTGCTGAACTGGCCATCACTTAACGATTACTCAGTCTACTCAAACTCAGCAAGCACTCATTAAGGACTCTCATAGGAGTCATAACAGGGCACTGTGCAATTGCCACTTATGCTCGAAGGATGGGTACCATATATAATGATTTCTGCAGAAACTGCATGGATGAAGAGGGTTAAGAAAACATTCATCACCTACTCTGCTCCTCCAGCGCTCTGGCTAGTCGTATGTTCCTAAAGCTAAATAGCGCCGGCCCAGGTCATCTAAAGTCTTGTAGTTTTGCAAGTCTCTAGTTCCGCCCAAGGACCCGGCATAGAGTACGATCCAACCGCTATCCATCTGAACTACATGCGAAAAAGTTTTATCATTGGCAGATTGGCAGGTTTCAAAAATTCGTTCTGCACTAGTACCCAGAGGAGTCGGGATAGTACAGCTCATTGCGGGGTTTCTCCAAATAGTCTTCTGTCAATACTGTGGTGTCTTGATTTGTACTGATAGCACTGGTATACTTCTGCCGAGTGAGCTTATTTTTTTTTTTAAATCCAACCAGACTCAGACAATCAATTTCGAGAGGTTTTCAGTTCCATGCTATGTCAATTTCCCTGTTGTTCAAGGAAGTGATTTTCAAGAACCCTCGTCATCTTCTCTAATAGTGCTGTTTACTCGCAGAACAGATGTGCAACAGATATGGTATTTTTCGTCTCTTCTGCGACGCAGTGCATGTTAACTAAAGGTACAACGGAAAAAAGAATATTTGCAGCTTAAGTACATCCTTGTAACTAAAAGTGATATTTAATAATGGTATATTCTTGCCCAACTGGGGTCATGGGATACTCGACGTTAATCCGATGTTCAGGCTTAGCCATCGATTTCTGGATGTTTCCAAAGCTACATCTTTCAATGCCTTTCTGTAAAAAGGGAGTTTTTTGAAAATGTTTATAAATTGCCAAGGCAAGCTAATCTTAAGAGAACAGAGAAGTGTTCAACTCGCACAGAGCACAATTTAAAGTTACCCGCTTTTATGCGATCTCTATCAATCTATAACTATTCTTCTATTTCAATAACTTCCACCGTCACAAGACTATTCATTTTTTCATTTCTCTGGATTCCACAAGGTGCCAGTACCCAGGATATATTACGGCAAATTAACAAGAATAAATTAATGAATCTCTTAAAATTACGAAAACAAGACTTGAAATGCATCATCCTCACACAAAATGAATTTCATTTGCTCACACTCTGCTTTCAAGGGTAGCATACAAGGATATTCACGAAAATAAATGCAATCCTCGTACATCTGATGATATCCTATTAAATCTCAAAAATCCTCATAACCAACGTACAATCAACACCCGATGCTACGAGCATAATTCATTTGAATTGAATGTCATTTCTATGAATCTGATTCGGGACAACATGCGGCATTTGTGCCACCTCAATGGATGTACACAAATTTCTTTTAATTCTGAGCCACACGAAAGATGTCTTTGTACATGCACATTTGTGTGTAATTAGGTTTGTCTGATGCGAAATTTCCATAATCCTGACTTAGGATGCTCGCTTTTGCTCGGTTTCTTGTTAACGATAAGACGTCAACGCTAAATCTGTCATGTCTCGCAAAGGTACTTCCTCACCTCATTTCGGTCTATTGAATGAGAGCTGATACAACTGAGATACACAAGATGGCGATTGGGTTGTGTGCAATATTATCCAACAGAGAACGACCTCATTCCGTCAGGGTAACACATACACCGTACACAAGGATACACTTACCATCATCTGAGACTTCCATAGTAGTGGCATCGCAGCAGGATGGGTTGGGATGGTTTGAAGGAAATTTTTTATCAGGATCGGATTACAAATATTAAACTCTTGTCTTGTAGCACTCGAGTGCAGTGGGACGATGATGGAATCATGTTTTACATGCACTTGTGCCACTGGGAGGGAATCATGCTACACATTCATTTTGGGCCGCATCCATGGAATGTAAGGAAGCATTGTGTTCTCAAGGATTTTTAATTTATGCATACATTTACTGGTAAGTGCATTTTTGATTGATTTCAGGTCCCACGGAGTCGTCGTGCTGGGAAACTTGCAAGGTGCCGGCTTGTATTATTTCCATCGTGAATCGTGAACTATTGCTCTGGGCTTATTCGATGGCAAACTATAGAAAAGTAAGTGTTTCTGGGCATCAGCAATTTAGTCTTACATATTTAATTTGCATAACAGAGGGGTTTGTGAGGTCTATGGCAAACTAAAATGTATGTACGTGTATAGAAAAGAATAAAAAGCGCCTTAAATTGAATTGCTTAGTGAACGAAGGGGTGATATCGCTAGTACAAGTTGCGGATACGAGGTTTCTTCGTGCTATTGTGTAACTCCTGATGAGTCGATGGCGAAGGATCGAGTGGCCTGCAGATGACTTTAGTAGATCTTGTGTGTCTAAAAATGATGATTATGTTGACGCTAGACTCATAAATGTCAAGAGGTCTTCATGCCAGATAATATTTAATTTCTATGTACCATAATTACTTAAATGCACTCTTGAATCTACATCCTCTACGTCTATAGAGGCTAGTCACCGATTCTGGAGGGTTGGGCAGAGAGAAAGCAGATATTGAATCGTCTTGATTTCATTCTCGTCGCCCCGGCAGATAGCGCTAGATTCCTGATCCCATTCCCGGAGCATTGTTCGAACAGATAGTGTGTGTGAGTTTTGGTCCAACGCCAGAAGCTTCTATGTTTTGCTTTTATTAAGCTCTGCTCACACTGATCTTGGGTGACAGTTTTTCCTTGTTGGCTTTTGCGAGTCATATACAATCCGGTGTAGTGCACTCATCGGTGGTTGCATGGTTGCGTTGAAGTCCATTTAAGGTACTTCTGGCAAATTTGTCTGATCTTTCGTTCCCTTCTTTTTCGGCAGAGTATCACCTTCGATGAATCTCAGTGAGTCCCGACATTTCATGACTGTCTTTGATTTCCTTATGCACGACTTCAGTGCAGGGTGGCTGTGTACAGTGATGGTGATATCCGAAGGTGGGGTATTGGTTTTTTGTAAGGATCCCTGCTTGGAGGACGCTGCACATATCAAGGAGTCTTAGTGATTCCTGTTTGTGCAGAGTGTTCGAGAGTCGATTTTTTCTATTCTTTTAATGACGAGACGAATGTCCTTTAGCTTAATGCTGTGTACCGCGGCACATTGGCACGCAAGGAGACGAAAAATCAGGCAGCATTCCAAAAACTCGGTCCGACGTATGTAAATTTCAGGCAATCCATTACGCACTAGAAAGAAAGAAAAAAATAGCAGACGAAGCTCTGGATAATAGCAAGGGCTATGCTCAACGCCTTGCAATCAGCATTCATGATCTTGGGCATCCTAATTGGTGTCCTTACTGTGTCATAAGAGCCAACCACGCACAGACTTCTGCAGATATAAGGAAGAAATATGATCTATCCAACATAGGCTCTCGAAATAACAGCCCTAGCACGGATAAGAAAAAAGTTCTTAGGAAAGCACTTCTTTGCACACCTGGAGGTGCGGTAAAGAACCGAACAACTGTCAAAGTTTCTAAACGAATCCGCATGGTTTTGGCAGCAAAAAATTGCAGTAACTGCAATGTCCATCAAGCCGACATTGTAGTTCCCACATTATCGTATGTGTGTGTTAATCGGTTGTGAGAGCTTGGAGTGCATCCACCAACATTGAGATTTTGGCCAAAAATGTTGACAGTGGTAAGTAAGGCATTTCTGATGAATTTCCGAGTTCACCTTTCCAGTGCCACAACCAGCGTATTAGGCCTACCAAAGACCCGCGCACACTTATTCCCATGTTATCGTGTGTGTGTTAATCGATTCTGAGAGTTTGGAGTGCAGCCGGCAACATTGCTCATAATCCCAACATGTTGCTCTAAGTCAGCTACGATCGAAAGGTCGTAAGGACACCCATTCACCTACCCAACTAAGATTGCTGACACATATAGGAAAAACTACAGTCCAAGGAAACCATTTTTCTTTGGCTTATAACACTCTAAATACTGCGTAAAAATGTCATTTTCACCCATGATAAAAAATTAGGATATCTCCTTCCACTTCTGTGCGTCCGCACATCTTGTCAATAAATAAGACGACAAGCGAATAGTAGTCATGAAATTTTATATTTGCATCTCTCTATTTTAATTTCACACTCTGGATTCATATTTTTGCTTTTCAGAATCTCAGAAGAATCCCATGTAAGTACACAACTGCGAAAAGTACTTTCAGCTTTTCATCCCATTAGATGATGCCGTATGCTTCCGTTGATGAAATCTTGAAAATTCTCTACAAGTATCGTCATTTCTTCTTCCATAAGTGACATGCACACGTACGTGGATAACATGTAACATCCACCGTGCGGGACACGTATGGAAGGGTTTTTTTTTCTTTCTCTTTTCACTTACACCTTACTCCTGGAGATTTTTCTGTATTAACAAAGTTTCGTTCCTTACTATGCTTTCAATGGAAAATGTATCCATCAAGTCGTCGCATCGTGTCGTCGCGGAGGTAACTTTGCAGAGAGACTCTTTAGACTATTTTGCCGTGCATTGAAATTCTGTGAAAAACTTTAAAAGCGACAGTAATTCATAAGTTATGAGAGCATTTGGAGTTTAGAAAAAAAAGTAAAACGAGTTAAGTTTATGTCAATATTTGGGTTAAAACTTTTTCTTTTAGTTTTCTGCACAGCCTTGGAACGATTATAGGTTGAAATGCTAAGAGGTATAGTAATAATTTTACGGGGGTGGTGCAAGCAGGGATTTTTAGACAAAATTACTCTTGGATCATTGTCAGTGATTCGAAAGAGGTGGGACCATGAAGCTTCGTAAGGTAGGTGTCAACTGCCAAGTTTGAGAAGCTTTACCTAGTTATAATAGTTATAATATTTGAACATTGCCAGTTACTCGCAAGAGGTGGTGTCGTGAAAATTATTTTTTTGTCGTACAGACCGATACGAACAAAGACACTTGGGTTCAAGTGCTTTGGTGTCAACGCACATACCCACATTACTTCAGAAAGTCCATTGATATAATCGATGACTAAGATCACTTTTGCGAAATGTCTCTCTGACAAATATGCAGATCCTACCACTTTCAGTCCTGTCATCAACACTATGCCTGACATGATCCAAGGGTTACCCAGTAGATCCAGAGATAGAGCCATGTTCGAAATACTCGGTCTCTATAAGCTTCCGAAGTATCATCAAGTAATAAACACTTACTTACTTGTCAGGCCAGCGACCGATGATGGGTCCGTGCTTGAGCAATTACTGCCTTCCATCGCTGACGGTCCTGGGCAGGCTGATTTCAATCATCAAGGTCAAGCTGTCTTACATCCGCGATGACTTGATCTCTATAACGGAGGTTCGGTCTTCCTCTTCTTCTCGAACCAGGAGGCTCGGATTCGAAGACCCTCTAAGCAGGAGCGGTGGTGTCCATGCACTCAATGTGGCCGAGCCAGTGTAGTCGACCGATTTTTGATTTCCGGACTACATCCACATCCTGGTACAGCTGGTAGATTTCGCGGTTGTGTCAACTTCTTCGCAGGCGGGACCAAATATCCGACGCAGAATTTTTCTTTCGAAGGCACCAAGGGGGTAGGGTCTCTGATCACAGGGTAAAATTGTTGATCACCCACAACTTGGCGGAATGTCAACAACGGTCCTTGTCGGTGTATAGTACAAGTTGACATGCCGCCTCCTCGTGGCGTCCCCTGGATAGCTATCACAACAACCGTTGTGAGGTGAACGAATGCAAGCAGGGATTCCCTTGCGGTTGTGCGGAAGACTAACACTCCGACCACGGAAAAAACACAAATGATACGAGAGAACAAGATGCATTGGAAAGACGGGCGGACCTGCAATGACGACACGGCGCGAATAGTAGAACGAAAAAACGTGTAAATACTGCAAGGATTGCAAAAAAACCATATTAACCAGCAACAATAACAACAATAACAGAACAATATTTCTAGAAGGGCTAAGAGAAGTCACTGCGATCCCTTTACCTCTATCTAAGCCAAAGCCCTCGGGCGCCAAGAAATTCTTAACTGCTCAAATAAAAAAGTAACATGTCTGTAGACATGAATGTATCTGAGGCTTAAGTAAGGCTTTGAGGTCAGCGCATTTAATTCTTTCAATATTTGGTCAAACTCATTTTGTTGCATGCACCTTTCGAAAGAAACATTCGGTCCTAAGAGTTTATCTTGAGCTTACAGCAATTACTTAACTCCCATTTTTATGTTGCGGAAGGCGAAAAATGCATTACGTAGTAATCCATTTAGTTACATGTGTACATGCAAATGTAGTAACTTCGTCATGTGTTCATGGTATAGATGCTCGTATCTTACTACGAAAACTCTCTATTTCACGCACATAATTCGCATTATCTGACCATTAACTCCGTTCAGATGTTCAAATTCGAAATTCAGCATGTTCGGCCGTGGTTGAGACACAGCAGCAGGGGACCCCTAAAAGCGAACCAAGTGAGCAAAACAAAGAACGAGAAAATACCTGAGATCTGTTGCGAAGAAAGGAGAGAAAAGAGAACCGAATAACACGAGTACAGCTATCAACAAAAGGTCGTTTGTTTTCAAAGCAAAGCAACGATCATCGCGGTGCACGAAATGAGAGTACCCGCGGACTTGGAAGAAGACACGAAGGGAAGGTGCAACAATGAGATGGCTTCGTTGTTTTATTTTATATTTTCTTCTCGATCCATCTTAATATCGGTTCGGCTACTGCATAAATACCTTGTGGTATCAGCCGGAGGTATGCAAAAAGCATTTCTTTTTCCATCATCAATCTATCGGTAGACACCAACAGGTGCGAACGTGTGTCCCAAAACTGAACCTCGAGCAACATTATCTGAAATCGAAACTAAGTGTAACTTGTGGTGTGTGAAACGTGCGCATAGAAAGTGAAACCAGTGTAATTTTCAACTCAATTATTTAGCCAGGAGACCGGCAAGCATTGAAAGACCGTTGAAAAATGGTAAGAATCTCATAAGAGGACTTGTGCATCGTGATTTGCTGTAAGGCTATGGGCGTGAATATTTGTGTACAGTTCTCCTATTAGTGGTTGAAAGAGAGGTACTGCAGGACTTTTACGAGTGATTTCTTCAAACAGAGAGTACATTCTCATTCGACAATAAAACAAATTATTGGTTCTTCGAACGTAATTTTATTATGTATTTAAATTGTATAATCAAAATACAATGTAGCACAATCTCCTAATTGAGTGCATCAGTGCGGTGTAGGTCAATCACACTGATTTGTGTGTTGTTGGTTTAATGTCGTTCTGGAGTAATTTATTTAAAAGTCCCCCCTTAAACATCACATTATATTACATTTTTGCCGATTGACGGCAAATTGTTTTTCTCAAGAAACTTATGACTGTTACAAAAACAAACTGGTTACAGCTTAAAAAAGTTTTGTTCTAGTTCAGTGACAACTGTTTATTTGACTCAGGTATAGATCAAAAATTTGTATATGAGCTTCATTCAACCGCTAATGTTTGTACATCAGAATACCTGATTTATTTGAATTTGTTTGTACTGATAAGTCAGGAAAGTATTTGCTTGTGGTTTTAACTATTTAATGCTCCCTTTCAAGTGGGGTGAATGAACATTTTCTAGAAAGTCGTAGAGCACTCATAGTTGTGTTTGAAGCTCATTCAATACCTTATTCAAGTGCAAATTTCTTACAGACTGAGGTCCCACAACGATGAGAATGTATCATTGCACTGTATCAGAATATTATAAAAAAAACAGCACGCGTTGTGACTGAAAATTGTGACTAAAACTACGTCCACCATGCCAACCTTTATTGATTAAGTAGTTTATGTGGGATAATTCACCACCTCATCTTCATTCATAATGACATCGACTGACTTGAATGTGAGCATTTCTCGCTATTTTCTGCAACATCTTCGTTTTTTTCCAAACATTTTAAACGCAAAACCATTAGTTGGTTGAAAATGACACACAAAATACATATCAACTTTGTTTTATATACACAGTCGAGCTTTGATTACTCGCACCATCACTTGCCACAAAAACGAGTTGGCAAGCAATCTTACATGTAAATTTCGGTCTACGCCAACCAATTTCATTTGACTTATTCGAGTTATAGATGGTCGACTTATCAAAGTTTGGCTTTATATATGTGCATAGTTGGCAAACCGAAGACCACAGGTCTGGGCTAGTGGGAGTGGAGCATCAATTCGCCTCAAATACGTTGAGTTTTAAGTTATCGTTTTATCCTCGTCAAATTATCTTCTCAGAGTATCTACCATCCGTCTATCTGCTTCAGAAAGATCACTTAGATGTGTATAGATATAAAATAGTTCACTGCGTGAAAAAAGCTGCCAAATCTTTTTGATTATATTAGAAAATATCTCTTTCGGACTAGAAGCCATCGATAAGAATGCACTTCTCATTAATTCTGGCCCTGGAGTCCGAGGTGACCTAGGCTTCAATAATTGAGCCCCTCCACCCAGATCGATATCTAGACCACTTATTACTAATCACTTAGCAAGCAAGTATAAATTCGATTATTTGCTTAATGATGACTGATATGCAATGCAATAAAGCTTATGCCAATTGCCTCCAGTTTCGCACACCAAGTTTGTTGATGTCCTTTACATCTTGTGTGCGCCATTTGCATTCTCCACAGGGTCAGCGGCCAAAATTTTTCGGGCGGTAGTCAAGTTGGATCCGTAGGTTCTGTGTGTGTGGCTAGGTCATGTAGAGCGGATGGACACACCAGTTCCGGCTCGAAGAGTCTTCTTTTCCGAGCCATATGGGAAAACGCAAGAGAGGATGTTGTCGAGCGAGATGGCGCACACAAGTGGAAAAGGATTTCAACCAACTTGGTGTGCGCAGCTTTCCAGCTTGTTGATGAGGCTTGTTGGTTGAGGCCCATGTCCATCTTGGACTGTAGCGCCAAACAAAGAAGAAAGAAGAACCAGCAACCAATCGTGCTGTGCGTGCTATTGTTCTCCCACGAGTGGAAGGGACCTACAGTTTAATGCCGAATCCGAACGGCTTTGTTTGAGAAGCTTTTTTTTTAGACAGAAATACTCTTTGAGCATTGTCAGTGACTCGATAGAGGTGGGGTCGTGAAAATTGTTTTCGTCGCACAGAGCAGGAATCGAACCTACTACGTTGAGGTTGGGCTCGACGCACATACCCACAATGTCTGCTCAAAATGGGAATGGAGAAGGCTGGCTCTACCTTTCTACGAAACCTGTGGACGATACATTAAAGAAGAGAGAGTAACAGACCTCTCACCTTCTTAACAACTAACTTCTTAAGAAATCGACAAACTGGTCAACAAGTCAGCTCTGGCAATATTTAATTTTCTTGTAACCAAATGTTGTCTCGACCTCGCTTTTCTCCCTCTCCATTCCAATTTGCGCACATAAAATGACATTGTATCAGTCAAATTCGATTATAATTAAATAAAATCTTGTTTCAGCCAGATAAGGCTAGGGTTAACAAAGGTCACATTCGGGCCAAACATCTTCAGAAAAATGATAACGAATATCGATTCAATTCCATAAAATCATTAATCAAAATTAATCAAATAGATTCAAGTGCTAATTTTTGAATGTAAGGCTAGTGAGTCTATTCGATGTTCAAAGAGATGTAGCGCTGTTGTAGAAATGCACTGCCTAGTCATAATCCTTGATTTAAATTTAAGGTGATTAAACTTTCCTAGAAATGAGTAATGATCAGTGAATAGATCTCTTGTCTGTTTTATGCACCTCTTAAAACTGAAACGTGCTGTTTATTTTATAACTTCCTCAACTTAATATTCCAGTAGCAACACACGTTCCCCTCTCACTAGAGGCAGAATGTATAATCTATCAAAAATTATTACACTAGCGCTATACTGCTGGTGAGAAATATGAATGTCGTCGTCCGAATTAACCGATCAATCCTACTGTTATTTCATCGTGCACGAATAGTCTGCTCCTCGAGAGATAACAAAATTCGTATGGAATAAAAAATAAGAAAAAAACTACAAGAAATAAAGCAAAATAGCTCACATGATGACCGAAGATGTAGAATGCTTGTGTTTGAGTGAGAGATTATTCTTAATCGCGCCTCTTAACAAACAGCATCCGAACTTGCTTCATTAACCGTCGATCGCTTAATCAGTTTTTTTCACTTAAAATCTGAAGTACAAATAGTTCCACTGTGTCTGTGAGAAACAAAATACCAATCGAACTCGAGTTTGCTGCTTTGATAAAACACACTCTGCTTGCAAGGACTTAAAGGATACATCTTTTGTTTTAACTTAACCAGCTTTTGTTTGAAAAAAAGGTAACCACTCATCAATTCAGTTGTGTTATCAATTTAAGAAAAAATTTTCTGTCAATGGGTCATTTTGAAATACTGACATTTTTTGAATCTTTTCGAAAGTGTGTGCGTGTGTGTTTCTTTTGCGACGTTAATAAAATGTTCAGCAGTGTAGATGGTAGACATTTTTGCTGCAAAATGCAAAATAAAATTTTGATAAACAGGCAATTGTACAAGGGACCTAAGCGGTGGTAAAGTAGGACCATAATTATGCTTTGTTGAGGATTTGGGAGAAACTTTCTAATAAAAGCAATCATATAGGCTTTTGACAACAATTGATTTGAATCCTAATTTCGTGAGCGAACCAAACGTCTAGTCGTCTGTCTCATGTGAGGTTAATGTTTCTACATTTGTACAAAGTTCTGCTTGCAACTTGAAACCTAAAAGCATATATATTCACAATATTTTAGTTAAGGGAATACTACCTTTGTAACTGCGGATATAAAAGATTCGATTTACGTACATTTATATATGCAACGACATGCCAATCATTTCATTGACAGTTGAACATGCGATAAGAGCATCAAGTGTAGAAGGTGAAAAAGGAACCAGTGTTTAAAAAGTGGAACTGATATGATTAGCAGCATCAATCGGTTTGTAACTACACTATTTGATAGTCTTTTGAACTTGTGATTAAAGTATGTTAGATTATTAATGGACGTACGTATGTGTACAAACAAATAATGCATTGGAGTCAATTATGTGCAAATATTTCCATCAAAAAGAAACATCATCGAATAATAATTCGTTTATTAAATTATCTATTCATCTGAATGAAGTATCACATTGTACAACCAAAATCAATGTCAAAATACATCACTAACTACGCTATATTGCAGCCGACAGAATATTCAATCGCATTTTCACTCAGCAAATCGTACTTTGTTTTTTTTTTCAACAGTAATGATAACTGTGAGTGTGAACTGAAAACAAATCGGATTATCATCTTTAGCAAAAACATTGTGCATTTAAATAATTATCGAGAAAAATCTCTACTAAATCCAGCTTAAGTATCCCGTGGCCCGTGGCGTTGCGGGTAATATGCATCGATCCCCTCAACGTCGTGGGTTCGATCCCTGGTCTGTGAGATAAAAACAATTTTCACGGCCCCATTCGAGTACTTCCGGTCTAGAAAAAGCTTCTCAAACTTGGCCATTCAGAGTCGACTGTAGGCCTCTTTCACTTATGAGTGCACAATAGCTCTCACAACACGAGTGGTTGCTGAGGAACTAGGCACTGGCCATCTATGTTCTGTAGCACCATAAATATTATTAAATTATTAAGTATGAAATTGAACTGTTAAGAATGTTCCTCATTTAATTTTAGAATTGTCAACCAGTTGGTTGTCCAGCAATGCCTATTTGATAAAGTGAGCTACATAAGTGGCTGACTAACCTTCAGTTTGACGATTTACACTTCCGCTTGTCAGCTTTAGCCTCCCTCTCCACATTTGTTACCGTTTAGTGGAGGTCCATAATCCTTTGAAAAAGTAGGCAGACATCGTCAGCGTAGTCAAGAAGGTTTCAGTGTGATAAAAGTGCCCATCGAATTCCTTGTTTACTCGACGACAGAGCAGAGATCACTAAATGCAAATAAAAACAGTATTGGGGATAAGGTGCAGCATTGCTGACTCCACTTCGCATTTCAAATTCTTCTGACAACTTTCCTCTGTGTACGTACGAAACGCTTAGTGTCTTATCTGGGCTGCTTCTCAGGCAAGACAAGCCAAATAAACTCTCTGATGGCTGAGCTTATTCGAAATCAATGAATAACATAACAGGCGAAGTGCGGACCGATATTCATATAGTCGACATAGGAAGCTTCCGTTGCAAAAGCCTGCTAGCTCGAGTGTGCCTTCCAGATGTTAATTTATAAATATCTTCTATTATCTGAGCAACCGCAGAACCACATATATACTCCTCCAATTTACCCGTTCGATAAGCTAGGAAGCTTCACGATTATTCCTTTCATCCGCTCTTCAGAAAAGTATTCAGCCTCCCAGGCTCAGCAATAGCAACAGCTGAAATTGGTGACGCGGCCTGTGAGAGCTCCACATGAATTCAGTTACGTCCTACGGCTTTGTGGTTTTTTGAATGCTATGATATCGGACACGATTCTCCGTTCTTGGAGTTGTGGTACATGCCAGGAATTTTTGATCGTCTGGCACATTTACCGGATTTGGGGGTATTACTATACCACGGTTCAATACCGATTGAGCTGGTCCTCATCTGAAATAAGTAGGAAATCGTGTAGATTTTTCATTTTCAGAGCGTTTCTGATTCTGTAGGCGGTACTTTCTGCGCCATCTGCAGTTGTGAGTAACGCGTTGATCAGTTACGTTTGTCGCAACGCACAGTACACTCCAGCTTCCTCTATCAGCTGCCAGGATGAGTGCGAGCTTCAGCCAGCCTTCAGGTATTTTCAGTAAGCCAGGTAAGTTTGTTTACCTGCGCTTTACCGACAATGCTTTCGGCTGCGGTAAAAACTTTTTGAACACAGGCTGCATGTTTGCAGGTAGAGCGATGCTGTTTGTACAACTCAGTTAACATCGCCCGCTAAGTATTGCTTTCAAATGCCGTACACATGTTATCTCATTTTCTTGGTATTTCCAAGAAATTGTTTGGCCAAAGGTTTTCAAATTCAATCAAAACATCATGATGACATACATAGGGAAATACATTATTTCAAGATTTTTAGAGAGGTCTAATTCAAACCGAGATCATTAACGCGTAAGAAGCGTTAAATTTATGACGCAGTGCAACAATATGAACAGATCATGTTTCAAAACAGACAACAAACACAAAAAAGACGTCAATATGATCACTGATAAGCTTAAAAACTCAGACAGGGACAGTAAAATGGGACTAATCATAAATAATATTTTTGCGAATAATCTAGACCAACAAAAACATTTAAAATCATTATCTCCAACGATGATTTTCTATCTGTATGGAAAATTTAGCCGGCATTTAAAGGTTCTGCTTGTAAAGTACACGTAATCAATTTCACTTTTTTTTGTATTGAATGTGTACACCAACTTATAGAGTTGGTTTGGTCGGGGACTCACACGGAGGTGAACACATGACTTCTTATCGCATTTACCAAACCTAACTAAACTAAAGGCGTGCGATTCATTGAGTACTCTTTAATCCAAATTATGAGGAAGGGTGAGAGAACTGAAAAAAGTTATTTGTTATGTACCTCAGTCGAACACTAACACGGACAGAACATAACTATTTGATAACCGAACGCGAGTGTCTCAGTTGCAATAGAAAAGCTTCGGCCTTACTTGGAGGGATGTTCTTTCACGGTCGTAACCATTCAACGATGCACACGGTAGGTTGGGAAGTGAAATTGCAACTACTGTCTGCAATTGTCGGAAAGAACAGGTGTTTGGAGGGAAACAAGTAGGAGAAGAGGTGGGAGAGATAGGATGTAGTAGTGGTGAAGATACGACAGCTCAATCGGACATCTGTTGCTAGGTGGATGTTAGATCGCGTAGCCACCACCCCAGGTAAATAGCCAAGGTATTGCATTATCGACAGAATTCCTCACAAACACACCCAGGCAGCGTAAACTACACCCCCACTCAACACCCTCTGTACGGTGCATAATGGTCGCATAAATTTGAACTTCATACTCTTTGCACTTAAAAATCACTGCGATTAGAAAATCGCAATCGCAATATACCTGCGATTATCAATTCGCAACTTAGCCCATCACTGCCAACTCTTTGAGCATTGTCTATGATTCTAAAGAGGTGGGGCTGGGAACATTATTTTGTCGTACAGACCAGGAATCAAACCTAGACGTCGAAGATCCCAAAATGCCACGGGCGTTATTTAACGTTATTTAAATAAATACAAAATATGAAATACTTTTGTCTGCGAGCATTGGAATCGGGATGTTTCCCAAACATTTTGGCCATGGCTCGAGTAATTTAAGGGGCAGTGAAATCTGAGACAAAAACGCGATTCAGTCCCTTTGCCAATTTTTAATTCACCAATGTTGATAAACTACCAGGTTTCGAAATATACATATACTGTGAAGTCATCCATAACCATGCTAAGGATAAATTTGTCCTCTAGGTTAGGTTGTAGTAGCTGACTGCTGCAGAGCAGTCACACTTAGGCCAGAGTAGGCCCATTGTGATACCACGCGGATTGACTTCTCCTAACGCTGGAACCAGTTGGTGCTGCTGATGAACCGATTTAGTTGGCCAATGCTGGCACTTTTTAGCTCGTTACGGCTGCTGAAGTAGTAGGCTCCTAGGTGCAGGAACCTACGACTGGCAAGAGCATTGCAGGAGCAGAGAAGGTGAAGAGTGTTCTCTTCCTCCTCATCATCCATGCAGCTTCTGCAAAAATCATTATATGGAGCACTCATCCTGCAAGCATGAGTGCCAATTACACAGTGCCCGGTTATGACTCATATGAGGGTCCTTAATGAGGGCTTGCTGAGTCCAAGTAGACTGAGTGACCGTTTTAGGTTAAGTGATGGCCAGATTTATTTTGTTTTAAGGCAGGTGGTGCCTTCTAGCCATTTGTCATAGGTGGTTTTATGAATCTTTAAAAGGTGATAGGCTGTAGCGATTGGCATGGAAGGTGGTACCCCTTCTATCGATAGGGATGAGGTTGTACCACACCTAGCGAGTTCGTCGGCTTTGCAGTTTCCTGGTATGTCACAGTGTCCCGGCACCCACATGAGGTGAATGTTAAAATGCTCGGCCATCTCGTTAAGAGACAGCCTGCAATTAAGGGATGTTTTTGAGTAGAACATGACATTGTCCAGGGATTTTATGGCGGCCTGACTATCGGAACAAATGGTGATATCCCTTTTTGATATCACATTGTTTTTAAGCCAAGACAGCGCCTCTTTAATCGCTATGGTTTCTGCCTGAAAAACGCTACAGTGATCAGGGAGCTTCACGGAGATAGCAATGTTGAGGTCTTGTGAATAGACACCCGCACCCACCCCTTCTTTTGTCTTTGATTCATCTGTGAAGATGCGCAGAGGATCTTTCAGTGTCCTCTAACTGCATACGAATTTGCTTTAAATGGAGTATCTTTAGACTTTGTCGTTTCATCGCAATTTGACAAACGTTTGTTCATTTTGTAGCCACGAAGCATTTTCGCTTCATTCAAAGAAACATTTTAGTGTGGAATAACCTTTGGGGGGAGTATTTATCTATCTTTATCTCACTTTCCACAGACTTGATTTGACTCTTGTAACAGTCAGCTTAGTCAAGTTCCTATCTTCTATCATGTGAACCATAAGACATTGTCCTAACACCAACCATAAGCAAAATTCGAAAAATATATAATTAATCCAACAGTTCAACATGGTTTTTTCTTTTCAAACTGAGTTCAGGCAGATAAATAATTTTACCTTAAAACTTTATTCAAGGTCCGTTCAGCTTTTGAAATGGCTTTATCCAAGGTCAATGACAACGAAAATGAACAGGAGAAACACCTTCGTGAGGCAACACGTCATTTCCGGGGCATAGAGAAACCGCTCAAATATGGCCCATCGATAGGAACGCTGCAAGAGCTGATAACTGCATTGTACAAGGAGTTCGAAACCAATTACGTTGATATCGAAATGGTTAACCACATCCTCATGTCGTACAAGTCCAACCCAAAAGAATGGCATAAGTTTGCGAAGTTCGATCGTTTCAAGTAAGTAACATATTCCGATATCGCCGAGATGAATATTTAAAAAAAAACTTTTTCTCAGATATACTCGGAATTTGGTCGATGCAGGTAATGGGAAGTTCAATTTAATGATTCTCTGTTGGGGCGAAGGTCATGGCTCGGCAATTCACGATCACTCTGATTCGCATTGCTTCATGAAAATACTAAAAGGCGAACTAGTTGAAACTCGCTACCACATGCCAGATGAAAGGCAGACCATCATCGATACGGAAGCGGACATTGGTCGAAGCTCAGATGATAGTGCGAATGAAAATCTCAACGAGAATCAGCTTAAAGAATCGGGAAAGTCATCAATGGCTCTCAACGATGTGTGTTACATTAATGGTAAATTTAAATTCAAGTCCCTTTTGAGCATCATTTCTTGACCATCCTTCGGTTTTTCAGACAATCTGGGCTTACATCGTGTGGAGAATCCTAGTCACACGGACGGCAGTGTCTCGTTGCACTTGTACTGTCCGCCATTCAATTCATGTTCGGTGTTCCAGAAGAATTCGGGCAAGAAACTCGAATGTCAAGTAACCTTCTGGAGCAAGTACGGAGTGCGTCAGGCACAAACGAAAGAGAAATAAAACACCGGTGGCTTGGCTTGGATATCACAGCTCAAAACTTAATTAGACTAAGCATTTTATTAAGATAATTCAGCAATTCAATTTCTTAATATTCCATTGGTTGGTGTAATGTTGGACTTCATGTTGCATGTGGCGGCCACTTTTTTGAGTATCATAATATAAAAAATTACTTTTATTATTTATTTAAATGTGTGTTTTCTTTTCTTAAAGTTATTTTTATACATATCTGCGCAGTGAGTTCCACAAACGAATGAGCTCCCTATTGTCCATTTGTTTTCCTATTCAAGCCCTGTCTTCATATGCACACAGATTTCCTGCCGACTCTAGCGAATTATCTGCAGATGCGTTGCCTGCAATCAATCTGTGTAGACGGGACTAAGAAGCCAGAGAGTTAGGCCAACGCAGATCGCAGATGACGACCAACAGCCAAATAATTCAGCTAACTTGCGCAAGACAGAAGACCTGGCTGAAAAGTCCGCAAAGGCTTCAACAACACGCAAAGTGACTAAAGGGAGGAAACAAATGTATCCGGAAAAGGCAGCTTGACCATAAAGTCAAGGAAATCAACTATCTCAGTATCAGTCGGGGTTCTTGTTGACCCCGATCCACAAGAAGACAAGAAATAAGAAAGAAGACCCTTTTAACGGCGTCAAATCAATACGCACCACCTATATGTTGATTTCAATTCGAATATGACAGCATGCATACAGATTAGCTATACAACGCATATCTCTCTGCTATCAACTCGTCCAGTTGTGTAGGATGACGACGGAGACGGAAGATCTGGCTGCTCCAACCGTAACGAATCCATGGAAAAGGGAGCTCTTGTGATTTCCTCAGCACCATCCTGGAGAAGATCGTAAAACATTCGCACGCCAACACTAAAGGCACGATCTTCCAAAAGACTATTAAATTCTTAACATACGCCGATGTCAATAACGTGGTTGGCTGAACTCAGAAAGGCATTAGTGACGCCTTTCTTGTCATTGGCATTGATAAGTAGCTAAAATGTGTTTGGCTGTCGATGTATGTATATTCCGTCCTCAAAAACGACACACAGCACCGATGGCTTGGACAGAGCGTGCTATAACTTTGAGGTTAAAGACTTCATCATTCTCAGTTCTGATGTAAACAATACGAACAACATCAGTTCCAATATCTAACGCAGAATAACTGTTGTCAACCGCTATTTCTGTGGGCTTAACACCCAATTAAGTAATAGAGCTGCATCTCCAAGGACCAGGTTGATTTTATATAAGGCACTGGATAATCTCCAAAACGGACGAAGAAATCCTTAGTCTCTTTGAGAGAAATGTTTTGTAAGCGATCTTTGGAACTGTTTGACACCATTTGGTGATGATTCAATCATGAACTGTAATAGCTGTGCAGCGACGTGAGCCCAGCCAGGCGTGTACATAACATAAGGTGGGTGGGGAATGTTGAGCGTACGTACATCGCAGCTCCCGCCCGAGGAGCATTCGACTCCGAACATGTGTCACACGCAACATAGAACGTCCGGGTCTAAGGTGGTGAAGTCAACCTTGGACCTCGACCAACTCGGTGCACGAAACTTTAAACTGCTACCCAGAGAATACCCAATTCCTCCAATACCGCTATACGTGACTCTATCACATATACTACATACAAATGGTGTAACTAGAGGAGAAAAACTCAACAAAACCCGGAAGTGTAAGCTAAAGTGAATTAGTGTGTCTTTAACGATGAACCCCTGGTGTGTGGGGCAGTCCGGTTTTATAGTGAAAGTCCCCATTACTGTATACAGGGCAGAGTACAGCGTGACCTCTCCTCACGCATGGGACCAAAACCGACTTAACACAAGAAGGAAATAATATACTCCTAAAATAAATCTCCTGCTAGGCTGTTTTCGGATGCAGCTGTTAATGAAGCTGTAGAGGTAAGTTTTGATGTTTTAATCATAGTGAATGATGTCTCCTGCTCCTCCGGCTCAACGTCGTCTGTTAACTGAGCAACTGCAGACAGACGATACGATAGGATACAGACGAAGACAATGAAGGCTTCAAAATGCATTTGATTGTCTGGAGGAAACATCCAATAAGCTGAAACAGTTTAATGGACAATCCGAAGGAAGTGTCGGTGGATTTAGAACTGCAATTCACTATCTGCCCAAAGATTGTCCCGCAGAAACTCAAAGATTATCCCGCAGATGAACCACTGATGGGATCACCACCTCTTGGGCAGCCCATGTCTTAGCGCTTATTCAGAAACTGAACCTGAAGGCGGAGAAATCTTGACAAATGAGTTTGGTGGCAATCCGGTATCTTACTCATACGGTTTCTCCTCATGGCACCACAGTGGGTCCTCGTTAACCAATGTGAGACGTAATCCACACATGAACCCAACCCAACCTTAGCTGAGCTAAGTTTCTTGTTCTCATAAGAACAGAGATATGGCAGGATAACCAGAATAAGCTTTTGCGTCAGACTATACGTAATTGAGAAATTGTTGCGTGAACCATACAAAGTTGCGTCTGTATACCAATTTATGAATAATTTGTTCAAAGTACGTCAGTATACGAGTAAGGAAGCTAGTTTCAACACATGACTTGTACATATGTGCAGTGCAGATATCAAACGTTCTATTTCAAGTATGCACTTTGGGCATAGCATTACCCAAAACGATCGGAACTTCATATTTATTTTGTATTTTGGTATTTTTAAAAATAACATTTCCTATGAAACAGAGCTTATTACATCATACATTCGGTATGCTTTCTGGGCCTTTTGAAAGAACTGACTTCATCGTCTTCATCATAGTCGGTATCAAACCGACATGTTTGTCCACACACTGCACTGCACACCGTTCAAACTGATCCGTATATTTCGAAATATCCGCTTCATTAGGACTTGGAGGCATCTTCAACTTCACATCATCATTGCATTGCTGAAATAAAACCACAAATGTGTTAGGTAATCAGTCTTAAAAACCATGTATAACATGTACATACCATAACACATCTTTGCAATCGTCCCTGGAATTCACCAAGTTCGTGTTGAACATAACTCTGGGCTTTTGTAATCGGTCGCGAACACCTGTCGACGCAATTTTGCACACTGTCAACACTTGCATTCATATCTTGGCAACATTTCGCCGCACATAAATGCATGTCTATCTGGAAAATATGTAAGACATTTTAAGATCCATCTTAATCAGTGGACACGATCTTAACCTTAAAAACGACCATGTCGATTGTTTTGGTATTACCTGCATTTTGCGTAAATGTGATTTATCCATGTCGTCAATCATTTGAGTGACAGCTTGCTCAATCCTTTGTCGCTGTTGTTGAATCATTTTGTTTTATTTATTATAGATGAATTGTATTAAAATAAAAAATTAGCTCTTTCGCCGAAGAAGTTCTGCCGAAATTCTGTGATGTTATATGTCACTTGTGTGCGTCAAAGTATTTCACATGACAAGTGATAAATGAATCGTTCACTCGACTTGTCATAATTGTTATACATGCGCTGATACACCAGTAGAGTAGGGTAGATTGTGTCGTGTTTAATTTTGTGGATTTTCTTATAAATTCCCATAGAAATCTGATTGGATGATGTTTTGGTGAAAAAGTACACATTTGTAGTTTAGGCATATGAAAGGAGCGCAAAATAAACTGGTCTCTGACTAGTGCTTGGAAGGAACTATGTATTTTCATGTTCCCTTTATATCGATATAGTTCTTGGGGGTTCAACGCTTTCCCAGGCGACAGGGTTTGGCAACGTAACTTTGTGGATCTCTATTAAAATAGTACAAAATATCAAGTACCAAATTGACCGTTGTTGTCTTGTCTAGGAGATATCGACGTATTAATACTGTCTTAAAAGCTTAGCGCCCCTTAAACTGAAGACGTGAGCAATTATTCTCGATCATATTATTTGAATATAAACAAGGTTTTAAAATTTGTTTTAGTATTCAGCAGATTGCAATTGAAGTGACACTACCTTGCGAACGAACCCTATTTTGACAACTATTCATGAACTTGTCATGACGTCCTAACCACTTTGTGGGGGAGGCTTCGAAATTTGTTCTAATGCAGGTGGAAATAAGATGGTATGTGTGTTGATTGGAAGAAAATGTTTGACAGTTTGGGTTTCTGCTTAAAATTGATCGCTGATTTTCTGTAAATTAAATAATAATCCAAGTAATAATTGTAGCTTGAAATATTGCGAGTGTACAATTAAGAAAATTCTACCTACTTTCGTGGTCCGTTTCGAAGTTAGTCGGACTGTCTTGTGAGTTTGGCGAATATTTACCAAAACAATAAATAAGAAGAAGCAAGACTTTCTTTCGCAACAAAGGTAAAGATGTAATTCTTATTAAAGAAGAAGAAGAAGATGGGTTTGTTTTTATTTTTCTCATTAAAAAAGCCGGCTATTGCGTATCTTTGTTACTTTGATGTGTGTTTAATAATTTATATAGCGTATATAAAAATCTCTATGCATATGCATATATTTATGGATGTATGGTATTAAAAAAAATATGATAGACAAATATTGCGCAATAATGAAGCAAAATTTGCTTGTTTGTTTTATTTTCAAATGCGAAGTTGGGAATGTGTTTTTTTTGCAGGCAGAATCTGATGAAATGAGTTTGGTTTGTTTGCGTGTATTTATAAAACATTGTATGGTGCTTAAGAATATATTTGACTAGCTCCTAATCTATCCTATACACAACCATTTCTTATCCAAAATGCTCGCATTTTTCAGGTACGGAGAAGCAACTTCAATGAACATCAAAATCCGATAGCATATGGCGTCAGAATTGCTGGATGATCTTTGTAAACAAATCTACACTTGTAGGCGTTGTAAACAGGTAAAACCCAACCGCGAGAGGGTGCTTCAAAATAAAGACAAAAAATAAATTACAGACATTTACCTCCAAACACGAACAACTAATGCATAAAAAAGAAAAACACGATCACAATCCAGCCGAAAATAGCTATGTCTGCAATTTGTGTCAAAAAACATTTGCCAATCATGGTAACTTAGAACGGCACATGAAAGTCCACAATGATGTGCGACCGCACATCTGTTCAGAGTGCAATAAATCATTTGCACAGGCAGTCAATTTGCAGCGCCATTACTCTGTTCACAATGGTGAACGGCCATATCAGTGCCAGATGTGTGACAAATCATTTACGCAACAGGGGAACCTGCGTCGTCACGAACTGATTCACACAGGTGAAAAGCCATTTCAATGCGAACGCTGTAGTCGTTCATTTTCACAGCGTATAAATCTGAAAAAGCACATGATGGCCCATCAAGGCTATAGACCGTATGTCTGCGGTGTGTGCCAAAAATCATTCATACAATCGCAGAACTACAAAAAACACCTGACGAAACATCAGAAGGAAATCGCCAGACAGGAAGCGGCCGATGCTGCATTGGCAAAGGTTAAAATTGAACAGCCTCCGTGAGTCTGAAGGTGCATTTGTATACTCATTATTTATTTGTTTACTTCACAGAATGTATGGCGTTGCATTAGCTAAAATCAAAATTGAGTCTAAGTATGTACGTTTTAGTTTTTGTAAATAATAGAGAAAAAAATCAAATACACAAATCTCTTATTCCATTTCAGTAAAGGGGACGAGTATGGAATCTGTCGAGTTGATTTCGATCAGTTTACGAATTTCGAGACACACGCGTTTTGCGACAGCGTAGTTGGCGTGGTTGAGGCCGCTAACAATACAGAACACAACTACAGCAGGAGTTGAAAAACAAAAAAACAAAGCAAAATTTAAAGCACCCCTTTTTGAGGATACAATACTTACGTTGAATACGTAGGTATTTATGTTTAACGCACTCGGCATACGGTTTAAAATTGTATATAATCTATGATATCGTAAAACATTAAGTTTTATAAAGATTTTCTCCGGAATGGGCCGCAAAGATAATCGGGAGAACCTACAGTTGCTGTGGTTGAGTAGCTATTCGCGTGGATTTGTAGCAACTTAGCCCTCAAATGCATTAAATCATTAAATAGAATAGTTTATACGACTGTTACTCTACTATTAAACATGCTTGCTTCTTCATTTGTGGATGCAAGACAAAAATATTTCAAGGAGTTTATTTTATGCGCGTAAAAGACTGACTGAAATACTGGAGTGATGAATCAGCGCACACCTAGAGTAGAATCGGATACAATATTTGCCAAAAACCAAGTTCCGGTGATTAAAGTTAACCTTGTCGCTTAGGTTTTCATTACAGTGAAGTTGAACTAAAATCACGTACCAAACTGAAAAGATGGTGAAATTTTAAGATGATGCTCAAAAGGCAGCCTATTCAGCCCACATAAAAGCTACGTAGACGGTCGAGCAGTTTATAGTTTAGCGTACACCTTTATGCCTGCTTTTCATCGATTTCCAGAAGGCCTTTGACACAATCATAAGTACAGGACAAGAAAGTAAGTAACATCATTAGAGCAATGTGCTAAGGTTTGAATCTCGCGGTACTGTGTAAGTAAAACATAAGTGACTTCAAATAGAGGAAGTACAGCAAGGATGCCCACTCTCACCTCAACTGTTCCAGATTGTCCTGGAAAAAATTATGAGAGAAGTCTGCATGCAGTCACGTGAGATAACTTGGAGTCTCTTACGACAACTTAAGGACTTAGAATATGCCAACGATATATGTCTGTTCTCACAGCGACATCCAAGCGAAATTAAAACACCACACGATTAGGAGATATATAGACCAAGTCTAAAGCCATGAGAATCCATACTTGCATGAGAGAAGCTGTCGCCATCGAATATGTGAATAACTTCTGCTATCTATATAGTATGATAGACTCATGAACTACCACCTGAACAGAGGAGTTCCCTGATAAACAGAAACACGAAGCTTAACTCATGCGTCATATCAGTACAGATATATGGTAGCGATACATGGTTAATTTCAAACATCATACATAAGTTACACATTCCATATGTAGATCTGTGAGATGTGACAAGTGAGGAACCAAATTTTGATACAGATTAGGAGACGCAAATGGAATTATATCGGACATGCCATCAAGTGCTCTGAAAGCCGGCACAGAATGGGGTTAGAATGGTATCCTCAAGTTAGAAGAGCCAGAGACCGTCCGAAGAACATCGTTCCAGGCTCCCAGCTCTCCTGGAACTAGGAGGTTGCATCTTCACATGGAGGAGTGTAGGCAAATGGAGACCACATGTCGGATTCTTTGCGACAAACGAACTGGATACATTAGGCAAAATCCGCAGACGGTATGGCATTGAGAAAAGGAATGGCTAAGATACTATGGGTGCGTTTATTTGAAGAGTTGTTCGTTAACAAGCATTTTTGTTATTCGTTCCATTACTATTATTTGTAATGAAAATTTCATTACGTTAATTTGTGGTTGATCTTACAACTAAAAATCAAGCACTCATTAAGGACTTTTGTAGTATTCATAACCGGTCACTGTGCTATTGACACTCATGCTCGCAGGACGGGTGCCCCTTAGATTGATTTCTGCGAAAGCTGTATCGGTAAGGATTAAAACACTCATCACATACTCTGCTCTCGTAGTGCTCTGGCTTGTCGCGGCCTACTCCTTGAATAACCTTAATGAGCTAAACAGCGCCAGTATAGGCCAGATATATCGCTTCACTACAAGCACCAACTGGTCCCATGTTAGGAGAAGTCAATTCGCGTGGTACCACAATGGGTCTACTTTGGCCTAAGTGTGACTGTCCTTAGCAGTCAGCCACTACAACCTTACCTAACCTAACTTGGAACTAAAAGTGGTGTTCATTGTCCATCATAACGTACTGCAGAAGACATTAATGTTCAATACTCAGTTTGTACAGCATCCGTTTCAGAGTGAACAACTGATGTATGCAGTGGTAGGTAGGTACACATGCTGGGTCTCGATGGATATTGTAGCTACTAAGATAAGACCTTTTGCTTTCTAGTAAATTAGATTAGATTTTTTTAAGGTGTGGGGGAAGATCGCCTGATAAGGCCACCTCTGATGGGTAATTGCGATTTCCCCCACTTAGAGCTCATGTAGGAAACCTGAGTTCATAATGGAACTTAGTATGTTTTTGAACGAGCTGAAGGCAACTTTGTACGATTCAAGATAGCATCCACCTAGATGTGGATGACGTGTGCAGACTTGGCATTTACGGTGACACAGTATGTGTTCTGCAGTTCTTCGTCCTCGTTACACATTCTGCTGGTGTCATCTTGTGTTAAGCCCATGGTGAGGTATTTTTTTTTTAATGGGCCACTGCCCAGTAACAGAGCCTGTGGTTATACGAAAGCCTGTTGCTATTGAGGAAAGAAACAATTCTTTCTGTCAAGGGGCGTTGTTGTTAGGAATATTTAAGCTTGCCTGTTAGCTTTCGTGTGCGTCCAGTAATGGTTGGCCATGTCACTGAGTCAGTAAATTATACAGTTTTTAGCGGTGCTGCAGAATAGTTGTGGCATCATGAACGGTGATGCGGATCCTTTTCTTTTCGTTTATTGTGTGACCGTTTGTGTTGACCAGTTTCAGACAGTGCCATTGCGTTGAGGTGCCTTCATAGCTTTTTAGAAGTTTTGCTTTCAGAGAAGATATAGATGTGTTTGTTAGTAACAGTTCTGGCTATATTCTCTTTGAGGCAGAGTTCAATTGATTTCTTACACCCCAGCCTTAATGCCTTCATTAGTGTTGGAGCGATCTGTTGGTGCTTATAGATAGTTTACCGCAAACGTCCTCCGGCTCTGCAATGGATTGCTTTCCTAGGAATTTGTTCCTTATCCTTGCTGGGACTGAGCAATCACAAAGTTGAGTATAAGTTCAGTCGAAGAGGACGGGTGCATATGGTGCAGTGCCCGGTAGGGGCACGTTGTTAGCATACGTAGGATCTGTGATGTTGATTTATTTTTGTCATACAGAGCCAATGTGCTTTGGATCTATTCAGGTCTTCATCTTATAGAGTTTAGCGGGATGAGTACGTTGTGGGTTCACCCAGCTCTTTTTTGCAACGCTGTCGCTTTCTCATTTTTTGGATACCAGTGTGCCAAGTTATCCGGAATAGGGTAACCGTGTATGTCATGAATATTTCACTGACACTCTGTTTGCATAATCATAACTATTAACGTTATAATTTATATAACATTTAAAAGCTTTGACGTCAATATGTCCGATGCTAAACTTTAATTTTGGTTTCGATTTGTTGGTTGTATTGAGTTCTCCCAGGGCGAGGTGTTCATTGTAGTGAAGTCGCTTCCAATCTGAAGAGGCTGGAGTCGTCTCCTAACGCCAGAGATTTCTTGAATATGTTCCAGAAAATCAGCTTTACTCCCGTTTTTGAGTTGTCGGTGTGCAATGGCTACCAGTTTTTAAATTGTCGGTGTGCAATGGCTACCAGTGTATCGGTGTTCCACCGATTTTCTACAAGCCTCGATGTTATGGACTGCCGTTCTTTAACACTGCCTGCGTTCACTTCGTTCAAAATTTAGGCAAGGCAATAGGCAATAACTTAAGCAAAGTAAATCAGTTCTCTTTTTCTTACATACATTTTATTCAATATTGGTTTTAGTTCTTGTTCTTTTGTTTTAGAGATTTAACTACGGCTATAAAATAAACTAAACATCTGTTTTTTTTGTATTAATAAATAAACTATGAATTCATCTTAAATCATTCACGTATTTTGAATTGCATTTATTCTTATATCTTAATCGAAGAGATATCAATATACTCTGTGTATACACATGTATAACGTGTTGAAATCATTGTAAAATAAACTTAAAACGTTTGTATATATATAATAATAATAATTAAAGTATCATTGCAAAAGATAATGTGTGCACAAAAAGAAGCACAAGCAAAACAAGATGGTCTACACGATGACACGCCACAATATTGTTATTTTTGCGACCACCGAAGGATCACAAATATTGAAGTCATTGCGAAGCGTGTGTACACACATGCACGTACGTGAAATGATTGCGAATGCAATAATTATGTACACGTTGTGGATTTATGTTTCGTTTGTGTTCTTTGTTGCTTGTTACGCACTCAGTCAAACTGCAGATAGCACATAATAATACTCTCAATTCTCAATATTAATGTCACAACACGATCACTCACAATAAACGTTAATTCCACGATTCTGATGAGGTGAAGTACATACGAGAAATATTTCTAAACTATAATAGTAAAGCCTATGTCCGTTGCGATATTTGCACTTAATCATGTCTAACATACACCTAAAGTATTTGTACAATATTAGAGCAACAGACGTTTGCTTTACTTTAACGGTTACTGATCCTAGTCCTCACTTAGCGTGCTATAGGATCATTGAAAGACGTCACAGTCCTACAGCGTTACTAATAATTGAAAGTTATTAATTGTTTTATGCCTATTTATGTATACGACTACAACGACGACGATGATGATGAGTTACTACACTTGTACATTAGAAAAAAAAAATATTCTTAACTAGGGGATAGATTAATGCGAAACGGGCAACGTGATGGTGATGGTGGAAGTTTATTATAACGCATCTGGGAAGAAGTCCTTTAGCAGGGTCGTCCGTCTTTTTTCGGCAATGTCCATCTGATTCTCCAAGTCGCCTAAATCAGTCGTTTCAGCACGTTCAATCTTCCACGAGAGATTCTCAATCTCTGCCTCCAGCTGAGCCTGCAACCATGAAAACGATAAAAACATTGCCTTGAATGAATGCTCCACTCACCTGTTGATATTCGAATAGGACCTTTCGGGGGCCAGCTTCCATGAAGTATGCGTAGGGGTAGGTGTACTGCAATGTATACCGACATTTTGCTAAAAGTGATGCCGCATTGAATAGATACTGCCAATCGATCCAGGTGCCACGACCCTTCATAACTTTCTCATTTACACGCGCCTTCAGGCGATCCAGTGTCTGCTGTTCGAGCTGTAAACTCTTCGAATGATTCTCCCAGCGTTCGTAGTAATGAAGGTACTTTTTGAGCGCCTCGCGGGCTTGCACATGCACCGATTCATTGGCAATATTCGGATTGTCTTTGTAGCGAGAACACTCGTAGTACTCGGAACCGTGGGTCTTCCAATCGCCAAGACACATCCAACAAAAGTCATGTTTGCAGTTGAAGCACTGCATGTGGTTGCACCCACCGTTCTTCTCAATGCAAATATGACACTTGGGACAGTCTTTGGTATTGGCACTGATGTAGTTGGCAGTTTCACTGTCGTCGGCGCATTTAGTCAGCCATTTCTTGATGATTTGACAGTCGGTGGGCGCATGATAGTCCATGCCGCACTTGAAGCAAAATGACGTTTTACATACTTTGCAAATCGCCCGTTTGGCGCAAATCTCCCCAGAGCGAACGATTATTTGGCAATTTGGACCTGGGCAAAAACGCAGCTCTGGGTGAGATTTGACGTAGTCCCTGAATGCGAATTGCTGGTACTTGTCACGCATTACAGGTCGCGTCACCAGATTCAGGACGAGATCTTCTGGTACGCGAACATTGCACATCTGCGCCATGCAACCTATGTGAGTTGAGATGCCTTGGAAGATTTGTGTTTCGAAATACATCGACCAGCAGTCTTTGCAGAATGAATGTCCGCACGAGAGGGAGTAGAATTTATCACCATGCTGGGTTGCTGCGCAGACGGGGCACATTTGACTTCGATAAATGCTTGTGTGATGACTGATAGATGACGAGGGTACGGTATTGTGTCTGTATGAGGAACTGCTGAACGAAACAAACGAACACGTGGCACTCGATGTAGTCGGGGGTGGTTTTATTCGAGCCGATATAAGCAGCGCTGATGCATTCTCACGGTACATATCGACGACAGCTTGATTGTTCCATTTATGCTCAAGCAGCAGCACTTTGGCTAGGGATGGTGTGATTTGCAAAATTGTATTCAGTTTCTCCACTGATTCGTTAAGCAGTTTCTCGACCTCTTCAACGGTCAGACATTCGTATTCGAAATATTCGGGATCTGTTTTTCGTGGATCTATCCGTTCAATGTCACAATCTTCAGCTGGAATATAATTTCAAATTGGAGCGTTAAGAAATGAGTGAAGATTATAAGATATTTTTTTCATTTCTATTCATTCATTAATAGGTTTCATAACAAAAGACCTTCAGCGTATGTACTTTGATTAAGGAGTGTGACAGGCGAACGAGGCGCTATCAATCCACAAACTCTTGTTCATTGTGTGCATTAGGTTGGGTTAGTGGGCTGTTAGAGAATTTCCAGTACAGTTATGATATAACAGCTGATCAACAACGTCAGTGGCGTCAATTTGATCCCAACCGCAAATAGTGACTGAATTAGATTTGAAAACAAGATAAAAGGGTATTAACTTTGCTTTCACTGGGGCACCTCTAAACAACTGCAGGTACTCAACCACGTGCGCCTTTGCAAGCATTTATTGGAGTATTAGGACGACCTCACCTCCCATGGCGTGTCCAGGTGCAAAAGGGACATTAAACAGCTTCGCACGAAGCTAAAGGCGCCTACCCCAAGACCGGGCTAGTTGGAAATGCATATTGACTGAGGCCCAACCAAAGAAGGAGCATGAGAATAAATGCTA
The DNA here is from genome assembly GCA_916610145.1 of Eristalis arbustorum. NCBI lineage: Eukaryota > Metazoa > Arthropoda > Insecta > Diptera > Syrphidae > Eristalis > Eristalis arbustorum. Next base: position 35,186,816 of record OU744319.1, on the reverse strand, counting down.
TTGTGCGGGTAGAATCAAACTCCGACTAAATAGAAGCACTACTGACCGCACGGATAAGAAAATAAAAATTGATGTGAACTTAAGAGCTGTTGCGGATATGAGCTGTGGATACCTTTCGACGATTCAAAGTTTAGCTTCAGTGGACTTCACGGAGACAGACATTAAGAAACTATATCCAGATGACTCCCCATAGGCTGGGGTTTGCTGGAAATGCTCGACAAACCGGCAACATATGATTGCAGATGTTGCAGTTATGATTCTGCTTAGTCCACCGCGAGACAATGTGAATGAGGTCAAATGTTGACCTTTTAATCAACGCAAGTACTTGGCATTGAAAGTCGAGGGTGGTGTGGTACTCGCTAGACATTGCTACTCATTTTATTGTTTTGTCCATAAACTGGTGAGAGTAGAACATAAAAGATGACTATTTGTATGCCTGCGTCTAATAATTTAAAGCTTTTCGTGGAAGGTCAAGGTTACAAGTTGCTGGATTCTTCATAAGTGTTATTGCAAAACACCCTTGTGTGTTGTTGTGTGTTTATCTTGTGGAAAAAGGGAAAAGCACCTTCGTCTAGATGTACTAAGTTCGATTCTAAAGCCATCGGTGGAGAAATTGGCCAAATTCAGGCTGATATTTGGACAGCACAATGACCTTGCCCGTGGCGTTGTGGGTATGTGCGTCGACCCCAACCTCGACGTCATAGGTTCGATTCCTGCTCTGTGCGACGAAAACAATTTTCAAAACCCCACCTCTTTCGAGTTACTGACAATCCTCAAAGAGTATTTTCTGTCTAGAAAAGGCTTCTCAAACAAAGCCGTTCGGATTCGGCATTAAACTGTAGGTCCCTTCCACTTGTGAAGGAATAATAGCACGTAGAACACGAATGGTTGCTGAGAAGCTAGGCCCTGGCCCCCTACGGGCTGAAGCGCCACCCATATTATTATTAATGACCTTAAACACGCAACTAGAAAAATCAAAGGGTGGTTTTTGTACTACGCCCAAAGACAGTGAATTTTCCTCAGCGGCTGCCAGTTTGAAATTTGAGCGTTTGCTAGTGAAACCGATGCACAGACACATGATAACTTTAAAGCCTTCATTAAAGGGAGCTCTGCGAATAGAATGGGATCGGCTACCCCAGAATTTCACCCAGACCATGGTTTATTCTATGCGACTGCAAGGTGTCCTCAAATCCCGGAAAGGTCCAACAAGCTAATAAGAACGGAAGTACGATGAATTTCGTCATGTGAATAAACTAATTAATTTGTTGTTTCTTTTAAAAAAAGGCCAACAAAATGTGGATTTTACATTTTTTTACCAAAACGGTTGGTACTGAAAACGAGCATTTTTAGTTTTATAATAATAATAACAGTCCATAGAGGGCCAGGGCCTAGCTTCTTAGCAACCAGTGTTGTGCGTGTTATGTGTTCTTCTCTCACGAGTGGAGACTTTAGTTTTACTATTGTGTGCAATAAAAATTCACGAATACGAAAAACACCAACAGGAAATAAGCATCAAAGATTCCAAAACAATCCAGCCGCTAAAACGATCACAAAAAAGCGTTGGCTAAGGAGACAACAAGAGAAAGTTCAAAAGCTGTATAACTGTGAACTAATATATATATATATACTGTGACTTCTACAAATTGCTAAGAGTGTGGCGGAAAAATTTGATGACAAGGAACATGGATTCCCCACAGTCATGACTAAATAAATAAGTTCATTAAAAACAATGTAGCTAGCCGACAATGACGCGTATGAAGCACTGACTACACCGCCATGCTGTCATCCAGAACGGACATTTATCATGGACGTCTTGCACAGAATGTCAGCTATAATTTCTATCCCGACTCCGCAGTTAAAAGTATGACCAGTAAATCAGTACCGATATTAAAACCAGAATGACGACTGGCAACCCCTGTTCTTTGGACTAGAGAGGTAATAGAATAATAGAACCCTCTCGCAAAGGACTAATCTGACCTTTTAAAAGGCTCTGATCGCCACAGTCCTGCTGTACTGTAGTGAGGCATGTGTGTTAACGCAACAGTAACGTTCTGTGTCTAAGATTGAGCACTCAAGTGGACCGGCGTTAGTGAGATACGATTGTTGGTTGAGACCCACAAAGGTTAGATTAGATTGATGTGGCTGACTACTTGTAGCGACAGTCACAGTTACACCAGAAATGGCCCGTTGTATTAGCACGCCGATCTGTAATCTGAATTCTGCAAACACTTTGGCGCTTCTGATGAAGCAGAGCTGTTGACAGATACAAATGCTGCGTCAGATTACTAGCCCTCCTGTCAATAAGTAGGTATGGACATTTTTTCATTTTCGAAATCTTTTCTTAATTGATTGTAGCTATCTTCACCAAATCTTCCGGCTTTGACAGCGTACAATGTTTTAGTGTTTACCATACAAGCATTTAAGAGGATGAGGAAATGGAACAGGTCTCGCCAGAACTTGCTACGTGCATGAGCGAAGAAGAAGTAGCAATACGTTACCGGACTGCCGAGGAAGATACAAAAAATTATGTTTTGCAACAAATATGAAGTTGGCGTCTATGTTTTGAGTCAATTGCTGGGAGAATATGCATTTCAAATGCAGACGAAACGATGTCAAACTAAACGATTGTTTTCTACAACATGCAACGAGTCCAGCAAACAAATTGAAAGCATGTCGATAATTTTTGAATTTTCGGATAATATGAGTGTTTGCTGTTCGAAATGACTTTGAATCTTTCCTCGGGGCGTCATTGTAAAACATGATTCCAGAGTTCAGCGATAGCCGGAGCTGACAGACATGAAAAGTCGAGAAAAAGCCAGTCTGTTTACAACGCAGTATACAGCCTGAAAAACTCTTCTTGACTTCTAAAAAATTAATTGATGTTTCATTTACATTCTCAATCGTGTGAAGCGGCTAGCTCATCCAGTCCGCTCAGTAGACGTAGCTAGCTCATCCAGTCCGCTCAGTAGACGTACTATCTTCTTTAATTTAGTGAGAACAATCACTAACAATATCCTGTATACGTGTACACCAGACTGTCCAGAGTTCAAACAATCACGGTTGCGATTAAGTTGTTTATTCTTCCAGAAATGAAAGCGTGTATTCATTCCCACATAGTTTGCCATTCCTCTTCTGGTAACAGTATAGAAATATTATCAGTCTCTGCCAATGCGTCATATATCTATTCATCAGGTTTTCCAATCCATAAACATAGGCAAATCAGCAAACAAAAACAAAAGAAGACAAGAAAAAAAACAAAGCCGAATCAGAAAATATGATAGTCATGCTGTGACGTAAATTGCCATATGGAGGGACCGTTCATAGTCTAAGAGCAAATCGCAAAACGTCAAATGTGCTAGTGTGTGATATTTGATTTCTTTTATTTTCGCCAAATAGTGTATGGATTTCTGGAAATTCCACTTTGTTTGAGAATTTATTATTTTCTTTGCGCCAAATATATCTAATATGTGCTATGATAGATATATGCACCTGCTTGTACACACAATATTTAACTAATCCAGCCTGGCCTACACAGGGCGTAAACAAAGCATAACATATCCTATACGGCAAATTGTTTTTGAAACGAGAAGGCGCTGCCTTTTGCGCACTTTGACGAATTTTAATCCGGTACAACGAGTCATCTGATGTTGATTTGGATTTTGACAATTATCATCATCACACAGTGTGTGCGAAACTACGAATATACTCCCAGTTGTGACTTTATTCCGTCACATGCCCTTGTGCGGACAGTCGTCACATACAATGCCTCACCATTTAATTGGTAACCATGCCTTAACCTAACTAATACCTGAGAAAATCCATGACTGATCAATCTTAACATTCAAAGCTTTGACCTCCTCAGGAAAGCCTTCAAATGGCCAGGCGTAGGGATACAAATCGCAAATGGTCATTTTTTATGTTCTACTTACAGTTTAAATGCCGTTTATTGAAGAAATAAAAAATGAGTAGCAATGTCTAGCCAGAACCACACCACCCCCAACTTTTAGTGCCAAGTAGTTGCGTTCATTAAAAGTTCAACATATGACCTTCGGTGACATTATCACAATGAACAGTGAACTTGAGTTGAGTCGGTTTATTGACAGCCATAAACAAATAGCATTAAACTTCCGCAGATTGACTAATAGACTGAACACATTAGAGGTGCTTGAACTTTATCTTCCCCAAAAATAGCAGACACACAACTCTCGGGTCTTTGCAAACATCAGACATTGCAAGATGTTAACAGATCACTATGCCATTGCACCCTGACCTTCAAGTCGTCTTGATTGCGGAAGGAGGCAACAACGACCACAAAGATAAATGTTTATACTTCATTCATCATTTGCATGAGTAGGTAAGCGCAGTTGTTACCTGTTTTAGGTACACCATCGAACTTAAACTACCTATATTAGGGCAAAAAGCAAGTGATGAGTGTCTTCACAGCGCGCAGGTAGACACAGAGAGGCTACACGAAAAGCCCACTCCAGTGAAACGAAACACTCTGAAGGCCAGTCTGTTGTTGGAGCTGTGATATTTTGATTTTTTTCTTCGTCATGTTTCTCTCCTCCTCATTTTCTTGCTGGTAATAAACTTTTGAATGTCATTTCAGGAAAATGTTGAGAGCCGTGGGGGTCGCATCGAATTGGTTACAGTGTAGTCACATGGATGAGTATTGATTTTCCGAGAACGATTTTCTCAACCTCATGCTCGCCCGCACACAGTGATACACGCAGACACACACACGCAGATATACGATGTGAGAGATGAAAATGGGAAAATCAATATTTATGTGTAGACGAGTGCAGTGGCTGTGAGCTGTGCACTTCACACAAAGGTTTTTTTTCGTTGAAATTATGTGGCTACTTACCCAGATTGTAATAATCATCGTACTCGCAATCATTATCCGAATAATCCATATCAGAGTCGGCTGACATATTGATTGACAATTTATCTTCCTATTCGTCGTCTAATGTTAATGGATTTTTCAACGAAAATCATTAAATGGTGGAGCAACTGGGGGGGCAAACACTACTAAATGCACTTAACGCATTCGGGGTGGGTTGGCACACAAACATTAAACTCTTGTTTAAAATGTATTCCAATCCTAGTCCACGTTTGGATACATATGGATGCACTATATGCACGGTTTCGAATAAAATATGTAACAACTCAATAAATAAAGGGGTTTTCAAGTATTTCTACGGCACAAAAACACAAAGGAAATTTAACAAGAGAGTGTTGAAAAGAAATTAACCTGCACTCGATCGCACTGTGGACCTTTTTTTGTTGTATTCGAAAATTTTTGTTTGACAGACGACACTTGAAGTTGGAAGAAATTCAAACGGGCATCCAGGGTTGTTAACAAAACTTTTATTGGCACCTTGATTAAACTGCAAGAATCTACCATGCATTATTTAACCGAGAGAAATAATACTATGATTCCTGCCATTATTGCACTAAATTTATCACTTTGCAGGCAATATCATGTTTTCTCTCCTAAGGATGTGATACTTATATTTTTGTTTCAAATTAAATTTCCATTCAATAAATCGCTGAACGCGCCACTAGATAGTTCTTATTTGAAAACTGTACAGCTGACTGAAATGTCATTTCTCACTGTCAATTTTTAATGTTGAAAACAAAACAAATACCGAACGTATAATGTCTGCAAGTGGAAGTTCGTTTACGTTTAAAAAGCGGAATTTAAAAAAGCAACAGAGCCGTAAACGCCGTGAATCTACATCAGACTCAGGTAAATTCAGGCAATACACCAAGACAATCGCCCTTTAAACTTTTCTCTATTAGACAGTGATAGTGGCGGAGAAAAGTCAGCGGTGGTCCGCAATGAAGCCCGTCGCAAGCGATCAAATCCCAACTTTCAGAGCACGAAACTCCTTTCCGCAAAGCGGGAAAAGCACGCAGCACAATCGACATCCGACGAGGATGAAGCAAACAATGATGTCGGTGTGAGTTACAAATCAAACAAAAGTGCTATGCCGCAGGGACCCTCAGATCAGGGTGCTACGGCCATCAATGAATTTGAAACGGAACTCGATCGTGATGCTCAAGCAATTCATGCAAAGGCTATAAAAATCAATGAGGAATTGGAGGGAAAGGAAGATGATAAAATCTATCGAGGTATCAACAACTACGCGCAGTACTACAAAAAGAAGGACACGGCAATGGGAAACGCCAGCTCGGGTATGGTTAGGAAGGGTCCGATGCGAGCTCCAGCGCACTTGCGAGCAACCGTTCGGTGGGATTATCAGCCGGATATATGCAAAGATTACAAGGAGACTGGATATTGTGGTTTTGGAGACAGTTGTAAGTTCTTGCACGATCGCAGTGACTACAAAGCGGGCTGGCAATTGGAGTTGGATCATGCCACCGAGCAACGTGGCGAGTGTGAGTCCGATGGGGACGACACAAAGTACGAAATTCATTCCGATGATGATGCCCTACCCTTTAAATGCTTCATCTGCCGCGATAGCTTCACCAACCCAGTGGTAACAAAGTACGTATTTGCAAACTGATTAAATGTTGATTATCTGCTAATTGTCTGTCTCGTTTCGCAGGTGCAAGCATTATTTTTGTGAGAAGTGTGCATTGGAGAACTTTAAAAAGTCAACGCGATGCTTTGTGTGCTCCGTTCAAACAAATGGAATCTTCAATCCTGCAAAAGAGCTCATAGCACGATTGAAGAACCGACCTGATGTCGGTGCGTCGTCAGACAGTGATTGAGTTTTGTTGTTATCCTCGAATAAATTCAGTGAAATCAAACCACGCATTTCTCATTTCTTTGCTAGAGTTGAAGTTGAGAAGTGAAATTCAGGGAAGGGGATGTCATTGTTGCTTTTGAAGCCTGTCGGCGTGTAGTTACTGTTGACGTTTCGAGGAGAACGGCTTGAGTGTGTTGTGATAAGTGAAGATCACTGAACAAAGAAATTATATTTCTCGTGCTGTGTGAAGGGGGTGGGAGTGTAGCATTTTTTTAGGTAAAGTTACTACTGGTGGCATATTTAAGTCTTTTAGGACAACAAATTCAACATTTGCCACTTTTGTTTACAAAATGCTTAAGCATGCATTTGACAGATCCATAGTTCAGTAGTGCCAAATCACCATTTTTGCTTACAGGGTGAAGTCATGTCATTTCTCATATGAATAAACAAATAATGCTCCAACAAATAACTGCTGTCCTTGTAATAATTTAATTTTTATCTCGTTTTAGATTCCGAACAGAGCTCGGAAATGGATGAACCATGCATTAAGAAGCAAAGAATTGAAACCGCTGACGAGAATTTTCAAACAAAAGCTATTCTATCAGACGAACTAATAAATCCCATTCCCACGGAGAAAGTAATAATCAGCACAATTGCAAATAAGAAGTCAATATCCTCAATTATCCTGGAGTTGTCTCGTTATTTACCATTGTCAAGCCTGCAACACCTGAAGCGTGTGCGGCAAAATGAAATTATTCTCTGCAAAAAGTCAGATCTATCCTGCTCGAGCATCACGAACGCGATTGTTGAGGATGATGTGAAGAAACATATAATTTCCCATGGTATCCCGATCGAAATGGCTTCGTCACTTTGTGAATCCCTCTCAGAAGTCAATGTTGCATCACTCCCACCCAAGTTGCGATGGCAATATGACACTGTAAATCAGTTATGGCCTTGTAAATTTCATCCAAGTCGCTACTTAGAATCACTTAACAACGGATCGATGTTCTCAAAAGCCGAAACTGACTTTCATTGCACAATTATTTCTCTGATAAAAAAATTAGCCATTCAGGATGAAAACCTCGGCATCTGCGTGGATCCAAGGTCGAAGTCAATTGTTGCCATTGCCGTTTCAAGAGTGGACGAAAATCCACTTATGCATTGTCCCATGGTAGTAGTCGATAATGTTGCAAGGAGTCAGAATGCAGGAGCATGGGAATACAAAACTGAGCAGTTCCACGAGCCTTTAGATAAAGAACTTAACTATCGAGGTATTCCTGAAAACCTTTACAAGGCAATAGCTTCATTGAATGGTGGCGTGAAGTTTGGAGCTGAAAATCTAAAGCAGCAGAATGGTCGCATTAAGATATCTGAAGATGCACAAAGTGAGGATAATTTGTCGAAATATGGACCGTATCTATGTACTGGCTATGATGTGTATTTGTCAGTTGAGCCGTGTCTAATGTGTTCCATGGCTCTACTGCACAGTCGGACTAGACGGATCTTTTACATAGATTCGTCATCAAACGGAGCTCTGCAAAGTCGTATGAAGTTGCACACAATCAAGGAACTCAATCACCATTATGAGGTGTTTCAGTGTTGTACCGAACTAAAGAAAGATTAATAAACTGTCTCAACTGAACGTTTTTTTGCTATTTTCCTGTGTTCACATGATCTTCCATAAAATATAGGAAATCCACTTAGGCTTAATGAAAAGGAGTGCATACAGATTTGTAGACAGATCTCCAGTCTAACGAGAGAGAGTAAACAAGAGTAGCAAGAAGCCCTTAATTTTTGTATGTAACTTCACACACATCTTCCCAGTAGCACCCTACAGATAGCTTCTAGCAATTGAGAGATAAATTATCCTCCCGCGGTTGAAGACAGACATTATTCCACGAGGCAGAATGTAAAGTCAGAAGACTGGAACGTTGACTCATCGTGGAAAATCGGCTGAGATCGAACTCATCGACATTGAGCACGTGCACATGCTCATCGCTCTTCTCCTAAATATCTTTCAGACAAATCATTTCATTTGGCGTGTGCTGAATCTTCGAGGCAGCTTTGCTGGTTGGCACGTGCATATAACACTGAACTACTTTTGAGCTACTTTTGCTTCAAATACACTGGAAAGGTTTGTTAGGGGGACACCCGTAGTAATCCAAAGGAATCAAATGAAACATCTGGTCGTGTGGATCTGAGTCTCTTTTCGAGTAGATGAATAACTGCGGTTTACGCAGCAGCAGTTGATCTTGCGATTTAATAGCTCATCTCATCAAAAAGTGAAATCAAGCTTTGCATAATAAAGGCCAAAGCAAAATAGATGCGCCTGGTAATTCTAAGGCATTTGAAAGAGTTTGACATCAAGCTCTTTGGTCAAATGTGCGTGCCTTCAGTGTAGTTGATTCTCTTCGTACATTCAAGATGTTTTAGATAGGTTCATGCTCGATATCCACTGGTGTTCCTCAAGGCTCTGTTCTGTCTCCCGACACTCTTTCTCATCTTTATAAATAGTTTCCTATCTGCTAATGTTAGTCCAATCCTTTCCTTCGGTTGCGCCACGACAGGTTCTGATTCAAAGATTTTTGGAGCCGGAGCTGAGTTGTCCATACGCTCTACATGGTCCACCCACCGTAGGCGTTGGATCCGTAGAAGCCACACTAGGCTCATGTCGCTGTACCGCACGTACAGTTCGTGGTTGTCCTACAGAACCCGTTGTAACAAATATGACCAAATACCGCACGCAGAATTTTTCTCTCGAAGAGACCAAGGACTTATTTATCCGTTTTTGAGATTGTACGTGCCTCCGCAACGTATAGCGGATTGAGATTTTGCTGGCAAATACATTTACGAGTATGTTGCAGTCAATACGGGAGGCGCCTGGCACACATAATGGAGGCAACGTATCTCTTGAGTAATCTCACAACACAACAGCAACATTCCAGCGTTAACAGCATTGCATCAACAACACCTGCGATGCGCTGAACAACAGCCCCCATAAGGGTACACATATGATTCCACAGCTAATCATCATCAAATAAAATCAAATTTGAGATTGTCTATACCTCGCTAAGTATCTTCTGCTAAGTATATAGCAGAACTTGAATGATCAAATACACTTACATGAATTGTCAAGAGGATTCCTGTAAAGATGCAGAGAAAAGAAATGAATCCGTGTGGATCTGAGTACTCCCATGATATAGTTCTTTCCAGATTTACCTTCGATGTTAGGGAACCTCATCCCCCAAAAAGTTAAGAGAAGAAGGTTCATCTCATTGAGCCGAGACTGTACGTCTCAAGCTCATCAGTAAACATGCCCACAATATAAGCCAAACTCTTCAAAACGCTCTCTTTTAAATCCTTATATCCTCGGATCAAGGGTCTAACTGCTGTAAATGCAAGTCTTGGAAAGCATTGGTTAATAATAATAATAATATGGGTGGCGCTGCAGCACGTAAGGAGCCAGGGCCTATCTTCTCAGCAACCATTCGTGTTCTGAATGCTATTGTTCTTTCACGAGTGGAAGGGACCTACAGTTTAATGCCGAATCCGGCTTTGTTTGAGAAGCCTTTTCTAGACAGGTAATACTCTTTGAGCATTGTCAGTGACTCGAAAGAGGTGGGGCCGTGAAAATTATTCTTGTCGCTCAGAGCTGGAATCGAACCTACGACGTCGAGGTTGGGGTCGACGCACATACCCACAACGCCACGGGCCACCACGGAAAGCATTGGTTACTTAATCGAATTATTTATATTTTGTCATCGTCTTGTCATAAATCTTCAAACTTGTTTCTAGGCTCCTACTGGTGTTAATTTCATTTTGTTTGGCTTCTATCCCACCAAAAACGTGCTAAATACTGACTTCCGATAGATGAATGGAATTGGTTTGTAAAAATAAACACCAAAGACTTACCATTGATCTACAAGACGTAGCATAGTAGCGCCAATCGCCTGATCTTGGTGGTTCCATCTTCAGCAGGTTAATAAGTTGATAAGTTATGGTCTTACTACAAACATGAAACCTACCTAATTAGTTTTCGTTTAGAGTTTTAATTATTACTGTCAATATATTCTTCTCAATGAAAAATAATGGTGCCATCTCAGGCCGTCTTTTTTATGACAGCCAATATTTGCTGCACTTGCAACAAAAGTGAATTCAAAATGGTCATCATCATCATTTTCTGACCCGCCACTCGATCCACTCACCATCGACTCTATCTCATCGGGATTTATGCCCACACGCAACCAAGTGAGTTTTTGGACTTGGTCCAACCACCTCGTCCTGGGTCTTCCAATGGGACACCTTCATGATGGAGACTCATTCAAAGCACGCCTCTGAAGATGTGACTATGGGGACATTCGTGTCACGTGTTTAAGCCATCGAAGCATAGCGCTTTCCGTTCGGAGAAGTAGCTGCTCGACCTTGAGTTCTTCCCGTACTGCCGTGTACTCCACCCCATCCAGGCGAGTAATTAAAACAACAGCACGAAGAAATGTCATCTTGGCAGCTTGCAATCGCGATTTTGGTCATTACTCAAATTTCGTGGCCATAGGTGAAAGTTGGAACAAATACCGCGTTGGCTTTGACACCAAGCTTGGCTTTTCTGAGCTCAGGTCTTCTAAGTTATTTTAATATTGATCCAGCATGGCCAATCCTAAGCTAAAGTAAAGATCAGCATTACTTCTCCCACTTACTTACTTACTTATCAGGCAGACGAACCATAAGGGATCTGAGCCTGAGTAATAGCTGCCTTCCATCGGTGACATCCTGGGCACGCTGCTTTCAGTCATCAAGGGCAAGTTGTCTTACAACCGCGATGACTTGGTCTTTGTACCGGAGGTTCGGTCTTCCTCTTCTTCTCGAACCAGGAGGCTCGGATTGGAAGACCCTCTTTGCTGGAGCGTTGTTGTCCATTCGTTCGATGTGGCCGAGCCAGTGTAGTCGACGGATTTTTGCCTTCCGGACTATATCCACATCCTTGTACAGCTCGTAGAGTTCGCGGTTGTGTTTTCCCCTCCATTCGCCTTCCTCGCAGATTTGCCCCGAGGTAGACAAACTCCTTTACTACCTCGAAATTGTAGCTGTCGATTGTGACGTTTTCGCCTAGGCGGTATGTGGCGGATCGTTTTTTGCTCGACAGCATATATTTTGTTTTGTCCTAGTTGACCTTAAGACCAGCTCGTTTCGCCTGTTTGCCGTGAAAGTTTCCACTATGGCACGTTGGGACCGCGCTATAATGTCGATGTCATCAGCGTATCCCAACAGCTGGACAGACTTGTAGTTACTTCTCCCACCACTCGTGAAAAAGACACCGAGATACATAAACTTCTCCACCTGCTTCAATGGGACTCCACCTGTATGCAGAGTGCATGGAGCAGGCGGTTCAGGAAACGACCACAACCTTTGATTTGTCCACGCTAACCTTCACCTGCATCTACGGTCAGAAACATATCGAGTGCGGGCTGGTGTTCCCTCTGATAGGATGTGAGAATAACCGAATCATTTGCAAGAAGCAGAAGACAGACTCTCAACTCTCCCAATGTGAAACATTCCTTGCCAGGGCTGCGCTGCAAGATCCAATCCATACATAAATAATGAAAAGGAGAGGTGACAAGACGCAGCCTTGGCGAAGTCCAACGCTCACAGTGAAAAGTGTTGATTTAGCACCGTTAACCCGGACACAGCTGCTGCATTTTGTTTGCGACTGAATAGCCTTTAAACGAGGGCCCTCAATCTCATACTCCTGCAGAACGCTCCTGAGTTTACCTAGAGGCACTCGGTTGTCTGCCTTCTTCAAGTCTACAAGACAGCTGCAGATTGGCTCCCAAGCCTTGTCGAGTACCAAACTAAGAGTGAAAACTGATAATAGTTAAAGCCTTTTCGCACTGTTGCCAATGAGTCCACATGTAAATTAGTGCGTGTCCATATGCCGCACGATATTTCAAGCATCATCGAGAATCACACGAATAGACGCACGTTTGCAATAAAAATCTCAGAAGCACGAAAATCAATTTCACGCATATTTTTTTTTAACAGCCCATAATTTGCGATTTGTTAGACTAGCAAACATTTTACAACCTCATCTTGTATTTATTTTGTTATTTTTTATATGGTGGCCCGTGGCGTTGTGGGTATGTGCGTCGACCCTAACCTCGACGTCGTAGGTGTAGTAGGTGACAATGCTCAAAGAGTATTTCCTGTCTAGAAAAAGCTTCTCAAACTTGGCCGTTCGGAGTCGGCATACAACTGTAGGTCCCTTCCACTCGTGAGAGAACAATAGCACGCACAACACGAGCGGTTGCTGAGAAGGGCTGAGGCCTGGCCCCCTACGGGCTGTAGCGCTACCCATATTATTATTATATTCCCGCCCTATTACCACATTATGCACCGATACATAGCTGCCATGTACAGCTACATATCGCACCCTTAGTATGCAGTTTTTATAGCTGATTACCGGGAATAAAGGCCTGTGCAGTAATGTGTCTACAGTGCTTTTCAGCATTAATAGCGGATAAATGGACATGGAATTTAACTTTTTGATGGAGAATCTGTTTACAACGACCGATGTCTAAATCGACCACTGTTCGACGTTAAAAAGCGGACTTTTGTTGAATTAAGAACTTGGTGCAATTACGCATGTGATGTCCTGTCAGAAGTCATTCAAAATGAGTGCTATGTAGCCCAAACAGTTCGTTTTTGAAAAGAAGTCTTAACCGGAACGAAGTATCCACCGCGAAGTTTCTGCACAAAGTTCATGAGTCTGGTATGCTAGTGGACAACACTCATGCTCGCTGTCGTCGTATGGTGCGCACAGATGAGAATATAGCTGCTGATGACGTCATTGGACAACTTTTCTTCGAAAATGAGGCCGGCAGCAATTTTTCGATCAGCTGTAGGCAGGGCCATTTTAACCGACGTTCTTTTTAGACTGAATTGTAAAATATGGCCTTTTTGTGGCAAACGTGAAGGATATATGTATATGTGTGATTGACGCTACAGTCCGTAGAGGGTCAGGCCTAGTTTCTCAGCAACCGCCCGTTTTTACGTGCTACTGTTTTATGAAGTGAATGGTTTTATGCCGACTCCGAATGGCCAAGTTTGAGAAACTTTTTCTAGACAGAAGTAGAGTAGAGGGCCGTATCATTAAATCATTAATTACGATACTTAACCCTTGTGTCAACACACACATACCCGGGTAGGTTTTTATTTTAAAATTGATATATTTTAAGTTCCACATATGTAGGTCCAAGAAAAAAACTTGTAATTCAGTTACAATCTTTGGCATACCAAGAAATATACATTTTTGCTTACATTTGCTGGAAAAGGGTTGTTTCCAAAAATTCGGGCCTTTAATAAAAACTTAAATAAACTATTGTCATAGACAAATAAAGATAGTAAAATAAGAGTTAATAGGAGCTTGATTTTCGTAAGCGTTCAACATGGCTACTATCTCCAGAACGAATGAACGAATTTTGACGAAACTTGGAATATTGGTTACTTGGTCTAGATTGATACAAAACATAAACTACTTTCCTTTTCGAAATGTTTAATTTGACTACAAATCATAAACCAACTTATATTTTGATAGTTTATTTATGTTACAAATCGGAGAGGGAAACAAGGGCAAAAACCGCACATATTATTATTATAAACGCATACTCTCTTCCCGATCCTCGGAAACCGCTGACATTCTGTTCTGGGTTAAATGTTGTTGTTCAGTCACACAAGGGTTGAAATTGTGTGGAACTCCTCTAAAGAGAAGAATAAAGAAAAAGAATAAAACAATTTATCACTTTAAAAAGGATGATTAATTATACGCTGTGACATGTGTGACATGTGAAATGATATTTCATTAATTCATCTACACTCAACACTCAACGAGTGGCGAAGTAGAAGCAAACACAAGTCCTTAGTTAGAAATGGAAGCACCCAGTCTTTTCTGTAACTGCTCTGCACGAATCCATTGGAGTGGATGTGGAAGTGTCAGCTCTGAGATCATACATACATGGTATATTTGCGCTACGACCCGCTCGCTACAACAGCGGTGAGGTGTTATGAGAAGTTATTAAGGCACTAGGAACAGTCTTCCTAAAATTGAAACGTTTATTAAGTCATTTTGAAGGTGATGCATGACCAGTTTAACTTTCGCCTGCACGACGGTGCTTAGGCCACATGAATAAAGATAGCTGCTAAGCATTACAAGTCAATCTTCAAAATTGATATCACTCGGCCTGAATCCGGATCGCTCTAGCTTCTTGAGAAGCTGCCACCGCAGTACGACTTTTGTAGAAGCTGATTGGACGAAGAAGATGTAGAAACTTTACGACATCTCTTCTCTTCCAGCTCAGCTCAATGAAATGCTGATCAAAATTCCTCACAAAATAATAAAACAGTCTCTTCCGCTAGTGAGGCAACCAGAACACAAAGCTCCTAAATGACTGCCTAGAGAAACTAGGGTCAACTGTGTAGGTTTAACTTGGACTGAAGACGGAGCTACAATAAAACACGAATGTGTCGTTAAATTTTATGTTCAATCACAGCTAGAGGAAGTAGATGGAATGAGAGTGCTTAAAAAATGGAGTGAAAATTGACATTAGATGGCGACATGACATTAGAAACGGTCTTACATACAAACAAGCTTCGCGACCTGGGTATCTCCATTTCAGGCATAGGCAACAAAGAGACGTGGACTAGCTACTTCCCGGAATTGAACGAATTATGCTTGGATAATTTGACTGCGCAGCAGGAATATTCTTGTCACTTCAATAAATCCATTTCATCAGATAAGCCAACCGTTATCACACCCGTTATGGATTGGTTGGCGCAAATCTTAGAACTGTCGAGATCTCGTTTTCCAATCGGCCAGCTTGCTTGGCTTCGACAGCCTCTATATGATCCTCCCCTTTGACTATGGTCCGTGGAAATGGATAAACGGGAATGCAAACAATGATTTCAGTTCAGGTCAGTTCACAATATTTAACAAACATGATATTCCATTTGACATCTACAAGCAAGCAATTGCTTTCTCCCACAGTGCCAATCAACCTCTTCAATTGTTTTTTTATATGAAAGCGATAGCCTATTCCCCGGCCAATTAACTGTGGCACGTGCATGATGTATGTTAGAAGGACTTCCCAATTAATCACACAGAAGTTGTGTAACCACAAGACGTCACCACTGCAATCGGCGATGCATCAAGATTTCCCCCAGCAGCGAGTCGCAACGCAACTAGCCAACGAATTGATTGAATCACTCAAGAGTGTACATTAGGCCTTTTGTTTCGAAGCAACTTATTGGTCTCGGCAATCAGTGAGTTTCTCTTGCCTACAAATGCGGTTACGTAAAGATGCAATGCATCAACTGGTAGCAATCACTCAAAGAACGTCAGGGTGTTAAGCAAATTTGGTTATTCAATTTAACCGGTTTTCAAATATTTTCACGCCCAAGTGCTCTAACCAAACCCCATGAGAAACGATGTCATTTGTAATGCCATTAGCATTGTTCACCCCCAACATTGACGGGTATCTTGATGTATTTTGTTGCACTTCAGGCGAATCTGTATCTATCACGCAACCCGTAGGAAATTGCAATAATTCTGGTGAATTACAAATATTGTGGTAACGCCATTTGTGTATTCTGGTTTTAATTGCGCATTCGACTGCAGTTGTGTGTGGGTTTGCAAGTAAATTTAAGCGGTTCCGGTTCGTACATTTGCTTGCAAGTGCCGCTCCTGTTGCAGCAGTAACTGTCGCGATGCCAATTTTAAAATGCCCTGGTGCAACATGGAATCGGGGTATGCACATTCATATTCCTAAAGAACCTGTTTAGCTGACTTATAAACCATCGGTTGGCTAGTGTAATTTTCTTTTACTCACCTTGAAGCCAGGTGAAGTGGTGGACTAGTTCACTGATCTTTATAATGACGACTAGGTATTTTGCTTACATGTTCGTACAACAACATTTTTTGCAACGCAGTGGACCTTTGAAAATAACCCTTGAGAAAGACTGTGTTGCCTTATATAAGCAGCTGAGGATTCGGACTGTCTCGGAAGGCATAATAATTTGCAAAAGGTTTTTCCAGCATGGATAGGAAACTATGTGTAGAAGGTGTCATTTTAGTTGTCCCTTGGAAAGTGACATAAGGCAATCTCTTTTGACCCATGGGGGCGTGGGTGAACATTTGCTATCGATATGACTGTGAATATAAAATAAGTAAAAACTAAGCACGATTCAAGATGCTATGCCTAACAACTCTTTTCGCAACAGTTTAACTTGCTACATTTCACTTAGTCTTATGTGAGTTCTAGAAGGAACGTGAATCTGCCTTGGCTTGTGCTTATATCGTGGACAAACCTTGAGACAAAAAACAAAGCCACTGACAAGGCACCACAAAACAATCAATCAAGTTCAGCAAGTCGTATACCACTGGATGTATCTATTTCAACATCATATGGTACCCAGGTAAGAGTAGCTGGTCTGGTTTCTTAACCATACTCCACTGGACCCCAGATTGAGTGCGTTGTGCTTCAAGCGCAATCCCTCGTGAACCATTCTGTAGTTTTTCCTACTGCTAAACTTATAATTTGTGTGACTCTACAGCCCGTATAAGGTCAGGGCCTCGATTCTTGTCTATCACTCGTGTTGTGCGTGCTAATGTTAGTTCACGAGTGGAGGGGACCTACAGTTTTATATCGACTCCGAACGGTCAAGTTTGAGAACCTTTTTCCATACAGACAAGCTCTTTGAGCTTTCAGTTCCCTTGTCCAGAAACACCTTTCGGTTTCGGTTCCCTTGTCCAGAAACCTCTTTCGGTTCTCTTGACCAGAAACCTCTTTCGGTCCTCTTGTCCAAAAAACCCCTTTCGGTTTCGGTTCCGTTGTCCAGAAACCCCTTTCGGTTCCCATGTCCAGAAACTCCGTTCGGTTGTCTTGTCCAGAAACCGCTTTCGGTTTCGGTTCCCTTGTCCAGAAACTCCTTTCGGTTTCGGTTCCGTTGTCCAGATACTTCTTTCGGTTTCGGTTCCCTTGTCCAGAAACCTCTTTCGGTTTCCTTGTCCAGAAACCTCTTTCTGTTCCCTTGTCCAGAAATCATCATTAGTGATCTCTAAGTTGTTGCTGTGGGGTAGTGAATAATGCCTGAAACACAATACTGTTTTGGTACTACAATCGTCTTCCAAAACAAGAAATTCGAAGTTTTAGTCTGGACGCACTGCCTCTCTGAAGTTCGTCAACCTAAACCTACTGACAGAAATACCTGCAACCCAGGTATCACACACGCAATTTCCACCACTCTAACATCTGTCTAGAAGACTTACTTGAATAGACACCTCCGACTTCATGTACTTTGACCATACCTCGTCTTCGAAATACCCTTCTGTTTTTATTTTCCAACAAAGAAAGAGCAGAATTGAAATAAATCAATTATTTAAGGTACAGGCGCGGACGTCTTCTCCAAATTGTTAAGCATGTACTGCTCTATCCGAATCACTGATGACTTATACTGCTTGACACTATGAATTCAAAGATTCTATGTATGTCTATGTGGCTTGAAGACGCCAGATACAAATCCAGCCTACTCCCAGCCCTAGTCTCGTCGTTGATTAGCGTTAATTTGTCGTTTTTAACTTACTGATAATCATGACATCCTTTGGTTAATTAATTACATTAGTTCTCTGAAGCTGACTTTATTTTCTCGACGATTGCTTCAAGAGACTTTTCTTTTTGCATTTTTATCAAATGCCAAAAAGTAAATCTCAGTCGTTAGTTAATTAGAGCGGCAGTGAAAAAAGACAATTTATTTATTGGTGAATTCAATAACGTCGTGGAACAGTGTGAATGTGGCTAACAAAACACGAGTCGATAATAAATTGTATTATTTATGGTGTTCACAAGTTACTAACTTGTGATGAAAAGAAATTTACTCTAAATTTTCCATGATGTCAGTTTATGATCGCATAGATTCTGGGTTACTTTATACATTTGCAAATAACAAATATCACTTGAGTCACATCTAATGCTTCCAAGTTAACTGCATAGTTTAAGAATCATTTTCGTGAACAAATTTTTAAAAATATTGACAAAGTGTTTGCTTTAATTTTCACCGGCAAAGTCACTCATATCCGAGGCCTGTTGTCGCTTCGTAGAGAAGTTTTCTTTTACGGTGGGGGAAGTTATCCCCACGCGTAACCCCCGAACCTGAAGAACCGGATCCTGGTTTGAGTCCCTAAACAAGGATCGCTTGATACACTGGTTCACATCTAAGCGGCTGCTTGGAAATGTTAACTTGACCTGTGCATTTATAGGGATGTTGCTGGCATCTCACCAAGCTGAGAGCAATCAACAGCTTTGCCCTGGATGCACAGGCACATGCTCCGTCAAGCGGGAAGCGGCTAAGTAGAGTCTTGCGGTGATTGAAGCCAAGACAAAGTACATGCTGTCCGCAAAAGAGTTCCATCAACACCGACATCTTGGAAAAAGTGTCAGAATAGACAGATACATCTTCGATGTAGTTAAAGACTCTGTCTATCTAGGCTCTGCAATAAACTCTGGCAATGACATCACAGTGGAGATAAAACAAAGGATAACCCTGGCCATTCGCTTTGGACGTAGACGGCAATTGAAAAAAAACCCTGTTCCGGAAAACTAAGCTGTCTCTATATAAGACCTTGATAGTTCCAGTCCTGCTGTATCGAGCAGAAGAATGGACAATGTCAAATGAGGACGAGGAGATGGTTGGTCGCTTGAGAAAATAATGAACGACGAAATGAACAACGACATTGGCCTAGTCAGACGAATTCATGTAGAGGGAATTGACACTAACGCTCCAGCTCAGAAAGTCTTCGAGGCCAACCCTAACTGACAACGCCGTAGAGAAAGGCCTCGCCCCCGATGGCGTAACCGTCATAATCATCTGGGTGTATGAAACAGGAGGCGCCTATCACAAGATCGTGCTATTTGGAAAGGAATACTGACTGAGGCTCAGATCCACACCGGACTGTAGGGCCACGCAAAGCAGAAGAATAAGATTGCCAGACTGCATGTCGACCCCTTAAAAACTGAACTCGAACTTACTCATATATTCACAAGAAAATAATAATTATCACAATTACCCTACCGAAGCTTGTCTACAGCTAAGACATTATAGTCGACAGGAAACTTGGAATGTAGAGGAACGCTTCGATTGATCTGTGTTTATCTACCTATAAAATTTGTCGGACCCACATGGAGAATTCTCCCCAAAATAATTCACTAGCGGTATGGCTTCCAAGTTAGCTTCACTACACTAAAAGCCAAACATAAATATAGTAATAAGGATGGTGCTATGAACCGTAGAGGGCCAGGGCTTATTTTCTCAGCAACCACTCGTGTTGTGCGTGGTATTGTTCTCTCACGAGTGGAAGGGATCTACAGTCCTCTAGACAGGAAATTCTCTTTGAGCATTGTCAGTGACTCGAAAGAGGTGGGGCAGTGAAAATTATTTTTGTCGCTCAGAGCTAGAATCAAACCTACGACGTCGAGGTTGGGGTCGACGCACACATCCACAACGCCACGGGCCACTAGGCCACAGGTCAAGCCAAAAGTTATCTAACCAAATTAAGTAGAATACAGAGATCGGTATGCATTTGCAATACATGGGCACTCGAATATCTAGAGTAGACTTACGGCTATACAACCTAAAAGTCGCTACCAGACATAAAAATCATAGCAGAGGATTGTTACAACAAAGGAAACACAAAAAAAGTAATAATATCATATTTCTCACTAGTGATACAGATAAAGGGCGGCTGTATTTAAAATCTCCACACACCATCCAAATCGGATGAAGGTACATGTTTAAGAATGAATATACGCCAGTCCGCCAAAGGTATATCTACGGCTCTCCGGCTACCGAACCATCATTCGACTATTAATGAGTCGGGAATGTATTGTTTAATACATACCTATAGATATTCAGACGGCCATAAGGACTCTGAAAACTTCAACCAATTCCAAGATTTTTTGAGTCCTTGTGCGCGGGTAGATGAATTAGCCATCACAAGCCGCCCTATCCCACTAAAATACCATCAATTATCGATTTGTCGCCGTTCGCAGCAATTGGGCCTCTGTTACTCAACAACGTGGACAATTTTTCGGAAGGACTTAGGTATGATGCCTTTCAAAATACAGCTGGTGCAAGAATTAATGCCGAACGACCTACCGCAACGTAAAGTTTTTGGTGAAAGGGCTCTTAGAAAGTTGGCCCAAGATCCATTTTTTTACCGAAAATTGTGTTCAGCAACGAAGCTCATTTTTGGCTCAATGCCAGAAGCATTGCTAGAGCTACCATGTATCCAGAAAACGTCACAATTTGGTGCGGTTTATGGCATCATTGGACCGTACTTTTTCAAAGATGATGCGAATCGTATCGTAACTGTGAATGGTGAGCGTTACCGTGAGATGATATCCAACTTTTTTTTGCCCAAAATGCAAGAGCTTGACTTGCATGACATGTGGTTTCAACAAGACGGTGCCACATGCAACACAGCACGCGCAACAACGGACTTATTGAGAGGCGAGTTCGGTGAACATTTTATTTCACGTTCGGGACCGGTCAATTGGCCACCTAGGTCGTCCGATTTAACACCTTCAGACTACTTTTTGTGGGGCTATGTTAAAGCTCATGTCTATACAGACAAGCCCTCTTCAATTGACGCATTGGAAGACAACATTGAAGCATTTATTCGTGAGTTACCGGCCGAAATGTTGGAAAGAATATGCCAAGATTGGACTAAGCGGATTGACCTTTTGAGGCACAGTCAAGGTCAACATTTGCATGAAATAATCTTCAAACATTAAATTATATTTACCGTACTATCGATTCAAATAAATATTTCATGCATTTTCTGAATTGTATATGTTTTTTTTAAACTTTCCTATAGTTTTTAAAAAATCACCCTTATGACAGAAGCCACAAGCTACACCAACCATAGGTGGGCTGAAATGAATACATGCAAAAAATCGATATGATGTGGCTTGAACTAAATCAAAATTAAACAACAGCTCTCCTGGAGTTAAATAGGAAGAAAATTAGTAAAATAACAGGCCATTGTGGTATTTGTGAATAAATTGCCCTTGCAGAAACAAACAGAAGGCTTTTAGGTAACTATTACTTTAACTGCCTCGAAACAAACATTCTTCGATATTGAAATTCTCAGCGAATGAGCTGGGGATATTTAAGCACTACATTGCAGCACTCAGACTCAAGGAAACTGGTCCATTGTACTAGCAGACGACAACCTGCATTCAAATCAAATGAAATCAGCAGGCGCTTCGGCGGTGACAAGTCTACGTCATCAGCTCTCACCAAATACTGTTGTCACCTGATCCCAACAAAGGCGGGACAGTGGTAGAGAAAGTGCTCTGCAGTGCATTCATCGCTTAGGTCTAGCAAATTTAGGTGTTTGACGAAGGTGTAGTTGACCTGGTAAGAAAATGTCGTCTAGTTCTTAGAAAAGTTTGGGAGCGGTTGTGCTCTTGAGAAACCCAATCATAAATGGTGCCTAACCAATGACACAGGTATGTAATCCCAATGCGGGATCCGGTGCTAAGAGGAGTTCTCCTCTGATCCTTATCTGGCAAGTTCATTGGGAATCGCATTTTCTGCAATCCCGTGATGACTCGGGACCCAGACAAGTCTAGTGATAGACACAGTTGTGTTTAAGGCCTTGCTCAAGCCTTTTACCATTTCTAGGATAAGTTAAGATGAATTTGATCGGCAGTTTTGTCCGGATCCTAGCCGGCTCACCTGCAAATTAAAAAAAACTGTTGTAAATACGTACGCGCATAAAATGTACGTGCGCAAATTTGAAACAAATCATTTATCCAGATTAACGAAGTGGATGTCTTACTGTGTGTACACCAAATTCACGCAATTATCGTAATTCTCATTGATAAAGGTCAAACAGATTGGAAGCAAAAAGCAGATTCTTCAACACACTAGCTACATCTGTATACATGCAAGAACGTAAAGGACTTTATGAATGGTTAGCACTCTGTTCCCAATGTTAAGCACTAAGCCAAATTAAAAGCTTTCCTTCACCAAAGAATTAACGACTGAACGTACAGCTCTCTTTTATATGCAGTTGATTAATGACCCAACAAAACGAGGTTCAGGTATTGCTGGAACGATGTAAGAAGCAACAAAAAAATGAGGGTCAACATCCTGGTTCGATGGTATTTTTCTTTGCTTCATCCTTATCTCCTCCTGGAAGCACTTTATTGATTTGGTTTTAATTCAGGATTACTTTACTCCCACTTTTTCGTCATTAACACATATGTATGAGTGCATGACTTTTGGACAGATAGTAGGTTGAAACGATGATTACAGAGTGTGTATTTCTTAAAAAGAATTGACTGTTCTCCAGTTTTGTGTGTCTAAAGGACTTCTGAAACATGCCTTCAAGTTGGCTTCGTCGGTGCGGTTTACTATGGTTGAAATGATCGCGTCTAACTGAGGCAGGGAGTTTCTAAGGTCATTGGGGAATGAATAACGAGTGAACACCCTAGTGGGACCATCGGAAAAAATAACAAAGACGCCAATATTTAATATGACACACAGAAGGGAAATGAACGAATTAAGAACATCTTTTTGGCAATTTTGAGAGCCGTTGGAAAAGATCAGTGGTTAGGTTTATGCATGACCTGTGCAAATTGTCGGCGATGTTTTAGCCAGTGTATTGGTCGATCCTAAAACTATGGAAGAAATCGGACAACATCGGAATTTCCACCGAAAAAACTCGACAGTTAGGCATTTCTGACGGTTTTCAATAGTTCATCTTCCAACTGCTACGGTGGCCGTATTAGGCCTACCTATGATCTCTGCATATCTTTTTTCCTATTTTCGTAGGTGAAAGAGGTGCGCCTCCCGAAGCATTACGTTATTGGCTCTTCCCTACATCTCGAAGGGTGTCCTGTCATTTTCCATGTGTCATGCCAAGCAGTGCGGGGTTTGATTCCCGATTCCAATCAACAAAAATCCTTTTCACGTTCCCTCCTCTTTCGAGTCACTGACAATGCACAAAGAGTATTTCTGTTTGTTAAGTATAGGACGAAAATCGTGAAATATCAATGTAGACCACAGTTTCCTTTTAGACCCATAATCCAGTCTAGTCAAGAATAATTCGCAATAGTTTAGTAAGATTCGCAGGAGCACAGTTTTTGCCAGCAATATCCTCAAATAGCGATGTAGCGCTTGACGGGGTAGACTTAGGCTCGAAAACTTTAGGGGGGTTGCAGGTCGAAAGAACTAATTTTTATTTGTGTTGCAGGGAAAAGGGAAGGCTCACGGATCGCTGTCTAACGTGCGAATCTATAAAGAGAACCACAATTTATCAGCATAGGGGGCGTCCGAACTGGAGAGTTCATTTGAAGACTGAAACAGAGTGAGGTTAGAAGTTGGAAGCCGAGTTTTTCCAATCAGTAAGGTGTGTGGTGGCCCGTGGCGTTGTCGACGTCATAGGTTCGATTCCAGCTCTGAGCGACAAAAATAACTTTCACGGCACCACCTCTTTCGAGTCACTGATAATGCTCAAAGAGTATTACCTGTCTAGAAAAAGATGCCCATCGGAGTCGACATAAAACTGTAGGTCCATTTCTTGCTATTAGGCACATGTTTCTTTGATGAAAAAACAAAAGATTAAAAACATAAAAACAACTTTGATATCTAATGCATAGGGTAACAAATTATAGTTTTTTTTAAAGCAAATTAGATATTTTGGACTGTGTCAATAATTTTTAAACTTTTGTTCTTTGTAGTCTGCTATTGGAATGTTATTCTCTTTTGCCCATTGTAAACATATTTTGAAGGATAGAACTGCAATTTCTATTTTACTTTTTGATAAAGTGGGCAAGGTTTTCGTGAAGCCAATTAGTAATATCTTCATTCGAGATACTAATGTTGGGAGCAATTTCATCAAGCAGGTTTGATACGGATGAAAATAATCCTCTTATTCGCCGACAGTGTGGATTAAGGAAGATCGTCTTTCTCATCATAAGTACTCTTATTAGGCACTAAAGTGGTCCAACATTTCTTGATACTATAAGCGACTAATTTTTCCCATGAATTTGGTAGTAAACAAATTGCATCCCTTATGTTGAACGCTTTTATTTTTGTGTCCAAATCCATGTCCTCGCTGGCAATAAACTTTTTTTTTGTAGTGAAGCCTTGTAATGTTAGTAACCAGATCCAGACTATACATAAACCTATCTGCAGAAGATATTTCAAAAAAATTTCGTGTAGCCACAAACAAAACTAAACTACTGCAAAATAACGACTGAAGTAACGCACCAAAAGGGAGAGCATGCAAATAAAATACACAAGAAGTTATACTAATCGAGGTAGCCCTAATAAAGTCAACACGTGCAACTACTCAAGTGTTGCGAAAATCGATAAATTGCGCAAATCGAGGGCTGCGTTAACCGAGTTCATATATTTTTATATTATGCTAATCTGTAAATTGTTAGCACGAGGGGCTTAGGTACAGCAGACTTTTCTTCAGCCTTTGTATTAGCACAACCACACCAGAGCCTTAATTCTTCTCATGGGCCCCATATCGATGAAAGTTACACCGCGTGTCCATTTTAGCATCCATTCAATGACTTCTTAATACCGGAATGTATTGAGCGAGGCTTGAGAAACATGAGGTCTGAATGAGACGATCCAAAAGAACATTGTGTAGAAACCGTTTCCTGATTGCGTAATCACCCGTTTTGGCGATGAGCAAGATGACCCAATTAAACTATTCCAGACTTCTTTCCGCGGGACTACTTGAAGTTGTGGTTTTTTGCCCGGTTATACAGTGGGCATAAGTGCATCAAGCTTAGATGGTGGTTAGGGACACCTTGGAATGTACTGTCAACTTTAATGTCTACAATTTGTCTTCCCTCAGATTGGTCTAACGACAGTTGTGCCATTTGTAAGACGTACAACCAGAATCATTTGACAAAAAATAATTAAAGGTTATTTGAGGTAGAGACACTAGTTCAGTTGCTGGTTAAATTCTTATTCTCAAAATCTAAAAACTAATGATGTACTCATATTCTGCAACGTTCCTTGTTATGTAATCAACACTTTTCGATACGATTATCCATTTGACCGGAAGTAGTTTTTGATAATTCAAAAACTTGAATGCGCACATGTTCAAGCAACTATAGCCCTGTTGAACAGTACCTTTTGAATTTTGAGTTATTGAACAAAACTTGTTTTCATGATTATCGTAAACAATTTCGCATCGGTGACTTTGCCATATAACGTGCTCGTGTGGGTGCGGAAAATCTTTGCATTCAATTGATTGGTCGTCAATCGACAGTATGACATCATTCTCGCTCTTATTCAATCTCAATTAATCAATCGAATCTGAAATTAATTCAAAATATGAATTAAGTCTAGTTAAAGATACGCCTGTGTGTTGGGATGTGCTGCATTCATTCGTATTTAAAATGTTCAAATAACAACACTATGTAACGAACTAGTGGTAGGTAATGAAATTCATAGATAATATTTTCGCTGCACAAACATACGTGCATATTTCATCACGGAATGATTCCTTTACACAGGTTGTGTTTACATCAAAAAGATAAGTATCACATATTTTTTATTAATATGACGCATGTACCTGCATATCGGACTTATTGACGGCGATAGTCTTTGATGTTGGATAATTAACACCGAACAAAATGTATTGTTGTTCAGAGACTATCGCGATGAATTTCTTTAATTAAGGTAAATTGCAAGTGTGTCGATGCATATATAGTTTTAAGCTACAATTACCTTGGGTTATGTTGTCGGTTTTTAACAAATATTTATTTCATTTCCGTCTCAGTGTCACAAGATCTGTTAACAGTCAAACAATACGAACGATGCAGTGTTGAGTGTCTAATAAATCTGACGGATTACTTTTTTCTCATATTTTCTTAGCTTAACCGTTCCTAGTTTTGACTCAAGCGAATTACTTTAATTTATTACATGGCATCAGCCGAAGGCACAAGCTGTCATAAAGTTAAACGTAATCTGGTTACCTAAGTGGAAAATATTTAGAATGGAATTTCAACCGTAACATTTGAAATATACTACATTGAACTAAATAGACTAAAATAAGATGAGTCGGAAACTATCAATGAATAGTTGGATAGTGTTTTGGGGATGATAATCGAAAACAATATGTATTTTTATGTTCTCCATTTGAATCGTCAGCGGTCCTTAGACAAATATACAATATTACAAAACTTAACAGGGTACAGAGAACAGCATTCATTGGCCCCACAGGCGCTCCATGGTGGAAGCTCAGACATGTGCTACCTCTGAACTTACACATTAAGAAGACATCAGCACGTAGCGCCGTCAGGCTCATCAAAATCATATGGTTACAGCATCATCCTAGACCGTCTACCAAGGGATCTCAAGAAATCCTCCAAAGACTATTTGATCTCTAAACTGAAATTATAAAGCGACTTTATGACTCTAATTCCAGAATGAATAGAATGGCAGGACTGATAGTTTTGCAGGGATTTTATAGAATTTTTTATCATTTAAGAATCCTATAGACAATTGCAGTGTCTTCGAAGTGAAACTACTTACAATCCGGGAAGCATGATTAGAAAATATACAACCAAACACCTTGCCAAGACAGAAAGTTTTCATATGTATTACAAACAGCCATCAGCAGCCTTCTTCACTAAACGCTCTAAACTAAACGCTAAAAAACTGCCAGATCAAAATCTCACTTATCTGAGCTTCATGTTACAGCGACATCCCAAGAAATGAGTAAGACGACGAACTGGCTAGCTAAGGATCTGTCCTTCAGTGGTCGCAGGCAGAGACTTGCAAGTAGTCAGCTCTATGTTCTTCTTTGATGTAGCTAATCTCAAATGGACCACACTGACTAACTGTGCTACCTCAAGAAAAAAAGAAATACATCTATCTTTCATGGGTGATCTCGACATGATATCGTTAGATTGGTGGGACTTAATCAGAAGGATAAAGGCAGATATCAGATCAATCCACAAAACTAGGTATCCACCACACACCGCCGAGAGGGATAACTTACAATATTTCACTCGTAGCTGCCCGGCTCTTGCCAGAGACAAACAGCAAGAGCGTGGTAGACCCTTCTTAAACTCACTTGATGAGATTTCTGTAAAGGATTTGAAGAAACGAATGTCGTAATCGATTTGGAAATACCTTAATAACACATTGTACATTCAGTATCAGAGCTACGACATTAAAGGCACTTAGTGCTATTTAGGTTCTCACTGAACTACGTATCTACCTACGTACTACAAAATGTTTGACACCAGCTCATGCGCATAAAAGTTGAGCCTAGTGACTCTAAAACTGACCATAATTGACTAAAATGTTTAGTAATAAGGCTTTGGATAATCATTTATCAGTGGAAACGAATGATTGCTTCGTCTGTTCCTTATGGACACGAGCGGAGGCGTAATGGAAGCCAGGTTTTGTTTTCTAATAGGATTGAAGACAAATCTAAACCTATAATCTCTTTTTTCGCCGTATATCCCTTGGTATAGCTCCGATATTCAGGCCAAGCCAGCGAGGGCTGTCTAGGGCTGTGTCTTTTAGGCTTTTTTCTATGGAGCCGAGCGCCTAGTGCTCGTACGGGGATTGCCAGGTCTCCAGGGATTTTTCGAAGTGATTACAGTAGAGAACTGCTTTGGTACATACGCTCGTCTTTGAGCCGTGATTGTCTAGGATGATCTTTCCCTAAAATTTTGCCAATTGTGCCTTGTATTATTTATTTCGAGTACGGAAGCAGAAGATAGAAGCTCTTTTCCTCAGCAAGAGTTGGTGGAAGGTCGTCGGTTTGCCCTATGTTCTGTGCTGCTTTTCAAGTTTTTGGTATAACTTTGTAACCGAGTTGTTCATTCTTCCAAAATCGTGCCTCTCTAAGCCTCCGGCCGAAGTGGCTACGGATAAAATTGTGTCGAAAGAAGAGAATATGATAGATTTTCTGAGACAACAAGTTTTGAAGGATTTCATCTCCAGAGCTATCCATAGAGCTATCCTATAGGTTAAGGTGGTTAAGATGAGTCTTGCTATCTTGGTGAATAGCCATTACACCAACTGTGGTTTGAGACCTCGCGTTTTACAAAAGACCCGTTTATATCTGTCGAACGTGCCTCCTTTATACGGTCCTCTGTGTTTTCATTCCACATGAGTTTGGCATCTAGTCTAACGCCCAACTATTTTGCTGTTTTGAGAGCCTTAATGCATATACGTTTATGTCAAAGGTAAGGTGCTGGCCTCGTATTTTTTATTTTCGTCTCCTTGCATCGGCTTTCATTGAGCATCGGTGTTCCATCAGTCACCCGAGGACTACATATATTGTAGGGACCCATTGTCAGAAAATGCTGGACAATCTTCTTCTGGACAATGCTAGGGTTGTTCTCCTCAGTGGACTAGGTAAGCGATGAACCTTGGAGGTGAACTTGCGTTCAGTGGCTTTGTTGAATTCCACCACAATATTCTTACCTTGACCTTATTGAAGATTCAGGCTAAAATCTAATGGAAGCCTGCAATATTGAACCTCAGTTGAATGACCAAGAACATAAGTTAATATCAAACTCAAAGATCAAAATGTTAAACAAAAGAACATGTTTAGAGCACAAATTGTACAATAAAAGAAACTAATTGCTCAAAGAACTGTGTCGTATACTTTTATTTCTGACATCCTTAAAGAGAACATTTATTTATGAGTAGTCGATCGACGTGACCAAGTCTTAAAGGTAACGTGAACATGAAACATTTACTGGCTATTTGATATCAATAAAAAAAAACTACGACGTGTGCGTGTCTAGTCTAATTTTTATATGTTGTTTGCTCTTCCACTTAGATCTATACAGCTCGTGTCTTACATAAAATATAAAAATTGTTAAATCCATATTAATACGCTGCGCAAACAATCTCTAGGAGCTTTTATTAACAACTCAACTGTATGCGGTGTTGAATAGAATTCACCAACGGATGTGTTCCAAAACATTTTCAGCTATTTTTCCGATTGGCGTCATCACCACTGAACAGGATTTCGCCGGAAGTATCATCTCATCTAAATTCAAAAGCAGCAGATAAACCACTACAGTGGCATGTGTTAAAATGACAGATAAATGTCAGCTAAGCTTGCTGACTGAACGTGGTTATGCGTCATTTGTTTGCACTCGCTTTTATCGTCGTCTGTTAAAAGATGTGTACACAAACAGAAGTCAATGCTAACTGTCAGATAGCATCCACGCGGTGACACTACAACTGTGCAATGGATTTACCATGCTTAATTGAAAGTAAAACAAACATTACAACGTTGTATAACAAGTGGGACGGGCACACAAATAACCGTCAAGAGAGTTCATATAAAAGTGTACAACGAACAGAACCCTTCAATTGTCAGATCAATTATTCAAGACAATTGTCTCCGTCAGCCGTTCCCTCAAATGAATACACACTTAATTATTTTGTTTATTGAAATGATATTGAGGTAGCTTTCGGTTCAATAGCTTGTCGTTTACACACAGTGGACATTTTTCACATGGGAAGTTGGCGTGACCGAAGAGGGTTTCTTTGAAAACATTTGAAACACATTTTGACACTTGGCTTGACTTTAAACGACCCGCAGACGTCAAAGTGAATTGAGATTAATTCAAGAGCCCGACGGGGAGTGGAACGAGGAAAAAAATACACAAATTTATAGAGTCTTGCTAATCAATTCATTAACACTTGTTCACCCTGGTCGACCATGTTTCTGGCCGCTCACTGGGGTGGGGAGACGCCATCGGCTCGACGTAACATGTGCAAATATCTAAATTGTTCGTGGATCGCCTTTAGAAATAAGAGCGTCTCTGGGGGGCTTTCATGGAGGACCGCCAATATTTAATTGAAATTAATTGTCATAAGTGGCTAAGTCAATAGAATTATTGTTTCTAACTTTAACTTCCTCAGCTCAGAATGTGTGCTGACTGTCGGAAGAAAAAGAAAATGGATGCTGCTAAAGCTTTGGGTCAGGTCGTTGGAAATTATAGCTTAAACGTCAGTCTAGGGATGCTGTCTGGAGCGGGAATACTTACTTATTCTTGGATTAAATTATCTGTTTCTATGGGTGATATTTCAAAGGCAGATGTTTTTAATTTGCGTCATTGTTGTCAACAGAGGCCGACAGGACTTAATTAATTTATGAGTCAGGGTGACATTATGATTGTCAAGTTCATGCGAGCTGTGCCTTTAGTTCAAGCAAGTGGGCAACCAACCACATTACTTATATGCTTTCAAAGTCTTATCAAGGACACGATTCGCATTAAATGTCCGATCTGTATGTAATCTTGCTGTTAGGAGTCATTCCTTTTGTTTCTGGCCGTGATCATTTAATACTACCCATGTACTTACTCTGAATAATAGTGCTAAAGAAGTTGAGAGGCCACCTTACTTTGTAGTGATCTTTTTATTTTTTGAGCAAACAACGAAGGGTGACCAGATAGTAATGCTAGCTTTTCTAATTGCTATGTTTCAGCAGCTGTCAAAGTTACCCGCAAGACACACAGCTGTCAAAATATTTAGTAAATAATATAATAAAAATATTGGAAGAAATATTAACGACGGGCCATGGCTTCGTTGTTGAGGCAATTCGTGGCAGCCTGGAAAAGTTCGAGTATGAGTCTTTAAGGATCTTAAGCCACTAATCACACGATTAGAGAGAACATACTTATCTACTATTGAACAAATCTCACGGAAGCGCATCACCTTGCCGAAAACCAGTACAGTTTTCAAACGGTTCAGAGGTTCTTGAATGTACGTTCGAGCGTGAAAACACAACCGGATCAATTTTGCGGGATGCCGAATTCGGCTATCGCTTCGAATAATTTCTTGCGATAGGAACTGTCGTATGCGGCCTAAAACTCGATAAAGACATGGTGAGTATCGATTTGAAACTCGCTGGTCTTGAAGGTGACGTTGAGTAGTAGCACTTGTAGAAGTTGTTGCAAGGATCGTCTTTTTTGTGGATGGGGCATAGCAGCTGATATTCAAGTCGTCGGACATGCTTTAATTAAATTCCAAATTCGGCGGATGATCTGGGGCACTCTCCCTACAAGTACATTGTCCCCAGCTTGAAGAGCTCTTAAGCATTGAGCATTGCGATATAGACCTACCTCAGGGCAAATACTAACTCCATAAACGACAACGGAGAACCACCCTTGGCTACCGATGTAGCGGTAAGTAAGTAAGTAAGTATTACGATATCGATGGAGTGTTGTTTTTAATATCATACAGCGCGTAGTGCTTACATCGGGTTGTTTTTTTATCCGTGTGTCCATGTCGGTCCTTTTGGGAGGGGTTGTAGTATACCAGCCGACTTAGCACCGATGTTGATTGCTCTGGCAGAAGCCTTGCACCTCTTTACTGTACGTAGTCGAGAAGTTCTGCTTAGAATTTAATGTGTTTCGGCAGCGTTGTCCCAGGATTTTTTTTTTCTCAGGTTCTTAGTGGCCTGGTTGCGTTGGGTGCTGATGCCTAGAAGATGCTTTCTGAACATTGTCACTGTGTACTGTTGCAAGGGCATAATGCATTCTTCATCGTAGAGCTCTGCTTTTGACAGTGAGACTGTTACATGTTCACAGGATTTTCCTTTCAAAAATTGGGAGCTTATCCAGGCTAGTCTTAGAGATGGTGTGCCATGCCATATTGAGAAGCCTTACATTAAAACCCGCCGTTTTAGAGCAGCAGTTTTGTCCTCTGTCCAATTAGCTCTCGTGGCGGCAGCATTAGTAGCATGGACTAACACCGCCTCTTCTAGGCTTACTCATCTTAAATGAGAAGGAGATTGTGTTATTGAGATCTACTAAAAACTGCTACCCCTGAACAAGATTACACTTGCGGTGGCTGTTCGTCAAGAGAAATTAACTCACCACACTGTGGTACCTTCTTTCTTTCCATTTCAAAGCTACATTTTAACATGCTACGGACCTCAAGTCTACCGTGGCAGGTCTGTATAAAAATAATAATTACATAAAACCATTCATAAGTTTCTAAAAAATTAACCTCTGATAAATGCAAGTTCAAAATTCGTAAGGCAGAGATTCAATTTGAATGAATAAAACCAGAAACAAAGATGAGAACACTGTAGCAATTTTTAACTTTGATAACAGTATCTCTTGGATTGCTTTAGCTGGAGATAATGCTGATGAGCGCTGTGGGATGTTGTTGCATATTTGAAATTTAATTTCAGGGCAAAAGTATTATCAGCTCAGGCCATAAGTGTGCGTTAAATAAAGCCCCTGACATACATATGTACACTCTCATGCAAATGTGAAAATGCTGACAACTATGATTTTGTGCCGGATGATTCTCATATACTTAAGATTATGCCAGTGGACTGCTTATCAACCAGACATCTTTCTATCAGTCCAAGCTTCTACAGTCACATTGTGGGTACGATGAAAATAGAAATGAATCAGGCCAAAGTTTAATGTTTGACTTGACTAGGTATTTGACTTCTGAATAGTATTATGGAAATCATGAACCCTATATGACTGTTTTCCGTGTGATTATCTACGTAAGTAGCGGGGTGGACCAAGATGAGGTCACTATTATGTCAATATTTTTACACGTAATTATGCTCTTTATCTTAAGGTTTAATATGTATTTCTCGAAAAAGTTGGGCACTGCGCGAAATGACACATTTTGTTATCTAGGAAGCGGATGGCATTTATTGCTTTGTGCGAAGATAACTGTCTAATCGTAAGCATTTTATTTTTTCATCACAAAATCTAAGCTGAAAGAATTAGGATAAGAGCTTTCACTGCACGTGAATGAACTTTAAAGAAGAAACATTCTGAAGGACTGTATGTTCATCAAGAAAGAGCTTTAATTTTACATTTGTTACTATTGGCGAGCAATAGAGGCTATGACATTTTTTGCTGTATACAATAATGATTGAAAGACGATCCATTTTGTTAAATAAAACTATTTAGTAGGTTAGGTCAGGTTAGCTGGCAGCTGAAAGTAATAGTCACACTAAATCAAAAGTAGGAACTTTGTTCTACCATATGAATCTCAAATCCTAATCCGCGCACCAATTTATGCTTCTGATGTATCAGAGGAGTTGACTGATACTTTTATCGCTAAGTCTAGTTAGCAGAGAGCACTACAGTTGCAAAAAAGGGGTGCAAGGGATTCTTCCTCCTCATCATCTCAGAAGCTTCTGCAGAAGTTGTTATAGGCAAATCAAATCAAATCTAGAGGCATGTGCCTAGTGAGTACGAAACTGGTACTCCTTCTTGCAAGTTCATCGGCTTCACAATACTCTGGAATGTGCAGGTACCTGCATAAGGAGGCTAGTAAGTTACTTGCCCATCTCGTCAAAGGACAGAAATTGATAGACTAGCCTGCTGATCAAGATCAAATAAAACGGCATATCCTACACTTTATTTGTACTATCGCCTTTTAAACGCTCACATTTAGAAGCGTACTTTCTCAACAATATCATCATCAATATTAGTCTAAAACGGCTGGTTGGTGCAAGTGGTTGAATACTTTGTTATAGGGTTCCTCGCTTCTAATCCCAGAGAAAGCTAAATTTAAATGCTTTTATCTGGTGCAGTCACCATATGCCGTTTTTATCAAATTAAAGGCACTATGTATCACTAAGCACCAACAAAGGTCTTATTGAGGTGGCAAATACGCTGGCAGCTCAATGACCCAACGTAGTCTTATAGTTTTATCTGAAACTTCTTACGTTTTTTTTTTACAAAAGTCAGGGTAATAGTCGAAACTAGATTCCGAAAGAAGTCACAAAAACGATTAGACTATACTCTTAGTCCTAGCATCTGCCTTTCTCTTTATTATTGACTTTCAAAGGCGAGCAAACTTTGAAAATATAAGCAGCCTTTGTCAGCAAGCAACGTAAAATTGTAAGTAAGTTATGAAATAACCAAATTGCCAAGCGATGTAGGTTTTTATTATACCTAAATTTATTATTAGGCCACCTTAACATCCACCAACTTAACATAGACTGGAAGTTTTAACTGGGATTTGAGATACAACCGAAAATGACCTGGTCTTAATGTCAATGAGGACAAAACGGCATATATGCTCTCGGGTAAGATTTGTTCAGTTCGTATCACCTGCTGCACAATGTTCAATCCACAAACGACGCACCTCTTAGTATAGATTGCATGTAGTATCGCCCTCGGCAACCGGTTATACTTCGCTTTGTCGAAACAACTTACTTATTTAACTGTGAACTCGAAGGACCAATATTCTCTGCTCGACGGTAAGCAAAACAGAAGAGCTAATGTCTGGTTACCCATTGTCCAATAGCGTGGATCTGTGTCTATTCCCCATTTAATGCTGTTGACAAAGGCGAAAAGATGACCACTAATACGTTGCTTAGTTCAGCCAAGTTGTTGAAGTAATTTTCTTCCAGAATTCTGTACCTAGGGGATAAGAGCACTGAACTTGCATGGTCCCTCATACTTTGGAAAAAAATGTCTGCATAAGACTTATGATATATATTTACGGAGCAGGTAAAAGTAGTAAAAGACGTAACGTTTCTGCATGTTTGGACAATTTGCTGAGAACAATTGGCTTGTCCTTACAAATGTGAAGACATACATATGAGCAGAAATCTTGAACTTGAAATACACAGAATTATATATTTGGAAAAAAAATGTGATGAGAAAGTGAAGGATTAACACTCTAGATGAGACTATTTCTTTAAATGTATTTTGGGAAGGAAAGCAATTGCCTGTGTTATTTATTGTTCTTTCACTACTGAATAAACTATAAAGCGATTCCGAAATTTACTCGAAAAACATCGGAACGTGAATTATGAAAGTTCCCCGTTTCGAGAATAGAACGCAGTTGCTCCACTGTAGTAGACGCACCTATCGACTATGCCCTGGCGGTCACTCGAGCTAAGTTTTATCTCCTATTGATATGAATTAATTAATCTTCCGATATATATGTGTATATATTTATTCTTGGATGATTAGCGATGGAGTGAAGAACAGAATACTTAATAACTCTTTTTTTTCATTTTTGTTTTATTTTCCATTCATTTACTTACATGCTAGACAAAATGATTAAAACTAACTCAACTAACTTAACTTAAATGTTCTTATAAGAGTGTAAAAGATATCAATGGCTGCATGGCACATCATGCGATATTGATACTATTTACGTACGGTGTAATAATAACGCTCTAACTCTAAATATTCAGAAATCTCAATCAATTGCTTTTTCTAAATCATTTCACTCACACGTAAATTACATATTATCTAAAGCCAATTCGCCAGTCACTAAGCGAAATACTTAAGGATTCACTGATGCATTCGCACTTTTATCCCTTTACGTATCCATGGTGAGGCCTTTTCTTCAATATGATGTTGTTATGTGGAGTCCTTATTTTGTCACATATTCTGACCGCATTGAAAAAGCGCATGAGAAGTTTACTAAATTCATATTCTGTAAAATGCAACGAATTTTGAATGGAAATTTCGCCCGAATGGCAATGTGTCAATTACTCGGCTTGAAAATCTTAAAAACGCGACGTACTGTTTATGAAGTAATGTTTGTTAGGAATATTTTATCTTAGCGTATAAAATGTCCTTATCTGCTGGCATTACTTCACTCTCCCTAAGTCAAATAGTCAGGGGATATCAAAATGTGCTCGACGTAGTGAGTGTTTTTTGTATATACAATTGAGGGAAAATGCAAAAAACAAATGGTTAGCGAAAAATTCGAGTTATTGAACAATTCGATTTAGGAAGGAATTCAAACTATTTTTTTGAATGTATCTTTAAATGGCGCCGATATTACAAAGATTTTCTTAAATACTAACACCAACCTGCTTTGGTTCAATTGTTCTTCTCTTTAATCATTCTAACTATTATACGTCAAATGGCAGTTTAACACCTGTCACTTCTAATAAACGAAGATTCAGACGTAACTACTCTGCTGAAGAATATAAAAGACAATTAATGAAATAACAATGATCAATTGAATTTCTACAAAGATCCAACAAAACAGGAACTTGAGTGGTTTCAGTGCTTTCTGTATACCTCTTTTGATTCTCACTTCACCAGCAACAGGTATCTGTGTTCGATTTAAATAATTATTAAATCTACCTGGGAGCAATACAGACACGAAAATACTCAGAGAGACACCGTGTACATTCATATGTTTTCTCTCATCTCCAACTCTCTTGCTATCGCTGTCGATAGCGCCACACTCTCTTCTAAATATAAATGAAGTCTGGAGATAATCGGGAACTTTTTTCTCAATCTCAAATCACGATAACTTATTGGCGACACAAAGATACACACCCCATCGCACACGAACACCTTCTTTAATCATTCACGCATGCTGCCAAGATAGCTGCTCCACTACCACTGCATTAAACGGCTTTAACTTCTATCCGTCGATCCACACTCGCACAGACACACAGGAAAGAGACTTATCATCAGACAAGATACACAAGAGAGAAAAGCCAGTCAACGTTCGATGGTCTTAGTGGTTTTTCAAGCCCCATCCACCTAAACTTCACTCACCCATGGTCTGCAAATGTTTCCCGAAGAGAGAAACACACAAAAGACAAAAAAAAACAATTTGTTTGGTCACCAATCAGTTACTTGGTGGCTTGTGACGATATCACAACGTATCTCATCCACAGTTTGCTCGAATTTGATTGATTGCTATAAACGCTGTTTCAAAGCACTCCATCCGCACAAATAAGAATTCATTAAAAAAAAGCTTCAAAGAAAGAGTCGAACGTACATACATGGATACTTCGCTCCTTCAAAGGGATCTCTGAACGCTTTGACCAGTTTAAGTGTGGCACCGCCGTGTATACTCCACATCAGATACATTCGCTTATTGAGCGCGCTTAACTTTTAGCGGGTGGCAGCGCTGCGCTCTGGTCCAACAACGACCATTGGATCGCAGTACTTTGTCGTGTCGTGTTTGTGATCATTTCGTTCGTTCGTTCGTTCATTATTCGTATTGTCGTCTTCGTCGACTTTTCGCGATAGTATCGTAGGGTCTGCAAATATCGCTTTGTCTCTCCCCTTCGTGCAAAAAAAAAAACTAATAAAAAAAAAACCACACATTATTCACTCCTCTCAAACAAGTGATACTCTAAAGTATAGTGAGATAGTGCTGCTCTATAGTGGGAAACACAATTAATTCTTGATCGATATCAGAAGGCGAGAAATTCATTTCATTTCATTGTTATTTGAACTTCGAATGCGGTTACTACAACCCAGGCTTTCGTTTTGTCTCAAAACATGTTGTGTTTGTATCGCAATGCGAAGCATTGCTTCGTTCTAAAATTGCTTCTCTAGTGCGGGAAAACAAAAGAAAATCAAATAATAATAAATTAAAAATATATTGCAACTCTCTGTAACCAACAAAACAAAAAATTCAATTGGTGATATTCAAGAAAAAAAAAAAAATAAATCCACTAAACCAGAAACGCGAGTTCTAAAAACAACTACATGCAAACGGAAAACAAAACCTCCAAACTTCTGCAAACAAGACAAGAATTATACGAGTATCTCCCCACAAAAGTCTTTGTATAGAATAGAATCGTGTGTGTTAACAACATTTTGATTCAATAATTTCCATACACTTTTCATACGTTTACCTATAAGTCTGGATGAATATTCGCAACGCGACCGGTTCTTAAGCGATCGTCTTTTCATTTAGATTAGAAGTGTCTGTGCTCTCGTGAAGTTCAAAACTGTCATATCTCTTCGGCGGTGTTTGTCGCCTTATCTCGTGCAAAATATACGTACGTACACTGTGTCTGAGGAAAAAAAGTGAAAAATACAAAGTCCCTTTCTCGATCGGTTTCAAAACAAAGAAAAATTTATAAATAATTGAAGAAAAAGAAACAAACAATTTATGAAGTTTTTCTTAGAATAATAGTGATTGATATTAGTCCAGCGATAAATGGAGACAACTGCTTGTTTTTCAAATGAATGCAACCAAAGTTTTATGTGCATGATCAACAAGATGCTGCTTAAAGTAGAGAATACCTTATTGCGGAGCCATCGACAACGTGAAACAACCGGAATCAAAAAATTGTATAATTCCTTCTTCGTCTTGTTTTAATTACTCAAACAAAAGTGGATTCCATTCACCAAAAACCAAACTAATAGAAACATTTTGAAATCGATATATTTCGCTAAACAAAAACTAACAAACATTAATTTTACACAGAACCTAATATATACAAATAAATAACAAAAAAATAAATAACCTTAAATACAAAAAAAAAATTGCTTGAAAAAAAGGAGTGTAAATTTGAGTAGCCTTGCATTCAACGTAGTGATAACAACAACAAAAGAAAAATACATAACATAAGTAAATACGTATATTTATATATAAAGTGGTACACATGTGGAATCTGTTAGTGCGTGCCTAGTAATTTTTTTTTTCACTTTTGTATTTTATAAATTAAATACAAAATAACGCATATTCGTTTTCACGTGCAAGTTGTGTAAATCGAAATGTGACTTTTCATCAAGGAGGAAATCTTAAAAAAATTTGCACTAAAGTTAATTAAACATAAATTTATCCTTCCCGAGACTGTGGAATACATTATTGTCGATTATTTTGCCACCGTGCTATACGTTTTCTTTTTCTGCTGATTAAGAATACGATTTGTCATATAATCCTACCGTAGAATATTTGGGAATCGAGTTTTTTTTTTCAAATAATTTGGGGGTACATTTTGAAAGAACGAATGGCTCTTTCGCTACTTTCCCATTTCAATTTTTCGGATATCCAAACCTGCTTTGATCCATTTCGTTCATCTTTTGATTTTCCACTAAATACCGATCAAATGGAATACAACAACAATAACAGCACAACAATTAATCAGGTAAGTGCAGGAAATACAATTTACAGTATTTACATATCCGAATATTCTCGGCCAAATAATTTCCAGGCAGGTTGCGTGGAATGTGTGTGTATTACCGACGGACATGTGTGGCATTTTTTGTTAAAGCAAATCTTGAACGTTGTTCTGTTTAGCTGTGAAAGAGGGCATTGAGGGTTGTAAGGGAATCTTGGTTTCTCTGTACAAAATGAATGAAAGACAAGTGTCCCTACCTTGAGAGAAAGAGAATAGTTCCTCCAATTACATAAATTTCCATTTCCACTTCTTCACTCACACGATTAGAATTTTTGTATTTGCGACTAAAATGGTTTTTTGATTTCAAGCAATATACAGGAGAAAGTTATGTTATTTGAAAGGAGTTGCTTTTGCACTGGTTCAAGCAATCTATAATTTGAAAGGATTGCGTGAAAAAAATGTCACTAGACCATGTTAGATAATAATAACAATATGGGTGCCGCTACAGCCAGCGGGGCTTAACTTCTCAGCAACCACTCGTGTTATACGTACTATTGCTGTCTCAAGAGTGAACCTACAGTTTTATGCCAACTCCGAACGGAGAAGTTTGAGAATTTCCTTCTAGACAGCAACACACTTTTTGAGCATTGTCAATGACTCGAAAATTATTCTTGTCTTACAGACCAGGGATCGAATTTCATTGTGCGTTAGGTTTCAAGTGCGTTAGGATCGACCATGTTAGATGGGAGTCTATATTATGGTTCCAAAAGGAAGGGCGATTTTTCAAAACATCTAAAAGGTGCCCATCACACTGCAAACGTAATGATGTTAAGTAAACGATGTCATAACATTTGCCGATGCTCTGTTTGCTTTTGTTTGTGGAGTAGATTTAACCACAATGCGCGTTTGAATAGTATGCATTCGTATTAAATATTTTGCTTGCGTCGTGCAACTGTTGCCATTGCAGTATTAAAGCAGTGATGCGTTTTGGAAATGGCATAAATCAATAGTCTATATATTTAGTATCAATTTTACACACTTTTTTTCAAATAGACACAACCCAAAAGAATTTTAGTTCTGTTGCATAACGCTCACCAACTACGTTATGCTTTTAAAAACGAAATTGTTGTAAACAGAGAGACTTGAAGGCTTGTAGACACTGTTGGGACTTTACCCCAATTGGGGTGGACCTACTTTTTTAATCTACCACATCTACTATAGAAAGAGTAAAATCTGTACACTTTTTAATTTTCCTCTTTATGCCATTTAGTGTTGTTTTTGCTCCGTTGTCAATTTGTCTCTCAAAACAATTTAACTGACGAGTGCTACAAAAATGTGAATACAGAGGAGAGTAAGGACCTCCTCATTTGATCTTGATCAGATCTACCTTGCTTTGAGAATTTCAAGTCCTAAAATTGTTCAAGTTGTTGCCAATTTGACACAATGTGGTGCCCTTCAAGCAACGTTCAACGCATTTGGGAATTAAGAAACAAAACATTTCGTTGCCGTTTCACAACTTTTTTGCGATGCTGAGTGAACTGTTCGTTGAAGTTTCAGAACGCGTTATGTGTGTGCTACCAATATGGATGTTTTTTCTAGTAAAACCATTAATTAACAATAATTACTATAAAGCTTGAATGAGAGCAAGAAGAAAGAGCTTAAGGAGCATGCTCGCAATGGTACGGAAAAATATAAGACTTCTTCTTCTTCTTTGTGTGGCTCTACAGTCCGTGGTGGACCGGGGTCTCAACCAGAAAGCCTCTCCGACAAGTGCGATCTCTGGCTAGCTGTCTCCAGTTTCGCACACTAAGTTGGTCGGGGTCGAAAAATATTAGACACGTTCAGAAAAAGCATTATACATATAGCCTCTATTGAAAAATATCCAGATAATGTCTTGGAAAATCATTTTAGAATGTTTGTTATATTATCCATCACTTTCTGCACAATTCTTTGTAATAAAAAAAACCCTATCAACCACGATACTAAAATGCTTAAAGTGTTGCGCATCTGATGTTTGGAGATGATGCTTAAATGAACCTTTTACGTTTGCAGTAATGCCAATATTCGGGTTTGGTGATGCAGAG
The DNA here is from genome assembly GCA_916610145.1 of Eristalis arbustorum. Taxonomy (NCBI): domain Eukaryota; kingdom Metazoa; phylum Arthropoda; class Insecta; order Diptera; family Syrphidae; genus Eristalis; species Eristalis arbustorum. The sequence continues at coordinate 35,145,120 of OU744319.1, read as the reverse complement.
GATATGTAGCGTCGAACTAAATCACAGCGAAAATCTCGAAATAACTCTTCCAAGAAATTCTGTTTGTAATAAAGACCAAAACGAGTGGCAGACATACACTATTGAGGCCAACAAATTCGGCGAATATTTAACTATAGCGATGAGACTTAGTGGTGATGATGGTTACACATTCCTCCTTTTCGTGGAAGTACGAACCAATGTAACCACAGGTATCAGGTTGCAGACATTACAGCAACTTTTACTGTATGCAGAGGTTCTTCGACAGTTACGCAGTCAATTTTCACTTCCTCATTTGCGGCAATTAATTTGCTGCGCGTAAAAAATCAGTCTCATTGCTGATGTAGCACACAATCGGGAAACCTTGTACAAATTCGGTGATCCGATTTGCGTCTTCTTCATAATTCTTCGATTGATTTCACTCAAGAGATCTGTGGATAACGGATTGAACTCACTCATAAAGTGCGAAGAACATCTTCTACAGAATGTACAAAATGTTTATAAAGTGTTTTGAACAGTTAATTATTATAAAACATTTCAGAGACTCTACATTTGTATGCCGACTCAGAACGTCCAAGTTTGATAACCTTTTTCTAAACAGGAATACTCCGTTTGCATTGTCAGTGACTCGAAAGCACATACCCATAACGCCACGGGCCACTATGCATATCGTTGTCGTCATTCGCCAAAATGCGGAAATGCTTTACTCCACTAATCTTGACCCTGTTCTTCTTTGCTGGCGCTACTGTCCGTTGGTTAACTGCTTGATAAAGCTCAGACTTGGACTTGGGGACTTTCAAAGCCGGAGCGTTGGTCTCGACAGCAACAACTTCATGTTCTTCATTTTCTGGATGTCTTGGTCTCTGTCACACTTCGAGTTGTTTCAAGACTCTTTTTGAGCCAATAACATTTGAGCATTTGAGCGTTTGAGCCAATAACTTAGTTTTGTTTCGATCGTCACATGACGAGGGTGTTGACACAATTCAAGCCTTTAGTTGCAAGCATTTGTTTAACTTACTGGTGTTTAGCAAAACCACAGAGTGTGCCAAAAAAGAAAAAATCACACCAAGTCAAGGTTATAGCTAAGCCATGAACCTATGCACATGTTTAAACTGGATTAATTTAGAGCTACCGCCATTCGCCTTGGACTTACCATACACCAATCTGTGTGGCTGCAAATCTGCTTACTTCTCCGGCCAGTGACCTATACACTGATGATGAACGATAGCAAAATGCAAATAATCTTTGAAAAATGTTAGCAAATACATTTTTTTATCTATGCCCTCCTGTCAGTTTTATTTTCCGGTGATGAGAAAACATTTTCAGATTGATGCTCTCGGGGTGACTGACATTTGATAAACTTGACGACGTGTATTGTGAACAGAGATAATTGAGACGATGTAAATAATTGAGACGTTCAGGCAAACTGGAATAATAAAACCAATAAACAGACGAATCACTTATTTCTGACACACTAGACAGAAGGTCGTTCGTTCATCACATGGTCGGCTAGGTCTTTGCACAAGTGTTTTCCTTCGAATATAGTGTTAATATATTTTATCGTTTTTTTTTTCATTCATTTCCGTTGGCAACGGATGGCGGTGTTTGTACGCTGGCCAATTTTATAACACGAGGTGGTGTGTACCCTTGTTTATTCGCGTTGATAACCAAGGGAAAGCACATTATGTTGCAATCAATGGACAGGCTTACATTTTATGTACAATGCTGTTTATGGGTGTTGGCGTGATTTAAGCCAAAATAACCTATTCGTTGGGCAAGATTGATTATGTTAAAAAGAATCTTCCGATTCAGCTTCGAATGAATTTAATTAAACAAAACCAACACCACCGACCTTGGCCCTACTGGGTTTTGCGCAGCAAATCATTCCCTTTGCTTCAGGGTACAGTGAGATTTCCGTCAACAAGTTTTCTTTTGCGTCGCAGCTTCTACAAGGGGTACATTAGGTTAATGTTAGCTGTGTCTTACACACATCATCGGTCGTAAGGCCAGTTTTGCGATCCGTTCCCTCATTGATGGCAGCTTTCTAAGGGCCACTGCTCCATTATTTAGTGGCGTATGCAAGCTGGGGCTGCGAATGTCCGGTATAAAGGCCAAGTAACCACAGGTGCAAGACAGCTAGGTGACTTGATGGCTGGAAGCAGCATTACTAGGAGCGTCATCATTTGCTTAGGCTGTCACTAAAGAAGCATTAGGGTTATGTTAGGTTAGGATTAGATTGACATTATATCGTGCACCGATATTATTGTTGCCGTGTTTTCTATGAGTTTTGTCAGTCAATTCAAGTATTAGTTTTACTGTTGTCTTGCTGATGCCCCTTAAGTTGTCGAAAATTAGCAGCTTAGGCTGGCTTTCCTGCAGATGTCATTGGAGAATAGTCCCAATTCTTTTGCATATCTAAAGGGTAGTTCTGGCAATTATACCCACAATAGTGCTCATTTTGAGTCTCTTAAAGGAGATCCGGTTGTAAGATCTTTTAGGATTAATGTTCCAAGCATAGGGGTGCAGAAGAATTTTTTTTTCGGGATATCCTGATGTAGGCCTTGAACAAAGATATTGGGCCAATCTATCTTGGTTTGGGAGAATAGTCAAAATGACTGGCTCGTTTCAGTAGTTTATAAACTTTGTTAATTCTGCTGATCTCCATGTCTTTCTTGGTTCTCCTATCCACAGTGAACTTATTTTTGCTTCTACTGTATAATTAACTTCATCGCATGTCAGGCATGCAAATGCGACCCATTTGGTGGTATAATACTTGGTAAAACAAATCTGTTGAATAAAGTGGTGTTATCACATGTAACCAGTATTGAATTGTAGAAAGTTGCTTAAGGAATTTTCCTTCTGAATCTGGGATGCAAGCAGAATTCTAAGAACTGGTCAGGCTTTAGTATTTCTCCTTCCGTTTAAGGTAAGCGTGCTGGCAATATTTGTGTCTGACATGCACATATAAAAATGTATGCTGTGACAAAAGACAAATTGCAGTCTTAACAACAACCCTTCTTCTTTCTACTTCTGCACTTTACTTTAAGTCATACTCAAGCTGTCCCTCGAGACCAAACCACGGAGCTTATTACGGCTGATGTATTTTGATGCTGTGTGTCATTGTCACTCGAATTTGCATCACTTGGCGTGTCGACAAAGGAAAGCTTATATATTGAATTTGAATGCTTAAATGTAAACCACGGTGTTAAGGACTACCTCAAGGACTGATTCATGTCATAAACTCTGTGCTAAACATAAGCCTAATGTCCATGCACACATCCACGGACTATAAATAATAATTAAAATGTTGTCAATTGTCTCTTGACAGTTGTGTAGTGTACCCGCAGAGTCAAATTTGTTTTATTAAAAAAATAAGCGTTCTCATTTTAGTAGCCACTAGCATTTGAAAACCATTCTTTACTTACACTTGAAAGCTTTTTCCAAAACATTTTTTGGCTACACAATGTTACAAAATTAATCCCACATCGTGTGTGACGACAATCGTCAGACGTTATCGCTTCGACGATAACTTCATTTCATCGCCTTCTTTGTGGGCTGCCAGCGAAATTTGCAAGCAAACTTGAACTATATCAGTGATAGACAGCAGCAGTCATAGTGCTGTTCATTTGGACCAGATAAGAAAAACAAATAAATGTGTATTCACTTTGCTTTGATTAGGGAGGATTTAGGGATTGGCATGTACCCAGTGTAAACCCTGTATTAACTACCCACCAGATGGGTGGTGTGGAATCACGTCCCTAGCATGATAGCATCGACTGTCAGCGTGAATTTAAAACTTTTCGGATTTCGTGGTCTGCCTCACATATAGTGAATTTTTCACAGACCACCAGGAAAATTCATATCTTAAGCACAATTAAAGGCATGGATACACAAAAATTACCAATATACCAGTCCTTGGTGCAAATTTGTATCTTTGACAACCGATGTCTTTCATTTTTCCTACCCCATGATCAGGAAACGATACAAACCAATATCTCCAACGTGTGCGACGAAGGAGTGTTTGCGCAGACTTATGGTTTGCAGTGATATCTGTGCGGGTGTGAAAGAGCAGGCACCTAACCAAAAGCGCCATCTAGCCTCAGTAACCTAAAAACGTTCAGTTGGATAAAAGTCTCAAATCAAACAGTCAAGACGTCAAGATTCTTCTTGGATCCTACTTCAACGTTATACTAATGAAATCTTGCTCAAAGCCGAGAGGTAATGAAACTTCTGTTTACAAGCGAATCTGAGAGCCAAGGCGTGGTAATGCCGAGTAGATATAGACAACATTTATTATAGACAGCTCCACCTCCTAAATCTAAAAAATGGCTTCTCGAAAATATCCGTTTGGATTCGCTTCTATTCTTAAAGGAACAATAGCAGGCATAACCCCATAACCCCAGTTCCAACTCGGACCCGTATCGAACCTCTTTAAAATAAATAAGAGACAAAGATTGCTGGCGGCAGTTTGTTCACAATGGTATTCTATGGTATTTATGTAAATTGACTGTGCGACTTCAGCCTGTAATGCGTGGAAAAAAAGAGTCATAACTTGCTTCAGACACGCTATTCCTGCCGGGTTCAAATGATCGTATAATCAACGTATAACACACGCTGATACACAGCTGGTATGTGGGTCATCTCCTACATTAAGGGTATAACCTTCGATTAGCTTCTATTTGGTGGTAAAAAATAAGCAACAGCACCACCTGCAGCGAATGAATGAGATGCTAGTTTATCAAATTTCCATATCATTGGTTTGAGAAAAATCTCCAAGCTAACTCCAGAACAGTCACTTTATTCAAGTCCTCATCATGTTGCTTTGCTTCATGGTTTGAGCTTTAGACATTGCCATTGACAAACAAATGAAGATCGCAGCACATGCTTGACATGATTCGAAGCCAATTTTAGTTGATCCAATTCGAATCTTTTCATTTAATTTCTTTTATGTGAAAATATTTCCAAGTTCACTGAAATAGAGTAGGTAGCCATATATCAAATGTTCTTACTTTTAATTCTGATAAGATTCGTGACGCTATCGAAATCCAATCTGCTGGGCATTGCGTCCAGATAAGAGTGTTGTTTGACGTCAATGTATTTTCCAAATAAACCTGCAACGAAATAAATTCCACTATTTATGTTTTTTGTTTACGATTGGCAGCAGTTGGGGTTTCCATTTTTTGTGTCGAGACTCATGAATATCCCAAATTCCCTGTGGAAATTAACTATAATAACTTTTCATCACAGTCGTCGGCTTCGAGCACTTCATCTATCAGATCTACCAGACTCAACAGATTACTTTTGTTTCGTTAATCATATCCAATTGTATAAGATTAAAAAAGTGTTGATTGTTGTCAATAATTTCCAATGGCGGTAGATATCTGAATTCCCTCCAAAGTAATAATAATAATTGCCAGCAAATGCTAAGTGAGCGTAATTTCGAATTGGCCGCTTATTATTCATCTCAGCTTCACACATTGCATTAGCGTAGTCCATGTATGTGGTGTAAGTTAATGAACAAAATATAATGAATGGGTAATTTGATTTTAATTGCAATCAGTCGTCATATGGATGTACCCGCTATCTGATTGCTGACTGGTATACGTGCTTGTATTTCAAGACCAGTAGTAATTTCACCTGTGCATGAAAAGTGAATGGATTCACTGAAGCTTTAAGCTTTAACTTATACTCCATGCGATAATGCTGCAAAATTGAATTTAATTGAGGTGGGTCAAAGGGTCAAGCTGAGTTTCTTACACATCTTACATCTTAGCTGTGGAGCAAATGTAAGATGGATTAGGATTAGGCCGTATACATACAAAATATTTCAATGAAATGTGCCCATTAAAGCCCTGTCACGCCAAGGTCATCCAATTGAGCACCAAAACAAACTATGAACATTTTATGGTACTATACATTAATTCTCTCTGCAGCATCGTCTTGAAAGAAATGATTCCACCAATTTCGTAAAATAGAACAGTGATATGTTGTGGTTGTTACATCCCAGCGACCGCCATGGTTTGAGGGGTACTAAATGCTCATGAATTCCTTTTACGAACAAAGTCTAGGTTAGACTGCAAACATAACAATTTCCTTATATCACCTCAAGTAACTGACAATGTTTATAGATTAAGCAGTCAAGAAAAAGCTTATCAAACATCGGTTTTGGATCGACGAGCGAAAGAAAAATAGACTGCCAATCATGGTACTTGTAAGTGGATCTTACTCTGAGAACCGATTAATTATTCTTCATCTGTCGCTCAAATGTGGGTGTTTCCACTAGGTTCCACAGTGCTGCAAAGATGGAAATTAGAGCTCAATGAGAAGACGTAATATATTCGTTGCTTGTTAACTTTGTTCCTCTTGAAATAACATTGATCCCCTTAAATATTCAACAAGTACAAAAGTATGACCCTCTTGCCATTTGCGAGCTCTCGTATTCGGTGGGTACAAGCATTTTTTAAAAATTCGAGTATCGTCTCGGTTTTCCTCTCTTTTCAGAAGGAAAAGCAAGTCAGTACCAAGTAACAATGAAACACTAATAAAATAAAATAAGAATTTCTCCACAATTGAGCAATAATTTAGCAAATAGCTATTGCTACTTCAATCTTCTTCATTCCGCAGCTGTAGTATGGCCGTCAAGTGTAAAGATGGAAGAGTGTGTCTTCTGTTTGTAAGAAATGATGAAGATGGTATCCCGAACATTGTGCGTAGTCATCTCCCTCCGGTGGCAATTGACATTTACACAACACTGTTCACCAACGCGCTCAGTAATGCATATTATCCAGAACATTGGAAGACAGCTGTAGTGCCTAAATGGGACAAAGACAAAAGCATCCCGTCAATCCTCCGATCGATAAGTCTTCTTCCTTGCGTTAGCAAGGTCTTCGAAAAGATTGTCATTCGAGCCCTGAAAACGTGGGTCGAGAACAACAATATTATACCGGACAACGAGTTTGGTTTTAGGGCGGGGCATTACACCACACATGCCGCGTCAAAACTGGTATCCGACATTCAAAGGAACAAAAATAAGAAAGAATGTACGGGTGCCTGTCTAATCGACTTAGAGAAGGCGTTCCACATCGTTTGGTTAGAGGGCTTAGCTCCTTAGATTTGCCATAGACCAAAATTGGTTTCTAAGACAGTGATACCGACCTGATGTGAATGGAGGGGACTATGCTCGATTTGAGAGAAAGTGTTTGTGTTGAGGGCAAGTCAACCAACATGAGTTTACTTTGATTTCTACTCATCCGGCGCCTTTTTACATATCGTTCGCAGGCTAATTCATCATCTTCAAGCAAATATGACAATGAAACGGATGGCATTTAAATTGATGGAACCGAGTTAATGTTATCTATATTTAATCAGGACGGTCTTTTTATGAAGCTTAAATGAGGTTAAGCTGAAAGCCTGCAGGTAGCAATTACCTCGAAAATAGTTTGTTTGTAATAAAGCAGATTTGCTTATTCGTACTAATCTCGATCAGTCTATGCAGGTTTTTAACAATGTAGGTCTGAGTTCGTAGGATTATCGGGACCGCTGAACAAGCAGAGGAAGTTATGTGTGGTAGTCTCCTTGGGCATTTATCCTGTGGGTTTGTAGGTCAGCTACTATACGTCTAGACTGCGGGAGAGAGTCCTGATTGCTGGTAGATGTTGTATGCCTAGTTTGAGCCAACAGAGATACAGATACACACGCATTTTGTGCTTGTTTGAGAGATATTTGTTTGTCTGTCTCCTCCTGGTGTGAGGCGACAAGTTGTGCCTCAAATTGGCAATTCAGTGGTCTTGCAGTTGCCTCAGAAGATCTACGCATGATGAAATGCACCAACATCTGGCTAAAAGATAACCCACAAAGGATCAGGTCAATATTTTTGCACCTAATCTACATTCCTACCAATGCGTTCTTTCTACATGGAGAAGATGAAAAGAAATCTCCGAAATCAAATAGTTGTTGCTACAAAATAGAAACTTAAGAATGTGTGTCCATTTAGGGTCGGTTTCTGTTACTCAACCAATTATTTGTCGTCACTAGAGAACTTACGGTTTCATCTGTAGAACTTATCAATTAGACACTTTGCATCTGTCAAATAAATGAAACGAGTAACAAGGAGGAATATGCAAAGCTTGTGTTACTGACTAAGATTACACTATTGAAACAGCGGTAGGTGTGAAAAGATTGCACATTGGAAAGTTTGCACAGATTGAAGCCTTAATCCAGCCCTCTGTTGATACTGTTTTTATAAACAAAAAACCCTTAACAACAAAATTAATCTTTATCTCACCTTAAGCACGTCACATTTCAACTATTTTCTCTGATCACGTCAGACATTCGCAGACATCGCTCTTATCAATCACAAAAACATAATTAAGTAAATGAATTTATTACCGATGGTGATTGATGGATCAATGATTGAAATCAAAAAGAAAAGTCAATGCAATTTAAGGCACATATGTGTGGACGATGTTTGTTTTGGAAAAGCACCCAAAAGACAGTCATGGAAGTGGAGGAAAAAGACACTTATTTTGTTCTTGGTTTATAAATCTCTTGCTAATTAATGTGAATCGCTTCGATAATTAGCAAATCTAGGCAAACACAAAATAGTAAGCAAACAGCCTTCAGTTTGCTTTAGTTGATAGTCCGAAAAAGTCTTGCTAAATTATCACGTGGTGAGGAAGAGCTTCTGAAGAGGCCCGGAATTTCATTCCTATTTCACTCCAAAATGATATCTTCGGCTCTAGCGGCTTCTAAGATATTTATTGGTACGCGCAGATAAAGAAACGACGCTTCATTGTTAGATACCAGCGACATTTAATGCCTACTAGTGAAGCACGCCGCTTGTCGGTCTATTTTGGTTCTGCGACTTATTGACAGATTGACGTAAATTGAATGAATCATCGTTTTTGTTTAATTGGTAACCACAATTGACGTTCGATCTTCTGATTCCTTGGCCACCTGTGTTTATCGTGATTGAAAGGCAAATAGGATCAGCTGTTAATACACGCGTTAATGATCGTTTTTGTCATCTTTTCGTTTGTAACGTTTTGTCACAATTTAACGCGGATGTGAGTTTATATACATTTTTTGTTTTTTTTTAAGCAATGCAAAAATAATTTGTAGTTGAACAAAAACAAACGAACAAGTATCACTAATAAGTTTGAATTTAATGCACTTAACTACACCATCAGTAATTTTGTTTAAGTTCCGATAAAAATCACGCTCAGCAACTCAGCTGGTATTCTGGCAAACAATGGCAATGCTACGCAGAGTTGTAAGCATTTTATATCTGAAGTTAATCGTAAAACAATCCAATGCAGTTTTTTCTAGTTAGTGCCAATCTAGTATTAACTCGATTTTGATTCTGGATGGAATGAGTATTTTCTGAAGTATATGCAAATTGCTAAGAGATCTTGGCATTGCCTTTTTCGTGTTTAGCTTCAGCCCAACCTGATTTAAACTTCAGTCTGTTAATGACTCTCTGAAATCTGAGACTATGAGAAAAGAAAGCATATTCTGTGAGAAGTGCTTGTTTGACTCTTGTCGGTTGTCAGTTAGATTTAAGACTTAACAGTATTATTTTAGTAGTACGCGCAATTTATAAAACTCACTGGGCATGTACAATATGTTGATTGAAGGGAATTTAAGATAAATCCAATTCTTACGGTAACATTTTTGAAAGTTTGTCTGTAGACGCTTGTGTTCCTTGTGTTCTTTTGGATTTTGCTTTTGACGGTCTTTTTAGAGAGTAATGGTGGTAAGAGGTAGGGATGGAGGATGCATGCGATTCCCTGTCTGCTCGATGTCTATAGTTGTTGAGCTGTCAGTTAAATAACATCTACATGGCTAATACACTGCTTTGAAAGTTTTGTTTTTTCTGAATTTTAGTATTTTTTCGTTGCAATACTTATGAGTGTCATGAAAATAAAGATTGAACCATTATTTTTTGGGCCATCTCTGCTTAGTTTTTGCTTACCGATTCCTCGCTTTCCAAACTCCGCCACGGGTCTTGTTTTCAAAGTCCACGGTTAATTTTGGAATACCTTTACATAGTAAGCCCTATTTGCTTAATAGCGTTCATCTGGCAAGCATTTCTTGAGGTCTTAAGGCTGTTTCCGCAGAAATTGAGTTTGGCAACTCTCCGCCAAGCCATCACAGAGGTTGGGTGGGTCCATGTTCCAAGCAACGAGTTTGATGAACAGCTCTTTAAAAAAGAATACCATCAGTATAAATGACATTTAGCGCCACTTATATTAATAATAATAATAATAATATCTGTGGCGCTAAAGCCCGTAGGGGACCAGAGCCTAGCTACTCAGCAACTACTCGTGTTGTGCGTGCTATTGTTCTCTCACGAGTGGAAGGGACCTACAGTTTTATGCCGAAACCGAACGGCCAAGTTTGAGAAGCTTTCTTTAGACAGAAAATACTCTTTGAGCATTGTCAGTGACTCGAAACAGGTAGGGTCGTGAAAATTATTTTTGTCTCACAGGGCAGGAATCGAGCCTACGACGTCGAGGTTGGGGTCGACGCACATACCCACAAAGCTACGGGCCACCGCCACTCATATTATCATTATTAAAAAGGTGATAATTTAAAGCGTTCTGTCGAACCTTCCCGCATTCCATGATTTCGCTTGTCCGCTTCTACGATTCGAGGCAAATGAGGTCAAGAATCTCAACGTGGAAGGTTTCTGTACATAAATGGTACTTATCTAATAGAAGTCAAGTTCAATTGGGCGCGTTCAGTAATTGCAGCACATCAATGAGGTCATTTCGGTGACCAAAACGATTGCTATTCTTAAGTAGAGAAACAGTCAGATTGGAGCTGATTTCGTGTTAATAACAAGAACCGTCAAATATATATACATTGCATATTTTGTTAGTTCGATAACCACATCTTAGAAATACGATATTAATTCTCAAACTTTATTATTTCAGCAGTTAACACACAACTCTACCAACAACAACAACACCAATCGAAATTACAATTTTAATCAATCACAAAACGCATTCAACCACGATTATGATCAAGTGATCAACTTTGTTGACTCCCCACCGAACTCTGAAGAATCTTGGACAGGTAATTACTCAAAAAATAGACAAAGAAACAAAACACAACAGACAAACAAAAAGCCACTAAACAATTTTTCGTTTAATTCATTCACATATTTTTTTTTAGACGAACAACATCAACAGCAACAGCAACATCAACAATTAGACAAGATCCCACCAACAGGACCAACAATACTTAATGTTCAGACAATATTCGGACAGCAACAACAACAACAACAAACAGGATCAGAAACCGTAAACACCGTTGGACAACGTAAAAGACGAATGGATTGGAACTCACTTGAAATCAGTCAAAATGGTACGAATACCAGCAACCAACCACAGCCTCCATCGTCGAAGCTTCCGAATCTTTCAAATGGGAACACTGGCAATGACAGTGGCGTCAACAAGGAGAAAGAAAAGAAGAAACTATCAAATGGCAGTAGTAGTGGTAAGTTAAACATCGGCTATTTCTGGCTGCGTCAAGGATTAAGCGGTTTACACTAGTTATGACCGTCCATATCACAGACGGAGCTCCACGATGTGCGCCAACTCTGCGTACCAAAAAAAAAATAAAACAAATTCAAATGCAGTTTCCTTGAACAGGTTTCGAAGTTTGATTATGCATATGAGTTGATTTTATGTATCCCATGTGTAGCGGATATGTGAAGACCGATTCGAAATGCTGTGGTACACACAGACGTGCATTTGTATATACATCGGGAAAGTTTACTGACCCATTGGGTAGGACCGTCTTTTGATTTCATGGTTTTTGTTGAGCGTGAGGTTTGTTTCACCTGAAAATCGTCATGATGCCATGAAGTTGGAGAGTAATTCGTTGCGTCACTTTATGACGTGTGTGATGGTTTTTGACAGATTCATACATCGGATAGGAAACAAGTGTCTTGTGCTCAAGAAATATGAAATATAAAACAATGACGGAACACAAAGTCGCCTGTCTAAAATTAAAAATTATAATGAGTGTTACGTCATTCAATAAATAAGAAAATATCATCAAAGCATTATCCTGCATGTTCCACTGTTACATATTTTTGGACAAGTCAGCCTTAAGAAGATCGCGGAGGCATGTACATGTAGCATATCGTATATCAAGCGGTCTTGTTGGAATCACAGAAATGTCGAGTTCTGGACACAGAATGCCGAGTAACATCGCTCTGTACATGGGAGCATTGACGGTAACGGTAACTTATTCCTCCAACGACTTTGACCACACACCTAACATACCTTTCCCCACCTCTGCATGGACGTCCCACAGGCTCAGAGTCGAGAATACTTCGGGCCGGAGATAAGTTATCCATAATGGCCGTAGACGCCTGGCTAGACTCATGTGTACACACTGTACAGCGTCAAACTCTTATCACCAACACAAACAGGACTAAGAAATGTGCGCAGAACTTTCCTCTCTAAAAGGCCAAGAACCTCTTCTTCTGCTTTGGATATAGTCCATGCCTCTGCCCCGTAGAGCAAGACGGTCTTATACAAATTCAATCTGGTTTTCCGAGAGAGTCGTCTGCTACTCAATCGCATTTAACAGCGGGGGACAAGAGTTATTTTGCATATGATCTAATACTATCAGCGGTCAGACTAGGCCATAAAAGAGTGTTTATTCCTTGATGCCACTGTGTCGGTACTAGCACTAGCTCAATAACAAACAAGTTTTGGTCAGGTCAGGTAATTGAATTGATTTTACATATTATTGGTGGTCCACCAAGCGTTTTTCTAACGTGGTGCAACACAAAGGAATAACATGAACTGACAAAGGAATGGATGGAACTAGAGACAAGGGATACTGGTGCGCTTATCATCATCCCTTGGGCATAGAACCCTTAAGGAATTTCGACTTTCCGTCATCCGACTCTAAGAACCCCTTGCACACACTGAATTCGTGGGGGACTCTTCAATCTTAGAGGCAAAGCAAACCGAGATGGATGTGCTTCTTCTTTCTTTTCTTTTTTTTCAATCGGCTTGATCTATTTTTTATCTTCCCATTTTTGGGTTTTGGCAGTATGCTATACGTATGTATGGGAAAAGTTGAAAAGAGGAATACAATTGAGCAGGAATCTTAACTCGGTTAAACGCATGTGTAAAAGTGACTTGCGATCACAAAAGGGAACTCGAAAAAATCATGAGCATAAAGGTTAGCGTTTAAAAGAAGCCCAAGTGTAACAAGGCAAGCAGTTGGCACATATTGGAAGTAATGAAGAAGAGGTTATTCATGCCATCTGACCAAGTCAACGAAGCACAGTTCCGTTCGAAAAAGGAGCTGCGTTAAGTTCCCCCAACACTGTCGTCTTTCTTACCCCTTTACGGCGAGTTTGAACCAAGATATATCATCACCGCAGCTTCTATTTCTTCGGTCATTACCCACATTTTTTCCCATAAGCAGCCAGGGAAAAAAACAAACGCCATGTGGAAGACTATTCGATATTTTTGGAACCCTGTGTTCTGCTTGTTAACTGCTATACAAACCGCCACATCCAAACTTGTCTTGAATAGTCTTCAAAGCACATATTAAGTTGAATTTCTATCACGAGCTAAGAAACGATTGTACCCTTCGCGATTCAAAGACGATAGCCAATGAGTGGCCCTCTCTGATTCACCCAGACGTTGGCCATTCTCTATCTCCTTTAATTAAGAGGGTAGCTTATGTTGCTATCAAAGATGTGAATTTACTTAATATGCAGTAGATCTACTTCATAAACTAAATATATATCCTAGCAAAAATGTGCCACATTTTTTCACACCACTTCGGCACCCAGCCATAGACCCACTTGTGCCAAAGACCACCTCGCCTACCTTGAAAACAAACACATGCATTAACAGGAGAGAATAATTGATTATTTGGGGGTCACGTGACCACACCTACTGTACAAAGCGAAGTGTGTTTAAAATGTCTTTTATATCTGCTTCACTTCCTGCGCTGTGCATCCTCATCCCTGAATGATATGGGAGTCGATTGAGGAAAGGGATAAATGTTAGTCCTATTGCAATATCACTCAACAAAAGGAAGTCATTTTCGAAACCGTTGCATAAGTTTAATAATTATATGGATGGTGCTATAGCCCGTAAAGGGCCACGGCCTAGTCTCTACAGCAAACGCTAGTGATGTGCGTGCTATTCTTCTGACAGTTTAAGGGACCTACAGCTTTATGCCGTCTCTAAACGGCCAAGTTTGAGAAACTTTTTCTAGAGAGAAGTACTCTTTAAGCATTGTCAGTGACTCGAAAGTGGTGGTGTCGTGAACATTTTTTTGTCGCCTATACGTCGAGGTTCAAGTGCGTGGTGGTCGATGAACATTGTCATAACCCTACGGGCCGGGTGTCACTTTTGGCGACAATTAAAGGTGACATAGTGAAACTTAGACATAAACTTGGTAAGTGGCCAGTTTTGTTATTCAATACGTTCCCAATAAACAAGAAGGTATGGATAGGTGCTAGCAGGGCAAATAAATGTAAATTAAGCCCTTCCAAGCCTAGCATATAATTCAACGCATCATAATCTTTGTTCGACGAAGATGGTGGAAGCTGAAATAGGTATTTTTAACTGAGATTATTCATAACTGTGAAGTTCCACATCATTTCGAACATGACTTATTGATCCACATCCCTTGACACATCCATCGTCTTTCCTTCAACAAGACACAAAAGATTGTTGTTTTCTCACAATAAAAAAAATCCAGAAAACATTCCGAACGAATAAAACAAAATCAATATCAAAACAATCATTAACAGCAAACCATAAACGAATAAATATTTGCCGACGCAATTTACCATAAAGTCTACTAAAACCGATTTCCTACGATGCTCACATAAAGTTTACCAACCACATCATCCGCAACTGAATAATGCTTAGTGTTTGATGTATTGTTATCTAATTAGCACGTTCGATTTCGCGATCGAATTTCAACTTGACGAGTCAACACTTATCTAAAATCCTTATTTATAGGCGACAAGTGTTTAGAGCAGCGACTGTACACACGTACGCTGAGCTTACAGAGCTTATTGGTTCATATACGCACTGCGGCTGAAGAAAGTGTCACTAGACTAATTGCCTGGATGATAAAGACTAACTTTCTGACGGCAATTGCATAAACAAAAATTTCTTTTCCCAAGAAGCAGCTTTTTTCCAACCAAAAATGAGCTTTCAAAGGCCGGTTCGACCGAGCATAGAAATACGATAATTTAAACCGTTTTTCCCCATACTAAATGTCAGTTTGGGTATCACATGGGAGAGGTCCCATCCCCCGTCTAATTTGTGATTAGGTGATGCCAACATCGATAGCGGATTGTATACAAATGGTGCATTTTAAATGTATAAAAAAAAACCGACGTCTGGTCTGGTGACATGATAAAATAAAATGAAAACGAGTTTAGAAAGTATCAGCCTGACACGAGATACACGTGGCGACCGGCAATAGTGTTTGAAATTCAAGTCAAGTCCAAGCATTTCCATCCCAGATTGTGCGCTGCCATGTTGTCTGAATGAAGTGCCCTGATCAACCGGAGGCGACAATGAGTTCTGACAGTAGAATTATACATCAACATACTCAGGCTGGATTCCCCAAGTGAATGTTGGCATTTATGCTCTGGCAACTTGTTCTTTTCCCATTGTGGTCGAGCAACTTTTTGCGATATATTCGAATGGTTATGTTGGCGTCTAATGAGAGGTAACCAGCTTAAGAATAAGAGACAAACAAATTTTTTACGCCAGTGCTTCTGCAATAGGCACCAATCCGACTGTATACTTAAGCGTGATGTGTCTGCTTTTTCTGAGAATACCGAACTGGTTGAAGAGGTACGGGCTTTTGTGGAAGATTTCATGCTCAAAGAGATGTTGTAGGTCCAGTACGATGTCGAGTAGATTTAATTCTTTGAATATTTTACACCAATAAGGCGCCCGCATGATTATGTAAAGTGGAAGTGGTTATTGTGCCCTACACACAGCGTGGCATAATTGTGAACAGTGTTAGGTTTTCATTTCGATTTCGAGATACGATTGAAAGTTGTTTAGGAATGAAATACGAAATGCTTAGATGAGTATCACTGCTGGGCTACATAGTTTGCGTTGATGGCGTCTGGAGGAGAAGATTCAATCACGAACTCTACAGCGGCATGCACCTAGTTAAGTGTTTCGGATCAAATGCTTAAGATGGCTAGGTCATGTAGAGTATGGACACCACAGCTCCGACCTGAAGAGTGTTCGATTCCGAGCCATTGTGAACACGCAACAGAGGACGTCATCGTACGAGACGGCGCTGGCAGCTGGCAAAAAATCGTACTGGCTGAAGAGGCATGTTGGTTGAGGCCCAGGTCCACTCCGGACTGTGGCGCCAAGCAAAGAAGTGATCAACTTCAAGTTTCAGTAGACACTCTACAAAAGCAGTAGACATATGGCAGACCTCCACGTGGAAAGAGTACGCAATTATTGCTCTCTCTAGTGCGAGTGAACTTTACAATTTTCTGGAATGAAAAAATTTCCCCTCCCGCTACATAAGTAGGATGCTACAACGGTTGTGCATTTAGTTAAGTAGTTATTCTAGCTTGGAATTAAATATGTTAAAACAGAAGTTCTACCAAGAGATCAAAAGGTGTCTGCTTCTTCTCTGATTCACAAGATCGACCCTCTACTCAAGAGATTGGCTCATGATGATATTTGAGTCGATTGAGGAAAGGGATAGTTTTTATTTGTCGCTGAAGACTTCATCTAGAGATTTAATCACCGTTGGACTATCCAGTTTCTCCTTGATGAAATAAAATCTCGAGAGTAGATGTAAGACGTCCAATTTGATCTAGTGGGGACGCTAGAGCTAAGTTGCCAGGAGATGGGTGTCTCCATTCTTAAGTGCATGATTCTATGAAGTCCATAGCCCAGGAACCCACATGTACACTGATTGCAATCTAAACGCTATTCTGGCCACTATTTCTTGCCCGTTCGTGGTTTTGTCTGTCGCTAAAAAGGGATTATCCTTAATGTTCCGCTGAAAAATAACGAAGCCATCCATTGCTCATAATTTAATGGTCTGCAGCTGATGTTTTTATTAAGTACACTCCACCAATAGCGGATCTATAAACTAGCCGGTGGATCATGTGAGTCTGTGATCCGCATTTGCATCCCTTTCTCTTTTTTATATGGTGCTACATGTACGCTCTATGGTCCGTTTCAGTGACATTGGCTTGTGGTTTAACTTAGCTACACTCTGGGCGGAACTGGGTCTCAACCAAGAAGCTTCTTCAACTAGCCTCTCCACTTGAGTGTGCCACCATGGATGAGGGCGTTCTGTATTGCTTTGCCCCACAGGTTCAGATTTGAAGACTCTCCAAGCATGAGCTGGGTTGGCGCAGCCACCTTAGGCGTTGGATCCGTAGACGCTTGGCTAGCCTCATGTGGCTGTACTGCTCCTACAGTCAAGCATATTCTAACATTCTGTTTCTCATACAGTCCCAAGTAGAGACCAAAGATCGCATAAAGAACTTTTCTCTCAAGGAGCTACTTATTCATCTGCTTTTGAGATTGTCCATGCCTCAGCGCCATACAGCAGGACTGAGAAGATCAGTGCATAGCTGTGTATGTTTAGTTTTTCAGCTTAATTTAGTATCCAAGATTAGTATTCGGTGCTGTAATTTGTTTCATCTGGGTTCAAAGGAAGGAGCATCTTGTGCGTGGTGGGGGCTGGCTTCGTGTAGGCCAACCTATCCCGCGTACATTTTTCTAATTCAGAGGAGCCAAAATGCACAACTGCTCTGATGGCGGATATGTATTTCCAAATGAGAACATCGCCAGCGTTGCTCAATGATCTTGCAAAAAATCGAGATTCAATTCGATTCAACACCAAATTTTGTCCTGCTTATTCACACATCAGACCCGCATTGTTCAAAACACAAAAATATCATCGAACAAGGTCTGAAGGCGGGAGACACTTTTTAATTATATGTATGATCGGCTTGTTGACTAAGTCTGACATCGCAAATCTCAAGCGGTATCTTTTAAGCTGTCCAAAGGTCACGGATGCTCAGCC
This sequence comes from Eristalis arbustorum, assembly GCA_916610145.1. NCBI lineage: Eukaryota > Metazoa > Arthropoda > Insecta > Diptera > Syrphidae > Eristalis > Eristalis arbustorum. The sequence goes on along the minus strand of OU744319.1, from coordinate 35,127,036 downwards.
GAAGGTGTCACGTTAGTAGTTTGTTATCATGTTGACTCCCACTTAGCTCACTCATCGCAGGCAAGCGGCGACCAACATGTTATCAGAATTAACGACGTCAACAACTCCAACTCATCGCTATATTCGCTTTATTATCACTCTCTCGAACACACAGTCGTACTATCGCCTGCGAGGGTGTTTCTTACGCCGGCCAAATATTTCCATATTTATTCGAAAAAAAAATAAATGTTTCGATTTCGATAACTCCCCAGCCGAGTCTGTTGTCGTGTGCGCTTCATCTCCTGAAAGATAACGCACAGAAATCTGTTTCCCCACCCATTTAGCGATCCCGATTACAACGTGCTAAATGGGTCGCTGACAGGGTCAACACGACCAATACGCGAACAACAAAGGAGATAGACAAAATCGATACACTCGCATTTTTTGGCTGCCCACATTGACACATCGCCTTCATTCTTCTGTATGAGTTGGGCTGTGTGTATTCACTTAAGGCTAGGTATTATAGCTCAACTTCATACAACCAAATCACACCAAATCCGTAATTTAATGTTTTATTAAAATTATTGTCGCCCGATCTGTCGGTTTGCTTGCATCCTAACCAAACGTAACCATTTTCATAATTTCACGACGACCTTTCGAAAAGATTTTTGTTTTTGTTTTTTGTTTTACAAATCTGGTGACGTTTTGTTTTTGATTGCATTCACGCTTGTAGTTGTCAGCTGTTTGCTGCGTATGGCTGTGTGTCTGACTCTGTTATCAATAAACTGAAGTGTAGTCAGGGTCTTGACAAGAAGAAGAAAAAAACAAGAAATAAGAGAGGAAAAACACATTTAAAACAAACATCAGTTTCGTGGTAGATCTGTCAAAAGCACATAATTAAACAAAAATAAAATCCACACACATGCAGTCGCTGCAGACTTTACAAGAGTGTATACGGCCCGATTCGATGTGTATTATTATTGGCCACTTCGTGAACGCGCCCCGTTGTTAATCAAAAACAAATCCACAAAGAGCATAGTTTATACAGCCACAGTGTAAGTGTGATAGCTTTAACTGAACTCCATCAGAAATTCGGTTCCGATTGCGAGCATTAAATGATAAACTTTAAGAAAATCACACTGTGTTATTCAACTTTTGATTTGTGGCCGCGCTTATTCTGCTTTGTTCATGTATGCCGAACGGCAAATGTCTGCTAAAAAGTAAACGCGTTGTGTTTCGTGTGTAATGTGTATGTGTGCGTATTTTATTTGAATTTCGTCGAGACGTACCCGACCAACCGTCTATCTGTATGAAATGCAAAACTTTTCAAATCAGAATGATAACAGCCGACGTTTTTGCAGATATCAAAACACTGCTGGTATGTGTGAGCAATAAAGAAAGACGTTTTATTTGTGTTTGCTATTTGTGCTGTCAATAATGTTGTTCTTGTTAATTGATTATATAAATGTGATAAGCTTGAGAAGCTACTTGTAGACGCGCATACAATCTTTCACAAGTAGGTATGGGTAGATAGGAGTAAGTAATCAGAGTAGGTCCGACAATGTTACTTATGAGTGGTTACACCACCGAAAAACCTCGGTCTTGAAACAGACAATGGGGCCGTAATTTCGACAACTTAACAATATCAAGAATAACGCGCCAGATAAACGTCAAATGAATAGGCTTACCGTTGATGGTTTTAACCGTGAACTTCATGCTGTCAAAGGAAAGGGTTGCGATGAGTGAAGAAGTCGATGCATTGAGACTCACTTGGAACAGGTTACGGTTATCAATCTCTAACTGCTTGCTTTACGATCGCAATTATTTGATGCGTCATTAAGAGAATGGTAATTCCGTTGAGATGTAATGTATTAGTTTATTAGTTTGGATTTCTATCTTCTTCTTCTTCTTTTTGTGGCGCTACAGTCCGGGGTGAACCTGGGCATTGGTCAACAATCCTCTCCAGCTGGCACGTTCTTTAGCCAGCTGCCTCCAATTTCGCACTCCAAGTTGGTAGAGGTCCTTCTCCACTTGAGTGCGCCATCGGGTTCGTGGTCATCCTCTATTGCGTTGTCCCACTGGTTCGGAGTCGAAGACTCTTCGGGCTGGAGCAGTGTTGTCCGCAGTCCCGATTGAACGCAGAACTTTTCTCTCGAAGAGACCAAATGCGTCTTGGATCAAGGTCTTATATAACGTGAGCTTGGTCTTTCGAGAGGGGGCTCTACTACTCAATTGCCTCTTGAGCCCAAAGAAACAGGGGTTGGCAAGAGTTATTCTGCGTTTAATCTCGGTACTGATGTCGTTCGCACTATTTACTTGGGAGCCAAGGTAGACGAAGTCCTTTACTACCTCGAAGTTGTAGCTGCCTATGGTGACGTTCTGACCGAGTCGTCGATGTTGTGTGTCCTTTCTTGATGATAGCATATACTTTGTTTTGCCCTCATTCACCGCTAAACCCATTTGTGCCGCCTCCGTCTCAATACAAGCAAACTACTATTTCTATCCCACTATTACTTAAATGGGTCAGTGCTGAGATCAGGTTGACCTTAAGTCCCTCTGTCGATCAGATAACTCTGATGGATTCGTAAATCAAAAGCTCTGACAGTCCTTAGGTTAGGTTAGGTTATATTGGCCGACTGCTAAGAGCTGTCACACTTGGGCCAGAGTAGGCCCACGATTGACTTCTCCTAACATTGGAACCAGTTGGTGCTTCTAATGAAGCGATTTAGCTGGCCAATGCTGCCACTGTTTAGCTCGTTATTCGCTGCTCGCCAAATTGTTCTTCAAAAGATGATAGGCTGTAGCGATCGGCATGGAAGGTGGTACATCTGCTAGTGATGGGGATGAGGTTGTACCACACCTGGCGAGTTCATCAGCTTTGCGGTTTCCTTTTATGTCGCAGTGTCCCGGCACCCACATGAGGTGAATGTTAAAATGCTCAGCTATCTCGTTAAGAAACAGCCTGCAATTAAGGGATGTTTTTGAGTAGAACATGACATTGTCCAGGGTGATATCCCTTGTTGATATCATGTTGTTTTTGAGCCATGAAAACGCCTCTTTAATCGCTATACCTATACCAAGAAATATAATATCGCCTTCGCAATTCCGCGATCATATGAATGCTCCTTAGGGTGTCAATCTAGACAGTACATAACTGCCATTTGCGTATTAATTACAACCAAATATTTGGTGTGGCAATGCTGAAGAGAGCAGAGAGTATACAAATTTATAGATGCACACATATTAGAACTTTACACATGCATTTAAGTTCGCTTCTTGGGTTGGTGTGTTCTTTTTTCCTTTCTACAGTTGGATCATGTTCGTCTACACAGTCACTATGTTTTTCATTGTTCACATGGTCTGGGGACTCAATCCATGGCTAACCTAAACCTCTTCTTGAGTCAGGCATAAGTTCGATCCTGCCCTTAGCTAAACCAGCAAATAAGGTTGCACTCTGCCATCGGGATTAACAATAATAAATTTCTTAACTAAAAGTTAAATTTTAAATAGAGTTAAAATTATATTTTATAAACAGCAACCTAGCTGCTTTGTGGCCATTCAAATTTCCGTAGTAGGTTATATGTCAAACCGGATCCACTGAATAATTATTCGCGTGGAATAGGTACAAAACCTGGAATTTTGTTTTTAATTTCCACCTAAGTAAAGGACTTGATACGCTTTACTTTAAAAGCACTCTCCAAACCAAAAGTTTGTTCCCGCAGCAGAATCAGTCTCGGAACTATCACTTTTTTGCACTTCGCTGTATCTGAATCAATTTCACTGAAATAGTTCCATCTTATACTTGTTTTAGGATATTTTTTATGCACTCTAAACGTCAATGCAAATCTGTTATCAATGTAAGCAAATGAAAGAGTGTAGATCCCAACTCGATCACTCTTTGTCAAGGCCTTTAACCATAAATCAACTTCTGACTCAGGCAAGAACAAGCGCAAATCTGCAGAGGGTCAAAGTACTCCCATACGACGTCACGATGAGTCGTCCTCATCCAATCAAGATACCTCGAAAAAACAGAGGTACTCAAACATTGCTAAATCGGACTGAGAATGGAGAGAAGGTAATTCTATTCTTCGGACAGCTGAGCACTCTCAAGGGTTTTAAGCTACTGAAAAACCCTCGATTAGACGGCAGCAACATGATGAATCCAATTGGCAGTCATTCCGTCGTTTTCTGTAGTAGGCAAGCATATTCCAGCATTCTCTTTCTTGTGAATGATTTTGGGCAGTATTAGACAAACTAGTAGCTTAATAATTTTTTCCGAAGCACCATCAAGGAGAATACGATTTTGATCCAATCTACAAAGGTTGGAAATATTCTATGCGGTCGAGTTGATTACTATTGGAACAGAGAGACGATCGCAATAAAAACCAACTCACAGACAGAGTTTAGGGTGGCCACTCAGAGTACTTCAGCAAGCCAGTGTCAGTCAGTCGACACTGACTGCTCATATGAATTTGCTGATTGACAAACCATGGAGACTGCACTGTCGATATTATTTGCCCACCATTACTTAGAGATTTGGCAAACAGGTAGCATACTCAACGACAATAAGAGAAGAATTTTGTATATGTTCGTTTCATTTACTTCTCGAATCTTTAATCCTTCGAAACGTAAAATGTTTGTATGTTCACGTCGAGAAACATTAAAACTCTATTTTCAACACTTATTTTTTCGACATTGAAAATTTAAACTTTGACAACTTTATGTACAAATTCTGATAGAAAATACAAGCCTAACCAAATATTTTGGCTGTTATTGAAACATGGCTGATGATAGGGATACATTCTTTGACGTTAGCTTATGTGGTCTTAGGTCTAAAACTGGTCACAGGGACTTCAAGAGACTCAAGACGTTATTACCAAGAAATTATTTTCTGTCTTATTGCCTGGATATCATTTGTGAGTTGCCGTTGACTAAATTAAAAACGAACAAAATGTTTAAGTTAAACTCAATTAAAAACTCAAAATTAGATTTTTGTTTCTGACTTAACTCTTAAATGTCCACTGGTCTATTCTGGCCACGTATTCTTTGAACAAGAAGTTTAAGCAACAAAGCTACAGTCAAACTGGAATATTAAATAACTCTAACTCTAAAATGGTTGGCAACAGCGGCAAGACTGAAATTAACATGCAATTTTTGTTCGATAACCCGAAGTCTTGATATCTCGAATTTTCGTGCCAATTGATGATTCGAGTCTTAAATCAACTAATATTAGTTCACAGATGATAAGAGTTGTCGAAGTTTGACTGCATTTCAAACACTGCGAATAGTTTTTGTTCTGCTAATCTTTCTTCTATATCTACCAGCTCAAGAGTAAGCACCGGTTGCCGATTGAATCCAACTGCATTTGCTTGGAATGCGTTTTAGTCAGCTACGGACGGCGATATGCATATTTTGCGAATTTGCGATTTTCACATATGAATATTTATGGTAAATCGGTTCTATACGACTCCAAAAATATGTTATTTTCATATACATTATTGTATCTAGAGAGTGATGCCAGTGATCGAAATGATAAATTAAAACAATTTGCATAACTTGTTCACATACACAGCTGAGTTATATGAAAAGTCGTTGAACTAAAGTTGTTCACAATTGTCTTCTCTAAAATATAATTTTTTCCCAAAAAAACCAACTTTGTCATCAAAGGGTTGGGATCTCTTATTACTGTAGCAGGCGAAAGAGAAACGAATGAAAATGAAGAGAGATGCACATGAAGAAGAGTCAGTTGTAATGAGAAATGAGAGAGCTCTCTTGCTCTCTTATTTCTGGTCGTAATCCTGATTTCTGACGCGGAAGTGTAATTTCGCAAAAAAGTGTATAAAATAATTAATAAAGAAGCAGTTTGTGTTTTATTTTTGATTTTCCTATTAAATTACCTATGTTGGTTTAGGTTAGTGGGTTGTCTGCGGAAAATTGTTGTTCCATTCGAATCGATTGCGATTGCCATACTCAGACTACTACCACTGACCGACAACTGCACGGCAAGTGTTGATTGAACCACAGACGTACATATTTTTTAACAGAAGAAGCCTTCAAAACTGATCCATCGAAACTGGAATATTTGATAACTCCTAAGCAAGCTTACATAGAAATCAGGTAGTGCGTTGGCCGATAAACTCATAGTACACGCCGAATCGTCTTTGAGATCGTCTATGGGTCGACGTCATACAGAAGTTTAGACTGATTCAGGAGCTAGTTAAGGCTACAGAGGTGATGCCAACTTTACTTAACAACGTAACCTACTTTAATCTACTCTTGAATTGTATATATTTGCAACTATTTTTATAGCAAATAATGGAAGTAAGTTAGCTATGACGCTTTTTTTGAGGAGGCACATCTTCCCGCTCTACCAGGTGATCTTGTTTCATACCCTCCGCATCGCAGTTTTTGATGTCTTTCCTCATCATGAGCACAGACTTGTTCAGTACAAAGAGCGTTTAATTATTCGCTTCGATTTTCCAATAACTCTTCGCAATGCCTTCCTTATCACCCAATCAAAAGACGGTCCCCACCAGTGAATGTCTTCCTCTTATCTACATAATTCAAAGCAGCTCTCGAAAACACTTAGCATGCCAGCCACACAAAATCGGCTCAATTTAATTTCCAGACTATTTCAACGAGTTTTTCTAAGTTCCGCGTATCGCAACGCGCCTCCATTCAGAATCTCCACTACACCTAAAGACCCCCATCGTGCCTCGTATCAATCTTAATCTTAAAAAAAAAACTACTAATATTTTCAAGTTTACGAAAGCTCATTATGAAATGCCGAAGTGTTTCCCTCGACTCTCGACGAAATGGAAAAGATCATCCCCACTCGCCAGAGCATGCTACAATCTTGTGCGTAGATTTGTTGTTTTTTGCCATCGCGCTTAAGCATGCTATTGAAACGTGATCACAATAAATGATTGTGATTAATCGAAAGACGCCAGACGACACCATAAGATACTTGTTGACGCGTTAAACTGAATTGAAATCAACCTCAAAATGGGTCAAATATCTCAACCAAACGACTACTGACGGCCTTTCATTTAAGGATTTGATAAGCATTGAGGAAGGGAGGAGGCATCGTATGTGCACCAGCATGACTGCTGGGAGGCAATGTTTATTGCGAATGAAGATGCTGTTGTATAATGGCATGTGATCTTCTGGTAAACGTTTTCTTTTTTAATGAAATTAATTCAAAAGAAAATGTGTCATCGGTGTTGTTTTCTTGCCGCTGTCGTCACACTTCGTGATTGGCTCATTAAAACTCAAAACCCAAGCAGCCTACCCACTCGCGCACAAGGTGTCATTGATATTCGTATTCTGTAAGTCTGACAGTAATTTATGTACACATGGGTGCACACACTTGTGTATACAAGTGGCTGAGATGGAGCGGACCCGGGAAGTCTAAGCAGATTGTGTGGTACCTTCTAGATCGAAGACCCACCACCCAAAGTGTCCGTTTGCAAAAAGATTAGCCTTCAATAGACTGTGCTGCTGCCATGGCGAATTCCTGCCTATCATCTTTGCGATAATCTACTCATTTTTTTTATGTCTCGCCATGAGATTACATAAGATTGAGAAAGATTTTGCGAGGAACGTGGCAAATTAAACAACAATTAAATCTTTGACTCTTCTGCAGCCAAAACATTTGATAACGAATTGTTTTATAGCCCTTGGTGAATTTTAAGCGACGAAATATTAAATGTGGAAGTTCACGTCGTCGAGCACACACCCAACGAGCTCGAGCTGTTTAAGAATGAATCATTTTATAAACCTGTAGAAAAGTCATAAATATCCTATATCAGCATTGTACTATCGACGCACGTTGTTCTTTCACCTGTCGATGTACATCTCTTGTGGATTTTTATTGTTTATTAGAAATGACGGTAAATCAAGAATGATGCAAACAAGATTACGCCTTTTTTGACAGATCTGACGTAGATCGGGATGAGAGCGGTTGAAATTGCTGTTTGTTTATTTTGATTCATATTAGTCTTAGTCTAAGGTTGATTATGCCTCGTAATTGTTTGTAAAGTTAGCAAGGTTTTGTGGCAAATAGCCCCAATTTTCTTAAAATCGTATGTCGCTCATCACGCTATGCGTCACCAGAAACATGGCGGATTTTCTAAGAGCGTAATTTTACATCATTCATGAAATGTGATGACACGGGGTATTTTTGGAAATCCGGTTGCGAATTTTGCAGCTCACGTAGCGAAAAGATGGTGTGGTTAGACTGAGGGAGCTTTGAAAGTGGCTGAACACACACAACGTCGCATAGACCAGGAAGATGTGCCTTCTTAAATAAAGTCGTTATAGCTTACCAGTCTATATGGCAAATACGTGCTGCCCATTGGTCATAAGCTTACAGACCGTTCTACCGATCCGAATGGGATGATCTATATCATTGGAAGGGTTGCTTTTATAGTTTGCGCCAACCTTGTTTCTACAGAAAACCGTGATGCGGATTGACGGACAATGTTCAACAAGAGAGAAAACCAGACCAACCGAGTTTAGACCTCTGCGGATCCAGAAAGAGGCGTAGACGAGTAATTTACACATATTTTGAAGGGGGCACCAATGAATTTAAAAGGCCAGAAGACGAACTGGTAGTTAGATGGGCCTGTCGTTCTTATTGTCCTTATATCGGCTGATAGGAAAGGAAACGTAACGAAGTGCCTCGTTCTTCTGAGCTCGTCCAAAATGGTTGGCATTTGACGTAGGTTCAATGAAAATCATCGATTTTTATTACATCGCATGATCGCAGTGCCAATTTCATGATCGCTGCCGTCTGGCAGTAGAAACTCGGTTAATCTTCCTCAATGCATGACAACGTTGAAGGTCGTAATTCATTTCGAAAGAAACAAGTACTGATGGAACAGTCATGCAATAAATCGTGAGGTTCTATAAATGACCAGAATTAAATTACACAAGCCCTTAAACTGCATGTGCTTGCATTTTGTCAGGTCATAGAGGTGTTGCATTGCAAACTTAATTATAATCTGATGGACTGTACTTAGTTCAATGAAAAAAAAAAAAGTAAATGTGTACTATAATATTCTACAGAATCTCATTCAATACTTAACTTCTTCATTCTAGGACGTGCCAACTGGGCAGAGGACATTGACGATTTCGTACTGAACAACGAATTCGACAACCGCTATTTGAATAAGTACACAAACAACCGGCGTCCTTCTAAGCCCTCCACTAACATACAATTATCTCTTTTAGTGAATCGTTTCTATCATTCTCACCAACACTTACGGTTCTCAAGCAAGAAATTCACTCGCCACAAGCAGACACGCTGAAAGGTAACAAGAGCCCTCTGAATCCGATCAATCCAGAGAACTCCCTCAGCTCGGATAATCATGATGCAGAACATCAAGTGAACGGCAATGCGGTTGAATTAAACGACACAAATGCTCAGTGTGGTTCGCCACAGCAGATGTCCAAGACAAGTTATGATAATTCAAAGCCAATCCCTAGCAATGGATTCAGTGTCAATAGTCAACAACAGTCTGACAAACAAGTCAGTAATGGTGAGTCATGTGATTTTTATCTATGCGCATTCCTACTAAATTGCTAAATGGAAATCTTTGTTGCTTGTTTATGTAGCACGCAAGAGTCCAGTTCTACCAGCAGTGGAATCGTCAAAGTCAGAAAACCCTTTGGCCGATGATTACAAGTGAGTGTGCCGGTGTTGCCATGTGGTCTGCGAAACTTTTGAACTTTCTTCTTGCAATTTTTAGATTTCAATACATTTTGGCAGCAGCTACATCGATTGCAACGAAAAATAATGAGGAAACACTTACATATCTGAATCAGGGTCAGAGCTACGAGATTAAATTGAAGAAAACCGGAGACTTGTCCTTCTACAGGGATAAAAAATTGAGGGTAAGTTCAATGAGCTTAAAAATGTTTAGCCCCCTCTAAAAACTTTTCTTGGTGCGCAAGTTATGGAAAGAGTCGCATTGAATCATTGTCACGGTTTTACTTCTCGTTTCACTTTGCAACGAAAAAAATATGTGACCGCACTCCCTTCGTTGGAGATTTTAGCTTCTCGTGTGCATTGTTTTAAATCAATTAAAGTTCATTAACAGAAGGCAAAGCCCTCCTGACCACACTCTCGAATTAACAGACTCAAAAAAATGTCAATGGTCGTGCATTGTTCTTCGACTCATCGTTGTACAAGCATGCGTCTTGTATATTCCGAAAGAATCAGTTGATTCTCATTTCTCACTCTCCTACACCAGCGGCAATAGTTAAAGAAAAAAAAAAAAAACGAAACAACACGAAGTAGGACATTTTCTAATTGACCCGTACGTTTCATTAATTCTCACACAACAGATGTTGTTAGGAATCTAAAAATCCTGTCAAGCTAGTTTCACATTTATCGAGTGGCATTGCCATTCCAACAGCACTCGCGCAGATCAATTGATTCATTCAACGGCAGAGCGCCACGAAGCAGCCAATCGAAACTAATTTACATGTCGCATGCAACTCAATTGAATCCAATCGAAACTAATTGAAGTATTTAGCATGTGGCCAATCCAATCGTATAGAAAATCCTCAAACCGTCATCGTGACCAGCAAGCCCGACCGAAAGGCGCGGCGCGGCGAGCGGTGTCTGACCTCGAAAGGCTCTTGTCTTCGGTTAAGTCTGTCCCACTCTCAATTTCGAATTAATTAAAGAAAATAAAAATAAAACCATTCATCTATTAATTTGTTTTTCTTTTGTCGCTTTCGTACAGAGCGTCATCAAGATTTGTTTCCAGGAGCGTCGTCTTCAGTATATGGAACGTGAGCAAATGCAACAATGGCAAGCATCGCGTCCAGGTGAAAGGATCATTGAAGTTGACGTTCCATTGTCGTACGGCTTGTGTCACGTATCACAGTCGTTAAATCCAGATTATCTCAATACCGTTGAGGTGTTGTGGGATCCACTTAAAGAGGTGGGCGTCTACATAAAGGTCAACTGTATCTCAACAGAGTTCACACCAAAGAAGCACGGTGGCGAAAAAGGTGTTCCCTTTAGGATACAAATAGAGACGTATATAGAAAATGCAAACAGTTCATCAATTGGTGACACGACGCCAAACAGTTTGACAAGTGTGACGGGGGGAGTAATAGCTGCCGGGACCATTGGAAAACAACCAATTCACGCGGCAGCCTGTCAGATAAAGGTGAGAAATGCAACAATGTGTACACCGTCACCGTCACCGCAACCACAATTAACACGACATGTATCTCTTTTGCAAACAGGTTTTCAAATTGAAAGGAGCCGATAGAAAACACAAGCAGGATCGAGAGAAGATCCAAAGGCGTCCACCATCCGAAAAGGAAAAGTTTCAACCAAGCTATGAGTGCACCATCATGAACGATATAGCATTGGATTCGTTAACCCCATCGACTGGTTACTACAGCCCTGAATAGTGAGTTGAATTTGTCTTTTGTATTGTTCAGTTGTTTTATAAGTATTTCAATGTTCAGTGCTTGTGAATGAGACGTGAAGAACATTTTTAATGTCAAGCAGCCGCATTCTCTTGAATGATTAGCCGAGAACCTGTTTTTCTCTGTTGCTTTGCATTGCTCAACTAGATTCACTTGCAAATATGGTAGGGTTGCCATTGTTCAGTTTTGGAGACTGGACTTTATCTATCAAAAAAATGTGCTGGCATTTTAAGTCCTCTGGTCCTCTGGGGCCTTTGGGCAGCCCATTTGAAGGTACAATTCAGTCAGATTTGGGAATTCTTCTGCTAAGCAGACATTACTGACTACTTTTACACGGAGATAAATGTACGTCTTCGATGTAGACGTAGTTACAATCGTAAGATCTCGCACTTTTATTCATTTAAAGGTTTCTTGATCATCCTTCATCTTCATCAACCATCCCCTAATGGGAACACTTTTTTTAAATTTTGTTCTGGCGCAAAGTTGTATAGATCTCGATAACTACTAGCGGTGGCTAACAAATGTCATGCAAAAAGAAGAAGAACCGACGATAATAGGAAACACTCTTCCCTGCAAGCCATGCTCAAGCTAACACGATGCGAGTATCAAATCTCTCTTGATGCTATTTATAGAAACTTATCGCATTTCGCTTCCATTGAACACAAAAGAAACTTGTTCTCCCAAACGCCACTTGTCATCTCCAGCCACCGTGAAATGCCTAATAATACACACGTCCGAATGCATTTCCCAAGTCCACACTCTCATTTGGGTCAGCACCAAAGCGATCTGCAAACCGGTTAGCCGAATAAATGCGTCGCAATGAAATCGTTCTTGAGGATCCCCTCGTACGCACTCCAACCACACGAAGAACACCTCAAATGGAGTCGATATTTATGGTATCCACCTGCTGAGTAGAAAATAACTTGCATATGAAACAAAAAAAAACCCAAAGACAGAGGCGTGGCTAACAAGAAATATGCTCCTGCGGTCGATGGTGGGGGCTTGCAAAACCCGTATTTACTGATCACAACAAAAAAAAAGAAGAAAAAAAAACTGAAATACGAGTATCTTTCCGGCCGTAAATCGAATCGCTTCAAACATTTATCATCATACAGTTTCCATTGAGGAACCGCTGTATCCAGTGACAATACGAGTAGTTGGTGCGGCTTCCCATACTTTTTTAGTTTTTTTTTTTTTTTGTGTGCCTGTGATTGATTTGTTTTTTATATTCGTTTTGTTTTGTTTTCAGCATGAAACTTTCATGGCCAAATTCACCAGTTCACATACCGAAATACGATGGAAACATACCGTATGCCAATGTGTCGCCGACTGCCAATTCTAGCCCGATAGCCATAAACAGTGTCACATCGACCAATACAAACAATTTGAAATTAATGGACGCGAACATGGTGTCGCCACAACAAGTGGAACTGGATGATTATGTATGTTAAAAATGATCGGACACAGTCGTTGAATGCGGTTGTTTATCTTCATTTTCAATTCACAGCAATCGGGTATTATTGCGGCTGATACAACACCGGCTCAGGTTAGACAATGGCTTACTTATCATCGATTGACGGCGTATGTGTCAACATTTGCGCATTTCTCTGGTTCGGATATATTACGGTAAGTTTTGTCGTTCAATCGCATGTTTGTTTTTTTTTTTTCATTATTTTCGTGAGTCGTGGGAGAAAGATCAGGAATGGGGTGTGTGCTTGATCTGAATGTTTCAGTTCTCACTCGATTAACAGTGTAAACAAATGGCACGTGTTCCACTCAATTATAAACTTGGTAACGTGATCGAATGATTGTGAATCAAAAATGTTAGAATTCAATGGATCCTGTCAATAGCGTATTTTAGATTTGATTCTGTCTGAAATTGGCCGTCTATCTAGATGGTTAGGAATATACGAGCCTATGGTATTTCAGCCGACTAGTTAGCTAGAACACGGCCGGGCCTGCCATAATAAACAACTTGTTACTCACAGATGACTTCAATACCGCATACCGGAAATGAATTGAACTAAAAACTTTCTGGGGTTCGAGGCTAATCTTCTTGTTTTTGCTTGGCTGGCGCTATTTTTTTTGGTGTGCCACCAGCGGCGTGGTATTCCTTGAACGTGTTGTCTCTCGGGGTTGGAGTCAGCGACTTTCTGGGCAGGAGCATGATTCCATGTCTCAATGACCTAGCCATCTGGGACGAGAAACTCGAGATTGTACATATGTGACCAATAATAATTCGAAGGACCACGACTGCTGTTGTCCATGCTTCTGCGCAGAAGGACTGAGACTAAGAAGGTCTTATTACTATCAAAACCACAGCGACGGGCCAGCGTGATCCTTCGTTTTATCCCCGCGGCGGTATCATTGCTTGCGTTAGCTTCGAATCTTAAAGTCTTCCACTACTTCGAAGCTATCGCTTTCTATAATGACGTTTTGTCCAAGACATCGCTGTTAGTGAACCTTTTTTTAGACTGCATATAGGTCTTACCCTCATTGACAGAAAGACCCATCTTAGCCGCTTCGTTCTCGATGATCACAAGCTCCCCATTGACAGCCCTGTGTATGTTCTTCAGAAAATTTTTGTAATAGATTTGTGGATGATCGCGCCTCTGGTGTTGACGTTTGAGTTTCACATGATCTCTGATCGCATGACTTTCTCTCGGTAAGATCACTATCGGCCTCTGATCGGAGCAACGGGCGTTCTCCATTGTTTTCCTGCACAGACGGACGAGTTTTGCACGCATGCCAAAACCAGACAATGCGCTGTTTAGCTCGTCTCTAGAAACTCTCATACACATAAATTCAATGAAAAAATGCTGGGTATCGTCTTGAAACATCTGGATCTTTTTCATGATCTGAAGATCTGATGTGAATATTTGGTCAATAGCGAATTTTGCTGGCATGAACGCTAACTGATATGGACCAATCAGGCTGTTGACGTAGGGTTTCAGGCGATTACACAGGACGGCGGAATAAATCTTATGGAATGTTTTCAGGAGGCTTAATAGTAATTATTATATGAGTGGCAGCCGTAGAGGGCCTAGCTTCTCAGCAACCACTCGTGTTGTGCGTGCTATTGTTCTGTCATAAGAGGAAGGATGTATTCAGGAGACTTATCCCTCTGTAATTGGCACAGTTTAGAAGGTCTACTTTTTTGAAATCGATAATGTTATTGCCATAATTACTAGTCATAGCCTAGAAGAACGGAAGTCTCCCACAACGACTTCTAGAGGTACAAGAGACACGAGCAGGAAGATGAAACTGCGCTTCCTCACTTTGGGACTTGTCCAGTCCTAGGCAACTATCAATTCAATTGTTTAGAAGAACAAGCAAACATAAAGATTCTAAACGTTTTAAGTCCCTTCAATACAACTATAATCTATGTAGTAACGGAGTGACTCACCAGCATAGGCCAACTGCTATAGTTGTGACGATCAATTTAGCCTAACCTTGTCTTCGATTGTTTTATGGTTTGTGTTTTATTTTCAAACATAACATCACAGAGTAAAGATGTCGACGTCATATAATTTCTAAACTGCCGCATATCTATTTACGAAATGCCCGAGTACTTTACCATCCATTTGAAGTGTGCATCACGATCACTATGCAGAAACAGCAGAGACTAGGGGCGAGCCTCTATTGTACACTTTCTCCTTAGTTGCAGCATCCTCTCCCACGAAGAGGAAGTCACTTAGGAATCTTCTTTGTCAACAACCTCGCCGAACTATGCTGCATTACTGTCAAACCTTTGTCAAAATTATCGTCTGGTTTGCTCAGTATAGGCTCAACAGATGACAGCTCGTTGGCAGGCATATCAGCAATGCCTAAGTCTACTAAAAAACATACACTAAACCCTAAAAGCTTATACTCCCAAATCGTAAATGTTCCACTGGCACTAAGAGCCGTACAAGACATAAACAGATATGGCCTGCCATTGGTACTAAATGCTTTCACAGACAGATCAGATTGTGTAGACAAATCCTTTCTTTTGTTGTAGCATTTATTTTTGAAAATACATCTCACAAGTATTTAATTCTTTTATTTTGCAGAATGTCCAAGGATGATCTTATTCAAGTTTGCGGTCTTGCCGACGGTATTCGTATGTTCAACATTCTCCATGCCAAGTAAGGATCGCTGCGTTGCAACTGTCAAAATGTTTGTAAACTTATTTTGGAATTTTGAATATTTTCAGAGCAATAGCCCCTCGTCTAACTATTTACGTCAGCTTGGATGGGAACAGCTACAATGCCATCTATATGACATCGACCTCCTCTAAGGAGTTAACTCAGAAAATTTTCAAATTGCCTGGTTTCTACGAGTTAAATGCCAACACCTTGAATGGCGGAGTCGATGGGAATGCCTACAACAGTTGGGGTGAGTGACTGCAATTGCATTCCGACACTTCGATCCTTCTAACACATTACGTTCATTCTCATTTCAAGGAATGCAATCAAAATACTCAGGAAGTGGGTCAAACATATTCAATGACGCATCAAAAACTCCAATCTACATCACCGGACCGTCCGGTGTACATGTCACCATCACCGACGAGGTTTTGAACAACGAAATCAAAGATGGCAGCCTCTATGCACTTGAAGTACAAAACGGAAAAGTACTTATAAAAACCATAAACAAAAATGATAATTAAAGAGAACAATAAATAAATCTTAACAGTCTAGTTTTAAGTAAAATATAAACATAAACCGAGAAACGAGGTTATGTAAGTGAACACGTTTACCCAACGTCTATGGATGTAAAAAAAACAATAAACACGCAGAAGATCAAGCGGAATACAAGTCCAGAGAACTGAAACGAAAAAAAAACATTTTCCACAATTGCATTTTCTATATACGATCATAAGTTTCTGAATACCAATCGAAAAAAAATGTAAAAACGCAAAAAAAAATAACGGTGAAGGAGAATTTATTGTTTTAGTGCAAATTTTTTTTACAATCGCATAAATAAATTTACAATGATACATACGCATATACCGTCAAGGATATCTATAAATTCAATGAATTAAGATAATTGTTATAAACATCATTAAAATGAAAAAATGTAATAAAATTAGAGCAGACCAAACAGATGAAGATTTTTTTATAAGAAAAAGAAATGTTTTGTCATGTACTTTTTTAGCAATAAAGTTGGTCTGCGGCAAAATTGTAGTTTGTGTCAACATTTGCAATATCACTGAATTCCCTAGCATAACATATCTGCGATTAAGGTATGGATAGCTGGGTGGTACAGTTGGTTGTATGGGTTTCCAGGTTCGAATCCCACTGCAAGCAAAGCTAATATGCTTTTATATGGTTTTCAAATCTGGTCCAGCCACCCATTGCCGTTGGAATCAAATGAACGGTCTAAGTGTGCTCGCAATTCCGCAGCCCAATAACCTAACCTAAGGTGCGATAGCACAAACAATACAACACGTGTCTAAATATTGTTTTCTATTAGCAAACCTTGAACTTAGAGGCTATGTTTTGAAATCAGCATCGCCTGTTTTAACCCATCTTACGGTTATGATCAACTGGTGGATAATTAGCTCGACATGTTTGCAGTAATGGAAAATTGCTAGAGCTATACCCATTGAGAAGAAAACCAACTTTAGATCAATTAGTTGGCATCATGCCCTGTTTACCCAAAGTCGTCGATAATTGTAGTAAATGGAATTATAGTCACTTGTTTGTACATGATCTTCTTCATGACCAGTAATCAGGATTCAGAACAAATCAAACATTCACCACCATAGTTGACGTTCAACTTGTTTGGACAAACATTTCATATCGTTTTTATGTCTGCTGGTTTTCTAGAAGCTCTTCGACAAAGTTAATTATAATATCTTACGATGCGAGCTACAGAGAAACTTCAAGTTTAGTGATGCGACGAGATTACTGAGTATTTTGTCTCTCTGGGACATACAAAAAATCGGAATGGGTAAAAGCAATTCATGTCTTATAGAATTAGAGAAAGATATTTCGCAAAACTCAATCTCACAAAATCCAAACATTTGTATCACAAAATCCGAACGGAATTACTAACTTTGACGTAAGTATCTTGTCGTTCACTTCATCCGTATTCAGTGATAGGATTTCACGAAATTTGTAGCAGATTTTTTACTGTGATTCTACTACAAATGAATTCTGTGATGGATTTTTCGGAGTTCGTAGCCCACTTTCGATTACGGTGGAATTCATGATGAGGTTTTTTTCGACTTGTTCATCAACGATGTATTATCTGTGGGAAAGTATACATTTAAGTAGATGATGTGCAATTGTATCTAGCGTCTCTCATGGCCGCCGATTGGTCGAGTGAATGGTTTAGACCATTACCAATTAAAGTCGCAAAGAAAGTCATTGTCTTGGAATATGTAATGCGCAGAGGTGCGCTTTAGTTCAAATTTTCGATTGGCACAGAAGTTAAAGGAATGGTGTTTTTTTGACACTGACGGCATTTGTTAATTTCATTTGTTTCAAAACATGTGGACCAGTGCTTATTACAATCCGGTAATCACTTGCAAAATGCAGGTTAATTAATGGATTGTAATCCGGGCCCGGCCAGGAGAGAGTGATAGGGAACCAGGAAATCCCAACTCCAGTCGACGAAGTTGTCCTCCCACCTAGCTTTAAAGAAATCGGTACAGCCATTAAAAGGCTGAAGCACAACAAAGCCGCAGGCTCAGATGGCTTACCATCGGAGCTTTTCAAAGCTGTGGGCAGTATAATCGTAGGGAGCATGCACAAACCATTTGCAGAATTTGGAAAGACGAAAGCATGCCCGACGACTGAAATATCAGCTCCATATGCCCCACCCACAAAAAAGGCGGTCCTACCTCCTGCAAGAACTATAGAAGTATATCCCTGCCCAATGTCGCCTACAAGATTCTATCCAGCGTACTGCACGTACCAATGCGGCTTCCGGCAACTATAAACCAAATCTACACACTAAGGCAGGTCCTGGAGAAGACCAGCGATTTTCAAATCGATACTCACCATCTTTTCATCGATTTTAAAGCCTACGACAGCGTTCATCGCAAGGAACTTTTCGAAGCGATGGCCGGAATCCCTGGAAAATTGATCCGGTTATGTCGCACCACGCTAACATATACGCGATAGACCGTGCAGTTCGGTTCAAAAACCTCTGAACCGTTCGAAACCTGCACCGGATTTCGGCAAGGAGATGCGCTGTCGTGCGATTTCTTCAATTTGGTACTGGAGAAGATAGTGCGACGGGCGGCTGTAAGTTGTCAACATGGAAGGCATTCTCTTCTACTAATCAGTTTAGCTATTGGGAAACGTTGATGACACCGACATTAGCGATCCCGCCGTAGAAGAAGCTTTCACGGCACAGACGAAGATAGTCTAAAGGTGAACGAGGACAAAACTAAATGTATGCCGTCGAGCAAAAAAACGAGCCGCCACACCATACTTAGGCCAAAACGTTACAATCGACAGGTACAATCGAGGGTAAGGGAAGTGTGTCTACCTGGGGGCAAACGTAAACTCCACGAATGACAGCGTATTTGAGATCTGACGTAGAATCGCCATTGGCGTACTTCGGTTTGTCAAAACAACTGGTCTGGAAACTCCTGACTCTAAGGACCAATGTCATGCTTTCAAAAACTCTTATTTTGTCAGTCGTGCATTATGAACCCGAGGCTGGACATTAAGCAAAACTGCAGGGCTGATTCTTGGTGCCTTCGAAAGACAAATTCTACGTCGGATATATGGTCCCGTCTGCGAGGAAGGCGAATGGAGGAGAAGACACAACCGCGAACTCTACGAGCTGTAGAATGATGTGGATTTAGTCCGGAAGGCAAATATCTAGCGAATGGACAACGACGCTCCAGCAAAGAGGGTCTTCAAAACCAAGCCTCCTGGTTCGAGAAGGAGAGGAAAACCAAACCTCCGGTACAGAGGCCAAGTCATCGGGGATGTAAGACAGCTTAGCCATGATGACTGGAAGCAGCATGCCCAGGACCGTTGCCGATGGAAGGCAGCAAGTGCCCAGACTCAGACCCTTCTTGGTTCGTCTGCCTAAACTTTCTAAACCTACAAAACATCGAAAAATCTGCTACAAATTTCATGAATCGTGATCACTGATTAGGGATGAAATAGAAATTTGTATGTATTCCTACGACAAGTTATGTATCCGTTCGGATATTAATGATCGTAGCTTCGAATCGATCATGTGAAAGGGCTTAATACCCGCATTTGACCTTCAAATGTGCGATGGTCAACTACCTTCTTAGCCGATTCCAGCCCTGGGTTATAAAACTTTTTGTTTTGTTACTTAGAAGGATGTGACAATCTTCGAAGGATATTAGCCCAGGTTATCATGGTGCTCCGTGGTGGCCCGTGGCGTTGTGGGTATGTGCGTCGACCCCAACCTCGATGTCGTAGGTTCGATTCCTGCTCTGAGCGACCAAAACAATTTTCACGACCCCACCTCTTTCGAGTCACTGACAATGCTCAAAGAGTATTTCCTGTCTAGAGAAAGCTTCTAGAACTTGGCCGTTCGGATTCGGCATAAAACTGTAGGTCCCTTCCACTCGTGAGAAAACAATAGAACGCACAACACGAGTGGTTGCTGAGAAGCTAGGCCCTGGCCCCCTACGGGCTGTAGCGCCACCCATATTATATTATATCATGGTGCTCGATTCGCAGACCCAAGTAATCGAATTTGGGAATACGTCCACGTCCTAACCCACACCCTGTAGCCCTTTACCATGGAACTGGTGCATTTCTTATTAAACTGTACACTCTTTTTGGACTTCTCGTCTTGACCGCTCGATTCTTCTCAGCTCAGTCTGTATGATCACCATGAGATTCAAAATTTTCATCCAATCTGCTTCTGACCGCAGTACTTGTTGAATGATGGCTTGGGAGACTGTTCCGTCATTCAGTGAAACGGGCCCATTGGAATACTACGTGCTCAGTATCCTCCACTTCGTCCGGGCATGGCGGGCAGAAAAGTACCCGAACCTGTGCAGATATTTGGGAAAACCAGCCGGAAAGAAACTGGTTGTTGCAGTTGTCTTGCTTGATTAACTGTCAATTGTGTTGCGTATTCCGTCTTAAATGGAGGGACCCACACTTTTTTTATTTTATACATTTTATATCAATTATCAAATCAATTACAATATTGGTTGTATCGATGCCAAGACGAGTAGAAGCTCTACATTGAATTGAACGAACGAATAGATATAATAACAAGTGTTTACTTTAAGTGTGGTGGTTATGTGCGTCGACCCCAAACTCGACGTCGTAGACGCGATCCCTGATCTATACGACAAAAATGTTCACGGCACCATCTCTTTGGAGTCCCTGACAATGCTCAAAGAGTACTTCTATCTAGAAAAAGCTTTTCAAACTTGGCCGTTCAGAGGAGGCATAAAACTGTAGGTCCCTTTCACTCGTGAGAGAAAAATAACACGCACAAGACGAGTGGTTGCTGTAGACGAATGTCCCCGGCCCTCTACAGTCTGTAGCGCGACCCATATTATTATTAGCTCCTCGGTTTGCTTTTTTTTTCTTAAAAAAGGTATGTGTCGATACCTTTTCAAAACACAAATCATTTCTTAACTCGGACGTGTAGCACCCATTTTCTGCGCCTTTGAACGTGATACCACATGGCACATACACATGTGTACACTTTCTTTCGGCGCTCACTGTACGTCTAGCCTCATAGACATTCAATGCGAGCTGCTTCAACCAGTCTCATTTTAATTGGCATACTAAGTAAATGAACATCATCACAGACCATAGGGAATAATTTAAATTTCAATGTGTATTGATTTTATGCAGTAAATAATTTTATCCTGTTATGGCAAATTTCTTGCCAATCGAGTATAACACAATCCATCCATCGTAGGGAGCAGTGGAACGAATCAATTTTGAAGCACTTAGATTAGGTAAACTGTTGCTATTACGTTACTATAATTTGCAGGGCCCTTGTTTCCTTGCAGTAATGCACGCGTGGAGATGTAAGAGTTAAGTAATTATTCCAAAATTACCCCCACTTAACTATTAACCAGCAAGAGTGCAGTTATTTTGAGTATAAAATGCCAAGGCCCGTGCCGCAGCCTAGTCATAGTCAGATTTCTTTTCGGATCCAAGATGTTGCAAGAGTACAGGAATAGTTTGAAATACTTGTACAAGTACGAAGTGGCGGTGTTTCGTTCTCTCGGCACTTATAGGCCCGATTCGGGGATGTCAAATTGCAAAAGACTATTTTACGAGCTGTGGTTCTACGTGTTTCTCTTCTGTATTTTTGAATATGACCTGGTCCTCTTTTTGGGTATATTTTTTCAACCGACTATCCTAGACAAGCTCCGGAAGGTTGTGTTCGTTTTGTCATCAATGATTGCGTCCACGGTTAAGTTGCTGTGGGTTAAAAGGCACTACACACTCTATCACCATCAAATGTCTTCACTGTACAAGTGTGATTTTGATCCACGAAAATCATCGGAACTTGTTCTACTTAACCGGAAACTCACGGAAAGCAAACGCCTTCAAATTTACTACGGCGGTGTAACATTCGTATCACTGATGTACATCTTGATTTCGAAAAAAATTACCTACCCAGACGAACTCCCAACAGCAGTCTTCGTTCCGTTTGAGATGAAGAGCAAGTTGCAATTTATGGCAATGGAATTTCAGGGATTTTTTTCTATAGCCGTAATGTGCTTCATGAACACTGCATACGACATGTGGTATGTGTCTTTGTTGATATTCGCCCATGGACAGCTGGACGTCCTCGAGCATCGGTTGAGGAGTATTGGAGCAGACGCAAAGACTGATCTGGACATCACCACCGAGATAAAGATGAGTGTTCACCACCATGCCGAGATATGCAAATTCGTGGAATCGCTTGAGAGAGCAATAAGTGTGCCAACGTCAGTTCAAGTGATATGCTCACTATTGGTGTTATCCTGTAACTTTTATGCAATGGCTTTTGTAAGAGCATGGAGGCTTGGTCCTGCACCACTGAAAAATTTATTGAATTTCCATTTCAGATATCAATGGACGAAGATCTAGCTACTTTCATCAAGTTTTTCGTTTATCAGTTCATAATGTTGGCGCAAATTTTTCTCATCTGTTTCTATCCGAATGAAGTGTCTCTGACGAGCAATCGATTGCCGTTTGCTCTCTACTCGGCGGACTGGACGGCATGGAGCAAGGAGAATCGGAGACTTCTCCTGCTGACGATTCTTCGATTCCAGAGTCCCATAGTTGTGAGGCCGATAAATCGCTGCTATTGTTTTGATTTGGCTGCCTTCTCATCAGTGAGCTACCAACAGTATATTTGGAAAGCCGCATATTTACTAAGCTTCTCTTCTCTAGATCGTGAATTCATCGTATAGTTACTTTGCTCTTTTAAAGCAAATGAATAACTAATTCTACGAGAATCGTGAGAATAGTCTTGATGAGTGCTGTGTCTGGATCTGGACAGGCGAATTCTTTATCTAATTGCTTGTTATGAACACAAATACATTTGCACATACTTTGATTGATAAATAATAAAAATTGAATTTGAACTTGAAAGACCAGGAAGGAGGGATCACAAGGGAGACTGTGGTGCCGTCTTAACTTAACATGACGCAAAATGAACGATAGCTTTAGAGTAGCTTTAGAGTAACAAACCATTCTGCCTACTCGTCCATAGGCAAGCAATCGAACATGTCTAAGAAGGCTCGCTATGAGTCAGCTTGAATAAAGTTAAGATTGCTGGCTGGATGCTGGCTAAACTATATAATTATTGTTGGTTAAACTAAACTACACTGTATGTCTCTTATCATCCGCTTGACCGGATCAAGGTGTCGAACCAGCTTCGTTACTCGAAAAACTAACTCAGTCACGAACGGTGTGATTGATTACAACGCTATCGAGAGTATCCTACGTAGTGCGCATCTTTCCTCGGTGTGACGCTACTTCCTTCGATACATGTGGAACCAATCATATATTAACTAATAAAATGCTTTTTCATAAAAATAAGACAGTTAGGTTAATCGAAAGCCAGCACACTTAGACCATTGTTGGTCCATTGTGATTCTCAGTGCGGTTAATTTCATCCCAACGACAAATGGTGACTGAACCAGATCTGAAAATCACTGAGATTCGGACCGGAGAAGCCTATAACTACTACTACTAACTAACTCAACCAATTGCGCCTTCCGACCGATGAGACAGTTTTTAAGGGAGCGGGCACATTTGTATATGATCCGGAAGTTATCCAAACGATTAACTGCCATAATTTCAAAGTTCATCGAAGCTACTCTCAACATTTAGAAATCCCTTCCCCTTAGGCAATAAAATGTCCGACTTCCTCGCTAGGAAAGGAGCTTCAGAACCTTCAATAGTACCCGAACCTGCACTGAACGAGATAAAGTCCCCAGCGAAGAGTTCAGGAAACTAGAAAGAAGGAACCCGGCAGACACGTGCAACAACGCGGAATGGAGCAGGCGAAAAAAATGTTCGTCAACTCAACCGGAAAAGGTTTGACTAATGAATGAGCAAGAACAACCGTCGTGTCCTAAAAGTAGGTCTCGGCTTGAGACTGGGGAGAATCAAACGAAATTCCAGAACAAATACTGGCATTTTCTGAGGCACGAGTCCACAAATGACACAATATCTGGGCAAGCAGAATGAGTGAATTAAGCTCTTAAGAAAGCGAAGGCACGAAAGAGACACATTACGACCTTGAGGGCGTGGTACAATATAGCCTTGATCAGTGCAACTTCACAGACCGATCTCTACTAACCGGGTGTAGTTTGCCTTATTTTTGTAAGGATGTACGTTTTTGTATTGATTTCTCTTTGCAATTGGCTACTTTATGTCAAACGCATGCCATCAATTTCGATATGGAAACTGGCATTTTTACAAACTCGATAAAACGCTCAATAAAGACCGGCCAACCGAATGCTCAACTTCGATTTGGCCTTTACTATAACGATTCACGAATGCTGTCTGCCAAGCACACAGTACAGTGTAAGCACAGCACATTCTATGTTATACGTTTTGTAGTACAGTATGAACGCCTCTTGTAACAACCCTGTTCGAATTTCCTCAACCTTTGTCAACTAATGAAGAGGTTAGATGTTAGCCTTCAGCAGTTTGTATTGACTTTTGGAAATGACAATATCGTATGAAAATATATTTTATAATATTAATACTGTTTAAATAGTATATAAGTGCTAATTAATGGATATCTATGAAAACCACGTAAGACATGTATGTGAATTATGAAATAGTGTCTATTTCAATCGCTGAAACGCGTCACTTATGGAAATGTCAAACTGAAAGAAATGGTTTCGCAATTTCTTACAAAAAACTCAACAAAAACGCAATTTACTAAAAGTCTATTCAATTACGCTGGATTTAACAACATATTTGAGTAATTGGTGTTGTATGTAAGTAAGTTTACATCCCGGAATCAGCATAGTTTTATACAGGCGCAAGCATGTGTGGTTTCGGGAAGTTACTGGTTAGTGAACTTGTGCATATGTTTGGATGTGTCTACACGGATCTTGTGCTTGACCTGTGCTTTGTTTTACTAATATTATTTCTTTTTTTTTCGAAATGTAGATTTAAAAATGGAGTTGTATTGTTTGCGATGCAAAACCCCTCTGGCCGATGACTATCATTTGATTTTCGATGAGACTGGCATCGAGCTGCAGCTGGACAAACTTTTGGCTGATTATTTTCAAATTAACGTAGAGGAAGATCCCTCCTTGACACAGGCACTTTGTGAATGGTGTGTAAATAAGCTTATAGAGAAGTATGACTTAACGGAGAAAAATCAGAAATGCGCCGAAGAGACCGAAGAAAATATCGAAGGTGCAGAGAAGAAACCGAAGGATGTTAAGAAGAATTCGGATAATCCAAGTGATGCGGAAGCTGAAACCGCATCCGACATCGAGGAAGTGTTTCGGGGCATCGATGAGGAGAGTGGTTAGTGGTGTAATTAAAATTTAAATAAAATGAATGATGAGCCATTCTCAATTTTGCAGACAACACTTTACAGTTTGAAAATGTACAGTATCTGGATGAATTGGAGGATGTCAACACCCAGGAATATGTTCGTGGTGTAATCAAAACTGAACTGGAAGAAGTCACTTTCGACAGGAACACTGTTTGCAAGGTATGATCTCTTTGAGTCTGTGTCGTATGTTCGCACATGTCATTTCTATTTTGATTTGTAGATTTGCAATGAGGTTACAAAAAGTCACACAGGGCTACTGATGCACACAGCGACTAGTCATGAGTCTGAAGCGAAGACATATCCCTGCATAATTTGTGAGACGACCAATGACTTCAATTCCATTAAAGACTTAGCCATGCACGTGGTACTAAAGCACTACGACCTGGACATGTGAGTCCGACGAATTTTGTTGCCATGCACTGGTTACTTTGAATTTTTTTTTTTGTAGGCTCAACATTTATTGCATTTGTCCAGAATGCGGAAAGAGGTTCTCTAATTTAATTGAATATAATAAACACTCTTGCTACAAGACGACTGTCGGCAGCCGGCTAACGAGGGATTGTGCTGCTTGCTTAAGGAATTTTTGCTCAAACAAAAGGTGCTGATGGGAGGTTTTGAATTGAGATAATGTTACCATCGTTCGTTTGCATTTCCCCATCAGGTATCGTTTTCACTTGCAATTTCATCTGGATAAGCGAAGACCGAAAGCTTGCTTAATATGTGATATATTATTTGCCGATGAAAATGAGATGTTCGAGCACCTTATGTATGCCCACGGTAATCAGGATTCATTGGTGTGCAAAAAGTAAGCGAATACATTACAATACATCTTCCACTTGAAGAACCATATGAACATTTCAGATGCGATCGAATCTGCACGACGAAGGAGCTGTTCGACAATCACGCAAAACTGCACGATGCTGTGCGCTCCTACCAATGCCAGTACTGCGACCGATCCTATTTGTACAAGCAAATGCTGGATAATCACACTGTAAGTGAAATTCCGCTGAAAAAGGTCATAATCAATTCATTTGAGATGTGTTTTCCAGAAACGACATCATTTACAAAAGAATGAGAACAAATGTCCCATTTGCGATCGGTCCATGGCGAGCAAACATCTTCTGAACAGACACATGCAATTACTGCATTATGAGGCGACCGAGGCAGTTGTCTACGTCTGCCCGAATTGCGGGCTGGTAGGAACCTCTGCAGAGGACACCGAGGTAAGTGGATAAAGGTCCGATTCCCATAAAGCACATGTTTTAATTGAAAAAAAAAAAAAACAATCCTAGGACCATATCACGGATACCTCATGTACGGAAGGAAATATTGTAATGCAGCCCTTGAAGACTGCCTTCGCGTGTGAGTTTTGCGAACTGGCCTTCAACACAGTGGAGAGGTTGAAAACTCATCGAGCCGGACACACAAACAAACTCTACAAATGCTGGATATGCCAAAGCGACTACACCGAATTTAAGAAACTTAAAACTCATCTCATCACCCACACCAAACAGGAATCACTTCAAGAAATGTTCCCAATCGATAGACACTACGTCTGTGACTACGAGGTACACACGTAAGACACATGAGAATGAAACACTAGATGAACAAATATTTCCTTTCAGTCGTGCGAACAATCTTACCGAACGTGGCCATCATTACGTGCCCACAAAGCTCGTCATGTTATGGAAACAAAATACACATGTGAAGTTTGCGCTCAAGCGTTTACGACTCGCTCCCAGCTGAACACTCATGTGAAGTCGCATGAGAACAATGAAGAGTACCACTGTCAGTTCTGTGCGAAAATATGCTGCTCGCAAATGTCTCTAGCTGTGCATATCGCTCGGAAGCACAACACCAGTGAGTAGTACACAATCGATTTTTGTATACATTTTAGTCAGTGTCATTTTGTAGATTCCAAGACGTGTCATATGTGCAAGGCAACGTACAGCACAGACGAAGCACTCAAGGATCACATTGAAGTTAATCATGTCGAATTGAAATGCAAACATTGCGGCAAGCAGACTAAGAACAAGCGAAACCTTGATATACACGTGCGAATGATTCACAAACAGGTGAAGAGGTATTTCTGCAAAATATGCGACAAGGGGTACTACAACAGAAGTGACTTTAAAGTCCACGAAAAGGTAACATTTACCGATCTCCCTGGGCAGCGAGTAACCAATTATGCCATTCTAGACACATTCGGAGGAGCACAAGTTTCAATGTCAGCACTGCGACTTCAGCACCAGCTACGAGGTATCCTTAAATGCGCACACTCTAAAGCATGAGTCCAAGAAGCCGTTCAAATGCGAGGAGTGTTCAAAAGAATTCACAAGGAGTTCATGCTTCAAATTGCATATCTTACGACATTCCGAGATAAAACCGTACGGCCATAGACATTGATCTCAATGTAATCTGCTAACTTTATGTTCATGTTTGTAGGTTTTCCTGCTCGGTGGAGGGCTGCGAAAGAAAATTTGTATCTCAAGGAATTCTCAACTCGCATTTACGAGATAACCATCCTGACTGTGAGTATAAAAATCAAACCTTGAGACGAATGCGTTTTCACTGAATCCCATAGGTGTTCCTGCTGAATTTATGGCGAAAAGAAGGGGACCTTCTCGTTCACTAAAGCGCAAGAAAAGCGTAGTCGAAGAAGCAACGCCGGCTGAAAGTCCCATGAAGTACATGATTGTGGAGGTCAGTTCGGATGTGCCACCAAACGAAGTTGAATACGTTGAAAAAGAGAGTGAAATTGTCTTTGTGGCAACAGGTAAGCCACATGCTATTGTACTAGAGTACGATGGCGAGGATAGTGACGTAATAGAGGATCTCAATCAGGCGGAATTCAGTGAATTTACTACAGACGAGTAGTAATTGTGGCTGTTGGCCCAACAATAATGCGCATGAACGAGCATGAGTTTGTGTCACATTTTAACGAACTGTTTCGTCATGTATTCCCAAAATCTATCATGTGTTGGTACTTATTTTTAAAGAAATACAATTTAAAATAAATACGAAATCGATAACTACACAGAAACCAATATTCAGAGTTTATTTACTTGCTTATCTAGCCTTACCCTATCTATTGCGGTTTCTGGAAGTGTCCCTCAGATATCCCCGAACCGTAAACGTAGTCGCCGTGCTTCCTTTTCAACTGTTCTATGTCACATTCTGCTGACAGCGCCGCCCATCCGGATTGCAATGCATCGCACGGTTAGCTATGGACGTGTCACAGTTTCGGACACATTGATCATTCCATTTCGTCGTGGCTGGTTACGTCGACTATAGGTTCATGGTTCGTTCTCAAATGAAGCTGTTCGCAAGAGATCATCGTTCGGTTCCGTCATCGGTTGGGGCAAACCGTAGGTTCAGCAATACTTATATCCGTTGAAGAATTCTGCCTTCTGCTGATCATAATAATATGGGTGGCGCTACAGCCCATAGAGGGCCAGGGCCTAGCTCTCGTGTTGTGCGTGCTATTGTTCTATCACGAGGGGAATTGACCTACAGTTTAATGCCGAATCCGAACGGCTTTGTTTGAGAAGCTTTTTCTAGACAGGAAATACTCTTTGAGCATTGTCAGTGACTCGAAAGAGGTGGGGTCGGGAAAATTGTTTTCGTCGGTTGGGGTCGACGCACATACCCACAACGCCACGGGCCACCACACGGCCGGAATTCTGCTGATCATTTCAGTTAATGTTCATTGCAAAGACGTCAGCTTTTTCATTAGCAAACATCGTCGGCGTCGTCACGGGATTTGAGTTCAGATGTAAGAGTCCATCGAATTCCTCCATTTCCAGCGAGACAAGGTCGCATTGAACACATCGCTGGTCACAAATAGGAAAAACATTAGTGAAACTATGCAGCCTTGGACAACCTATAAAACGTCCTCTCAAAACCGGTGAACAGCAGGTTATGTGGTGATCGATACACACACTGCTCGATGATGATGCAGATATTGATGTTTTCTACACAGCAGGATCCAGAGAGCAAATGTGCTTGGTCGGCGTCTAGTGTTTTAAAAAAATTAGTGCTATAAAAACCGACAAACGCCTTCATTATGAGAAAAGGATGCTAAAGAAAAAGAGGACACTGCCCACTAACTCTGCCAATGTCCCTGCGCCTGCCAGTTGAAACATAGAACTCTGGCAGCACCTTATCAAACCAACGAATATCCCCCAAAACCTTTTTTTTATGTTTATAAGGTTAGCTCGACTACAACACAAAGGGCACAAGGCAGTAATTAAGACGTTATGTTCATTTATATATCACAATGGGTTCAATATGGAGCAGTCATTTCTACCTACGAACCTAAGCGATATATGTATAAGCTCTTAAAATCACTTCTGCCATCTGTAATGCGGACAAACGCAAAATAATTAAATGATTTGTCGAAGAAATATAACATAATCATGGCCTACAGCACCCATACTTTACCAGCCCTGATTTTTGGTGCCTTCGGAAAAAATCATCTATGCCGGATAGATTCGCCCGTCTGCGATAAAAGAAAAGACACAGCTACCAACTCTACGAGGTGTACCAGGATGTAGATGCAGCACCGACACCAACGAACGAGCTAAGAGGGTGTTAAAATCCGAGCCTCCTGGTTCGATGAGAAGAGGGAGACTTAATCTCCGATGCCCTCAGGATCCCAGGCACCTAGGACTGTCAGGTGCCGGAAACAAAAAAAAAGTCCATAAGTTCAAGCGAAGACATAGGAACACATATATTCAGAAATTAATTAAGGGACAAAGCAGCTTTTTCTATGGGACTAGAAATCGAAGAAACTTTTCACGGGGACAAGTTGTACATGCGTTGTACTTGGTTCAGTCACTTACTGCTGCACAGTATTGTTTTTCCAGTTCGTGGTTGAGTCATGAGACAATTGGTTGTCTCTGAACGTTTTTTTTTTTTTATGGTACGTGGTGTGGGCGTTAAACCCATGCACAACCCCTAACCGGGAGGCCATTTATTTTATCCTTGGGCGAAGGATGCGGATGGCTCCGGTGTCGGTAACTTCGCTAAGGTTGT
This sequence comes from Eristalis arbustorum, assembly GCA_916610145.1. NCBI lineage: Eukaryota > Metazoa > Arthropoda > Insecta > Diptera > Syrphidae > Eristalis > Eristalis arbustorum. The sequence continues at coordinate 35,096,583 of OU744319.1, read as the reverse complement.
GAGCGCCGCCGTTGACTCTATATGACAAGGGTTCCTCCGCCGCCATCTCTACTCCAAAATCCCGTCATGACGTTGAAGTCAACCTTTCAGATCTGAGCTCCGAATATGTCAGCGTAGCTCTAAAAGGGGGTGTACCAGGCAGCTCCAGATGTCGCCATTGGCTAATCTGATGATAAGCTCCTCCGCCGCCATCCGTAAAGAGAGATGAGTGCTGATATAAACTCATCCACTCTTCCCCTCTCTCGTTTGCAGCCGCCATTAACGTCCCACGGAGGGTTGTGTACCTCGTCCTCAGTCGAAGGTGCTCGGCTCCCGGATTTCACCTCCCGGACTCATGAACGCTTAGAGATACCAATGACTTCTTCATCTGCCTTTGAAATTCAACCTAATCTATTTTCTGAATTCCAAAGGGGAACACCTAACATAATCTTATTTCACATTTCCATTTTCATAAATTTGCAAGGTGTAAAGTAAGCTTTAATATTTCCTGAACGCTTTCATTTAAAATGCCTGAGCATGTACTAGTACTGCACCCAGAAATGGGTCTGGCCAGACTTCGAGCCAGGAAAGGTATGTAGTCGTATCTTCATAGATGGCTCCAGAACTTATGAAGGGTCCGCTGCTTTCGTGGAAGGTGACACCATTAGACAGTACACCTCATTAAGTATCAGTTTTCTAAGCGGATTTCTTTGCGCAATAAACTATATTTAAAAAACAGATGAAAGGGTGATGTTTGGACCTCTCGAGAGCACTATCGTACAAGACGTGACTCTGCAGTAGATAGACCAAGCATTTGCCCCAATTTCGCGGCATTCTTGTTGTCCCTTGACAGAAAATACTGCAAACGATTTACCGGCCTGATAACGGGCCACTACACCTTTGGTAAACACTGGGTTTAGGTGAAGATGCCCTCTGCGATGCCTGTGGAGAGAACGGCCACACGGCAGAGCACTTCTTCTCCCACTGTCTCGTCTTTGATTGGATCAGGTGGCACGCCTTCGGCCCTAATGTGGCTAAAGCTGATTCTGTATTGCCCTTCACCACAGAAGCGCCTGCTGATCTTCCGAAGAAATTGTAGGTTGCCACCTGGTAGTACAATAGACCAGTCTTGAGTCTGGTTGCTCCAGTGTAGTATCAAAAACCAAAAAAAAAAAACAGACTGGTTTCTTTTGTGTATTTCTAGTAGTGCTGGGCGCATTCGAATGATATCTCGAGTGATAATCGATTATTACAACATTTCGAGAACATTTCGATTCTCAATCAATCACACGAATGACTACTAAACTCTCGAGTGACTACTAACCACTCGCATGGCTTCTAACTACTAACACAAGAGAACTCGATTAATCTATCAACAGCACGAGAACGAGTAACAAAAAATGTTTGCCGAGAGCAACTGATCAGGAACATGAGGAGAATGAAAGTGATTTGAGACAAGTTATTTTAAAACGATTCGGTGAGATGGAAACAAATAAAACAGCTTCAAAAGCAACACTTCTGGACCCGCTGTTGTTGTTGATTTAAATGGGGTTATACTTGAGTTCTTCATCAGTAAAATCATCAGTTTCCGAGGCTTGTTGTTGCTTCGTAACTATGGTTTTTTGTATGGCCGGGCAGTTACCCCGACGTCACAACCCCCAACCTGGAGGGCCAGTTCCTTTTTTGTCACCCCTAGGACAAGAGGTCGCACTTATAAGTTTGGCTCGGGTGAACTACAACCAGTACCCTATGGCTACCACTTGGAGGTAAAATAAGCACAATTGGTGTGTAGGAAAAGTTGCAACACTGGGCATCGACAGGTTGACGCCAGTCAGTGCCTATCCGATTCACACAGCACCCAGCTCTTGGTTGCTTCGAGAGGAAAATTCTTCGGGTGATTTTCGGTCCCGTCTGCATAGATGGTGAGTGGAGACAACGACGAACTATACGGGCTATTCAGCGACATCGACTTAGCCAGAAGAGTGAAGATCCAACGATTGAGATGGCTATGTAGAGCGGATGAAAACCAATGCTCCGGCAAGAAAAGTCTTCGAATCCACCCCCGAGAGGAAGACCGCGACTCAGGTGGCGCACGCAAGTGGAAAGGAACCTCAACCAACTATTCGTGCGAAACTGGTGACAGCTAGCTAAAGATCGAGCTGGCTGGAGACGCTTGTTGGTTGAGGCCCAGGTCCACCCCGGACTGTAGCGCCACCGTAAGTAAGTAAGTAAGATACTTGAGTTCTTTTCCCTTGCGTTTTTCTTTCATTCCGATGTTCATTCTACGTTCCTGATGGGTATTTTATCGACGAGAACTATTTGTTACTTGTTCTTGCGCTAAAGTAAGACAATTATCGACTTATCTTGTGTAGTTAGTAGTCACTCGAATGATTAGTAGTCATTCGAATGATTTGTAGTCACTCGAGTGGTTAGTAGTCACTCGAGTGATCATTCGATTATTCTTAAAATCATTCGATTATGCCCATCACTAATTTGTAGTTCTCTCATAAGGAGACATTGTGTTACCAAAAACCTCTGTTGAGACTCATTTCATTCAGAATGACTCGTTTTTGAAGCTTCTGGGACTCATAAATAATTTAACCAGTGGTAACACTGCCCTTACTACCTCGAATTTATAACTGCCCCTTGTGACGCTCTGTCCGAGACGTCGATGTTGTATGTCGTCTCATACTTCCTTTTGCCTTCATTCACCGTCAGACGCATTTTAGTTGCTTCTTTCACAATGCCAGTAAACGTCTCGGTCAACACCGTCAGCGTCATTCGAGTAGGCCAACATTTTTGATCGAGCGTCTAGTGTTGGACTTGGAGTTTTAAACTTTATTCCAACTTTAATATTGTCCTGAAGTTACCCGCCAAAAATACAACAAGAATGTGGTTTATAATAAAATGTTTATTTTAAAAAATATTCATTTGACAAGGAAAAGGAAAAGTAAAACTCCCTACACAAAGCTACGAAAATCATTTATACCCTATGTACATACCTCAAACATACGTACATATTTAATTAAATCAGAAATATTTCCATGACATGAAAAACTAAAACAAAAAGAATGCACACGTCGTCAGTTGTTGCTTCGTTGCATGTGAAAAAGTGTCTTTTTGAATATTCATCTACCCGTACTACTGAGAGAAAGAAAATAACATTTTGGCTTCTAATTTAAAGAGTGTACGTTGAACATTTTTGTCTTCGCAATGTGAAATCATATGTGAATGTCTAAAAAGAAAACATAAAACGTTAAATTTACAATTTGATTTTTTTCTGCTAACAATTTATCATTCTCTGCTTTTGTCGTTTAAATATATGTTTATTTATTTATCTCTGTTTATATTTTAGTTGGTATCACAAAGTTCTTAGTTGCCACCGAGTCGCGTTTTATTTCTGAATTTGTCGAAGACAAGGAATGTGTTTTGTTATTTTTTTTTTCAATAAATATTACAAGAAAAACATGTTTTTGTGCTTTCCACTTATGAAGAAATATTTAAGAACACTTTCAATTCACTTTTGTTTGGTCTTTTTTGATTTTTTGCTGACTTTTTGTTTCTCCTGCTTTTTCAGCTGCTTCTCCATCAGGGATTTGTACAGTTTGTAGCCAAAGAGCGCTGAAAGAGAGACAAAATATGCGTGAGTTAAGGTGTTTGACTGGCTGTATTCAAAAAGCTTAAACATAGACTTTTCCTAACCAAGGACAATAATGAGAAGGGCACAAGAGCAATTGAACAGCTGGTTGAACAGTGCTCGCTTGGCTGCACTTTCCTCAATCGTTGCGATAGCCTCCCTAAAGGACTGCTCCATTTGTTGAATGAAAACTGATTTTTCCGACGAGGCCAGCAGAGAGTACTTCGCTTTCAGACTCTCCAATCTATTGAGAATACCCTCAATCGCCTTCGTATCGCTTGTAAGGGTTCCCATGGCTGATCGCACCACATCTTGCAGACGATCGAGGCTGTCGCTGACAGTCTCCTGTGATGGCTCCGCCATGATCGAACCTGCTATTGCCGTGACTTACCTTGTAAAACTAATTTCAATCTTCTGTGAAATGTTTCTCTATCTAAATTGAAACGAGTATAAAGCTACAACCGATCGACGGGCAGTGATCTTATCGGTTTGCAGATACACACATTTGATTGAACTGCTGTCCGCGGCTATCGATGCCAGCGATTGGTACAGTTGTAAACTTTGTTTCAACACCGGAGGACGTAGAAAGCGGGAAAAAAGGGGTGACTTATCGGTGCCGATAATGGAAGTACAGAACTGATACGACTTCGATTGATGTGAATACGTGGTTTTCGCACTCCAAGGCAATGTGTAGTGCTGCAGTTTTGTAAACGATGTGTTTTTTTTTTCACGCGTCTCACATTAATCTCTTGTAAATATGATTCGGATAAACAAGTTTTCACGCGAAACGAAAAAGAACATCAGACAATTATTTTGTTCTGAGAAATGCGGTGGGGTTTTTCTAACGAACGGCGGTAATGTGCGAATGTCCGCTTCCGGAGTGATACTCGAAGTCATTCGATATGTGACAGCAAGTGCTACTGGTGCTTTCGTGTATTTATTATGCATTTAAAAATAAAAACAAGTCTTTAACAAGAATGATGTAAACAAAAGAATACCCCCTAACTGACAGATGTGACGTAGAAGGGGATGAGAGCGGTTGAAATTGCTTGCAAATTGTGTAAATTAAGATTCATTCATTCATATAAGTCTATAGATGATTTTGTCTTGCAGTTTCTTGTGAAGTTAGAAAAGTTGTATTGGCCTCATTTTCTTGGGTCTTTAGTAGCAATTGCTGACCTTCAGTGTGTTATAACATTGTACCTCCAGCGGAAGTTAATTCAAAAATCAAAGTCGTTACAATGGCGACCAGAATATGCTTTGCATTCACATTGTACTACGCTGTTGACAGACTTCATTCATGTATGAGGGTAGCGTAGTTTCTTCTTGCACTGATGGAAATGTCCGAAATAAATAAATTAATCCTGAACTCTATCGAGAAAGCTTATAATTGCCATTCATCAGCGCTCACTCGTTGAAATCAAAAACTCGAATGAAAATTTGTAAAACGATTGTACCACTAGTGTTCACTGTTCACATTCTGTTACCTGAAGTACGACCGAGGAAAAAAAGGTTGAACTTACGTCGCACGGATGGTTCAAACTTGTACAATCTAAGTGGTACAAATTATGCAACGAGATAGTTCGACCGGTTAAACTTCATGTAGTACAATGTGAACGCTGCTAATGACAAAAGTTTGGTATAAAACTGCAGCTAAAATCTCAGGCCTCAAAAAAACGGTGAAAGGTATTAAATGTTAAGTGACATCAGAAAGTGCAACCTTATTTTAGAATAAGCAGAATAGAGCAGCCATTACTCTTGGTTGTTTTGAGAGAAAAGTTCTGCGTGCGATCTTTGATCCTGTTTGCGTTGATGGCGTTTGGAGGAGAAGGTTCAACCACGAACTGTACCGACTGTAAAGCGTCATGCACCTAGTTAAGCGTCTTCGGATTCAACGCTTAAGATGACTAAGATATGCAGAGCGGATGGACACTACAGCTGCGGCATGAAGAGTCTTCGATACCGAGCCATTGGGACAGCGCAAGAAGAGTAATAATACAATGTGAGTGGCGCTACACAGCTTATAGAGAAGCCAGGGAAGGGAACCTACTACAATTTTATGCCGACTCCGAACGGCCAAGTTTAAGAAGTTTTTTCAAGACAGAAAATACTCTTTGAGATAAGTGGCAGAATATGCCGATAATGCAAACAAAAACATATATCGAATTGTAGTATATAGCACAGGCAACACAGGCAAACAGCGTCTGACATTCAAACATTCAAAGGACGTGCTTTAAGCCTTCATACTGCCAATAGAAGAAGAAGCCCAAGAAGCCAGCAGTAAGGAATATAAAAGATGTAAAGAGCATTCTACCAAGAAACTTTTAAGAAAAAATAGGAACAGAGAATTGAACGGGTTTTTAATCATCCTCCAGAGAAAAAGGGACCCTCTGACCTCAAGAAAATTCTGCAATGAAGATATTTCACCTAAATAATACCAGCTCCGATGAAGATGATATTTTATCTATTTAAATCTATTAAAAAACTATTCTAAACATATTAGCGAAGATTTGAAGAAAATCGTTCCAGTGATCTTTTAGTAATAGACATTCCATGAGGTTAATGGAGGGTGGATGGGGCAGTCCGTAGAACTAACCACATATGCTTATGCGTTTTAAAAACCTTATCGAATTACTTTGAATCTGTTATCGAACATAAAAATCTTTAATTAATTGATACCAAGCACAACTGGAATAATGTTACGATGTTCAAAATAACACACTGTGCGACGGTAACAGAATAGAATAGGAAGACGTGACTTCTCAGTTGGACACCTTTAAATGAAGGATATTTTCAGCTAGGAAATAGACAGAAGTGATACCCTCGTGACCGAGATAGCCCTCTTCACCTATGGATCTTATATCGATACTGGGACAGGTATTCACACTCGGACACTCTGTATAAATAGAAATCATTCAGGCTACCCGATTTGAATAGCGCTTGCCAAGCAGAAATTCTAGCAATAGAAAATGCATCCGAACACCTACAAGAAACCGATATCCCCCCACCGGATATCACCATCTTTGTAGACAGCCAGGCTGCACTGAAGTCAATAGGATCCTGAACAGCAAAATCACCGGCTGTCATGAAATGTCGAGACTCTTTGAATTCCATCAGACACTACAAGGCCAAACTCTGCTGAGCTCCGGGCCATCGCTCAATCGAAACGATTGAATAAGTTTGAAAAATTGGCCAGGCAAAGATCTGAACTGGACATCAGCGAAGCGGACACATCACTGCAACCACCGACCAGTGCAGTGTACCGCTCAACACTAAAAGAAGCCAAGATGAGTTGGCTTGCAAGAATCGACTGTCAAACGACAAGATCGACCAGAGATTGGCTAGAGATTGGCCAGAGATTAATAACGGAAAAACAAAGAGTCTACTGGCGTTAGAACGAAGCTCGATCCGTATGCTCGTCGGAGGGGATCACAGGACGCTCTCGAGCAGAACAATGATCCGGAAATGGAACCAGAAATCGGGCGATATCTGCCGAAGCTGTGGCGACTTGTAAAAATACGACAGAACCGGCGCCTAGCTTCACCTTCTTCTTCTTCTTTGATTGGCGCTACAGTCCGGGGTGGACTTGGGTTTCAACCAACATGCCTCTCCAGCCAGCACGATCTTTCGCCAGCTGCTTCCAGTTGCGCACACCAAGTTGGTTGAGGTCGTCTTCCACTTGTGTGTGCCATCTAGTGCGAGGACGTCCTCTGTTGCACTGTCCTAATGGATCGGTGTCGAAGACTAGCTTCTAGCTTCACCTGGACTAGCCTAGCTTCACCTGGCCACAGATTATTCACAGAGACTTCGAAAAAAGCGAAGCGATATATCGGATCTTTTAAAATTCATGAAGAGCATTGGATGGTATTAACCACTACGCGACATGATGGAATATGAGTATTGTGTTCTCCACAAATGAAGGAATTCTCAATGGACCTTGTGGGCTGCGAGTGGAAGTTATGGTCGACCACCAGACTCTCTTTCCGAAACCTAACCTACACTCGTGACCTTATTGTTTATGACAACCTGAAAATGTTGTTCAATTATTCAAAATATGTATGGAACGTCGCACTCACGAGGTGCAGTATTAAAATGGATCAAGGACAAGTTTTCCTGAACAAATCACGCCACCTACCAGGTTCCACAAGTACCGAGAATCATTCCGTTTGCACCCGATTTACTGAGATCGATGATGAAGCAAGATCAGTTTCTTAATGAGAACAACACCAAAACATAAAACAAAAAAATGAGAACAACCTCGTTTCTTACCAAAGACCAGTGCAACCAATCCGAGCATTGCAAAAAACAGTATATAATCGTTCGCAGAGGGTCCCACACGACCGGCTCCCTCTAATTGTTGCCGCAGTTTGTCGGCCCCCTGTTCGTCGGGAAATATCAAATTCGATTTGAGGTTCTCACGTTCCTCCTCCGAGATGTCTTCCATTTTATCAATTAAATCCATCACTTCCTGAAGACTGGGCAATTTGAAGCCACCATGTCCGTCTGAACCGCCAAAACCCGAACCCATTTCGATGGTCTTGTCGAGAATTTGTTCCTCACTGATGACCTCATCTTCAATGTTATCCATGTTGGCTGCTGATGACGCTTAAGACACTGGATTTGAGAAACGTTATTACAATCTGTATCTAATCGGAGGGAGAGTGCTTTGGAAAGATTTGTTGTTTTGTTTGTTTGTTATTGGCTTGGTTTTGTTGTTGGTTACATTTATTGCTTGGAAAATCCTTGAGCGATCAGCGTGAAAGAAACAAAAGGAATATGTTGCTTTTAAAGAATTGCGTTTGTTAGCCTTGCGGAAGAAAGTGTGCTGGTGCATGCGCTTGCGAACAGTGTGTTTTGAACCTTCTTTCGAACTAAATGCATGCACAATGAACAACAAACAGAAGGGAGTGATTTGAGGGTTTGCTGGGGGACCTAAGAGCATGCAAGGGAAGGCAATTTTGGTATAATTTCGAACGTACTATTGGGTGGTGAATGATGTGTGGAATTATGTACTTTTTTTATCACTTTCTGACGGAAAATTAATTTCCGACAGAGCGAACATGTTTCGCAGTCAGACAACAGGTGAGTAGACAGATATGAAGCTATTTTTGAACCAACTGGCGCTCGGGCAGGCGCCACTAGCAGGAGCTACACACAAGAAATTGATATTTTACTGAACGGAATATAAGACGTAAACATAGAAAAAGACAGTAGTTAATTTTATCTACTAACTCCCACAGTAGGTTGTCTAATTATCAGACTACGACGGCTAGTTATTTGCGCATTCTACATTTCTTTGGATCATCTTCCTCTTGCGAAACCCCTCTTCTTGGTTTGACTCATGACGCTAAGCTGAAAATGATGCCAGAGCTTGGATAATAAGCAATTATTCCGTCCATTGATGACGGATATCAATATAGAGCACAGCCTTGGACCTTGTTGAAAACAGTCTGCAATAATGCAGAGGACATTCATCTCAACGAGAAATCTTAAATTATAATCGCCATGAGGTTTTATGACACTACACAAGAGTCTGGAGGTCTGAAAACTTGGCGCATTGCACTACCAAGCAGCGACCTACATTCTCTACAATTTCATGGTCTTCTGGGGGGAAACCAGCAAGCGCTCTTGTGATGATGAGCTGGACCAATAACCTTATCAACACTGCCACCTAATCCGAGCAGAGACGGGACAGTTTCAGAGGATTGTCGTCGTCATCTCCAGAGGAGAGGAACCCTCGCAGAGGGTGCAATTGCCTAGGCCTTGCAAATGTAGGTGTTTGGCGAAAGTGGCTTTAATACGCCAGTTTAAAAAAAAACTAAGCAAGCTGTGCGTATTAAGAGTTGACAATCAGGACATACAGGGAACAGATGAAACCAAAAGAGCTATATATGACTGGGTTCGAAAAAAAAGCCACTAGCCTACCTCATCTGAGCCGGTACACGCTGTTGCCGTTTAATAAAAGAAGATGGGAGGTGAAAACTTGAATCATACCTCAATCCAAATACCGGACGCGAACAAATGACACCTGGAATGGTGGAGGTTTGATGACAAGTAAATCAATTAGTTTTCAGGTTCATTAAGTGGTTGAGCAGACAACGGTTACGAGGAAGGTAAAAGAGAATTTTTCATATGTTTCGACTTCTGTCTACCCACTGACCTAACTTAGCTTAGTGTTTTTACGCAAACCTGAAACGATAAGTTAACTGAACCGCAGAGTTAATTTAACTGAGAAAATGTGACAGAACAGAGACACTTAACAGCCACGAGACAACGATATTTTTTTACAATTGATCAAGAACATTTAAGTTTGAACATTAAACTGCACATGGTACACAAGAGTTGGGTAAACATTGGAATGAAGGCCTATATTAGCCCAAGTGTGTCCGTAATGCGATTGCTAGCATTTGTGCCACTCAGAAAACTCCACGAAAAACATCCAACGCAGAATAACTCTTGACTTCTTTTTTTCATTATACATATGTATAAGATATTGATCATTCCTGTGCTGCTCCCAGCCTCGGTAGCCATGGCAATCTATAAACAATTAACGAAGAAGACCTTTATCTTCTCGAAGGAGCTTTTGGTGTCTTTGGTTGTGCTTTCGTAGGCGAAGATTTAACGATGAAATGTACGTGCTGTACAGCGACATGAGCCCAACGAGGCCTGTGATTCAAAGCCTAAGATGTTGCGCATGGACTGCACCGATCTGAAGAGTTTTTTCTCCAAAACAGTGGGACAACGCAGTAGAGGACGTCTACGAAACCGATGGCATACATACGTGGAGAAGGACTGCAAAACAACACGACATGCGAAATTGGAGGCAGCTAGCTGAAGGTCGTGCTGCTGGGGAGGCGTGTTTGATACGGTGTGTAGGTCCAGCAAAAGGAGAAGTGATTAAGAAAAACAAGGCAAAATAATGTACTACCCGTAGACGACTGGTGGTTCTACTTAGTAGGAGGCCCCAATTATAGAGAATGAATGAATATTTTGTTGCTGACAAGCATACATATAAGGGGTGGTAATTTATTGTGAAGTTTTATTTTTAATACCCTTTTTTGACAGACCCCCGAGTGACACCTATCAAACTGCTTTCTCATTTTTGTTCAGTACGGTTTGGCAAGCCATCGCGTTACAGTCACAGTTAACCAGTCCAATCAGTGTTGCGAATACCATTGGCAAATTTGAATTCCAGTTTACTTTAGTGGATGACACTCGACCGGTCAGATCACATCCAGCTCTTAGCGAAGTCTCTCATCTAGCAGATGTAGCTTTGATTGTACGTAAGAACCGTGACGATCTCAGCAGCTCGGCTTGGCGTATTCAACTATGCGCTTCCTGAAATCCAAGCATCTGGTCTCGGTGAGCTCTGTTTTCAACAAGACGGCGCTACGAGTCACACACTTTCGCGTGTTGCTACGGTAAATTGGCCTGTCAAAACGTTCGACTCTGGAGATACAGTCTCAGATCTTCAGCTACAATTGATACTTTGCAAGCCAACATTACTCGTATTATCGTCGCTATGTCGCCCAAAATTGGATCTTTCGAATGAACCACCTGAGACCAAGTCTTTACTTCTCCGAACGGAATGGACTGTACCTTCAATGGATTGGCTACGTAGCACTAATTTTCGTATCATCCCGGTTGCGAGGTGTGCCTTATATGCGATTCCGTAAGAAAGGCCACCGTTTGGAGGAACCAGCACGAGGTGGTTGGAACAAGAGTTGCCCTTGGGCATACATCTTGATGTGTTGGATGCGGTGGAGGAAGGTTCAGTGTGTGCATTTGCTCCGCGACACCTTTAGTGGAGCATTCGGTTCAGAAACTGGTGAAAATACTAAGCACGCATTGCAATGCATCAATAAAATACAAAATCAGCTGAAAGACATGATAACAATTTCTGCACATGTACATATGTATGCATAGGTATATAAATTCAAATGTTCTGTCCGCCAAAATGCAAAAAGTAAATGAACACACATGGTCATCACTTTATTCGCAGCCATTGAAAGAACATCGAAATTTGAACCGTCAATGAATTGATTGGAAATCAACTTGTGTTTACTGTATTTAAATAAACTCATCACTTTTTAATATTTCCACGAAAAGCCTGGATGTTCTAAACAAATACATTTAACCTCAGTCATCGGCAGGCGGCACGTATTCCAAATGCAACGTGGAGCCCCAAGTGAACCAAATCGACACAAGAATTGATTGGGCAGATAAGGTAATACGCAGATAATTATTATGAAGCAACATTCGTCGAATGCTCCAAAAGAAATCACGTCTCACCGACCGACACGACGGGCACGACTGTGATATGAAAACTTAAGACATGGCCTTTCAATCAGCAGTCGTGGCCGAGTGGTTAAGGCGTCTGACTCGAAATCAGATTCCCTCTGGGAGCGTAGGTTCGAATCCTACCGGCTGCGTATCATTTTTTTATTTTTTTTCCAATTTTTTTGTATTTTATTTCAACCTCTTCACTTCACATTGCTCACGAGTGCATATTAAGTCTTTATTTATGTCTGTTTCAGAATGTCAGTCACAGAATGTGAATATATCTCTCGAGCAATGTAAACAACAACAAAACCAAAAACCTCCACAAAAAAAAAAAAACCGACAACCTTTTGAATAGGACGGACGGCACGAAGCAGAACAACCGATACGGCAAACCAAATGGAACTGGACAAGACCATCGGCCAGTGGCCTGCATTTGCTTGCCGTTCTTCCGTAAGGTGCTAGCCTAAATTTAGATTTTTTCTGTCAACGTAAGCATGTCGCCAGTGAGCCAGGGAAAGACGCTCTATATACATTTGAGTTGCTTTTTGTTTAATTAAAATCGAAAGATATGATTGTTTATGTATGCTAAGGGAAAGAATCTTATTCCCCGACCGATAAGCGGCGGCGGCGACGTCGACGTGGAACAATTCATATGGTGGATGGCGGTGACGATGGAGGTGGAGGTGAGTTGTACATAGCTTAGATGTGATACGAGTCTATCTACCGTGTGATAAGAAATTAAATAAAAACAAAAATCTTGATTATATATTTTTTTTTCAGCCAATTCGATAATGATTGGGGGCACTTTATGTCTAGTCAAAGTGCTAATGCATTTACACAACGGACACAACGATAGGAGAGGACGGACAGCATTCAAGAGTCGACTCATTGCCAATCAAGTTTGAGAGGTGTTAATTTGTTTCTTCATGACAGCACTTACCTGCGAGCCCGAAGACGATAACAGCTGGCACATAGAAGACGACATTGGGAATGCTCTGCTGGAACGGGTCCGATGAACCAGATAAATCAACCATTTTCACAATTTGTCCTGTGTCTTTGCGAGAACTAATTACACGGAAGAATTAGATAGTGTACCCGGATACACTTAAAATCAGTGAGATATGAAAAACAACTTTGCCGGAAGACTACACACAGAAAAAAAAACTGCACGAAGCACAATCACTTGACCTGTCGGCTGATTGTCGAGAAATTTTTCTAATCGGTCGGTTCGAGTGGAATCGGAAGACGTCGGTGAGAGAGAGGAAGTCTAACAAAATGACATTTGGTATGACCGAGTGGGAGGGGGTAGGAGATGTTTGATGGAGCTGGTGTATCTGTTATAATCACTCGATACAGATCTCTTTCTAACAATCGCTCTTATGCAAGACAGGAAGGATAGAGATAGGAAGTGATAGAGGTAAAGATGCGTGTCGATTTTTGCACAGGGATGCTATCTACGGTGTGTTATAAATAAAATTGAAATATTCATAACAAGCAGTATGTTTCAAATTGAGACGGGAAGCACATTGTTGGCTGCAATGAATTCTCCAAAACTGAATGATTTGCGAGATTTTGCAAAGCACATTCCAAAAATGATTCATTCCTTGTCCCCGATTTCTAAAACGTCGTAATCACAAAGTGTTCTACAGCATCTACTACAACCACTGTTTTTCGGTTCGACTTGGCATCACTGTATTTCATTTCGAATTAAATCGAAATTAGCGCCAAAGAGAATGTCACTTTTGTAAATAAACAATTTTTGTATCTGTGCCCATAGCGAAGACGAATTTTTTAAGCACTTAACAATCAACAATGCCAGAAGGTATAAGTGAAACAATTCTAGCTCGAAGATTCCTCAAAGAGCGCCTTCAAAGGGACAACACAAATTTCCATGGACACGATTCCGAGTGGAAGAACGTTCACGATCTTCTCGAGAGAACCGCCGAGTTGGGTGAATCTAACTCGCTGCTGCTTATTGGGCCCAGAGGATCCGGTAAAACAACCGTGAGTGCATTTAAATGATCCCATAACATGGCACACTCACAAATAAGTCGCTTTGCAGATGGTTAACTCAATACTGTACTCGCTGCTGCCAAAGAAAGACTTCCAAAAGAACACACTCATCGTTATTCTTAATGGATTGGTTCACACCGACGATAGACTTGCTCTCAAATCAGCTACAGTCCAGATGAATTTGGAGAACGCGACGGATGGCAAAGTGTTTGGTTCCTTCGCCGAAAATCTAGCATTTCTCTTGGCGTGTCTGAAGTCGGGAAATAAAAAGTCCAAGAGTGTAATCTTCATCTTGGAAGAGTTCGATCTGTTCTGTTCACATCATAATCAAACGCTGCTCTACAATCTGTTCGATGTGTCACAGTCTGCCCAAGCGCCATTGTGTGTTTTGGGCATTACCTGCCGCCTGGATGTCATCGAACTCTTGGAGAAACGTGTCAAATCGAGATTCTCACACCGGCAGGTTTTCCTCTTTCCCAGCAGCGAAAACTTCGAAGCCCGCGTAGATCTGTTCAAAAATCTCCTCCGGTTGCCGACCGAGAAGGAGCTGAAGCAGCTCTGTGAAGGTCACCACAGCCTTAAGCATGTGAAAACCTCGTCCGAGCTGTGTTTCCTGCGGAGCAATTTCAATCCGGGCAAGTACAGCTTTTCGAAAAAGTTTGTCGAAACCTGGAACAAACACATCAACGAGCTATCGTCAAACAGCACCGTTCGAACGTGCTTGCAGAACATCTATGACTTCGATGTCAGCGAGGCGTTCTTCAAAACCTTTCTCTTCAAGATAGTCACTCACATTAGCGACGCCCATCCAACTATCCAAGCGGATACCATCTCCCAGATCTGCACAGCATACGAGACTGATGATAAAGTGCAGTTGATTTGTGGATTTTCCGTGCTTGAGCTGTGCCTCATCATTGCCATGAAACACCACTCGGAGATCTATGATAGGGATCCGTTTAACTTCGAAATCATTTTCACTCGTTTCATGAAGTTCGCGAAGGTCAGCAGCACAATGCAGGGTGTGGAACGCGCTGTTGTCCTGAAAGCATTCGAACACTTGAAAAATTTGGAATTCATTATGCCGGTCAGTTCGGTCGCGTGTAAGGTGCAGAAGGAGTTTGAAATGCACAAGATGGCACTGACGTTTGGACAGATCGCTCAGGCTGTGAACAAGTACCAAGCCTTGCCAACTGAGGTCAGTCAGTGGGCGCAGAGTTCTCTGATCTAATGCTCATCATTCCTCTCATTGTTGAATCTGTTTGTTTTGAATAAAGTTTGTATTTTGTAAGTAATTTATTACTACACATGTTGTCATTATTTAATAAGCCGCGATGAGAGATGGTTTCGTTGTAAAGAGCTTGCGTGCAATGATGCAGTTGGTAACCACTCTAACCAATCTGTGTCATAACAGGTTTACTGTAGATTCTATATCGACACGGAGATTATCGACGGAGGAAGGGCAAATCGGGCGTTCTCTGCATGTCAGTTCAACATATTTTTTCCTTAAATTGCTGGTGGATTGTGAAAGTGCTTTCGAAGGCGTCACGGATCACTGAGGCAGAAATTGTCTAAATGCATGTTGGGATGAATGGGAGAGTTATAGGGAGGTGTTGAGTTTGATCCCAAAACGTCCGCATCCTAAACCTTCAACTCTGAACGTTGAACTGTTTTTGAGGTGCGGATTGGGATTTCGAGGGGCATTACTTTGTTCGGTCCTGACTCAACTGGAATCTTATAATAGATCGCGCTGATGTTGACCAAATGCGACACACTGGTGTTCCTACGTCAGGGGTGCACCTGGGCTTCAGCCAACAAGCCTTTCCAGACACGATTTTTAGTAAGCTTATTTCAATTTCGCACACCAAGTTGGTTGAGACAAATAAAACGCCATCGGTGACAAATAAAACATCGCTGAAGGCAATATACTTCGGTATCGTTGAGAGGGAAATTCAACTCGTTCAGAGTAATGAAGGGATCGGTGAGCGGCTTGAGTTTTGTCACAGTATTGGTGGCTCTCTGTCTGCGAAAATATTCAAATCCATGAGGCGTAGCCATCTTAGGCGTTGAGAGTCCGTAGACGCTTGGCTAGGCTCATTTTGCTGAATAGCGCATATTGTTCATGGAAACACATGCAAACAGAACCAGGGGATTCTTCATCTGCTTTGAGATTGTCCCGGCCTTGTTTCCATAGAGCACTGTTACACTGTGTCGCTGCTACTCAAACACCAAATAAGAACAAGGAACTCATCTTATGAAAACGAGCGTGAGCAGGAAGCTCAAACATGTTAAAGCGGATCAGGCATCGTATCAGACAAGTGTGGAATAAGAAGACGACAAGAAATAAGCGCCGAAATTAAAGGTTTCCCCGAGTGTTCCTCATGGATGTAGGTAAGCCAAGGGACAAGTGCAAAAGTAAAACATATCAAAAGTCTGGCAGCAACCAGACTTAGTCTGGCAGCAACCAGACACTTAGTCAAGCTCCTCAATACCACGATGTTCCGCGGCGCAAATCCAATCGTCACCTATAAATTGTTAAAGTTTGTGCTGGAGAACATTTACAAGATCTTCTCTGCCGTTTTGTGTCTGAAGTCATTCGTCAACATCATGATGGGGCCCTATCAGCGCGGTTTCATGCCTAGGATATCCACCATCGTCACGTCACCATAGGCAGCTAGGACTTCTACCTTGGCTCCCAAGTTAATAGTACGAATAACTCTTGCCAACCGCTGTTTCTTTGTGCTCAAGAGGCAGTTGAGTAGAAGAACCCTCTCTCGAAGGATCAAGCTCACATTGATCATCCCTGTCTATCCCAAGCCTGTACTATCTCGAGCGCGGATGAAGACAAACCGGTTCTGCGTTCAATCTTTGGTTCTGTTTGCGTTGAAGTTTTCTGGAGAAGAAGATTCAACCACGAACTGTACCGGCTGTACAGTGACATATGTCTAGTCAGGCATCTATGGATTCAACGCCTATGATGGCTAGGCGAACCATCCCCGAACCATTAGTGGTCGCAATAGAGGACGATCACGAAGCCAATGGCCAACCAACTTGGAGTGCGAAATTGGAGGCAGCTTCCTAAGGATCTTGCCAGCTGAAGACGCTTGTTGGCTGAGGCCCAGATTCACCTCGGACTGCAGCGCCATAGGAAGAAGAAGAAGAAGAAGAATAGCAACTGCAAGCATGAGAGAATAAGACTTTGGTAGAATATGGATTTTGGTCCTTCGAGTCGGGAATTTTGAGGCCAGTAGTCTAGAAAAACCGAGGTAGCATAGGTTGCCCAAGCCAATTCTACGTCGGATCGTTGTCCAGATGCAGACGAACTCCTGTACTACTTCATTTCACGCCATGTCGTCGTTGCATGTCCTTCCATTGTTCCGAGGGTACTTGCTTACTTGTAACAATCGGTTTTTTTATGTGGGCGGGCTTACCTCAAAACGGGTGTTGTGAAATCATTTCCAAGGATCATTGCTGTAAGCCAGTCGAGCTGAACAACTTTGCCCCGTGAGCATAGACTCTGCCCCAAAAGCTGCTCCCAATACAATATGTAAAAAGATAATGAGCATATGACAGATACATTGACTAGACGCATTTAGACACTTACAAAAATGCTCTAACCATGATCGTCATAAATTTGAGCATCTGATTCAAGTACGAAGATCAAGTGATCAAACATGCAAGACACCTTGATCGTGAAGCGGCACCAATCGCGGGTTGGAGTGTAGGCTGATTCCATACTCAGATGCTCCTTGGTTCGCTGATCGAAAACGGAGAAACAAATGTGAAATAATTGAGAACAGGGGTATAAATTTATTCCTTTGAATTGTAAAAGGACATACTCATGCATGCACTCCCCAAATATGTACGTCCTTATCGAACAGACAGACAAAACAAGCAGTGTCATGAAATAGGGCCGAATTTCACGGCGCTATAAAAGCTAGAACAGAACATCTGAAACAAATGTCAGATTTATTTGAAACGTTTCACAAAGCACTCAACGTCATCAGTAATTTTTCCAGAACCCCATAGAATCAGACACAAAACTCGAAACGAACCAAAAATAGGTCGCTTGCAGATCATTGACACGCACCCCTATCGTAAGCCCACGCAGTGGCTGTTCACCTACCTGCAGTTTGACCGAAATCGCGCAGAGTCGATTGGAAAGAAAATATCGCCGCGCAATCGATAAAACGTATTACCATAGCATCTGGCTATCGAATGCGGGCCACGAAAGACACACCAGCGAATATAAGCGATGGCAAAACACAGATGTCGTCAGTCATTTCATCGATCCTCAGCGAACAGGATCAGCTGCCTCGCTTCCAACAGAATGTCATCAACGCTCTTCATATCCTTGTCGATTGTGCTATGTGTTAGTGTGATTATTTTAGCCGGCGAAAGTCCTGGATTTTTTCTCAAAATCACCAAGAATGTGCCACGTCTGGGTCGACGCTCTGACAAGCAGTTTGAGAGTTATTTCTTCAAAAATGCAAAGCAGATTCCAAGGATCGGTCGAAGGAATGATGTGGTGAGAAAGAATTCTTCTTCGTCTCTCCTTCCTCACTGTTGCATTTCTTTGCAGGAAAACAATCTACAGGTGGATCCTTCGTATTCTCCAACGTGGACCAACGAAGTGAATTCGGTAAGCAAACGGCTGATGCTCAATCCACTGCTGGCCTCGGGCCATCGCGAGTACAACGTTGTTCAGCCGGTGAATGCAAACACTCTGATCGAGCTCATCGAGAAGGATGCCATTCCGAGTGATAATATCAAATTCGTGCACTGGAAGGACTTCGATCGTGCTTTGCAGGCGGACAGTGATCTCTACGCAAAGGTTGTCTCTTTGGGACGACGACCAGATCGACAGCTGAAGGAGGACCTGAACTTTAGCCGCTTTATACCGTTCTTTGGCAATCCGAAGGACGGCGATGATCTCATATTTTACCGCGGCCAGAAGGAGATGTATCCGATGCGGGAGAAAGACATCCTCCATTATAATAACCTCTAAGTCCGCTCATCGCCACGGCTTTGATAACAAAAGTATTTTTTGTGTACATACATGGATTTGATGAGTATATCTAGTCAACTTGTAGGTAGTCCAATGCAAGGCTGTGGAAGACTACTTTTCGCTGTTAACTTAAGACATTAAACTTATTGTGATCTCATTACCTTTGTTCATAATTTTTATTTGTTCCTCTTTTGAACTTCTCGGTTGACAAGCAAGAAACTGTCATGAGCTCTAGCTCTCTACTTCGTAGGTCTGTAGTAGCAGTGGGAATATGACCGAGTGCAGGGTGACCAGGTAAGATTTTTGGAAAAAGAAGCTTAAGTAACAAAACAATGGTGTCTGGCGCTTATATGGTACACAAATACATTAAGAATAGTGTGCGCAAATCATAGGTAGCCCTAGTAGGGCCGCTGTGGCAGTTGGAAGATGGGCTGTGAAATCCATCAGAAATGCCTTACTAAAAACTGCTTTGATTTTGGGGTCAAAATCTCAATGTTGCCGGACGCCCCCCAAACTCTCAGCATCTGTTAATACACTCACCAGAACATGCAAAAAGGTGTGCGCAAGTCGTAGGTAGCCCTAGTAGGGCCGCTGTGGCAGTTGGAAGATGGGCTGTGAAATCCATCAGAAATGCCTTACTAACCACTGCTTTGATTTTGGGGTCAAAATCTCAATGTTGCCGGACGCCCCCCAAACTCTCAGCATCTGTTAATACACTCACCAGAACATGCGAAATGGTGTGCGTAAGTCATAGGTAGCCCTAAATGGGCCGCTGTGGCAGTTGGAAGATGGTCCGTGAAATCCATCAGATATGCCTTACTAACCACTGCTTGGATTTTGGGGTCAAAATCTCAATGTTGACGGACGCCACCCAAACTCTCAGGATCTGTTAATACACTCACCAGAACATGCAAAAAGGTGTGCGCAAGTCGTAAGTAGCCCTAGTAGGCACGCTGTGGCAGTTGGAAGAAGGGCCGTGAAATCCATCAGAAATGCCTTACTAACAACTGCTTGGATTTTGGGGTCAAAATCTCAATGTTGCCGGACGCCCCCCAAACTCTCAGGATCTGTTAATACACTCACCAGAACATGCGAAATGGTGTGCGCAAGTCATAGGTAGCGTTAATATTGCCGCTGTGGCAGTTGGAAGATGGGCCGTGAAATCCATCAGCAATCCCTTACTAACCACTGCCTGGATTTTGGGGTCAAAATCTCAATGTTTCCGGACGCCCCCCAAACTCTCAGCATCTGTTAATACACTCACCAGAACATGCAAAAAGGTGTGCGCAAGTCGTAGGTAGCCCTAGTAGGGCCGCTGTGGCAGTTGGAAGATGGGCCGTGAAATCCATCAGAAATGCCTTACTAACCACTGCTTGGATTTTGGGGTCCAAATCTCAATGTTGCCGGACGCCCCCCAAACTCTCAGCATCTGTTAATACACTCACCAGAACATGCGAAAAGGTGTGCGCAAGTCGTAGATAGCCCTAGTAGGGCCGCTGTGGCAGTTGGAAGATGGGCCTTGAAATCCATCAGAAATGCCTTACTAACCACTGCTTGGATTTTGAGGTCAAAATCTCAATGTTGCCGGACGCCACCCAAACTCTCAGGATCTGTTAATACATTCACCAGAACATGCAAAAAGGTGTGCGCATGTCGTAGGCAGCCCTAGTAGGGCCGCTGTGGCAGTTAGAAGATGGGCCGTGAAATCCATCAGAAATGCCATACTAACCACTGCTTGGATTTTGGGGTCAAAATCTCAATGTTGCCGGACGCCCCCCAAACTCTCAGCATCTGTTAATACACTCACCAGAACATGCGAAAAGGTGTGCGCAAGTCGTAGGTAGCCCTAGTAGGGCTGCTGTGACAGTTGGAAGATGGGCCGTGAAATCCATCAGAAATGCCATACTAACCACTGCTTGGATTTTGGGGTCCAAATCTCAATGTTGCCGGACGCCACCCCAC